>WUAM01000287.1:84221835-84334949 GCA_024336885.1 Actenoides hombroni | reverse complement strand
TGAACAGATACAAAGTAACACATAGTGGTTTTGTTTGTAAATTCTGCACAGAAACTCAGGATGGGCAGCACTGAGGTAAATCTCAAACTATAAAACTGGTGGGTTATATATACATAATGGCAAAATATCTTTGCTTTTCTCTATAGCCCTCAAGCCTTTTAGCTTTTCCTAGTTACAACTTCCCCGTTGCCATTTGTGTCCCCATTGCCTTAAATAATTTCTGTTCCCATAAATTCTTTGTTTACTGACAACACAGCACTGAGATTGTGTTCACATTATCATTGAGATCATCATTAAAATGAACGCATTCATTGTGTTCAGATTGTCATTCAAAACATAACGTGAAAAATGGCTTTCCAATATATTTAATTATGCATTCACATATCAAGTGACTGATCTAGGGAGCATAGCTTGACCAAATCCTAATATTCAAACTCAGATGCCAGTTAAGCAACAAACTGACCATATTTTATAACATCTGTATTTGCTCTTCCTTTGTTGTCCTTCCTGCTCCCTTCTCTCCCTTTTGCTTGCTCCTTCTCATAACTCAGGATCTTGAGCCACAAGAATTTGAAGGCTGGCTTAAATAAGTTTTAAAAGTGACACCTTCAGCCTATCCGCCTTCTCTAACATCAAAGCCTCTTTCTCCTCCCCCAGGAGACCTCAGATAAAATTATTTAAGGACTATTTTGAGCGTACACTTAACTTTCTACATGACAGTACTACATTCTGAAGTCCCTGAGCCAATGTATTTTGTCTGAAAAAATGTATAACATCAGAAGTTCAACAATTACGCTAGTAGAAATAAACATCAATAGGTACTCAGACCAATTAAAAAAAATATCAGAAGACACTGATGACAAGTATTTGATTGTTCCTTAACTGTCTTGAGGGGACAAAGCGAGAATTATTTGAGGAAAAAGTTTGAAACTAATTAATTGATTTCACTCTATGAATCTAAGCAAAATATTAGTGTTGAAGCCAGTGGAAAGATCTAAATAAAACACTTGCACATGGAAAAAGAATCCATCTTGCTTGTGTTTTAAGTAAGGCATATAAACAATCGTTAAGAATATGCCAAGGCAGGCTCACAATATCCACTCGAGATTTTGAACTTCAGACCTCAGTGAAAATGCAAGTCAGAAAGTGTGAATTAATGTCATCAAGTGTAGCCACTGACCTACCTAAATTAAAAAGACAACTGGACACATTATCAAGAACAAAAGACAACAAGTGAAAGAAACAGAGAGTGAATTTTCTAATTTTCAAGTGCAAGTACGATCTCAGTTTTCAAAGCAGATCTCCTGCAGCTTTTATTTGACTTTCATGGCACAGTAATTTATGACATGCTGATGAACTACAGTTGCCTGTTTCATTTACAGCACTTACAGTACTTTATAACGTGGCTACCTATAGGCCAACATACCTGCGACCCATTCTGCAGTCACAATGTCATAGATGTAACAGCTCAGTCTGCATTTGAGGTAGACATTAGTAGGAAGTAATCTTACATGCATTTTATAAGCATATTCTGTAAGTTATCCTCCAAGTTATAACCAGAAGAATTAAACTGCACTCAGAATAGGAAAGCCTTGAGCAAAAGCTTTTCAATTTTCATATCAGTTTGGCCTTGAACTTAACTTACTGGAACTGGACTTCAATTACATTAAAACTAATACTGACTGCTCTTTTGTGTCATCTCCGTAAACAGTTTCTGAAAATATGTTTACAGGACTGTTATAAATGCTTCTGAAATGAAGACAAATTGTATGCACATTTCCCCCAGAACTTTTTCCGTGGGGGGGGGAGGGGAGAGGGGCAGGTAGCAGAAATCCAGGTGGGAGCTACATTGCATCCTGTTATTTAATGACCTATAGCATGCGGGATCCCCTCTACTCCCAGAGGGGTCCACAAGGTAACCAATAATAATCCAGACTGCACTGTAAGCAATCATACATGATTTTCAATTTCCTCAAAGAGTACACCTGAATTACCTTTTTTTCTAACCTGGTATTTTGGCTCTTACCCTCTTGTTCCTCATTAATATTACTGGATTAACCATAGAGTCACAAGAATCTTTCTTGATAAAGGCAAGAAAAGAGTCACCCTGCTCTGCATCCAACATTATACCCTCCAACAAGTATCTGCAATAAAAATTAGACCTGTTCTTTTTTATCTTTAACTACATTTAACTAACTCTAATATAATTATAGAGCCTTTTATGTATGTTTCTCTGATTAATTTATATCTTATGTTAGGACCTCTGATTTTGTTCCTATAAGCTTGTGCTGTCTTTGTTTATAATTTTTCATGATTCTTTTTGGATTACCAGGTTATCAGGACCCTGATTTTTTGACAGCCATGTGTTCTTACAATCACTTTTGCGAGTCAGGTTTGTTTGCCAGAATCTGTGTGTTCTCTCATGGTTTACTTTTTTCCTTAGTTTTCTTTTGTAGACCCTAACCTAGCAAGACCGATTCATTTTACAGATAAACCATTTCCAACATGATACCCTGTCTTAAGTGCAAAACGGTGACATGTACCTCACTGCCTGGTCCCTTGAGTTTGCAAAACTCTTTTTTCATGTTGTAACTCACCTGTGTTGTCATATAAAATTCCAAACATAAATGAAACAAGCAAAGGCTGAAAATGTGTAAGAGGCAGTTCTGAGAGATGCAGAAGAAAGGGCAGAGTCAATATTGTCTGACAAATCCTTCCCTGACTATCACCAGTGGATTCACAGTGTGAATTATAGAGCATTTGCTATAGTTTGCTTCTTAACTTTCAAAAAAGCTTCTTCTAATACCGTCAAATTGACTGTACAAAAGGTTCACAGTATTTATTTGCCTTCATATACTGAAAAAGTACAACAGTTACACAGATGGGCAGTTTCATGTGCTTTTCATTAGCTTTTTTTTCTTCTTTTTAAACACACCTTCTTTACTCAAGCTAGTTTATGCTGGTTTTGTTTTACGACATGATGGTTTATAAAATTTCTGTCAAACTGTGTTACTGTTTGATCATTATAAGAACAATCAGAGTAAGTGTTGCCAGTTACAGTTTTCCATCCCAGCCAAGTCACAGTGTACATATGGTACAAGATATAAAGCAACACAAAGACTGATTAGCGTGCAAAGTGCAGTGCAGTGGTCTTTACTATCCATCATTAATGTCACAGTGGATTTTAAGAAGCAAGAGACTTTTCCCATAGCCAAAGCAGTCTTGTACATAACCACAGGAAAGAAAAGCCAACCAGGAATTATGCAACATGTGTAAGCGTGGTCTTCAGCCATAACCTCCTTTTCAGAAATAGAAAGGTTGTTCCTATCACATTTTCCTACTAACTCTTCCTAAAGGTTCAGGAAACATATGTCAGAACAGCTTTCCTTAAGATGGAGCAGTGAACTTTTCCACACATTTCCTGAAAAAGTTTCACTTCCTGAAAACATTGCAGCATCTGCCACAGAACACCAGAAGCCCTATGTGAAGTTCGCAACAAACAAGACCATAGAATCATAGAATGTTAGGGGTTGGAAGGGACCTCTGAAGAAGATCACTCTCATCTTTGGACTTCATGCTATAAATGGATGTGGATATTAGGGAAAAATTTGAGTCACAAACAAAGAGAGCTAGCAAACCAGCCTCCTGAAGGTCCTAGAGACTTCCTTGTTTGGGTTTTGGGTTTTTTTTGTCTTCTGTGCTTTATAGCCAAATTTTCAAGGGTTGCTTCTGATTATGCTTTGCCTTTTTTTATTTTCCCCAAGTGGGTAAAAATCTAAATTTACACTAATCTCTGTGTATTAAAGACTAATCTTATTTGATGCCCACCCAGGAAATTCTACATGTACTTAACCTATTCTGCATGTGCAGACATTAATGGAGCACACATGCTCAAGGCCCTAAAAGGCATCTCTTTAGCAGGAACTGTCAGAAGATGGATCCTCATTAAATTGCTCACAGAAGGACCAGTTTTAAATACTTTTCTTGCTAGGCAAAAATCTCACTTCCAGCAGCCAACACATTCATATGCTTGACAGGAAAGAGCAACAATTTACAGTGTGTTGCCTGCTTCATTGGTTAATATAAGGAACTGATATTTAAGCATGTCAGAACTCATGCAGAGTCATGTCACCAGAGGAATTGTTTGGGGAGCACTTCTGCAGAGACAACTTCACCACAGCCTTCAAAAAGCGTGCATATAACACCCTTTCCATAGGCAGTCCAGCTCTCTGAAATAGTTTAGGTCCCACTCAAGAACACTCATGACTTTTGGGAGGAGGTAGAGGAAGACAGAGAGTTCATAGGCAACAAATTCGTAAAGAAGGCTCTCAAATGACTTCTCTGTCAGATGATGTTCTCAAAGTGCCTGATGAATCGTAATCAAATATATGTAATTAACAGAAGGTGAATCCAAATATATGGAGACCAAATGAATATAGTGGCTTGTAGCCACATCATTCTGTGTTATGAGCCAGTCAGACCTCCCAAGTTAAGCAGTCCTGAGCCAAGTCTGAATTTAAATAGGAGATCCTCCAAGGAAAACTAAGTTCATGTGCTGAAGGAAATAGTAGTGGTAGCCCTTGTCTGTCTGAGTTACTACTGAACTAAGGCTCTTGCATGATGCCAACAGTACAGGACTGAGACTGTAGAAGAAACTGAAATCTATGGATCCTAGCTCCTAGTGGTCATTAAAAACCCTTCAGCAGTTTTTGGAAAAGTACTGATGTCCATGTAGCCAAATTTCATACTAGATAATTATAACACAACACTGGCAGTTTGAAGCAGATACAGTGTTTTCTTCCACTTCTTCCTCACCAACTTTCTTGAAGTGTTACTGTAAGGAGTTGCCAAGTTCTACACAAGAGATTATTTCACTCAACGACAGCACATTGTGCTGGAATCACAAGTTAAATTATTTAATTTTTTTTTTAACCTCTTTTCTTTGGTTTTTGTATTGATATAGGGTATTGAGCAAATTTATTTGGTGGTCTTTATTTTTGCATTGCATGAAGCTAACTGAATAACTTGTCATTCTTAGACTCACAGAGGAATTTACACTGGAATGGACCACAGGAATTCATGTAGTCCAATCAACCTGCTCCAGCTAGAGCTGATGGCAAAGTTAGATCCAGATGTCCAAGGCGTTATTGTAGTTTACAGGCACAAATTATACTCTCCGGATTTGATATGTGAGGTGAAAAAATGAACAGCTAGGGAGAAATTTTTGGTCTTCACTTGTTTTGGAAAAATCCTGTGCTATACCATTCTGCAAACCCCTATTAAATCTTTTCTCCATTTTGTTCACACTTGTAGGTTTTTGTGTATTCACAGCCTAATTCAGTGTAATGTTAATTATTGTTGATGCCAGTAGACCAGAATGTTCACTGGGATGAGTCTGTGAAATATACAAATAAATTATGGAAGAGAGAGATGCATAAAACTCAAAAAACAGTTCAAACTTTGCAGCATGAGCATAACATCAAGAACAGCAAATAAGCTTTTTGACACTTTTCCAAAAACTTCAGGTAATTGACTCCTGTGGCACGGGCATTAAGTAAGTACATTCATATTTCTAGTGCAAACTGTAATGCCCATTACCACTAGATTCTATTAGATTAGTAGATATTCCTGCATAGAAGAGGCAATGAACTGTACCTCAGGAGATATATCAAGAAAAACAGGTTGGAGAGAATTTGGATTTGCATACCAAATACTACTGAGATAGTTATAATCAGTATATTTGTCCTTTCTATAACTGCAGTACATGGATTATTCATTTGCTTAACCTTTATTATTCCTAAAAGTGTGCCACTCATGGCAAAAGCACAGAGACAGTCACAGTCTGGGTTCCAAGGTCTATGAGCCAGACTTGGAGGAGCCAGAATGCCCAGGAATCTATGGGATGAGATGGGATCATTCAGACTGTTTCTGTGCATGGTTGCATGGATTTGCTGGTTAATAGTTCTTCAGATTGCTGTTACTGTGGGACAAAAGAAACTTCTTAGGAGCACTTCAAGTGAGAAAAGGTTGATACCTTTGGCTATGACTAATGTATGGTGAGTAATATCTAGCCAGAAGCATTTCCAGACTTCATACTAGGGGGAAACTTAAGGTGTATCAACTCCCTGACCACCCTGTCCTGGCTGCTGTGGAAAGAAAATGGAGAAATGCAGACCAAAAGGACTGTGGATGATGGGAGACAAGGACAGCATGGCATGCAACAAACAGCACTGGCACATACACAGAATTCGTGAGGATTGGGATTCTGGTAGCCTTACTGATCACGTGGCCTAGCAAGTAAAATGAATGGAAATGAATAAAAGTAAGATATAACCCAGCATGTGGCAGAGAACAGCACAGCAGAAGTAGTCAGGCACTACCCACTAACACTGAATACATAGCAATGAAAGCGTGCTCTAATCCAAATTGACTTAAGTGAACATACCTGATTCTTTCTCTGCTTCTTCACATCTATGCAAACAGATCTCTACTGCAACTCGCTGAGACCTTGACATGTTATTTGAATGAGCTCAGCAAATCTTTGAGGCACACCTTCCTGACAGCAGCCACAGTTGACCGTTGCGCCTAAGAAAAAGTGATGACTGCCAATATTTACTAGTTCTTACCTTGTATGCCATTTGGATCTGGTTCTGGTCTTCACTGCTGGTCTCCAACTCAAAGAAGTAACCTGTAATTCATCAGCTTTAGGGAAAATATGTGTGATCTCATGAATCCTGGATGTTGTAAAATACTGGTTTTTTGGTGAGGAGACAGAGGTCTGTACACCATTAAACTAGTAAAACTTGCAATTTTCCAGAGCTTTGCCAAGCAAGTCTTGAATGTCTCAAATCTTCCACAATCTGTTTGATATATCAGGAGGGAGATATAGTAAACTATCCATAAGGGTAGCTAGCCCAGATCATAGCATCAAATATATGACATTTATACACTATAAACTTACTTCAAATTCCATGCTACAACAAGTACTGTAACATTAGAGAGGGCAAAGTTGGAGAACACTGATTGTGACCATGTGTAGAATGAGGCTAATTTATTTTTAGCATTGTATTTCTGTTCTAATGCACTTCTACCACCCAACACACACACATATGGATGTCTAAAACATTATCTAATATTTTAAATAGCTGCCATAAGCAAGAGCCAGAAAAGGAATAGATGTATGTTTGGTTTACATCATGTTAGGAGCATAAAATGTGTTGGGGATGGAGAAAACTTACATTTCCTTCATGGATTCACTGGATCAGGTCATCTTCTCCATCCCAAGGTGCAATTCCACAGTTTATTCCTGAATAATAATGGGCTGTCAATACTTGTCTCAGCATGCCAGAAACTGGCACTTTCAGAAAGAAATAATGAAGTCACTGACAGTACCATTACAGGGCTTCTACTCCTCGCCGCTATGGAACTGAATGAACACACTGGAGAAAACAAAGTTGCAATACAATGGCAATGAGAAGGGAAAGAGCGAACTTTCCCTTTACACCTGAGTTAGTGCCGGTCATGTGTTAATGCAGTTCTTCACTAATACAAAGGCCTTATATAAGGGTTGAGTACTAGTAAAAATATTTGAAAAGCAGAAGCAGGACATTCATCTTTAAATTCCTGAATTTGGTAATACTGCCTGCGCCTTTGCAAATTCCACTAAGAAGAGGGACTTGCTGGGAAAGAAAAAACCACAATCATCTTCTGCTCAGACATTTATGGCAGAGTCTCATGGTCTTTCTCATCTGTCATCCACAGCTCCAAATAAAATCCCTGTCAAAACACAGTGATAAGCCCCCTATCAATACAGCAGCAGCATGCTTTAATCCTAATTGACTGTGTCTTGTTCTGCTTCTTAAATCTATATGCAACTAGATCATCTTTTCAACTTATGAGACCTTAGAGACCTTGTTACTTGGATGAGCTCAGCAAACCATCGAGGCACACCTTCCCATGGTTGACTCTAACACCTATGAGAGAAAGTGATGATTGACAACTATGTAATGTCTGAAACATAACTCTAGCGGTTCTCCTTTCTCTCCCTGATCCTTCAAATAATTACTTGAGCAAAAAAGAGTCTGAAGAGAAAAGCTGAGCACAGCTGACTGCATATTGCAGTAGCTACCTTCTGCGTGAAAAAGAGGCTTCAAATACCTTTTCTTACATTCATCAGTTGGAGCAGCAATTATTCTAAAACATTGCCTCTTTCCATGACATTCCTGAAAGGAAATAAAATTCTTCTGCATAAGCCACAACTCTTTCTTCACTCCTTTTTATACCCTACCCAGAATTTTTGTTGTTAGGCCAGCCCTGGAATGCATCATTTATGAAATATCAGCTCCAGCCATATTGAAAATCTGCACAAAGAGGACTGTTAAAAAGGTGGAAGGAGAGAGGATTTTGGCCAGCAGCATGTTCATCAAAATGCTGAACTTCTACCTTAAGAGAATGCCACGGGATCTTTAATCATGAGGCAAAGCAAAGAAAATGTCTGCGTGTTATCCAGTTTCGTTACTTTTTGAAGGAGGAAGGGCAGAGTCAGTGTTGCCCAGAAACTGCTCTTTGGGTCCAGATACGGTATGTATTCTAAACTTGATGACTAGGTCTCTGAATTATTCCCTCCAGGTTTAGATTTTTAAAAGGCCATCATGTTTTCTGCCAGCTAGTAATGTCAGAAACAACAATCTGTTTAGCAGGTAATACTGCTGGTTTCATGGAGAGGGTTTTGGTCCAGATTGGGATTGAAAATGATTTGTATTAATGATTTAATTTGTTGACAAATAAACATTTTTTGGAAAAACATATAATACAATCCTGGCAAAGTATACCATGCCTTTAGCTTTGCTTTAAATTTAAATTCAGCTATTTATTACATCATCCTTTGCCAGAATTGGGCAGTAAACTACTTTCATATTCAGAAGAATGTTTCCATTTAAAATTTACATTTAAAATTGCAATAAGATGCTGGATCTCATTCTTTTTGAGAAAACTGTATTGCATTACTTTAGCTACATTGCTAGAGAAATGGTGCATCTTGCTTCCTGTATCAGTTTCAATTAGCTGGGTGCATTGCTCACCCATTTTATCATGGGATGCTGAAGTTAAAATTAGCATAAGTCAAAGTGTCAAAAACCATAGCTACAAAACGGATTGGTTAGCTGTTAATCATTTAAATACTGCATCCTGCGGATAATCAATTTCTTACCTACCGTCATGATATATTATTGACAGTTTGGAAGACTAAGTCTATTGCTGTCCAGCATAATTCTGAAATATAATTTATAGTGGTTATTTGGAGAACTATATCGAGTACATTAAAGCCATATGGTGCTGTGGTTTCATCCCCAAGAGATGCCTCATCAGCTAAGAGAAGCATTATGATCAATATGTATATTACTCATTTTTAATAGAGTGTACTAAGCTGTAGAAAATTACTATTCCTGCCAGTTACTTGAAAATATGAGGTGCAACAATTATTTTAAGATTGCTGGAAAGTTACAGTATTCTCAAGATATAGAAAATATGTCTTTGTTTTGTTATGTTTAGAGCCTGAAACATTCTCTAGCAGCTGAAATCTCTCAGAAAAGAGTATGCCTAACTAGACAATGTAAAACCTATAAAAGGTAAAACCTTATTTGAGTTGTAATCCTCAAACGGTTTGCTAAATTTGGTTCCTCTGAAGAAAAAAAAAAGAGAGAGAAAAAGATGAGAACACTGTTTGTCATATATCTTGGCAACAGGACATAGTATGTACCACAACTATGCCTATTTCAGTCCTAAAAATAAAAAGCAGTAAGCACTACAATGATTGTTGCAGCCTTGGCAATACAAAGAATGTTGGATTTTTTTTAAAAGATTCATGTTATGTACACTCATTCCTCAATACACTGAAAATACTACCACATAATTATGAAGCATTACCTTAACCTCCGACCTGGTAGAAACATTTGCAAGTGCAGACACAGAGCAAAACGTCACTGCCTAACTAAGGATGCAAAGCCACAGGGCTTGAAAGATGAAAATGAACAAAAAAATCCCACAAAGTCAAAATTCTATTATTCAATCAGATGAAACAGGTGAAGGGGAAAAAATTCAGAAATTGCAGAACTGCAACTACTACAAAATTGGGTAGGAAGAAGATGACACAAGGCCACAATAGGGGCTGGAAGAGGCGCAATAAGGAGTGGGAAGGTTTGTGCACCAGTCATGACCCATGAAGATGAGCCCTCAGAGCACAGTATACCACCCAGTACACTTCTGGACCCAAAGCTGATCCGCTGGTGTTGTATATAAAATCATGCTTGAACCTTGGTCTTTCAGTCAGCAAAAAACAAAGTCTGCTGCTGCCACATCCCTGGCATCCTATTCTTTGCCTCACAGTCTCATTTCTGCAGGGCTGGTGTGGAGGTTCACCACACACAAGGCTGCAGGCAGGCACAGTGAAAGGGTGAAGGGATCAGCTCTGCTAGCAGTAGCCCCCCCCAGCGCAGGCGGCATCACATCCCTCCCAGCAGCGATGCTGCCAGTCCACTCCTCCCGTGCAACTGGGATGAGTCCAGCTGCACCACGAATGTGGAGGGCAGCAATTCCTCCAAGTCTGAATATGTGGATAAGGGGCAGAATTAGCAGGGTTAGAGTTGGAACAGGCAGCTAAGGACCAGATGGAGAGTTCAGACTTACAACTGTGTCTAGAAATGCATTTTCACTCTGCTCCACCCAAACTAATAAATCAGTGGTGATTCAGGTCCAGCTCTTTTAATGTTGCCTCAACTTCCACCCCTTTCTGCCTTAAATATCTGATTCAGCAGAAGATTAAGTTACGTTACCTTGAAATGAGGACGATTCAAGGCAGCTCAGCAGTTGCTCAGGTATGCTTAATCAACTTTAAACTTCCTTTTTAAAAAAGAAAGTTCCTTACATTCAGATGTGACTGCATTTTCATAGATTTGTTGGGGGGTTTTTTTGAGCAATTTTCACTGCTTTTTTAAATGGCTGCTTCAGTATTTTATAAAAACTATTTGATAAGGTACTTTCATTCTGAAATACTACCACAGAAGTATGGTATCAGGATACTGAAAGAACACCACAGAAGCACCACAGAAAAAAGCCTTCATGTCCCCTTTTTCTTAAACTCCTCAGCTGGACTTCAGCTCTCATGACACATGATGATGGCCCACAGGTTTTTCCTGTGCATGTGTTTTCCTCACCAGGAACTCCAGCAGAGTCAGTAATCTGAAATTTAGGAGTCACTCACCTGTCCTCTGATAAAGTGGGGATGCCATGACTCCCCAGGCAATTCAGCAGACAAAAAGGACAGGACTGCCAGATTAGAAATACCACTGCCCTTGTGAGTATGGCGGTAGGTTTTTTGTGGTTTTTCTCTCACAGAAAAAAAGCATTCTCTAAACCATCCTACTTAGATGTACCAGAAATCCATTCAACAACTGGAAAACCACTCTTACAGACAGTGGAAGCTAAAATTAAGCAGAATTTCTAAACATACATACATTTTTCCAAACAATTTACGTGCTCTCCCATAATCCTGTTTTATTTATTTCCAAGCCTTCTCTCCCATCTGTTCCCTTCTGCATTATCTATATATTATCTTACACTATTTAGCCCTAACAGATTTTTGCTTCCTCTTTCTGTTGCAGTTAGATTAATGATGCCAATATACCCTGTGTATTTCTAGTCTGTGTTTTCTTCGTCATGCATCCTGCATTCATACAGACACTTCAAAATACTTACAAATGCCTCTGACCCTTCCACAACAGTCCAAGTTTTTATTCCTATTTCACAAATGTTCTCTCAATATTTTTTCTTTCTTTCTCCTTTAGACCCAGAGTGGCAGTTGTAGTGCTGAATGACAGTTCTTCCAATCCTGTCAGACCCTGTCTACTTTCTTTTATCTTCCTTCCTTTTGCCCTTTCTGGCTTTTATTTGGCTTTGTTCTTTATTCCTCATTCTTTATTCCTGTACCTTAGCTGAGGTCCTTTATCAAGATCTATCTCCTGAGACAGTTTAATGCACTAGTGCTTCTTCTCTTCTCTTGCAATGCTGTGTGCTCTGTGAACTATTCAGTAAACATGTCTGAGTAATTGCTGCACACCATTTTGAAACACATTCAGGTTTTAATCACTCTCATGTCCACGGTACCAAACTTTGTTTGTGACATTACAAGTGTTCCTGCAAAAACTGTTTCTGTTATCCTTTCTCAATATTAATTCATGAATATGGCTATATTTTGGGTTGGAAGAAGTCCAGAACTGTTATTTTTAATGATGGAGCACACTTTCTTCCCTTGGGTGATAAAATAGTCAAAAGTTGTTTTGCCTTGCTGCTTCAGACTGCCTCTGGTCCAAAAGATAAAATCATAATAAAGCAAATGCCTCATCTGAATAAATAATCAGGCACATCACTGCTTAGAGAGAAAAGTACAAAGCTGCAGGGTTCAAGAATAAGAAAGATGCTTGCAAAAATCAGCTTGTGTATATATGGCAATATATACTACCTGAAGTTTCCAGTTCTAAGAGACACAGCCAGTCAGTACTACAGACAAACAAAACCTGATGTACAAAATACACTGCAGAGGCCCATTTGGAGCTACTTATGAGGAAAGACAAAATTGTCACAAATAGACAAGAAAAACACCACAGAGATAAACTTTATGCAGGGTCTAGACTCTCATAATTCCAGGGACACTGAATTTCCAAACAACCTCTTTCCCCTCTTAGCAAATCTTTCAGTAGGGGCAACAGCTGACTATGTAAAGAGAGATGACCATAGGAAATTACAGCTGACAAAATTAGAGAGAAGTCTTTATATTGTTACACAGGAGGAAAAGGATGTGTCAGGAAAGGCACAGTTGCTAGACAGTGCTAACAGTGAAGCTCAGATGCAGTTTTCCTAGCAGTGGACTATAATGGAGTATGAGATATTTGATGAGTGCTCAGACTCCAAATAAAGTGTTGAAATACACAGGTATTACACAAAATTAAGAAATCACATTACATAGAATTTAAGACTGGAACGGTATACCCCAAACACCACCTGCACTTACTGTGATACCTCTAGAGTCAAATTTCAGAGTATAATTGAAATATGCTGCCTTAAGAAATAATAATAATAAAAAAAAAGAAGATAGTTTTATTAGCAAAGAACAGTAACTTGGTAAGTTGTGCTACCAAATACAAGACAAAATGTAACTACAGTTGAAGAGAGAAGCTGTTTAGCTGCTATGGAAAAAGGGCAGTGCCTTTTGAGTAACTGCATCACAAGCATGTAGTGGCATAAAGGCAGTACAAGCAGTGAAGGACGGTATGGAGCAGATGCTTTATGAGAAACTAAAAAGACTATATCTCAGTTTGGAGAGAAGAGTACTAAAAGGGAACACAACCAACTTCAGTAAATGCATTAAGGATAAATTGAATATAAAACTGTTACTAACCAAATCCTCCAGTCCTTGTAGTAGGTAGTCACTCAGTGAAGCTAGCAAGAGGTCAGTTCATGCCTAAATGAAGGACATAGTTTTTACAGAGCACATAATGAATTTCTAGGGCTAGTTTTCAGAGAAGGTTGTGAAGGTAAATAGAATCAGGAGGTTGAAAAGGGGAGTGGTTAATTTAGGGACAACAGGTCCACAAAGAGATAGTGTAAGAAATAGGCAGGAATGTATCCCCTAGCATTCCTAACCCAACAATGTTGATGGGGTGAATGTTGATGGGAGAGGAATAGTGTACAGAGACACATCAAGCTGACGTGACCTTCCTAAACAGCATCTCATTCTTCAGTGTCAGAGCGCTATACGGATCACTGATCTGATCCAACTAGGCCTTTCTTATGCTTTTACATGTTACAGGAGAATTAAAATCAAATGACTATCCATAGAGGTGAAACTGAATACGTGAATAGTAGCTTATATCCCTATAGTGACAAGGCTATGCTCAAAAAATTCCTCTTTATCAGCTGGTCTAAATTAGCAAGTCAAAAGAATTATAGCGTATGAGCAGGACAGGGGACTAGTGGAGAACTGCTAAACAGGGCAAAGGCAAAAAAAGACTCTGTAGGCCAAAAGCAGTATCACAAACCAGATGTTAGCATCTCAAGTCCCTGAAGGTCTAACACTGTGTATAGGATCTGGCATCACTCACCATCTCCCAGTCCCAGATGTATCCCAACTCCGTCTGTGTCCAAGATCCATGTCAGGGTGAGAGTTGAGCACATGCCACCTGCCTGTCAACATGATTTCCAAGGGAAAAACAATTAGCAAACCTTGCCTCGAGGTTTAATACAGATCACATTTGCCCTTCCACCCAGACAGAGCCTTTAAGCTGTAAGAGTTTGGTAAATACCATCTTCCTGGGACAGGCTAAATATCAGAGAGAAACAAGGCAGCAAACACACACATACCAAGCAACAATAAAGTTTTTGTTAGAAGGAAAAAATTGCCACAAGTTGCAGTTTGAAGGAGGCACTGAGAATCAAATTTTATTACTAGGTACAGCCACACCATTGAAATAACTCTCTTAGTACAAAGAGCCAGTTAATTAAGCAAGCACAGAGCCTTTTCATTGCGATTAACCAGCACAGACTGCAAGTATGGTCTCATTTCTCCAACATGAGCCAATCTCTCTGTCTTGGCTTCTGGTTGCAATGAAAAAAAAAGAAAGATTTTGACAGTCTATCATTAATTATTTTAACTCAGTTACACTTGCATGAATCTGGAGTAAATTCAGGGAAGAAAGTGGAGATATTTCTGATTCTAAGCCATATAATTGGGGTGAGGATGTGACCACCCAATATGCCCGTTGAGAAGCTTTTATGCCCACTTAGGCATGAGTTGCATGCATTTAGGCAGCCAGCTTGCACCTGGCTGGTCTACAATTACTACAACTTCCCTTTTTCCCCCCCCGTCAAATCTTCCTCCCCTCAATAAATGCCCTTCGTGGTGTTTTGATGGATGGCAAAGTGTAGGTTAAATTCTTGCCCCAGTTTTGTATATAGACTTGTTAAGCATCAGAAAGGAGAGTGGCCAAAAGAGCACAGCATATCATTCTGCAGATCATTAACTGGTAATGTAATCTGCCCTACTCTTAAGTGTCACATCCAAGAAAAGACCACAAAATTAGAAACGTAGTGCTCTGACCAGGGGAGTGCTCAGTGTTCCTCTCCTTGCCCTTTATGCAAGTATTGCGGGAAGCAGCCAAGCAGAAATCAGTGTTTTACACAAAATGTCTCAGAACCTGATAGCAAATCCAAACAGCTATTCAGCGTCACGCACTCTGATGTGGTCATGTAATTTATATATTATGATAATCTGGTTTTCATCTAACCTACTAATTCAACCGTTGTTTCATTTAAATAATTGGCTATCTGACTCCCCACCCATGTTGAGGAATATGCACGCTACTCTATTGCAAGGATACCATTAACCTAGGCAAAATCTCAGGAAGAAAGAACAACGAGAATTTTCCAAGGAAAAGAAACAATATTCACTTTCATGGGAGCTTATCTCTTATTATATATTCTAAAATAGTGACGTTTTTAACATTTAGAAGGAGAAATTATTTTAACACTTTTTGAAATTTAACGCTTTAGTTTTAGGAAGCAAAGGGTTTGGTTTTGTTCTTCTGGATTTTGATTGGTTGTTTTTTTATATACACAGTTATGATACTTTTTCCCTAAAGTCTTTCAGGTAAGAAGGCTAGCAGAGGCTCTATCAAACATTTAGCAAGGGACTTTAAAATCAGCCAAGAGAGAATCAGCCAAGAGTGAAGCAGCAAAAAGCAAGAATCACAAGGCGACATGACATGAGTGGGTATTGGCCATTGTCTCAAAGGAGTATAGAAATGAAAGCACATAAAATTCAGAAGCAAAAGTTGCTTATAAAAATAAGACAAAAATGGCCTAAAGAAGCAGTTGGGACTTTCAATACAAAGTTATGAGAAGTGCAAATATACTTCCTATTCCAGTTAAACAGTTAATAGTAGATAAACTAAGAAAACAGAGGAAGTTAGTAACAATAAGTTGCTTATTCAGATATTCTAAGAATGTGAAAAATGCAGATATTACAGGTAATGACTCACTCCGTTAAATAGGCAAAGATACTGAATATGCCTTTTGTACCTCTTCATGCATTAGGGTATTAAAAAAAAACCCAAAAGCAGAAGAATGGAAGAAAAGGAACAATAAAGTGGGTATTATTCTGGCAAAAACCAGTCTGGATTACCCCACACGGCACACAGAGATGAACATTGCTACTTATTTTAGTAGGGCTTAGGCTGAACTTGAAACTAATTTGAGGGGAGCCTAAACTCAAGGGTAATAGGTACGCTAGAACTGCACCAGTATGGAAATTTAATAGCTTTCAGTGCAGGATTTAGGTACCAAACATTTTGTTCCTACCCAGATTGCAGTGTTTGGGTACAGAGGGAAATTCTTTATTGTGCTTCTTTGCAACTGCATGGCCGTGGGATCTGAGTGTAAAGTGTGTGGATTAAGCAATGAGGGCAGCTGTGGACTGGACCCTGCTTGAAGCATCAGAGGTCAAAAATCAGACATAAGCCAAAGATCCTTCCCTGAAGACTTTTCCAAAGTAAAAACTGCTGGAGCTTGGAGGCATGTGGACTGAAACTGAGCTCAGGTCATCATGGAAGACATTATGAAACTCAAGTGTGAAACCTGCAGGAACACCATGGGCTCTGATGTCTTCTGGGCATAGCCATTTGGGGTTTAACATTGTCCAAGTGCTCAGAGGCTTGTTTTAGCTGAAGCTCCCTGACTGTCCTGCAGCCATTCCAGGAGAACTTCAACTTCCAGCGCCCTCATGGTTTATCTTTCACTGATTTCAAGCCCTTGAAATCCACCAGATGTGAATGCTGACAAACAAATCCATTTATCTTAGGAAGACGAACCAAAAGCAAATACAAAAATAACCCTGCATGCCGGGTAAAAGTTCCCTCTGACATCTCTCTTTGGCAATAAAAAATGCAACACAGAAATTATCCTTTCTTATTCCTATGATCTAAGCTAATTTTTTCTGTCACATTTTTAAAGGAAGTAAATGGGCTATCAAGAGAGTTTAATAACATTCTGAACTCTTTGCCTTCTACAGCAGCAGTTGGGATGAAAAACTACTTCATTATTATCACAGGGATCTGACTACAGCTCTTTGTTTGCTTTACCTTTTGCAACATAACAACTTGTTGCTATGATTGTGTGTCAAATAAGCAAATATTACTCCTTAGTTCCTCAATTCTAAACCCTCCATATCCTTTGTCTGGGCTTGGTCCTGAACCACGATTGCCAATTTCTGTAGAGCACACAGCCAGCTGCTGCAAATGCACTCATCTTGTTTACTCAGCTTCTGCTCTCCCATTTCCTGAGCAAAAAGTCAGTGCCCAAGAGTTTTAATTGCTGAGCTCTGTGTTCAACCTGCAAGAGAAAAAACATAAACCAGTTCTTGTTCTACCAACCACCATATACTGGCAACTACATACTGCCACTACGTCATTAATAGGATTTGTTAAGGTTGGAGAGAATAACTAAAACAACCTATAATATCTCTGACAGCTCCAGCTGAAGGGTAAATTTCTTCTGCATATTCTACCCTGTGGAGCTTTAATTGTGTATTCTCCTTCCAGAGGGTCAAATTATACTCTCAGTTACAACCATGATATAATTAAAGTTAATGGAATTGCTTATGTCTAAGTGAGGGCATAGTTTATTGCAGCAAATGTTATATTACAACAAATCATTGAAATGGATTCCAACCCTCAGCTTTATATATCACTCAGGTTTCAGATATTCGAGTTAAAAGTTTTTAAATAAAACTCCACTGTACTTGATAATGGTTGTCATCCCCAAAAATCAATGGCTAAATAGTAAGCATACAAATATAGACTCACCCTTTCTATCAGACTCAATCACTACCCTAGTTTTTGGTTGGTTGTCTTAAAAAAAAAAAAAATCCATTAAAATGGGTATGATGCAAGGAATCCTATTTACAAACTAATACCTAATGAAGAAACAGCGCCACATACATTATACATACTATGCACTACAGAAACAGATGTAAATTCCTGCCTCTGTGTGTGTATGCGTAGTGGAGAGAAATGGCTTGTCCTCACCTCAAATGTATGATTATGTTGCATGCAAAGGCATCATTCTAGCACCTGTGGACAGAACAAATGTAACTGACTTTTAACCCAATTAGCTTGGGTGCCAGTAACAGTAAAGACAGGACAAATTTACCCATTTAAAAGTCATTGGACACCAAAGTGAGTTGTGCCACCTCCTTTCCTTTCCTACTGCCACAGTACCCATAGCAGAACTAGTTCTTTATGCTTCTTTTCTGCAATGATACCTTTCAAAGTAGGGTAGATATGACCTAGAACACAAAAAGTGAAAAGCTTTGAATGTTGAATTGTCACATTAATTTAGTCCACATGAACCTGACTGGAAATTGGTATTATCTTGTTCTTACAACAAACTCCTTATCACTATTACGGTTCTACAGATCTCTGCTGCTGCTATCCCGTCAATTCTTCAGAGACCCTTTAACCTAAAATGCCATTAAAAAGTTTTGGAAAAGAACAGATAATATTTGGTGTTCAGACTATACACATCTGTTGCTCAGGAAAGCTTCTCCCTTTAATCTAATTTTGCCTCACAGTTCCTTTTTGCTTCACTGTGCATTTTAACAACTTCAGAGTATTTAATTTCCAGGTCTGAAACAGCTAGAAACAGGGTGTCTTTATTCTCTTTATCTTAAGTTCTCTTTATGTGCTTCTGATTTCCACAAGATGTTTCAGAAATTGCTGTTGTCAAAAACCACCCTCTTCCCTCTGGGCTTGCTACTACCACGGGAGTCTTAGGAGTTGAAACCTTGTCCCCACCTATTCAATAAGTCATCTTCTGTAGTTCACCATTTTCATTCTGTAAGCAGTGCTCAACCACACTAGAGGTTTTACAACCCAGGTCTGAATGGATGGATTATTTTTCGGTGTGGGTTTTTTTTTTTTTTTTTTTTTCTTCTTCTCTTTCTTTCTTTTTTTTCTTTTTTTTTTTTTTTCTCCCCCGCCTCCACCTCCCCGAGCAACACACAGTATCAGCTTTTGAAAGGGAAGCAAAGGATTATCTTCTGTGACTGGGAGTGATAATTGTGCCATTAACAGTCATTTGTCCCATGCTTATCCAGTGTCTAAGGGTCTCCAGATTCAAGCTCCAGCTCACTTGTACTCCTCTGTTTCACTTCCTGAATGCAGGAGGAAAGCAGGCTGGGATGCAGGTGAGATGAACTGCTCCAAGCTCCACTTGGCCTCACTTGTGTGAAGAAAGGATGGGCCCTGTACTACTTCTCCGGAAAGGAGCAGGCAGGCAAAAAACTCCACAAACATTTAAGGAACCTTTCACAAGGGATCTGTCTTCAAGGTATGCTGCTGGCCAGCAAATCGGAAAAATCGATCATGCCTACTCACCCACTTTTGTTTTTCTGTTGATATTTTGTACTGCCTCACATCACTATAGCTTTTGACGATTTCTTATTTCAAGCGTAGCCAGCAGTTGGAGACTGCCTGTCTGGGTCTACCACCACTGAGCAATTTTTCAGTCCTCAAAGGTACTTTAGATTACTGTCTATATATATAAATTTGTATGTGTGTGTATATATATATACACACGGAGAGAAATATAAAAATATTAGATGTATGAAAATGCATACAAGCAAAAAGGTGAGACATTACTTGTTTTACAGTTATGCCTTCACACTATTTTCTGTCAGAGTTGATTTTTTTTTCTGCTTCAATTCCTTCTTCCTCCCCAGGTCTACCCTACTGTAGATTTATGTACCATTCACCTTCAAGTACTTCAGTTGCTGGGGTTTGTTCAGCTTTGCACACATCAGAAATGGCTTCCCAGTGTTTCCTGCTGGCTTCCTTTGATTTTAAGAAAACTATCTGTGCAATTCCAGGTATGTTCTTGCAAGGTCACAACAAAAAGCCATAATGCTCATTTATAAGAAGGTAATAGTTATTTTTTTTCTCACTGGCTAAAATATATTACCATTCTGTTTGCTGCAGATACCTACCTGGGTTCCCAACAGGTTCATCAGTGGCATAGCAGCAGCCTACACCCTCCTTGAACAGCATACACCAAAGCCCACCCCTGCAGAAATGGTTAAGCTCTGGCCCAAGTTGATAGCTGAATCACACGGCCAGTCAGAAGACTATGCTGGCAACAAAGGACAAGGAATTCAAATGTCTGGCCATGGAAGGAAACAAGCCAGCAGCAGCTGCTAAAGCCCAAATCAATGGGCTGCTCAGGGATCCAGCAACACCGCTGGCATAAGCTAGACCTGCTCCACCATAAAGTAATGGGTCTTCTGGGAGCTGTTGTCAGCTACTGTCTGTGAATCACTCCAGGATCTCCCGTTCCCCTCTGTAGACTGTATGCATCTGCTACTGCTTTTGATCACATGAAGATTTTGGTATGTGACTAAGAAAAAAGGAGAGTTAGGCCATCCCCCCACTAACATCCAAATACTGTACACATCTTGCAGCACACATATGTCTTCATGCTAGATGGAATGACTGAAATCAGGCACTTCTGTGCTTAGACTATTTCAAGAAAAGGCACAGTTACTCTCTTAGGAAGGTTCAGACCTAGTCCACTTTCCATTAAGCACATGATGATCATGAGAGCACTCTTTTTCTGAATACCTGGACTAGCTGTTTCCACAAGAGTTTGGGAAATGGAAAAACAGCTTTTAAATTGATGGTTTATTTCAGCAACTTTTTTGAGGAATCACCTTCATCACAAGTCAGTGCTTCAGTGCATTTTTCTGGAGACTGGCATGAGGCACAAAGTATAAAGGCATGAAAATATTGCTATTGGTCACTAAAATTAACTAAATTATTACAGTTTAAACTTAATTAATTAGCACTGTGGGGTTTTAGACACAAGCATAAAAGAAGATGGACAATTAAAGGTATAGGAGAGGAGTATTTGCAGGTGCTTACTCATTTTTGTACACTGTTACACAGCATTTTTTGGGAGTACCATGCAACACTAGAAGTCACTACAGACAGTATGTACATGCTGTTTGCTGCCCAATCATTTGATTGATGTTTTCTGAAGACTTAAGTATAAATGGATTGTACTGGGCTTGTGAGATCTTACATGGTTTCAGAAATGTTTCAAAACACTGTCACCCCTACAGAGATTTGCTTTATTTATTGTTTTTAGTAACTGCCTATTCATCCAGGACTGTATCAGACTGTCACTATAACATCTAGCCATTTTCCAAGGAAATTATGTGTGAGCTTGCCATTGTTTTTCAACCTCTGAACATTTTTTTCATAGCCTTACAGTCAGAAGAGCATTTAGTCTAAGGATGCTTGAAAGGACCATCATGGGAAAGCTAGGTTGAATAATCAGGTTCTTGCACTGAGTGCTTAGCGTGGCACACGTGCCGGTCACTCTTGTTTTGTCTGGCAACAAGTTCCACAGACTTAGTCCAGCTCCTGTCGACATTTTGTTTCCTGTGGTTCTGAGTCTTTCCCTATGTTGTTGACAGCTTCATTTTTCCAGAGAAGCAAAGCTGTAGCATGAGGTCATCTTAGTTCATTTGCTATACCACAAAAAAGGAGGAAGGGGAAGACCTAGTGTACTACAGGAAGTGTTGCTGTATGTTAGAACATACTTAGAGACATAATGTGTGACATATTAAAAATGAAAAAAAATAAATTTACTCACATCCCAGAAGAAGAATTACAATGCATTGACTTATAACTATAGAATTAATACACATCAAATTATGTGATTACTCTTTCTAATTTTATGCAACTCGGGCAAGAAAATAATTTTTTTTTTTTAAATGATAAGTCATAGAATGTACATACTAACTGCATTTCTCATCCTTATTCTAAGGCAATACATCATATATCTTAAAACAACATTCTTGGGGACAATGCTTACCTTTTAATTTTGTTTGCACAAGACCTACCCTGTACAAGCACAGTACCATCCAAGTTTCCAGATAAAGCTCTTTATTATTATTGTTACTGGCAACATAGGAGAGTTTCCCACAAGCAGATGTTCCCTCCTTTCACTCCCCTTGCTCATAAGCCTTTCTACCTTGAGTGAAATACACATACAGAGCAAGACAAAGGTGCAAGGCACAGAAAAGCTTTCAGAAATGGTTAGTTTGGGACCAAATCCTAAACTCAGGATATCAACGATCATTTTAACTGCAGTGAGCCAGAATTTCACCTTGTCAGTTTTCCCAGCCATCTATAAGGCCAAGGCCTGTTATAACACAGCTCATGCCAACTTCAAACTCAACATCTACATTTCAAAGCACCATGATCTGTGGAGCCATGTGCTAGGAGTTAAGGGAAGGGCTGAGTCCATTCCCCAGGTCACTGGCTTCTCTTCCCCATTATGCACCAGTGCAGGCTGGAGACAGAGGTTGTACAGGGAGAGGGACGTATGCACGTGATGTCACTGTGGAGAGTTGCTCCCAGAGACCCAACTGAGCTCCCCTAGTTCAAGCCGAGCAGACAAAATAAAGGTGGAAGAGATGAAGCTGCACTATTCATAGTGTACCAGGCTGCATAGTGCCCTTTCGGTATCATTTCAATCAAAACACACATTTACAATATGAATAACTGCCTTGACTATTTAAACTGTTAACCTTTTTTTTAACGTTGCTGTTTATAATTAGATTTCACAGAAAGCCAGACTGGTGGGCTTCTCTGAGCTTGACATTTTTATCATGTGAAATATGCTGGATCAGGTAATCAAAAGGCCTTAAGGTCAGGTAACGTGACTGAATTGCTGTTAGTAATTAAATGTGCGATAAATAACAGTATCTGCTGTAGCTAGAAAAGATCATGTAGGTAGCTTCATGTTCTGTTATATAAATCATATTAAAAAAAGTGTATGGGTAGTTTTATATTAAACATGGTGCTTACATGTGCCAAAGATTTATTAGTCCAGTCTGTCTCAGGGTGAGTGGCTGCAGTCCAGATTCATGTGGTAGAATAATAAAAAGATTTAAATGGCTGTAGAAGCTGATGGACCAAAATGGAGTTAGTTACCTGATTGGTTGCCAGTGATGTCATAGCCATGACTGCAGCTCCATATATGTTTATGAGAGGTTTATGCCCCTTAATTTCCACCTATATTGTAATAACAATTGGACATTCTAACCAGCTTGTTTCTAAGAAATTACTGAAATCCCCTAGTGACTGGTGTGTCTCAGCCCCATCTACTTCACCCTGAACCTGGGGCCTGCAACTTTGTCCCTGAATTTCTCTGTCTCATGGGGCTGATCAGGCACTCTGCTGGAAAGGAAAGGCTGTATTTAGGCTTGGGGTTTAGGCAGCCTATGGAAGAGCTTTCTGTTTCAAGCACTTAGCATGAGACCCCGCAAACACTTAAACACACAAATAATTTCCCTTTTGCAAGTAGCCTCACTCACTTCAATGTCACTATTATGTGAACAAAGTTATAACCCTGCTTAAAAGATTTTAAGAGACTTACTACATATATTTCCAGAGGCCAAGAATGCTGACAGCTCTTAAAAGAAAACAAAATGAAATAGAGAGACGCATGATTTGGACTACGTTCAGAATTTTCCCTAATTGCTTTAATGAAATGCCCACTAGGCATTAAAATTAAATTGTCTACGTTAGCTGAATTCCACTGGTCATTACTGGCTGGCAGTGGTTCACGTATCAGATTTTCTTTTCCTTGTTTTTCTTATGCATGGGTGGATTACATACAGGCATTACCAGGATGTCTGGGAGCTTCTCAGAGAAGATGCCATAACTTAATGACAGGAGATGTAAAAAAATATGCTAGTCAGTGTTTCAAAATGGCTGCAAATACAAATTTTGATCTACCTTTTTTAGAGCATTCATATCATACTATCTGTTGCATGAAGTTTGAATGGTACCTTGTACTACTATTTGCCTACCATTTAGGCTCCATAGAGTACAAGTACATTGATTTGAGGAATTTCCTTATGAATTAAAAACTGGTGAATCAGGTGTGCACTAAGCAAAATACTACACTGAAGGTCATACCAAGTTTCTAGTGATAAAAACCCTGGCTTCTGAAAAACCAATGTGAGTATTTTGATTATTATAAAAATAAGTAAAAAAAAAATCACAAGGACAAAAGTTGTTCCCGTTCCTGATGTTCATGTTTTCCTTTTTTCCCCCCCCTTTTTAAAGCTCCTTTATTTTATAGATGTGGTATTACCTTCCAATTAGCATTATTTGTTATAAACAATACTTTAGGCATTCCTTTTAATAATCTATTTGTTAAAAACTTCTGAGGAATTTTGGTGTGGTTTTTCTGGTTCAAACTGTTTCCAACCACAGCGACTGCAAAACAATTTGATTCCCGTGTCCAAATAGTCAAGAGCTCTTGTGTCAATACCACATCTCAGTAGTCCCTGAGGAGGAAGCGCTTTGCTTGAATTGAATTATAAATAATATTCTGATGCAGGAAGCAATAGTCTAGTAGCAGTTTATTCTTAATGCCATAGTTTTGTTTATTAGTTTTGGCTGTTTGATAAATAGAGAGAGGTTTTAATTTAACATAATAGTTCTTTGCATAGATAGAAAGCCATTACTGGTACAGCCAAGTAATATCCCTTCCCATGGGAGATGTTGTCAAAAAAAGAAACAATATCAATTTAATTATTTTGCTTTCTGAACACACTGCAGCCTTGGGTATTGACTTAATGTTTTTCTTCAATAAATGTGGCATGTATTATGGTACCAAATTTAATGAACCTTTACTTTTTTTAAAAACTGAGAACTGAAGGATTCTTTATTAAACAGACATGTAAAGAACTATATTAACTTTCTTCTATGCAGTTATGATTCTTCTTCCAGCTCTGTAATTTCATTGTAATTTTAGAGGCATACTGCAGCAAAACTCCAGGGACTTCACATATAAGGGTGTTTAATGCTCAAAATGTCTGTAGCTGCACATTACTAATCACAAAGGATTTCGTTTTAAAAAGTGTTCTTTTAAGCAGTAAAATTTTTTTAGGAGTTACCAAATGAAAAGAAGAGAAAACTGACTAGAAAAAAATATACTCTCCAAAATGTATTTGAGAGGGCTAATTATCACATATGAGTTCCTATTAGAAGGTTACTAATAGTAGTAGAAAATTACTCTTGGATTATTGCTTCCTGTGCCAGGGAGTGTTATTCAAACCATAATGGAGACAAATCCATTGCTCGGCAAGTGTTGAAATGTTTGTGTCTGGAGAAGGCCAGGCCTTGGACGTTGACCTCGCAGTCATTTAAAAGCTTCAGTGAGGCCATGTGGTGGCTGTGCTGAGCGTGTTTTCTGACAGTACGGAAGAAGTACTCTACAGAACTGGTATGCCAAGTATCTTGAAGATTAATCTGTATTTATGTACAGGGATTTCACACAGCACTGATAAGAGGACAAATGACAGCCTGTGATGATACAGTAATCTCAGTGATATAAGCCCTTACAGTTTGAAAACATTTGTGTTTTAAGTGGTAGCTATATCTAGAGCTATGGCTGCCAAAGAATTATCTTTATCTGCTATGTTTTCAGTTCTTCATGAGTTTTTCAAAATGGATATTTTAGCCTGATAAGTTCCATGCTAGTTATTTTGCTTAAGACTCTAATGTTCAGGATAGACCAGTGAAATTTTTGAGAAATATCTTGTCCAGAGTTATTCTCTGCCCCAACTACTTTTTGAAGAGATTTAGTACTACTATGTTGCAAAGAAGAAATTTGTTTTCTAGGTCAAGTAGTGCAATCAAGCTCCTGCCTGAAAACCCACCGAAATCTGAATACATTAGTTCAGGCTTAAGACACATTAAGTAGAGTTCTTAGGGGCAAAATACTAGAAAGTTTTCATAGACAATTTGCTAAGAGCAAGCCACAGCTCCCAGTAGTCACCAGCATGCCAAAACAAACAGGAATGGACCTGGGCTGCAATGGAAAGCCCATGTGAGTTGCACAAACAACAACTTTCCACCAGGAAATACAGTAGAATGTGCTACTACTCACTCTCATCTCAGAACAGTGCATCATACTGGGAATTGAGATGACCTTGAGCTGTAAACCAGTCTTTCTACTAATTATACTTTCAGTACTATGGAAGAATTTCTCATAAAAAGATCTGGAAAGTATTTTTATTATTACTATTATTATTATTTGTCTACAATCCTGCAAGCTCAGAAAACCATAACTATCCAGTTCAAAACTCAAGGGAAAGAGTGTGGGATGGGGCACTCAGTTCAAGTAAAAAGATCAGACTTTTTCACAGAAGGTAGACTTTCAGTGAAAATTTCATTTGGTCAAGAGAACAAATTTTGTCTCACAGAACCATTATAATGGAAGCAATTCCAATCAACTCCAAGGTTCTCCCCTTGGCTAGAAATAGATAAACTGCAGTCATCCAGTTTTATTGAAGAAGTACCTGAAAAGTTGCACAGAAGAAACTAGGAGGACTGTAAGCTGAACCTGTTTCTAATACAGCCAGTGACTGCCATGCTTTTTTCCAGCATGTGTTCTCCTGATGAGTTTGCTGTACAATCTATACAGACAACTGTGCTCCTCCAGTCCCAGAATGGAAACCAAAATATCCAGTTCCCAACAGTTATTTGCTGCACAAAAGGGTTCCCACTCTTGGACCACAGCCCCTCCTCACCTACTTTATAAAAAAGTTGTCATACTTACTATGGAGACAAAATTCCAAAAATCTACAAAACAGAAGGAATTTGGCTAATTTTCAGATACCTTTTTTCTTTCCTTATTAAGTATTGTTAATTATTATTTTCTTATTCTTAAAAGCTAGGGAGTTCAGTGCTAAAAATCTTCACCAAAAGAAGCATTCCAATTGCAAAATCAAAACTTTAAAGCTTAAAAATTCTACAATTAACATGCTCCTGCATCCACTGGGGAAGATTCTGTAAAAACAGGATCCACATCAGCAGACTTTCTATGATTAAAAAGTAGGTATAAAGTCATCTAAGTCTGTTGTTGGGTTCCTTGGATAGAGAACATGAAAGATGCAGGCAGGGTAGATTAATTGCTCTCCAGTGAAGTATCTTTCTTGTACTAACTTAGGCTGGATTAGTAACTCTAAAAGTAAAAATTGAAGTAAGTGAAATGATTCCTATTTCCACTGTTTTGTAGGAATTCCCAACTAATCTGTGAGGGAAAGCAAGGGATGAAAGGCAGCTAAAATGGAGAAAGATGTACAGCAGGATGTTTCAAAAAATTCAGGTTTTGTGAAATAAGGGAAAATTCTATCTGTTCCATATAATCCTTACCACCCTTGGGCCAGGTTTGCTTTGATGCACTTTGCTGCCTGAGAGCACCTCTGTCAGAGACACCAACATCATCTGTCTTTCATCCTCTGAAATGCTGCAGTGAAGGCACTCCTCACACTGGAGCACCACGGGCTCCTAGGCTATCTCTACAGCTTTGTAGGGTGCACCTCTGCTGCCTGCCCAGCAGGCTACTCTCAGAGGCTCTGTAGATCCCACCAGACCTCAATGCTTGCTCAGACAGCTCCTTTTACTGCTAGCTACATAGCCCATGATATGCTGGCCTGAAGTAGCTGCTTCCCTGATTTGATATGGTTACTCCTGCTTTTCCATGTGAACAAGCTACTACTAAGAATGTTATTGTCTTTCAGAAAGATAATAACTAAGCTCAGTCCCACTATCATGACTGGATGCTACAGATGTCAGAGGAGGAACAAGTACTCAGGAACCTCACCTTCTACTAAGAGACACAATGAGCTCTGCTCTCTGGATCTCACAGAGGAACTGATTGACATATGCCACTGGGAAAACTAATTGGAAACAGCAATCCAGACATACACCACAAATCATCATGTATTTTACAAGATGTACTCAAGTTACATTCACACTGTTCTAAACCCTTCTACAGTATTCAGACACTTCTAGTATGATTTTGGAAAGAACTCCATAGAAGAAAGAGTAAATGGCAACCTGACAGATGTGATCACCTACATGCATCAATCAACCTGGTGACTGGGTACATTGTGCTATTTGCCAAAACCTGCACCAAACTCTGGAGGCTTTAGAAACATTATCACAAAGGACAAGGAAACACCAGCTCCATTGTTTTTGAGTAAAATGGGTCATTTTAGAGATTATGGTGAGAGGAAAAAAAAAAAAAAAAGTCCAAGCTCGTTTTAAATGTCATCGCATTGCTCAGTTTAGATGCTATGATGGGGATAATGTCAGTCTAGTAAGCCTTCCCTCCTATAACCAATTAACCTGCATTTGAAATTACTTCACGGCTTTGCTTACACTGAAACGCTTAGAAAAGTAGCGGGTAAACATAATGACCCATTCTTCATGCGTATGACCAGTGGGGTGGCCTGCTCCAATAATATAATCAGTTTTCACTCCAATTAATTCCACGTCTTTGAAGTCCAGCTAATGAAGAGCACCAATTAACACCGTGTTACTTAAACAGTTACCAGGATAAGACTTGGCTCTCAAAGTACCTTCTTGTTTCATAAAAGAGGCCCTTCCCTTGCAGCTGGTTTCTCATCTTACTGATTACCTGCTACATGAGAAATTTCAGCCTGGTTCAGGGCTGGACCCAGCCCAGAGGCTTCTGTCAACAGGGTTTTTTATAATTTACTTATTGTAATTCAGAATCCCATTAAACCAGTTCTTTATCTGGCCCACTGCATTAGAAGCATTTGGTACCATTGGTCAATGAATGTTGGACCACCTTCAACACCTTATGAAACTTTCAGCTTGGAAGTTAACATGAGGCAGGCCCCACATCTCAAAGATGTAAGTATATGCTTAAGTCCTAATGTAATGAATGGGACTTAATACCTGCTAAAAGTTAAGCATGTGCTTATGTATTTTTATATATAGGGTTGAATTCCTCTGCGCCTACAAAAATGGAAGTGCTCAAATGTTTAGGAGCCTTGGAGCTTTATTTCTGAAAGAAAAGGGGTTTTGTGACTTTCTTAAGAAAACATTTTTCACACATTTTCTATGAAAAAAGTACATTTTTCATGAAAGAATTCTCACTGCCATGTGACAGGTTGAGAAGTCTTTCAAGGCTTAATACTTTTTTTTAAATAGAAGTGTGAAAAGTGCAAGTCAAACTGGATTTTTTTCCATATGCTTAGTTTCAGGGGATAAAACCAGATCACTTTTGATTATTTTCTAAAGATCCTGTTCATCCATGTGATACTGACAGAAGGTCCCTATGTTTACACAGAATCCACTTGCCTTTTTCACTGATTTGAAACTTATTCTGTAACTTATCCTAATCCGTGTAGTTCAAACATGAGATCAGTCTCTTAACCAGTGGAAAAATTATTCTATTACCCCTCTGCTGCCTATTCTGCCTCAAAACATACAGTTCAAATATAAACAAAGGACAACATATTTAACCTTTTTTTTTCAGAAAGCAAGCTTTCTGAAATCACAAGCAACACTTTCAGGTATAAATGCTAGAAAGAAACGTATAAAAACTTGAAGCTAACTTCATCATTGTCAGTTCCAGTGACGATATACATAGCGTCACATAACTTTCAAATTCCTCGTATGAGAAGGAAAATCAAGAGATACAATTAATGCTATTTAAAACTATCCTTCCAGATGTCATCTGTTTTTGTAGAATAAAGAACCAACACACATCTTTTGCCAGTTCAGATTTCATCTATAGAATAAGAGAGCTGTCTTTGCTTTAGACAATGCATGCTACTAGAAAACAGAAAAGATTCCTAGAGCAGTGGGATGAAACAAAACTGGAACATTACATTGCAGTAAAAAAAAACAGCTAAGAGATTAGAGGTAGTGCTTTATAAAATAAGGAGCCAAAACCCAGCTTCCTGAGTCTCCTAAAGGAAATATCAATACCTTGGCTAGTCTACTTTTCATTATCGCTTCATGGTTTAGGAGTAGTTGTTTTCTCCCCATGACTCCCCTCCATCTCCATTTTATTTTAAGTCTTTGGGTCCAAAATCTGTTAATGCATTTATCATACGCTTTAGGGACACATTCAAATAGCAACAACTTGTATTAGTGCTTTAAATTATCCTGAAGAATGCAAGCACAATTTAAGATGCTTCTGGCCTAAACCATTAATGAGGTTACACACCATTAATGGTGGAATTTGCCTGCACAATTTACTCTAAAGAAGCATGGAATACACATAAAAATGGATGCCCCGCAGTTTTGTTTTTTAGAGCAATGTCTCTAAGGCTGCAGTAAGCTCACCACTTCTACAACTTTAACCAAGATAGAGCACATCTGAAAGTGGAGTTAAAGCAGCTAACCCCATGGCTGTGATTGAATATGTCCCTTGCTGTATAGCTACATTCAGATATATAACACAGGCATGCTGATGTTTAGACACACACAAACTATAACAGTTTCTTTAGCCTCCTGATTCCACTCCCAACACCTAGTGCTTGTGAAGATTAGGCATAATTAATTCTGCAATGTCAAAGAATTTCTCAATCGTCATCCACCTCAACCACAGTACTACAGCTACAAAAACGTTCATCATTTTCAGAAAGACAACAGGCAGACATTAGAAGTTAACATTGAAAATCTGGTCCTGTTGAGTACACAGCCAGCACTTAATAAATAATTTATATAATACTAATAAAGAATGAATAATACCACAAAAAATACAACTTTTGCAATGTATAATGTAGTATTATTACAGCAACCAAGTATGACTTATATAGAACAGAAAGAACTTATTAAAAGGTGTCTGCTGCATATAAAACTAACATAAACTAAATAATAACTTATTTTTAAACATACAGAAACAAAGGTATCCTGTGTAATTACTCACCTGGAAACACAGTTAGGATTATGCTGCAGGGACAGGAACTTTCAGGGAAATATGCCAGTGCTGCCATGCCAGAGTGATAGCCTGCAAGTATTCAAACATTTCAGGATAGGCAATCAATACCCTTCAAGTCCTTTAAAGACATTCCTCCACACCTATCATGCACAGTACTCCAGATTGCCAATGTGAGATCTGAGATGCTTGAGCAAGAAGAGGAGCACAGAGCAATTTCTCACTTACCATGATTTTCAGCTGTCATATATGAAGAGCAGGAGTGTAGTAGTAAACTACACGTGCTGAGGGCTCCCAACTCTGATGCTATCTCCAGAATAATCACACAGGAGACAGCAAGAGGTCTAGAGAAAAAAAAAGGAAAAAAAAAAAAAAAAGTAGCAGCAAAATTACAGGTCCAGATAGCATCACTTTCAAAAGTTCTTCAGATATTTTCAATGTGAAATCGCTGAACTGCAGAACGTAACCTGATGTTTAAATTGGTCTCAGGAGTGAATTTCATAGCAAATGATCCACCTATAAACAAATAACAGAAGATATGCCTGCAGACCAACTTTCATCTAGCAGTTATAGAAGATCACCCCTCCCATGTTATTCTGTCTTTTCATTTGAGTACCTGTCAAACTAGTAAACAACAACCACACAACAACTTTTACATTAGCACACTAAGCAAAGTTTTATTGTTTATGGTTAAAATGTTCATTGTAAAAACAAACATTGATTTGCCTCTGGTAAAACTCAACTGTGAACTGTGCCCCTCTGGACTTGAGCTTTTGATGAAAGCTAAAGTAAATTGCCAATCAGTCCTCTGTTTTCCTTTTTCTGTAACAGTCCAGACCTTACTAAAGTACATTCCACTATTAAAGCTCTAAATAGATTTGCCTGCATAAACACTGAATAGAGGTCTAGGAGATTTGGACTAACAGCTGTAACATGATAATGTTAGAAAGTTGTCAAGCTGTCAAAATGTAAAATACTCCAAATACTAAAGTGTGAGGGGTTAGGTATTTGTTTCCACTGATATTAGGAAGAGTTACAAGGCCTAAATTCTCCTATTTCCTCTCGTAAGTGCTCACCTCACTGCTCATCAGAAACTGGAGATGACTCAGGGAGAGATTTTGAACCCCAACTCAAACAGCAATTTCACTGACCGCAACAAAGGCATTCATGCATAAAAGTGCTCATCAGTGGGAATGTCTGGTTTGGTGTGATCCTGAAAACACTTCGGTTAGGGAAATGCAAAAGCATTACAATTCTCATTTTACAGTGCGAGAGAAGACTGAAGCAGAGAAGATGACTTTTCTCAAGACAAAAGGGAATACAAAGCAAAAGCGCTATTGTATGTTAACAGTTTTAGGCTGTCCTATTCACTAAAGCACTTGGAACATTTCACTTGTATGAAGTGGAAAAAAAATAAATGTGAATAAAAAAAAAAAATCAGATCAAATTTTCCAAATTTGGCCCCAAGTGGGTTATTAATGCAGGAAAAATCATGAAGAGTGCGGAAAAAAAAAATAATGTATTTTGTGACAAAAACTTCTCAAGAATATAAATTGGCAGAGCATTAAGACACTCTGGTGATAAAACTGCAATAATGATGGAAACAATATGTGGAGAGACCATTGCCATACCAACAGAAGGAATGTAATCAGACTGGTATCTTGTGACCCTTTTGGATGCCATCTTGGAGCTCAATGGAACGCAAACGCTTCAGTTGTTACAACACTTAACATCTCGTAATACACACTATGCCAAGGTACATTTTGCTAAAGACAGGAGGAGTTTGTCACTTACTTCAGCAGTGAGTTTGGTCCCTAACTGAAAGTGCAATTGAACTAATGGATAGATGTGGCCTTGCCTTGAAGACGTAAATGAAAGAAAGCTTTAATTATTTCAGTGGGACTTGGACCAGGACTCTGAATCACAGAACTGGGAGAATAGCCAGAAAACATCTATACAAACTTCAAGTCATATATTATAGTAATCTTAACTGTATGCATTCTTTCTTATATCCACTGCTGCGAACATTTCACATATGTAACGCACGGACACCGTTCCAGGGACAGTGAGTATATGTGATGCACGTGGTCCATGCATGTTCAGCACAACTGCTTCTTCAGCAGCTTCATTCTCCCTGTTTTGAAGCACAATGACAAGGTAGATACACATATGCCCAGGCAACTCTTCATATACATATATGGCTTTCTGCCTTTCACCTGCTCTTATATTTTATGCTGACAGATGAACAGTGTAGATGATCATAAAAGAAGTGAAACTATTTAAACCCAGTAAAGGCATAAAGGTAGCAGCAAAAATAAAAGCTAGATCCAAAAGTATATTTTTCCCTTAATGTATAACTCATATAATAACAGTAAGCCAACAACAGATACTGAGGAACCAAAAAAACCTACACAAAAATAAAGATTTTACAGGTAGGGATAGTCTTTAACTTTTAAGTTTTGCTGAGACTTCACTATAAGACCTCTTTTTCAATAACTTGCAAAGATACAACTACTCAAATGAAAAAATTCCCATGCTGCCTACCTGCCTCAAACTCTGGCTTGTTTTAATAGAAGTATTTTCATCAAAGTGAATAATCAATTTCTCTTTTCAAAACTATGACAACTTTGTTATTTTTATCATCATCGTAAAACTCACTTTCATAGGGCTCTTTACCTAGACATCTCAGCATTTAAATGTAACCTTGATCTCCATTTTCAGATGATAAACCTAAACTGAAGTGATATTTCTCTGCAGTGTTCCAGTACCAGAACCAACTCTGGACTTGGTATCTCTGTAATGAATTTACTGGAGCCAGAATTCCCTCAAACAAGGCAATAAATGCTTCCTCCCAGCACATAATGTTTCTAACTCTTATATCTCTAAACCACATATTCAATTTTTCTTACTCTTCCAGGAACCTCTGGTTTCACTTATGCATATTTACATCTTTTATGCTACTCCAGAATCCCTATTCCACTAAAAAATGCGAAGACTCTAGCACTACTTTTTTGACATCCCTGTATTCCCCTTCTCTGCACTCATCTACTGTACCATGTTTGTGGTGAAAGTTCTCCTCAGGCAGGGAGTGTACTTTCAGTCTACGATGAGGCACTGGCCATTGCACTCTGAGTTGAAGGTATTGGTAGGTGCCCTAAGTGCAGGAGGAGTTCCAAGAACAAGCACTAACTTGGATCTCCTCCGATCTAGGCAAAGTGATACCTGAACTGCGGCAAAAATCCAAGGATTTATTTTTGACAATTAGCCAGATCTTCAGCTGCTGCTAATTGCTTAGATTCAGTAGAATTCTGCAATTGGAAGTCTGGCCCTAACTATGAAATTGGAGGAAGAAGTGTTAAAGACAAGCTTGGCTCTATCACAACGTTGCCATTAAACTACCTGTAAAAGATTTTGGTAGCAAATACCAAGGGCGAAATCTTTTCAGCTACAGTTCAGTCTAGGGAAAAATAAACTTGTTTTCAATTAAATAAAATTAATGTGTGGTAGTCAGAGATTTTGAAATTCAATTCCAACAGAAACACCACTAAGTACTGTAATGTATAAGTCTGCATCTTGGAAAAAGTACAGCACCTTTGAAAATATCTGGGCAGGCTAGACTCAGTGTGCAATCAAAAGCCCATAGTTCTCATTGCAAAAGTTCCTAACAGCAGCAAGTTCCACAGCAATTGGCTTGATTTAAATACCAGTATAGTGAAAACTGCAGGGTTTGGGATGTTCTGTTCTATATTTCTTGCAGCCCTGGGACATTTGTGAGTCCTTTTTTTTGTTTTGTTTTTTTTTTTCCAGGAGAGCCTAACGTAACTGTTGACTCTGTGAGTGATTTAGCTGAAGACTTAGTTTGTACTTGTGTCCTCAGAACTAAGAGTCATTTCAAAGAAACAAATATCTGCACACATCTGTCCCGTACTGTAGTACGGAACGAGCATGGGATGGACTGGCATATACTGTAAATTATTCCATAATTTCTCATGGATTAGCTGGGGCAGTTAATTCTTGTGAGCTAGGGAACATTCCTGAGAGGGAAGATAAAGCTGTCTTTAATTGAGACTTACCTGAAAAAGAAAAAAGGACCATCAAGCTGCTTACCTGGATTGCACTGGAGTATTTTTAAGCTCCTCTTCATCATCTTGTAACACTGGATGTTTCAGAATAGTTCTGTAAGCCATTTGAATAGAAAATGCAGTCAAAATATTTCCTTTAAAGAGTATTAGCTGAAGACATTTCTATTGCCTTAAGCAGGAAAGCACAGAGAACATATCTGAGTATTTCAATCCAGATAAATGTGGGGTTTATCTGTATAGTGCCCAACACTTGAGAGAGAAATATAGCACAGGAAACTATCTCCTGGGTTAAATCCAGTTCCTCATAATACCAGCCACTACATCACATAACCCTTTCAAAACTGCAGTAATTCCTTTCAATAAACTGAAGCACAGACATTTTGTCATCAAAACATAGTGTTTGAAAATACACTAACCCTTTTGCTTATTCATACATGAGTGCAATGTTTGAACTTTTCAGTTACAGCTCAGTAGACACTTTGCTGACGAATATGAATCAAACAATGCTTCATACACCAGAGTACATTGCATTAATTTAGTTTCAAGGTGACAAGGAAATGAATTATAATGATTAAGTCTGCATTATGAAAAAAAAAAATCCATTGAAAACTCCTAACCAGATGGAAATGCTCAAGAGCAGTATTCTAAAAACTAAGTGGGGACCAACTAGCATCACAGAAAAAGAATCTGTGGAAATACATTCAGTGGTTTAGATGCATATTTTCAGCACATTTGTAGTTGCTGTCCCGACACTCTGCCAAGACTATGGCCCAAGCTCATCTTTCTTCCCCTTCTTTTCATCCTACCTATTTAACTTACCTATTCTGTCTAGTTCCAGAAAAACCACACAGAAGTGCAATGAAGCAGTTCTATCATGGATTTCCTCAAGAAGAGGCTATGCACATTTCCAGTAAGAAAGGGGCCATACATATTTTTCCAAATATTTTTGGCATTGCAGAGGGATCCCTTTCAGATTTTCAGCAGCAGTCTACTTCTTCAGAAACCTTTAATCATCTTCACTGCTGGCAAGACATCTGTTGGAAGTTTTGGAAAACTGAGAATGAAAAATCTCATAACTCTACAGAACTCACTAATAGAAAGCGAGAAATAAAACCTGCACAGCATTACTTGAAATGTCAAAATGTGCTGATAATAAATGGAATCTGGCTAAAAACATTTTGGAGTTGAAGCCCTGCATCTCCAGAGCTAGGCAAATCAGTTCTTACAAGAATTTAGAAGTCTACCTATGCTGCAACCCCTGTCTGAACCCCAAAAAGTGAAAGGATAATCTTTATTCTTATAAAGAAAATGTCCTCTTGTTCCAAACATATTCCTTTTCTTCTCTCATCACAGTTCCTTTATTCTACATCATCTCCAGTTGTCAAAGAACCTGCTACTATGTAACCCTGGTGCACTTCCTGATAGATGAAGTTCAGTGTTCCCAGAAAATGTTACCAAAGAAGGGTAGATTATAAAACCAGAATCCCAAAATATGAGAATTTCAAGGTGAGCAACACTCAGGAACTTCACAGGAGTTTTTGTGCTCTTGCATCAAAATATGAGACATGTATGGCACCTGGAAGAGCTGGAGAGCTGCTGATTGCACCTGAAAAGAAAAATTCAGGTCAGGGTTTGCTGACAAAAGACTGTTTCAGTTCTTGCATATTTATGAAAACTGACATTGAAGTTCTGAAGAGGTTCTAATTTTCATCCAAGCAGATCATATTTAACGACCTCTGTGAGCAATTCTACACTGTTGGGAGTTTCCACATTGTACAACTGTCCTCAGTCTTCTCATCACTGCTGGTCTTACGGTCTGTAACTATGAAAAACAATAGGTTTCAAAATTTTATTCATGTTATCTTTGCAACTAACATCTTGCATTATTAAACAATTGTGAGTTAAACAGAATCATAATCTCTACATAAGAAAGAGCTTAAAATTCATGTAGATGTTGACAAACTCAAATGTTACAGTTGACTCAAACAATGAGACTCCTGAATTTTGGGCACTGCATCAAAATGTAACCCCTCAAAGACAGATGTTTTTACAGCACCGTCTCCTGTGTGTGTTGCTGTCAAAAGAAGAATTGGGTAAGGTCATGTCTTCCTCTGCCCAGAAAAATGAGGAACAGTTTCCCACCCCTCTGACAACAGCATAGATAGCATGAGAGAGAATATTCCTGCTTCTAAAGACAGAAAAGTAAAAGAAAAATCTGCTGTTTCCTTATATTAAGTAAATCTAATAATCTAAATTTGTATTTTAACCAAACACTGAAAAAAGAGTGGGCAGATTAAAACTGTAGACTGTCATGAACAAATTTACAAAGGAATCTAAAAAAATATACATTTCTTTGCTTAAAAAAATACAAAAAATTTTACTTAGCACATTGGAATATAAACACAAAGCTGCATTTATAATTGATGTCTCGCGTAAATACACACAGGTATGTATTAGTGGATAAAAAAACCACACTACAGATATAGCAGGCTGAAGTATTTTTCATGCAGATGATAACCAGACATCTTTATATGACATGATTTATAGAAGCAGAGGAGTAAGAACTGCAAATCTGAAAACATTCAGTTATTTGCACCAGCACATGCAGAAATAGATAGGTGCCAGCTGATCTGCAGTGTCTATTCACCATGATGCTTGCAATGATTCAGAAATTAAAATACAGAACCAGCTGAGTGAGCTTTCAAGATAAAGCTGGGCAAAAATTAATTTTTCCTGCCCCATGAAACTTTTAAAGATTTGCAGACTGTTATGTTCTACCAGGATAAATGCAAGACCTTCAACATGTCTCTCAATAAAACAGCAGAGGGACAATGGTAGAGGGAAACCTTTCCATTATTGCTGTGCTCCTCAGAGGGAGCTGAACTTCAGACACTAACACTCTGTGGATAGATATACAGTGAGCTGCAGAGTTAGCCTTTTCCAAACCTACTGAACAACATATACATCAGATTCAAACTGGAGCCTTTCTCCACTCCTTTTCACCTAGAATAACCAGAAACTCCAATTCCTTAGACATGAGAGTCTACCATGCCCTCAAGTCTTTGGTTCCTAAATTGAAGCATGTTCAGAGCTCAAGTGTCAGTACTGATGGATAAAGCCAGAAGGCATTTAGTCATCAGTAAAGATGTGGTTGTGTTTTCCACCTCTGAGAAGTGTGAAGCTAACCATTATACCCTTCCTTATTTCTGCCCTGGGATGCCACTCTGGATAACTCCTCCAAAGATAATTCCTGATTGGTACCTCCAGATGGCAGAGAAGAAGGATCTCTCCTGACCCCTGTGGTGAAAATTAATTGCTTCAGATGAGAAAAAGTAAGATGGGCAATAATTAGGACAAGTATGAACAGGGAACTCACTCTCCTCTGTATGTGGAGCCAGTTACAAAAGTTACAGGCTGTACCCACTGATAGGTAATGGCTTGGGTCCCCCTTGGTCCAAAAGAAATGTCCTCACTTCAACTGTTCATTGATCATTATGAGCAAACACTTATGGGATCCCACTGTAAATGTAGTCTCCAAATTCACTTTTGTGAGCCCCTTAACAGGTAGATCAACCTTCAGCTGTGCATGAGCCATGGGACACAAAAGCATTGAGTGCAACTGTTATAAAAGAGCCCTTTACAATCTCAAATGAGACATAGCCAATCCTCTGTAAAACTTCATGGGATAATTTAAAACATATGTAAATAGATGAATGCTTTAAAATTCTTTTGGATTCTACTATAAAGACAGCATGCCATCAATTGCAGTAAGTGCTTTAACATGCAGAAAATGACAATAGATTGTGATCCTTGAAACACAGCAGTGATTAATCATTCGGGAGGTGGAGTGGGAGTATTTTGTTTAAACTTGCTTCCCTCCTTGAATTTGTATCCCCACGGCCACTATTGTTAAGAGTGGTGATCACAAACGAGCAGCAGGTAGTAAGTTGATAGAAAATATTAAGAAAGGGAAATATTCGTGCATCACCTTGATTCCCAAGACAAATCAAGTATATAACTGACTTTAGCTATAAAATCTAATTCAGTTATGCTGAACATTTCTGAGATCCTAAACTGCATCTCCTATGCATGCATTTGAAGTAGTAATCTCATATCAAAAAACATTTTAGAAGTAGAAAGATTCCAAGCACTTTTACCTTTATGAGTTTGAAGGCTAAACAAATATAACTGGTATATAAAAACCCAAGTGTTCAACTTTATGTTTCACGTTCCTTGTTTCTACATTGAGTCTTAGTTCACGAACACAAATTACAAGTGTAAAAGGTGTTACTCAGAAATGGAAGGACAGATATATGCATACAGGCAGCTAAAAAACCACAGAAAATAGCTGTCTAGATCTGTGAAAGGCAGTACGAATTGCCAACAAAATACATTTCACCACAGCAGAGCTCCATATGTGCTACAAGGAGTCGGGCAATAGTAGAAAGAAGGTTTGTGTATTTGAACACTGCATCATCTAAAATAAACACCTGCAGTGTGTTTACATTTCCACTTTCCCCCTTCCAACATAACTAGGTTGGGCGGCTCTAAGAATCAATCAGTTTAACAATTTGAACGTTGTAAAACAGGTAAAAAGATGGAAAAAAAAAAAAAAAAAAAAAAAAAAAAAAAGAGGTGGTAACAGGTACATGTTTATTTGAAATCAGTAACATTTCAGAACTTGGACTTTAAAAAAAAAACTAAACACAAATAGATGCTTCTTACAGAGCTAACACACCATGTAATAAAGCACGTAACCCAAGCAGGAAAGCTTTTATGTGTGCATCTAAGAGCTCTTGATCCCAAATGAACCCAGTTAGATAAAAACAAATCAAGTGTACGATCACAAGGATTTCTCTCTATTCAGTCTCTACATGAAGAGGCAGGACAATGCATGAAGGTAGAAACTTTTTCCAAGCTCCAGGGTGACTCTCAGTTACAAAATGTGTGGAGATTTCCCTTTCAATATTGCATAAAGAAAAGTCATCTTTCACAGACAAGTCTCTTGTCATGTTGCATTAGATCAAACAAATGCAAACTATTTCTATTCTGAAAAAAACAGACAGAAACATTTCTATCAACACAGAAGAAACAAAAAAGGTCCATTAATCTCCTGGAAATAACTGTACATGTTTTCTTCTGGGTCAAAGCAGAGTCCTCCTGAGACCATGTCTTTAGCAATAACAGTATCCCAGTTTCAACACAGCCCCAACCTGAGAAGGCTCTTTTTGGATTGGTACGTGACTCCTAAAGGCAACAATCAGCTCACAAGGGTGCATTGCACAGGAAGGATTCAGGACAATACAATGGCAGAGTAACCCCATATGCCACCATTCAGGTTTCACAGGAAGATATTTAAAACAAAATAAAGACCATGTGAGCAAAGCAAATACCTGAATATTCAGTTTTTACATATGTAGGTGGTGTTTTTGGTTTTATCTAGGCTAAAACATCAGAGTAAAAAAAGCATTGACTGTAACTGTTTAAGAAGAAATCTTGGGCTAATAGATAACACCCATAAGAGAGGAAAGTTTCCTGTACCAACCTGTGCAAGATAAAAATATTAGAGGTCCTTGGCCTGTATATTTCAAATGTAAATGTTATGCTAAATACACCAACATTTGTTTTACTCCAAATTTCACAATGTTTGCACCAGCACTTCTAGCACAGGGATAAATATTTGCCTCGCTCTATTTTTATAAAGAATAAATGAAGGAAGAGATATACTGAAAAGCAATCTCCCTAATTGATAGGATTGACTGAGAGATTTTAAAATGGGGGTAAAAAAAGTGATCTTCGATTACGGTAGCTAAGAAAAAGGACTGTTGCATTTTGTCTTGTGTCAAGATGCTCAGTAGACATACCTGGCTTTGTTTCTACACACAGAAGATTGCAATATTCTCACACTCAGCATGTATGCATCATCCTGATGTAGGCATCTGCTCAGCCAGAAACAGTAAAACAGTCAGTTTGGTGACTAGTTGGAATCAGGAAGCATTTCTGAGGCTTGACCATATCTGCAAAAACAATTTTTTCAGACAACAGGCTGTAATTAGAAAAGAGATATTCTGAAGGGATTTCCAAAGACCATTAATCTAGGTCAGCATTAATCCAGTCTCAAATGGGTTCAGCTTTTTTCTGCATCTTTCCACTGAAATGCTAATTTTAACAAAGCTTTGAGAAACTCACAAGATGGCATAATTTATATTTCCAATTTACAGAATGCAATTTAGGAAGAGTTGCTGTCAGTATGTTGCAACCCATGTTACCTTCCTTTTTTTCTTCTGTACTTCACATAGTCCGATGGAGATACGAAAGGTCACAGAAGAGAAGAATACAGTTACGAACTCTGTGAGGGAAAAAGAAACACTGAAGGCTTTCTCAGAACATTTTTCTTAGTATGGAGTACTCCTTTTCCAAGACAGCTGGAGAGTAAAACGTATAAGCAACAAAAACCAGCAAAAGGTTCAGTAACATTTATGTAATCTCCCTGTTTATGGACTGGAAGAGGCAACATCCAGCATTACTGTATGCTTAATACCTAAGCCTGACTTGAAAGCATTCCAAGGTATTAGCAATGACTTTTTGTTTTACTTATTTAGAATAAGAAAGATACCGCAATTTTATGCAGTAGATTTTTAGGACAGACTAATTTCACCTACTTTACACTTGACTTAAATTATTCCTCTCTACAAGCTGGGCAATCAGGCTTTCTCAGTGGCCTGCAAAGAATTTCAGTTCTTCCCATCCCAAATCAGGCATGCTGCACTCCCACATGAAAGTACCTAACTCCTCACCATTAACTATCAGATGTTTCTAAATGTTTCACAGGGTGTATCACAAGTATCTTTCAACAACATAGATGATTTTATTTTTTTTTATTTTTCTAGGAAATCACCCTTGTTATGTTTTAAATGTCTATGCATTATAAGTTTCCACCAAGACAGGTACTGAAACATTAATTTAATTTCAGTATCTGTTACAGCACAAGTTTTCCTTTAAGAATACAAATGAAGCAGAAGGCTTATCTTTGTCTGTCAGATTATTTGGACTGGAAAAGTCTCTTCTCTTTGGAAGTATTGGTGCCAGCTAAATCAAGGCTCTGTCTTTGCTGTTGGTCCCCCAAAAACCTGACTTTGTTCTAGCAAATTTTAAAAGACATGTCTAGAACATGTTCACATGCTCTGGAATGCTGCCATATTCAAGAAGCAGCAGCCGAAAGGTCATGGTGCTTAACTTCTGTGTGTATCATAAAATCAAGTTTGAAGGGGCTTTGGAAAAAGAAATATAAAATGCAATTTATGAGGCTCATCTCCATTCAAACTTCTCTGATCCAGACCATGACAAGTTGCCACTTTGCCAGCATAAATAGGAAAACGGTTATCATTATGTTTCCCTTTGCTGCTGTTCTGGAAAGTTTTGACAGTTTAGGATGTTTCAGAGTCAGTGGTTATCCAAGAAGCACAAGTAAGAGGAAGGCCACAGCAGGAAGGAATTATGCATCACTAAGTGTAAGGATGCCAGCCCGTGCAGAGAGCACCAGTAAATGTACGAAGATGTTTTTAAGGGGAAAAGAAACTGCTGAGAGGCATTAATGAGGCTGAATTAGCCAATGGGTTTCCATGAGAGCCGCACCCTAAGGGACAATGCAGAAATGTGTCAGAAGCACATGAAGACCTTCCAGAGAGATGGAGTCAGGATGATTACATAAGTGAACCGTCTCATACTTTTACGACAGACAGCACAGAAGAAACTAGCAGGGCTTTGTTGTTGACTTCTGCAGATGATTATAGCATGAGCAAGATTTTTGAGATGGTTCTAGTGACTTTTTTTTTCTTCTTTTTTTTTTTTTCTTTTTTTTTTTTTTTTTTTTTACTGTGAGAGGGAAAATGAGAAAGAATTCACATCTATTCACCTAGGCATTCATCTTTCTGAATAGCATAGGTTTTTTTAAAAAGGTAAATCAAAGCAGGAATATAATCGAGCTCCCTAAAATGAAGGGCTAATAATGCCTCTTCATGTGCTGTAATGTAAACAAAACAAACCCAAAATCACCAAAACAAACAAGCGGCCCTGGTGATATGGTTTACCCCCAACATTTGTACTCAGGAGTCTATTAATCTGGTGAAAACATCATCTTTCTGTTAGGTGCTAAATATAAAACAGACTTAGTCCATTTACATATTTCTGGTTCATGAAATATTTAACTGAGACTGGATACAGCAACCATGAATAACTGAGGTAAAATAAAACCGTATCTGTATATTCAAAAGTATAATTACATACATCTCCACTGATACTCTGTTTTCTCATAGTGAGCAATTTAACAAGAAAGACTGACAAAACTGTACAAGATTGACTTAAGTTATTAATTTTTTCATTTTTGCAGGAAAACTGTTCTACTTAAGAAAAATTAGAGACAAATTATACAGGTCATTTAGGGATCGAAGAAAATGGACAGAGAGGGCTGACAACATTTATTTTGGTCTCAAATGAGCAGCAATAGTGAAGAAACTGCCAAGGTTTCTTTCCTACGCCAGAAACACAAGCCAGGTCCTATTCATGGAATAGGAAAAGTTAAGTCAGTACCGCAAGGCTGGCCAAATAGCTTACCTTGGGCAGAAGTTGTTCTAGACTGTAGTTCTAATTTACTGGGGTTGGTATAGTACACTTTACCTACTCCGTGCACCTGTTCGTAAACTCACTTCTTCCTAAGGAAGTTAAATTTGATGGCAAGGGCTGCAGATGACTGAGTGTGATTTCAAGCATTTTTGCAGCAAGGACTAGGTTTATACATGTTATTTCTACTCCACATCATCAAAACAGGTTGCTGTAAAACTGTGTCAAAATAATAAATCATGTATTGAAAATGATACAGGCACTGATCCATACATTTAGTGTTACCCAGTGTGAGAAGGCACCAAGGAAGCCTGGGTCATCACCTCATGATATTTCTGTTTAACTAAGAAAAATAAATGGTTGCAACATTAGGAGCTGACATTAGAAGAACTAAGGATTTGCAGAAATGTGAAGAGCCTAGGTAAGCTGAGAAAGAGGAAAAAACTACCTGATCTGAGGCCTCAGCACCTACCATTACTCCAAAGTGAGACATAATGGTTGGACTCAATATTAAAGGTCTTTTCCAACCTAATGATTCTATGATTCTATGCTATGATTCAATATCTACAAAGGCAGCAATATGACAATCTGCAATTGCAGTCTCAAAGTATATCTACTTTACTGAAGCTGCCATTTCATTTAAACTGAGGAGGTGGCAGCACATTTCCCATCTCCCAGAAGCGGGGCGGGCAGCAGTGTGAAAACTTTCTTCTGGTCCAGGAGGAAAGACACAGAGCAGACTGAGGCAGACACAGACCATACATCACCAGAAGGAACAATTGTCCTGCCTCCTGCCAGCAGCACCACTAGCTGCCAACATCTATCACAGAGAGACGGGTAAGGCTGGGACACAGAATGAAACAGCTCAGAGATCACTGAATCCACATTAAGAAATGGAAAAATGTCTCTTCTGTAGCATGAAGACAACTGGAAGCAGACACCAAAGAGCAGAGCAGCTGAGCATGAAACACCTTGCCCAAGCCTGTACCCATCTCCTCACTTTGGGGGTACACAGACAAGCTGGTTCAGGGCTCCCAGCAGCACAAAGGTCTGTGTTGACCACTCCAGCCACTAAGGACTCTGCTCCCTACTGGATTCGGAGAGAGGAATAAGGAGGCACGGGACTCCGCATAATCCTAAACACCATTACCCACTGCATATGTAACTGATGATGCAAGAGTGTTGTTCACTTCCCTCCATATGCATACATCTGAAATCACAATCTAACTGGCATATAGGTTGGCATAAAGGAAAAGGGTTAACACCAAGCTCCACTATAAATGAGGCTCTTTAACGAGAAACAAAACTAATCATATGGGGGCCAGGGTTTTGGAGGCATACTTTTTCCCCACTATAGTAGTAAGGATTTTCCAGAAATGTATCTTAAGTTCTTTTTGTGCTGCTTTTCTCTAAATTGTCCCCTGATTTTTCCCCTTAAATCATTGCCTTCGCATGTTTTGCATAAATATTGCTCTGAATCCATTTAAAATAAAAATTATTTCAATTTACTGACCCACGAAAAATCTTTCCATAATTTAATCAGGGATAATAATCATTCTTGAAGCTGTGAAATGCCTCAACTGCAATTTTCCATGTAATGAACAATAAACTTTTATATTCAATAATCATGAAGTGTACATTCACTGAGGCATACATTTCTAACCACACAGTTTAGAGAGGAATGACATTTTTAAAAGCAGTTACACTCCACACTAATTAATTTTGAGAACATAAACACTCTCCAAAACTGCAAAATTAGACAATTATAGAATAATATGTTGTAATCATAACAGTTTTTCAGTTCTTAAGATTCTTATTTTTCCTTTACTTCTTATTCTCACCACCACTAGGCTCTTAGAGCATATTGATGAATACTACAAAGCCAATCAGCAATACAAAATGTATGCTTTACATTCTAGCTTAGACTTCTGGTGTTTGCAGAACAGTGTGTCAAACGGCTGATCCCACAGCTGTAAAGCTTTAAGACTTAAAGTACTGAACCTGAGTCTGTCTTCATGTAAATAGAGTGGCACAAAGTTTTGTTTGGGGGTGTTAATCTAAAACACAAAGCTCCACCTGATGCATCCCAAGTTGTTCCCCACATGACAGAAGTGTGGAATTATTCATTTCTCTGTGATATATAATTAACGTGACGATTGGCTCTATTCACCTTATAGGTAATGAACTCTTCCCCCCCCCCCCCACCTTTTAACTGCCACTATTTGAAATTGCTGGGAAGATAAAAAAAAACCCAACAACAACAACAAAAAAGGACACAGCCACTGAAGGAATTCCCAAATTAAGAGGTCCTTGAGATTCCAAAACAAGCCTCCAAAACCATAACAGACACTCTTCATAAAACACTCACAATAGTGGAGGCCCTGCTTACAGCTTTTAACGGCTGCAGCGCTCGTGCTTCAAGGCAGGATGCTGTGGGGCCGTACAAAGGGATCCCACAGCTACTGCGCATCATGGACTAATGAATCTTTTCCCATGACAGGTACAGATCTCGGGACTGGGGTGGGAGCCAGACTGTCAGAGGATGAAAAGTTCAGTGAATCTGCAGCACAAAGGCTCAGTGTGCAAGATCCTGCAACAGTCTGGAAGAATCACCTTTATGCACATACATGATATCAAGCATTTTGTAAATCCCCGTGCATACTTACCTGTCACCTGTCACCATATGTTTCAGTCAAATATATGTGCTATCAAAAGCATAGGCAAACCAAGGTACTGTCAATCTTTAGGTTGCTCCCTGAAGACAAATACTGCTATCAGAGCTCAGAAAACTTTTTTTTTTTTTTTTTTGGTCAAAATCTTCTTTAGTCTCTTACGTAGTTCAACACCTTACAGGCATTTGAAAGGGATGTGGAAAAAGTTTCTCCAACCCTTTTGTTAGTCGCTGTTTATAAATTGCAATAATTCTGACTAACTCCTAGTAACTAGTAAACAATTCTACTAATTCTATTTGAAATGTAGCATAGGACCCTGAATACATTTCCTAGTTATCCACAATGTACCTTTCACATTAATTTGTGAGAACCAGGTTACCAGACCCATCACTGCAGCTAATGCACAGAGACATGACGCCCCCAGAACAGCACAGATCTTTTCAGTCTCTATTTGCTCACAGAACACAGGTACCTCTGATTCCTCACATCCTTGCCCCATGATAGTACTGGCTTTTCCGGAGTGCGAGGCCTGTCTAAACTTCTATCTTCCCTTCTACTATTTGCTTATGTCTGAAACCCAAATCCTCTAAAGGATTCAAAAGCAGGATTCTTCTTGCCTCACTTAAAATGTCACTGTACATATGTCTGTGTATGAACCAGCCACCTGAACTGCCCTTTTAACCAACAGTGGGAACAAACACTTCCAGATGACATACTTAACCTATTTTAAAAGTCTAACTTAAGTAGAGATTAGTTATATGCTAGTCACTCATTTTTTTTCTGTGCTGACCCTGAAGACAGTCTACATGACCGAAAAATCTTACAGCTAACCTACCTTTTAAAAGAATAGGATCCCTACAGACATATTGTAAAAGGAGCTGCTGCATGGGTCTCTCCATTAAGTCTTTCTTTTCAGTCTCACTGAGAAGAGATCTGAGGGAAACTTTTGTAGTCAAACTTGTCCTGAAAGAAATGACAGACTCTGAGCAAGGAAAAAAAAAAAAAAGTATCACAAAACAGTGATGGTTTCTATTAATTCTTTTGGTCAGAAGAATAAAATCTTTTTCTCTTGTTCTCTGAAGGGAACATTTCCATTATGATGTTTTTCTATTGAAACTGTTTGTATCCAAAGCCACGCTTTATTTTGAAATTTGCCTGCATTTTAATCAAAAAACAAATGCTATTGGAACAAGTCAACCAAAAAATGTAACAGCTCCAGTCATGAGTTCATGTTCCACATTTAGGGTATTGTCCTGCTTCAGAACAGAATCACCTTCGCAACTATACCCTGGTTTCCTTGTGTGTCCTGGCAGTAGTCCTTGCAAAGGTGCAAGTTTTTTGGCATTGCAATTTACCTTCCCCTTCAGCTTTTGGCCCATCCCTCGGGCGTATCTGATGGGAGCTAATCCACCCTAATTAGCCTATTGGGAAAACAACAGATAGCTTGCAAGCCCTGAAAGGCTTTTTCAGGAAAGTCGACATCTCTGGCAAAGAGTTTACTGTGTCTCCAATCAAGACAAAAGAAGAGACTGGATCACCATAATGAACTCTAATTTTGTATTGCTCTAGAAGGATAAAATGAGGGTGAATTAAGGCTCTGAAATCTTTTAGCACAAGAGCAAATGAAAGCTTTAAATTATGCATTTTTTTTTCTGTCAATTGAATAAGCACGACTTTATAAGCATGATTTAATCCAAAAAACAGATGCACTCTTCCCTTAAGACAGAAATCTAAGCCAACTGGCTTGCATAAGCATTTTCTGTGCGTGATTATTGGACGTGGCAGGTTGAAAGAAGCAAGAAGCAGGATTTTGAGCCATGGCAGGAGATGCAAAGAACAGAGGTCCAAATCTTCACAGGAAATAAAAGCAGGCAAGAGAGAGAATAGCGGGGGAAGATATTCAGCAGTGTTTAATGACAGAGTTCAGGAATCAGGCTATGAATGCAATGATGACATGCATAAGTGGCGGCCCTCTTTGTGTGATTTTGCTGCGCAAGCAGCACTGCAAGTTGTCGTGCATCATCCATAGCCATGGTTACAATTTTTACCTAGGAATGATTCCATTGTAATTAATACATGTTCCCACTGCATAAGGCAGAATACTGATGAGGAATTTGAAGGGCAGACAATAGTTTAACTATCTTTCATTAAAGTCTCACTTTACATTGAGCAAGCTGCATTCATCATGTTGCGCCTCTCAGTTTTCTATTCTTTCTGATGATCGATAAACTGAACTAACAGATTTCCACTTCAGTAGAGTTTTCTTTATTCTGTTTTGTGCACTGCACCTCCCGCCTTTTCAAGGCAGACCACAGATAGAAGTAGGAGCCCATTATGCCTTTAGTTATCCTTGGTTTTGTAACAGAATGGATGTCATTCTGTGCATGTTGCTGTAACCATGGCTTCAGCTGATTAACAACTAATTGCAGAATATCCTGGATATAGTTGAAAACCACTAAGTTAGGTTTGATGCTAACATATTAATGTATGCAAAGTTTACTGCTGATTGAACTTTTCAATCTGTAAATGGCCTAAACAAATCACATTTTCTATTGTCCTAGTGTCAAATTTTCAGCTGTAGCTCAATACAGCGCCTTTCAAACACATGGTCATTTTTTCATTGATGAGAAGTTATTTTTTTGTAGTATCTACCAAGTAGAGGATAAAATTATAGCAGCAATAATCTCACCAGGAAATGTAAAGGGATAAAAAAAAGAAAAAAAAAAAAAAAGTAGCATGAGCAGAAATCATTGACTGATTCTGAATTCTTAAATTGGTGTCAGCAGTGGCTATTGCACAGATAGTGATTTTTCTTTAAAAACTTGTCACAAAGAATATTTTTCTCACTGCATGTTGCAGAGTTAGTGGCAAAACCCCTACCAGTATCAATGGTGCAGGACCAGAACTAAGAGTTCATAGATGTCTAAGTCATATTTGAAAATACGCTTATTTGCCACCCTTCTTCACAAAGATGGATCTCCTTGCTCATCTCTTCCAGCTGAACTGACAGGGAGGTTATGCAGATGGGCATGTTTATCATGCTAATACTTTTTTTTTTTTACCACACTGAACAAGTAGTGATTGGTTATATTTTACCTTTTAACTGCCCATTATAAAATAAAACAATAAATTTGCTTATTTATGGCATCAAGCTATAGATCTTGAAATCAAAAGTCAGAATGAGATTGAAATGAATGAATCTGCCTTCAGGAAAATAAAATGAGCTGAGATTTTATTTGAAATTTAGTTATGTTAAACCTCAGCATAACACTTAATTGTAACAAAGAAAAGGGTAACATCCACAGCTAGTTTTGAATTTGTGAACACAAAACTGATAGCTTGATAAGTACAGAGGCCAAGTTCTGGCCTATACTCCATCTACACAAATGTCACCGATTCAGAGGGAACAGCAACAGCTCTCCCTTCAGATTTCTTTTAATCAGTGTTAGTTTTCAGGTTTGGTATTTCTGTATCACTTAATTTTGTCCTGATATTTCCAGCTGCTCTTGAAAACTTCATCAAGTTTTTGAGAGTGGTGCTTGGTTAAAAAACTAAACACATCTTGGTGCTTTCTCTCTATTCATTCCCCTGTCCCCCACACCCAAAGGAAAGGGGAGAAGCCTGAGGAGCAGCAGATGAAGCAGGACCATAAAAAACAGGGAAGTGAAAGCTGGCTACTGCCAGCTCCCCACCAACAATTACTATATGAGAAATAGAGCCTGTAATCCCATATACGTGCACATGCATATGGATGACTGTAGTCCCACTGATGAATAGAAATGTTTGTCTCACTCATGTGAAAAGGCATCAGCTGCTTTTTGCTTCAAAGTCAAGATGTCTCTTTTTACCCTTTCTTCTGTCAGAGAAACCTGATGGATCTGGATCAATTCCCACACTGATGATCAGTGTTATTTAGCTAACTTTCCTGTAGATCACGTAAAGTTAAGAAAAATGTTTAAAGTCATTATCAGTGGTTTAAAAAGTTTTAAGTCTCTCTTTTTCACTTTCTTAAGGTAGATACTGATATGCTGAGAGACATTAAGAGAAAATGGAAAAGCTCAAATCTAAGTAGTAGGACAGAGGAGATGGGCTAGATTTTGTGCAGAGAATTAAATTAAAGAATCCTCTCTAATCCTGTCTGGATATTTACAGGTAATCAAATTAATAAGAGACATGTTAACATAAATACTAACTTTAAAAAGAAAACTAGACACCAGATGTTTTATCTCCATTCCAAAACAGAACTTTTAGTAACTGTCAGCTTTTGTGTATCAGCAAAGGAATTTAACTATCTCTGAAGATGTTCCACTTATGATTTGCCACATAGTGATACACAAGATTCAACAGTAGTCTGTTACTTTTCCTCCCATTTTCATACTGAATAACATAAAAGCTGTAACAAGCACATTGAAAGGCAGATACTCAAGAATAAAACCAGAAACTCTGTTGAAAAGAATCAACTTATGAACAATTTCATTTCCTATTTTCTTAAGGACTAAAAACTAACCCAAACCCTACAACTATACCGTTTGATTTGTTTTAAAAAAAAGAATATAAACATTACCAGATCATTAAGGTTGGACAAGTACTCTGAGATGATGCTACATAGCTTCTTTTTGCACTTTAATATACTGACACATCCCTTTAAGAACAATTTTTTAGAGGGATGGTGACCTACAGAGGAAAAAAGGAGTTGGGTTTTCTTCTTAAAACTTGGAACTTGGTGAACAGAAAAGGAAACACTAATTTGATAACATTATTTGTCAGTCTTAAGCAAGTAATTTCATACATTATTGAAGAGGTCCAAAAGGAATTACAGAAACACGACCATTTGAGCTATTTAAAACTCAACTAAGTAAAACATGAGAAGTACACTCTATGGAAAAAGAGTGCAGAGGTAATAGCAAAAGAACCAGATGTCTTTGTAGGGCTTTTCAGGCTTTAGCTTCAGCATCAGTATGATAAAGAGCAACATAAAAACCAGTCACAGCTACGGCCAAACAAGTATACATACACTTTCAGCAGAGCCAAGATGTGACATATTTAGGAACATGGAGTGCATCCATTTTGTTCTTGTGTTTGTACATTTCTGAAAGTATAGCCAGGTTTTTGCAAGGCAGAACACGAAGAGAAAGACCAGCAGGCTGGATATGCTGCATGTAGTCTAGCAGGATATGTTGGACTATTGGTTTCCCTCCAGATGTTTTTCAATGGAACCACTGTTTCAATGGCCAAGTTTTACTGAGCTCCGTGATGTCAAATGTAAGGTCTTCTACCACATGACTCAAGAAATTAAGGATAAAAACACTGACTTAAGTGTGATTGTGAATCTGGACTAATTCCTGGCGATACATTCCGTCTGCAGAATGCATATATTGACAAAAGACACACAGGGGAGGCTGAATGAAGGTAAGTGAAATATTACAAAAGTAAAAAAAAAAAACAAACGTCTATTTAAAAAATCAACAAAAAAATATTGTCACAATGATTATTGTTAGGAAGCTTTCCACGGGCACTTAAAACTTCCACTAAAATTAACGGACCAATTTAGGTACACAGCTGTGCTGGCAAACTTTATTACTTCAACTACTCAATTACTTTAATTACCCTATTAATTACTTTAATAGCCAAATTCAAGGAGTTTAATTTAATACATTATTTTTTTATATTATGATTGTCCTGCTCTGGTGACCAATGAACTACTGAAACACGTAAAAAACTCTTGTGCCCGAAGAAAGAGAAACTACTTGGGTGTCACATTCTCCTCCCTTCTTTTAAACTGAAAACAAGGATTCTTACATTATCAGATTTCATACAGAATCTGTCCTCAGAGAGAAGCTAAAAGATCAGAAGGCGAAACACACCCCCAGCATTTTCCTCTGCACACGCTGCAAGGCAGTGGATGTAAGGAAGGAAATAATTCCTGTCCTATTGCTGCTCTGACTATTATTTATACATCACTTGGCAAAGAATTGACATAATTTGTGACTGTATCAGACAAACAAACAATAAAAGCACAGGTAGAAAGTTTATGACTAATTAACTTCCCAGAACAGGAATAGTTTTCATAATAAAATCCTCCTCCTTGGTTTCTTCAGAACTCAAAAATATTTCTAATCAAAAAAAAAAAAAAAAAAAAAAAAAAAGAAGGAAAACAAAAGAAAGAAGAATGGCAGGTGTGGAATGGAACAAAAAAAGGTTTGACTTTTCTCTTCTGGCAAAAGGGGAACAATCTTAAAGCCATTGCCAACCCTGTGTAAAGAGAAACTGTTTCTATCACAGAAGAGAGCTAAATAGTAAGACAGAATTGATGGAGTGAATTTTTTTTTTTTTAAGAAATTTCTTGCCAGTTTTACAAAAGCCAAAGTCTAAGAAATTAGTTTTATTTCAGTTCTCCAGAAAAAAAGATTTCTGTAGAATTCCTGAGAAGCTCCCATCATTCTCACATCACACTTGGGCAACCTCAGCTAAAGGCCTTGCCACTGCTCCATCTATAATTCTAAACCATAGTTCCATATGATTTCACAACTGTCTCTCATTATCTTCTACCACATAAAATCCTTGGGAAGAATGTGCCATACTTACTTAATTCACTTTTTTTTTTTCTCCGCCGTTATTGAGAAATACAGAGCATCTACATACCAGGTTAAGATTCCTTGGAATATTTGAGAATAAAGAGGATGCATGTCTATAAATCATTTGAAAATGGATATGCACAGATGGTTTTAATTGACATAAGGACATGATTCATAAGAAAAAAATCTAGTGACTTTATTTGGGTCTACTGATTAACCCTCCTGCACAATCTCTGCAAGCAACCAGTGTTGGGACTCAGTGTTTTAAGCATTCTGCTGAAAAACAGTCCAGGATTACAAATGGCTGACAGTTTCATGTCATATTAATACTTTCAAGGCAGAAACTACCAAAACAAAAAGTTTTCTAAAGAATTAGCTTACTAGAATTCCATCTAATTTCAAAATCACATTCTGAATTTCAAAAATGTCCCAGACATTACACTGCTCCGAGTAATACACTGCTTGGGAGACTTGAAGCTCTGCTTAATGTTAAAGAAGCTCAGCACTTCCTATAACAGAGTTGTTTCTCACATGACTCTGCCAAATGTGACTTTTGGTCTGAAGATTCCCAAAGCAGGGAGTCTGCTTCGCAAGACTTCTTCTGGAAGCCTTTGTAAAAAACATTTACCTGTTTCTATGGAACAGACAGGGGAAAACACGATTTTTGTTCCCGCTGAAAAAATACTATATTAATAAGCTTTCCTTATTAATTTACTTGTGAAACAAAGCCTGGGATTAGGTATGGAGGTTGTTCTGTGTCAAGGATACTCTCTCAACTACACCTGTAAAAATCTGCCTATATGTGGCCCACCCAGACTCCTATAAACAAAAATAAGACTATTTAAGCAAGCCCAGCATGAACTGGAAGTTGGAATTGAACTGCAAATTTCCCTGAAGACTCCTCCTATTCTCAGCTCACCGTAACATGCAGCTGAGCAAAACATTTCCTGCAATTAAAGTATAAGAAGAGAACTTGTAATGACACTTTTTATCCTCCGTGACACTTTGGCTTAAATCTGAAGGAAGGAAGCTGTGACTGGATGCAGAGTCTGGAAGTGTGAGGATGGAGACCAGCTAGAAACTGAGACACAAAGACATTTTGGAAGAGGAATCAGGAGTGCAACTGGGCCTGCTTGGCTAAATACCAAGGATGAAAACAAATACAGCAGACAAGGGAAACTTCCCAAAGGGAACATGTGTGGGAGAAGAGAAGGGAAGGCAACAAACTGTTGATATCTTCCTTCAGGGTCAGCAACAGAGCTCCAGGTTGCCAAAGTTTGTCATTAGGAGCAAAATTACCACTTAACTTCACGATGCATGGAGACATCTTCAGAGGTGTCCCCAACAACAACAGAAGCAGCATAAACCACAAGGTTGTATAAGATATCAACCTTCCAGACAATAGCAATTGGGTGTGGTAAGTTAATGCCTATTGGCAAAGTTGGGCTTAGGCTACTTAAGTATTTTAAAATTCTGCAGGAGAGGTAGTGAGAGAATTATATTTCTCTGGGCAATGCACAAAACAGGTGAGTCTACTACTCTACCCAACATCTTGTCTCCTTCTGTAGCCATGAGCACATATCTAGGGAAGCATCAAGTGGTATTTCTGCAATGCACTCTCACAATCTCCAGTGAGATGGGAAACAATATCTTCCTGGCCCAAATCCAGTGTCTCGGGGCTGTGTCCTTCCTTTTTCTTCAGTGATTTTCTTGATTACTTTCAGAAGAAGTCAATTTTAAATATCCAGTGTCCCAGGCCAGAGCACTCCTTTATGTGAAGTTACTCCCTTTGGATGGTTCTGAGCCTGCTGCTGGCCAGTTGCATTTAGATCCCTAGTTCTTAGAAGAGACAATCAGCATTCATTACCCTGTCTGCCCCCTTCTCCATCACATTTATCAGTAGCCAGACCTTTGTCCTTTTGTTTCCTAAGTCATCTGCAGAGCTGTATCTATTTAATAATTTTTCATAGAAAAAGTACTCCTTATTGCCTTTCTTACTTCCTTTTCCAGTCCTATGTCCTCTTTAACAGACATTCTAAATCATAACACCAATCACTATTAAAATGCAATTATATAAATGTACAAAAATGCACAAATAATGACACAAATAATTGCATTTTTCTGAATAACTCTAAATAGGTAATAAAATGCTGGCTGCCTGTATCTGTGCCCCACATTCAGTGTTTCCATGTAGGTATTACAGATGAGCTTTGAAGAAAAAAATTTCTAAAGAGAGGGAAAAAAGCTCCAGAAAAAGAATGTATTAAATGTATAGCCAAGGTTCACATACTGAAGAAGCAAAGGAAGACTTGTCAGTTCAAAAGAAACAAACAACTAGAGCCTCCAAAGCAAGAATAAGAAATTTTAATTTGGTGCCAGAAAGTTTACTGAGAATATCAGTAAGGAAGGAAGTACAATTACTTAAAAATTAACAAGTGTCTTCATTCTGGAGAGGTGAAATAGAGTCACAGATAGCAGAAGGGCTAACTGTAAAAATAGAAGCGTGGATTGTAAAAAAGCTTTGGTGTGTTTGAGGGCACGAGTATTAATGCTAAAAAACAGAATACAAGGCTCCAAAAATTTAAGTGATGTGTGTGTGCGCGTGTATTTCCTTCTCTTTCTCTAAACATATTCAGTGTCAGTCAAGACCTGGGACAGAGCATATTGGAGTGACCTTGGCAATACCAAATTGTTCAGGAAACAGCAACGTATCAAGAGACTTCAAATAATAGGGAATTTTTTAAGGTATTCAGAATGCAGGATGAAGAAAGAAGCAGGTATTGGACATGCTGAATCAAAATCTACTCAAACTGTACTGCATTCCTGAACACTGGCCCTTACAGGCCTTGTGATCATGCAGGACCATCATCTTAACAAGCAAAACCTTGAACAAGTAGTGCTAAAAGCATTTGAAAGGGCTCTAGAGAGCCAGTATAACAACTCTTAGAGAAAGCAGATCAAGCAAAACAAGAAGATTATTACAGATTCCCTGAAGAGAAATTAAATGTTAGCAGAATACCTCACAGCCCTGAAAAAATAATGATCTCCAAAACAGGCAGCTTTTTACCAAAGGGCCAGTTTAGATCTTCATCTGTTTTCAAGAGAGTTACGTAAATTTTCCGTCGCTGACAATGAGATCAGTTTTGGGTTCCAAGCGTAGGTCCAGAAGCCATTATACCAAACGATAAAAGCTGTTGCACAAAAATTACACTGGAATGCCTATTCTGGGGGCCAAATGTAACATCTTATATATGGACAGAGTATTCTGGAATGTATTTCCAAGTTACCAGAAGACAAATAATTTTTTTTAACAGATACAAACAAATGCTGAATGCATCTTTTCCAGTAAAAATCTTTGGGAAAAAAATAAAAAAAAATCATGAAGTTCAACTTTGGGAAATTTCAACCCACTTACGTTGTGCTGATACAAAGTTTAAAAAATTTATTTAAAATCTTTCAGAGATGTTCGGAGAAAGTGGATGTAGCATTTCAGGTGATGTTTTACTGTTACTGCAAAGGCCAGTGTTTAAGGAATGATTCACAGAAGTGTAAAGAAGCACTGAGTCACTGTTAAGATTCAGCAGAAGCTGACTATCTAATTCCACAGTGTGCTCATAAAAAGGTCTCTAGATATCTAGGAACCTAGTGCTCTGCAGAGCAGCTCAAATAAAGGCTAGAAGACTATGGTCCACATGTTGTTGAGAGGAGAATCTGAGTACTGCACTGTCAACTGCTTCACTAACACTGTCTTCTGACAGAGAGAGGCCAGTGGCAGAGGTCTTCCTCCACAAGAGCAAGCTGAACACTAATATAGAGGAGAACTGTGGGAACACACTGAAGAGAAAGAATAATAATCCTTGGCGGCCAACACTTATCAAATACAAGCTCTGATAATATAGCAGTGTTGGAATGTTACTTGCATTGCTGCAAAACTAGGTGTTGTAAAGTGCATAATGTTCCTTTAAATCAAACCCTACAATTTTATATAAACCTCTGCACAGAAATGAAATATATTAGAGATCATGTTACATAAACTGTGTAACAGATGCTTTATATTTATGTTTTATTCTTGTATAAGGTTTTATGCATTCCTAATCAAATGTTTATATGACTAAAATTTCAGTTAACTTGAAATTATGTGTTTTATTTGAATTTTTGGAAGTTTGGAACGCCCATAGTTGTCCTGGTGGTATTTAAAAAACTTATGTGATTAAAATATTTTCCAGTCTAATAGGGAAGACAGCAAAGTTGAGTGTGCTATATGGCAACATTTTACTACTGGATGTACTTTCTTACCTGGCAATTAAAATCCACTATTTACTCACACCACAAGGGAAACAATATTGATCCTTCAAGTGGAATTATATAACACAAATCAGTATACTTCAATAACATACACCATAAGAAAAGAAAATTAAGGCTATATCATTAAATATATTGTGCATTTGTATTTCTTTTCTGCAAGAAAAGAAATTAAGTGGATTAAAAGAAATTAAATGGATTTTATAGTTTTTAAAAGCAAAAGCAAGAAAGCCTACTAACATAAGGATTCTTAAGCAGAATTTAAATGAAAAGTACCAAATGATTTAAGGCATAGATTGCAAAAAGGAACCTTTTTCCCAGGTCATCCTGTCTTGAAACTTTAGAGGTGAGTGTACTTTCATAAGTTCAAAACTGCCAAAGTAATTTTTCCAATAAGTTTTTTAATGGCCACTGGTACCTGATTGTGTAACACTAATGAATTTTTTTAAGTGTCCATCTTCACTTCAAGAACTCAGGCTGAAAAGCTTATTGGGAGAACAACTTGTTGCTGTCACTTAAAAGACAAGTAGCTACCAAGGAAATATAAGACAGTGTGTAGTTGTGATACTACGTCATCTACTGCTCACTGTGAAGCTATAGCACCTGCAGCAAAGGGGCATATATAGTAGATGGTTTTTTGCCTTTATTTGAGCTACTCTGCAGATGTTTTCTTGAGATGAACAATGAAGGGAAGTCAAGTGATGAATTATTCTGAATATTGCAAATATGACAGATTTCAGAGGAAAAAGAGCCCAAGCAAGGGAGGAGAATCTGGAAACGTGTCTGTCAGAAAGGCTGTTTCTATTTCCAAATGCATGTAACCAGCGTGCTCCAGAGGAGTTGAATTTGTGCCTCGGCTTCAATCCTCTGAACAACCCTGCTCCAGTTACAGCTCCCTGGACCACACCACTAAGCTCTTCTAGGTGATGTGCCCATCATGGTATTGTCTGAAACAAATTTACTGCAGTTGCAAACATAACCTTCCAACAAATTATTATTTTTAGAGTGATTTCCCTCTCTAAATGTAAATGAAAGTCAGTAAAAGTAAGAAAGATGATGACATTGTAACGATATAAAATCATCAGTGAGTTATATCTGTCCCATACTCTTTCCAAGGATGATACAAATGTTTCGGAAATAACCTGGTAAGTGAATCGTATCATTTCAGTAGATAGAAAACCTCACCCTTTGCCAAAGTCAGTAACCACGTGACATTTATACAACAGTACACATGGTACATGCCTGCAAGCCCATGAGTGCAGCAAAGAACAAACAGAAGCTCCCAAGCTGTGAAGTTCAAATCCAGATTTCCCCCAAATTTAAAGATAACTGAAGCCAGATATTGTTTCAACACAATAGAAGGTTTGGAGCCAGCTGCAAATTTTGGCTATAAAAATGACAATGAAATTCAAGCGCTTTCATGAGCTAGGGTTTGGTTTCATCCATGAACAAGATATGGACTTGTGACAAAAGTTCAGATACGCATCTGTGCCCAAAGTCTGGGTCAAGACTTATTTGATCTGAAGTGTGCAAAAACTAATGCTAATTTGCTCTGTACTGCAGCTGACCCAAAGAGCTAAAAACACACTTTGGATGAATACAAATATTTTGGTTCACTTCTACAAAAGTGCACAATTGTGATGTAAAAACTGGCAGTGCGGCAGACTACAAAACTGCCCTTTGAAAATTTCTCTAACGGCAAGTAAAAATGCACATCATCTTTCTAATCTAAACTTATCCATGTCCCCACCTGCAGTCATTGGATTTTCTGACAGCTTCCTCTGTTAGACTGGTGATCCCAATTTTCAAGTTTTATTCACCTTCTAAGTATGTATTAGCAATGGCCATTAAGTTTCTCATAGTAAGGCTGAACAATCTAAACATAAATATGAAACATACATATTTCCTAATCTTTCCTTGATCCTGACATTTGTTTTCTGATCAGCTTTTGACCATCCAACTTGAATTCTTGATGCTTGGGCATACTAAAGCCTGACAGCCACTGCATCAAGGCCAAGTGAAATGTGTATTGAGATTCCTGTAGTTTTTTTTGTGTACGGATCATATCAACTCTTTTGGCCACAGGAATAGTCCAGAAGGTAGCAATCAGTTATTATCCATTTTGATTCCCAATTCTTTTTATTCACTCTTTCCAAGTTGGAGACCCCTCTCCTGTAATTACAGCTGTCCCCTTGGCTAGTAGATTTAGGATGTATTTGGCCATATCCAGACATACTATTTGTTGCATCCAGATGACCGTATGATCTAGATTTTCCTTTCTCATTAATCACTCCCCAGTCTTTATGCCACTAATAGACCATCAGTAAAGCTTTTTACATTTCATTCCAGCATGTTAACATGGATAAATATTAGATGTAATGCTAATGCCAATTAACTAGGATTAATACCTTTTGCAGATATCATCATGATTATGGTTGTGGAGAAAGAAGGCATTTTCACCAGAATGAGGACAACATAACCTTAGAAACTTCCAAAAACTCCAAAACCATCAAGCAATACGGTCTGCCAAGTTCTAAGGTCAGAGTCTCTCACTGAGGAGCAGATATGGAACAAGACAGGCACTGAGAATTTTGCAAAGTTCTCAGGTTACTTTGTCATTCTTCCAATTCTCCTTTTCCAACCCTCCATCCAACATTATGGGATGAAACCATCTGAAGGAATGAGTTCGAAAAGTCTGAAGGATAACTTGAAACTCTTCTTGGCCTCTGGAAAATTCTGAAATCCCTCCTATTTAATTACACCACAGCTTGTATAACACTTTGGCTCCACTTCCTTCTCTGATTTGTTTTGCTTGCATTACTAAGAATATTTGCATGAAAACAGGATATTTGTTTATTAAGAGTTCATCATCTCCTGCTGTGTATTCTCCACTTTAAGTTATATCCCTTAACATTTATTAGCAGAAGGAGACCATAAATTCAGTTTCCCATAAATGTGCCTAATAATAAAATGAGCAAAGAAACTGAAGTGGAGAGATGCAGGGAGAAAGGAAGTGTAAGAAGGAGAGACTAGATGATATATACTGTAACTTCCGGTTTCCAGGGGCAAGGGCCTAAAACGTTCCCCACGCCGTGTGAACTTTTCTTTAGTGTTTTTTAACCACCCTTCCATTCCTTTGCAGTCTTTTCTCAAACTGGAAAGACACGCACATGGAAGTTCTACCTTGCCATCAGAAAGAAAGTGACAACTTCCCCCTCACCCCTCTTAGTTCTACTGCTTTTCCTCTAAAAAGAACGCCAACCTAGAGGAGGAATATGCAATATGGAAGAGAAGTATTCTCATTGCCCACACAGCTGGCACCATAGAGATGGAGCAGCAGAAGAAAAGATTTAAGTGTTTGCCAAGAAAGGACTAAGCAAGCCTCAAGTACAGTCTTAGGTTTAGCTTCATACTGTCTTCTCATTTATCATTTTCCTTCAAAATATGGTTTACATTTCCAAGATGTACTAGATTGATAGATTCTCACATGACTGAACATGTTTACAATTTTGCAGGCTTTTTTTAGCGTTAAAATCTGCAAAGATCTACAAGTAGTTGGCTAAAGAAAATGAGTGAGGAACTATTTCGAAGTGCTAAGCAATAGCCCAAAGCATTAACACACACAGCACACACCCAAAGGATTTCTACTTACCCTTCGCAGGATAAAAATGGAGATTACATGCAGCCACTAACCATTTTCAGGGCTACACATTTATAAAACTGGGGACATTTTTCTTCCAAATAGGAATCTAGACATAAGAAAAAGATGTAAGAAAAGGACTGGGAATGATTCTACAACTCTGGCATACAGTACAATCACTATTCTAGGATCATATTTTCAGAGATGTTAAGCAAACAAAAAACATCTAAAAATAGGATGAATATTGCCTTGGAGAAATGAAGTGATAAGCTTCATGGGCTGTTAAAACGCATCTATCTATGCTGGTCCCAGGTAGTAGAATGCCAAGGACCCACTTATTAAATTTAAGCATAGCATTTTAAATTCTATCTAAGAATGAATTATTTTTACTGGTTTCACAAGTAACTGGCACGTCAGCTGCACCCCTTTCTCTTTCCTTTGCCCTTCTTGAGGCATTGTTTTGCCTAAAGTTAGATTCAAGCTGATGTATCCTTCTAGACCCAAACCACATATTTTCACTGATGCAGAGATGAATTTCTGCATCTACGCCAAATTTCTCCTCAACCTGTGGAAGTTTCACCTACACAAAATGAGTCCTTTAAAACTCTTGCTGGCAAAAGGAGGTTGACAAGAGAAAATAAGAAACTGGACACTTACACCTAGCTCAAATGTATCAGTGACATTCTTGGCACCTGTTTTCATGTGATATTTGTCTATCCAAAGTATTATGATGGACCAAATCCCAAGTTAAACTTTTCAGCATGCTGTCTCTCACAGTATCCTGTATTAGACACAAACAATGCCATGTTAGACAGATATGAATAAACCCACTCCCTAGAAAGGTCAATTCCTAGACAGGTTTAAGCTCTGAAATGATGAGAGCTTTGTCTTTCTGTCTCCCTACACTAACAGTGTACTGCAATTCCCAGAAAATGAACAGTTTGGGGTTTTTTTCCTAATGAGTATCATTCTTTCATTTTCTTATGTTTAAAAGCAGCACTTTAATAAGCAATCCCAGATGATGGGTTCAGTGAAGGAAAATGAATTCCTTACTTTGCTGAAAATTACAAATACTAGGAAGTGACAGAACATAACAGACCACAGGCTAAGTGCCTACAGAACACCTGAAACATAAGCATATACACCATTACAACCCATGGTCCAGACATGGGTCATGAAGGAGTTCTCCATGGTTTGGTTCTGTAGTACCCACTATTCAGCATCATGTTCAGTTAATCAAATGTTCTCGCTGTGCCACAAATCTCAAAGATTGTTTCCTCTTTGGTAGAGATGGTCTCTCACATGAGGAGACAGCACCTGGAATGAACTCCACTTGAGAGGAAACCTGGGTAAATGGACACAGAAGGTGTTGCAGTAGCTACTCCAGCACAGACAGCTGGGTCACCAAGACTGCTTTTGCTTCACAGTTTAAAAAGCTGGCAAAACCCAACCTCCTCTGGAGATGAACTGCAGGATGCCTCCTCTTATTGCATTTTCTCCCTTCAGGAGGGCTGATGACAAGACCTGTACTGACAGTTTCTTACCTTTAGTGGTCTTTCCATGCTCATTAAGACATCGACAGAGAGGCATAGGCTAAGAGAACATGAATTGCTCAAATTTTAATCAGAGACTTGACAACCTGCCAAACCATCCCAGAATTGCTAAGGAATCAAAAGGTCTTAAATCATGCTTTAGACGCAGGCTTTAAATCATTTGGACTTTATAATAAACTACATGCTTTATATTTTTATATATAAAACTCCATCAGTAACAACTCAAGCCAAACACTCTCTAGAACCAAATTATTCCCATGACTAGAAGTGCAGATTTTTTAAGCATAGTAGAACAGAATTTGAACAAAAAAAAAGTCATAGCACTATTCCAAAACTGTAACTGGCAAATTTTAGAGACAAAAAATTGTCACTCTCAGATACCTGCTGTGAGACTCCTAATTCCATATTTATACTACTGAAATATAATGTACTCACTTTCAGAAGCTATGAGACTCCACAAGTTCCTCTGTGGATAGAGGTCTAAAGAGATTGAAGAATCCTTATTTAGGATAATCTCAGCTTTACAACTTCTGTTATTTTCCACTGTAAGGACACAAAGTGTGAACTATTATGTCTGATGTCCCTTGTTAGGAAATTGGGACCTGCATGACTTATGTTAAATAATATTTGGATATTTTGTATTTTTCTTGGACTCACCTACACATTTGTCTTGGTGCCAGAATAAGGAGAAAACTAAAAAATATTTTAAGAGATCCCAGTTCTCAACCCATTTAAGTTAATCCCGAATGTTTTCTCATTACTTGAGTCCAGCAAAATAAAGCCAACATGGTTCATGGAGACATGGAATTAAGTGCCATATTTTATATCAGAAAGATTAACAGTCACCACAACCAGAGAAAGCAGATTCCTTTGCACTGTGACAAGAATGACTGTTATTACGGCTGTGATACAGGCCAGGATGTAAGGACACACATTTTTGCCTGGATGCTCACCCACAGCCTCTGGATCAGCATCAAGACATCAGTATATTAAAAGCCCAGACCTTACAGCAGGATTTGCTTGTGCATGCTCCTATTCCTGTGTGGCATCCCATTAAGTTCACTGGGATTGTGCATTGGATAAGAGTGCAGTGCAAGATCAGTGCTTTGATGGCAAGCTCCTTGTGGCAACAAGGTTGTCTAATTCTATGTTTTATAAAGTGCTGTGAACATCTATAAAGCTATATAAAAGCATAATAAATAAAGTGACAACAGAAGCAATAAAACAAATGTAAGGCTAGGATGCAAGCAGTCAGTAGAAAAGCAGTAATGTTGGATGCACTAACCAACCACCATGTATGTAGCTACCGGAAACCATACGGGTCACATCAGACAGCAGCAGCAAAAATGCATTACTTATCCTAATGTTTTGCCAGGTTCATGTCATTTTCCTATAGCATTATGCATTGGCTTATCCCTGTGTGCAATGTATCCCAGCTTCAATGCACATCAGCCTTTTTTAAGACATAAAACTTAATCCAGGGAGTTTGGTGGCATCCAACACAATAAGGATTTCCTCCAGTTCTCAAAGTGGCTGACAATGTCTGACTATAGAAGGACACTCAAAGAAACAAGGACATTACTCACTGAATACCCATTTAACCAAGGAAAACAGCTTCTCATTGGTGGGTTTCCTACCTATGTATTTGCACACAATGGAAGGTTTAGCAAACAGAATGAATCTGTTTGTCTATGATGATCAGGTAGGGAGTCTAAAATTCCTCTGCAAAGATCTAGTCACAACGTACTAACGCTTTTGGGAATAGCACCTCTCAGCCCACTGGTTCAGATTCACTCCCTCAATGCTTTTCACAATAATGCAAATCAAATGCCTACAGAGTCAACAGTAGAAGTTCAGAACGACCCAATGATCTCTACATACAAGTAAATGTGTATGTGTACAAACGCATACATGTGTCTTCATCAGAAACAGCATTTCAGCAAAGCAGTCCTGGAAGCTGGCAGACACCCTTTATCAGCCAGATGAGGAAACCTGAACTGGCCCATGTAAGAAGGGAATGTTTGTTCTGTTTATATGAGATAAGAGACCAAGGCAGAGATTCTGATTCATACTTAGAATTTCCCAGTGTTTGGAAACGCTGCTCCAGTGTTTGGAGTTTTTACCCCTGACCTGTCTCTAATCAAGGTATACACATAAACCTTGAATGATATTTAGAAAAAAACAACAACAACAACAAAAAAACCCTTAAATATTTAAAGGAGAAGAGAGTTCTCCATTTTATATTTGATTTTCTATTTTTTTCTACATGTTTCTTTCTTGTGTCTTGCAAACTGAGGGCAAAAGAGAGATAAATAAACTTGAAAGCTTTTCCTTAAGAAGGATGTGCTTCCTTAATACAGCTTCAATTTTCTTAATTCAAAATCATATTAGAAAAAATGGCAATAAAGATGCCAGACTCTGAGTACAAATATGTAATCTCAGAAGTTGCAGTTAGAACCCTCTAAAAAGAATTGTTGCTAAGGATAAGCACATACATTATCATGCACTATGGACCAATAGGAAGACCTTCTAAGGGTGAAAATTTGCTGCTGAGGACTCAAAGTCCATACACAAAGTCCATACAAGCATCTGTGGGGCAGGACTGTGGAGCTTTCTGATTTTTTTGTTGTTTGGGTGGTTCTTTGTTAAACTGTGGACCAGTCAGGTCCAATGGCCTGAGAGCCCTATAGCAGCTGGAGTGCATTAGCCACAATGCTGGAGTGTACCTTACAATTTAGTTTAATCTGAAAGGAATCCAGTTCATCTGCTCCAAGATCACTTGCCAAAGCATATCAAAGCAAGGTAAATGGGGACAAGTGGGAAAAATCTCTTCAGAAAAGTACTTCTGAACTGAACTACAACATGCAGGTAGATGGTCCACATGCACATTTTTTTGAAAACACATTGCAATGTGGATACTGGCAGACCTCACTGATCCACAGACCCTTTTCTAGTGGTTTGCAGGGACAATCACTGGTCTAGCATTTCTATTTGAAAAAACCCACACTAATAAAATCATATGAATAGAAAACTAAGATAACATTATTCCTTCCCTATAATACAGTTTTTCTATATACCACTTGGTCTGGCTTCACCAACAGGTCTGTTATGTAAATGGACATGGAGACAAGAGATAGTCCAAGCAATTACAAAATGAATAAACCAATTAGTTACATAATCCTTCTGTTAAGCTTTGATCACATTATGGAAAACTCTGAGAAATCTTACCCCACACCATTTCCTTTCAAGTTTCCTTGCAAATGACGTGTGTTGGCTCCAGTGTTACAGCAGGAGACTACACATTTCCCTTGATTTACTTAGCCTATCAGAAAAAAACATTAAAATTAAAATCTGTGTTCAAGCAATCTTATGTAATGAAGTAGATCGTCTCCCTGTAGGCGTCAGTGTGTAAAACCAAAGGTAACAGTAAGTTTTCCTAAAATTAAAGCAAAGCTGAAAATGTATCCATACATCCTCTTCTGTGAAATCTAAACATCTGCTTAAGATCCTGATGCAGTAACACAATATGTCTGCAGCTTTCATAGTTATGAATAAATGCATCTTAAAACAAAATACTGTAAAACCCATTCCTCCTCCATTTGCCTGCCAAATTCAGAGTTCAAAAATCTCTGACCTGGGTCCTCTAATCAGTTTCTGGCCCTCTCACCTCCCTCAGGAGCTGTAAAGGTAGAGGGAGCTGGCTGTGGCCAGCACTGCTCCCTCCTCTTGCAGGGGAGTCCTTGCTGGCACACGTGTACCAGATCCAGAAACGTGTTATGCTTCCCACTGTCAGCCCTGACAAAGGAAGAGGTGTTGGAGGAAATGGGAGATGCAGCAGGGCTGTGGCCAAGGCAGCAGAGCTCAGGTGGGAGATCCACTTGGGGGATGAAATGCATTTGTTGCAGCTCAAACCTCCTGTGAGTTTTGTTTGGTAAGTGAGAATCACAAGCAGTAATGATGTATGGAACTTTGTCTAAAGAACATCTTTGATCTGTGGTGCTACGGTCAAAGATATCCCACAAATACACCACAAAGGATTTAATAGGTACGAAAGCCTGAAAATTATTTTCAGCATACTTCATTGCATTAAAAAGAACCATTACACCAGACAAAACCTTGGATGCCATTAGACAGAACCATTAAATGTATTTTAGCATCTTCCTGCCCAGGTTATGCCATGTGAACTGAAATTAATCTTCTCACAATGCTTTCCAGACATACTGTTTGTGCTACTCCCATCTCACAAACACAGAGATGAAGGCAAAACAATACTTTGTACTTTGCTTGAATGTGGCACAAGAAACAAAAAGGAAACTGAAAAAGAATTGGATTCAACTTATTTGTGAGCAGGTCCCAGATGAGACCTGGGGCTGTGAAGCAAGTTCGTGGAACTATTTATATCTCTAGAGTTATTCATATAATCTTAATTTAGAATTGGCTTAGTCAGTGATATTTCTGTACATTATTGCACCAAGGTAAACGAATTTGATGTTTAATGTCAACACGCCTTGTGAACATAACAATACTCAAGCAGTTGTTCTAACGTGTAACACCTTTAAGCTTGGAAAGCAGCTGAGTCCATTTTGTTTATCTCTGATGAATTACTTCTGATGAGTTAGCAAAAGTTACAGAGTTATCAGCTCTTCCTGAAAGGGCAAACCTGCTGTTTTATAAGGGGGTGGGGGCATTTCTTTACTGCATTTCACTTCATCCTCTTTTGTTTCATTTTCTCCTGGTAAAAGACTCTGCCAAATATTTCAAAGCCCTTCTTGGCAAATAGTAAAATAATTTGTACAGAATATACTGCAATTAGAATTTTTTGGCAGGTTTCACATTTTGGATGCTGATGAGAAGAGTATCGGTTTTAGCATACTTGACCAGTTCATTATTTCAGATAATTTCCTGTCACACAGCGCTGTTGCTACAGATTGTGTTTGCTTGAAAAATCAGCAAGGACACACATCCCAATTTCTATGTTTTTTTAAGTACAGATAACATTAAATAAATCAGTTTTTCTCCCCTCATCTGTCACTCACTCAAACCTAACTCATAAAATCTTATTTCTCTCCCTAACCTTCTGAGTCAGAAAACTGTTACTTACTCTCCAGAATGTAATATCCTGTCACTTATTATACAAGCAAAGGTTTTAAACCACATGGAGAAAATACATCTGCATTGCTGTCATTAGAGGCCAAATTCAATTTTTCCCTCTTTTGTTTGGCTTTGGCACCACAAAAATCCAGGTACATCCCACTAAGACAAATTTTTTGGGTGGTGGGGGGTGAGCACAAGGGTTGTGACCTTATGCAGGTTTCTGCACTACAGAAGTCATAAAATGTTTTTATTGGATCCTGTCCTAAATTTGTGTCAGCATTTCCTCTATAAATTGTTATTTTGATATGGATTATAAACTGCTCATAAAAAATTCATCCTAGACTAAAAGTCTATTTCGTTGGGGTGGGGTTGTTAAGTACCAGACTTGATGATTTGGTGTTTCTAGACCCTAAGATTACAAACAAAACACACCTTGTGAGAGTTCAGAAACCTTTTTAGAAGTCAGAGACTTGTTTCTTTTATACTTTACAGTTAAAGTATTAGGCAAGCTGTTTGGTGGAGATTTTATTTCCCCTACATAGCTTTTCCAATAAAAACTTCCAATGGAACCATCAGTAACAGACCACAATGCAAGACATGCCATTATACACATTTCTCCCCCTGCTAGGAGAAGTCCCAACAGCTTGTGTTATTTCTTCCTCAGAGTTACCACCTTCTGAGAAAAAAAACTCATAAAACTAAATAAGGGTCAGAGAGCACTAAGGTTAAAAAGGGGTCAAGATCCATGGCATCACGGTCAGGAATGATTTCTTACACTTTCTGTCCACATTGTGTTATTTCACACTAAAATAAAATTGGATTTTTACCTGTCACTGCTCAGGAATCAGCACCTGGCTTGCCAACATCCTCGGTTCCCCATGGCCATCTCCAACACGTGCCATGATTCTTTCTGCAAGTGGAGCTGCATTCAACAGACTTTGATAGTAAGGTTAGGAATAACTGAGACAGTTTCAAAAACATAGCTTTTCCCACCTCTTTTGTTCTCCTTTTGTCATAAAGAATGCATTTAGTATCTGAAGGCAAAACTTGCTCTGTTAACTACTACAATCCATGATTTCTCCAAAACTGCCTCATTGCCAATGACCTCTTGTAGCAGAGCAACCTAAAGAAGCAAGCTAGACTTGCTCAGTGCACTTGTCCTTAGTCACAGAGTAGCTCTGCTGCTTGCATACCTGTCCACCACATGCTATGCTGTATGTTATCAATATGTTCGAGGAAAATGCAGATACCCCTCACTGTGAGCTGCACATTCCCTACCCACCGAAATGCATTTGACAAGACACTGTGGCGATAAACAGAAGTCATGTGTGACACCTCCAGGAGCAACTGGTTCCCTCAAAGGTCCTCAAACAGATGGAAAACAAGCACAACTTCGCAATTGGAAAAGTTGAAAGCTAGTAATAACTTTAAGGACAAAAGGCCATTATGGGAAATGCTGTAGAAAGCTGACACTGAACAAGATGCATTTTATAAGAAACAAGAATAAAACCCCACAAAAATACATAATGATGTTGTTCACAGAATTGCATTGGGTTTAGCTTTGTGGAAGCACCACACTAGAGTCACGAGTTGCAGGGAGAGCCTTTTGTGCGGTCTCTAGTGGTGTTTTCTCAACTATTGTAAATAATTTGATACGAGTGTTCCTGGCAACACTGGTGGCTGAGTACTGCAGAAGCTGGATAACGCCTCCTTGATGATTTGCAGAAAGCCTTGTATATTTATATCTTCAGCAGACCATCAAATCCAAGAAACGCTTTGGTCAGTTTAATAATTATCCTGGAAAACAAAAGTAGTGCTGCTACCTTCTGCCTAATGACTTAAATTATTTCTCTTTGGGGTGACAGACGTGCTTGAACATTACACAGAATACATTACATCCATAATGGGGTCGTGACTTCTTATTGATCTCTACTTCTTTCATCACCACATCCACATCAGCTATTTATGCCAATCTCAATAACTGGCTACACGTTATGTACACCTGCAGTGGCTACATGAGGATCAGCATTTTCAAGGAAGCTTGTGAATCTTGCTCAATGTATTCTGCATTTTGTTTCATCAACTCTATTTTACACTATTTGCTTCTTAAAGTAAAGCAAAGATTATTTTTTTTCCCATGTTATTGAATATTAAGAACTTGCTTCATTAAAACTCACAGATTTTATTTGTTGACCTTCCGTAAGGGAGTGGTCTCCATTAAAAGTATTGAGATCTTAGCTGATAAATCTTAGATTTTAAATCAGTGGATCACATACAATTAGTAGAAAAAACCCCTATATATTTCAAGTAGATACGTTCATAAGGGATAAGCAGTAAAAGTTCAAATATGCATGGACATATTTTTCTTTCTTCATTTCTCACTGAAGGCACTAATCCTGGCTAGATGCCACATAGTGCATAGAAATGAAAAAAACATCATAAAAGAATGTCAAATGAATTGCAAAACTTGCATCCACGTCTTCAGCGTTCTTGATAAAATGAGAATAATCCAGGCTCTTAATGAAATCTGTAAGATTTACCTGTCAGATACCTGCAAGTATCTGAATTCTTTGCAGTATCAGCTCCCGATGTTTCACTTTTTCCTTTTTGCAGTATGTTGATAAACACAGAGTAATAGAGCTAGAATGGCAGCACTTTTCAAAGGTTTTCTTCTTCTCTTCTGTTTTTCTTCAATCCAGGGCCAAGTACATAATTAAAATAAGCCTATTATATAAACTCTTCTCTACTTTTATTAAAGAAAAGGAATGTTTCACACATATATCCAGTCACTAATGGGAATTGGAAGCATAAATCACAAACAATGGTACATTCCCCAAGAAGACTAATTCTCCAGAAGACTGGAGTCAAAACTGCAGCTTCCTCCACTAACTGAAGGAAAAAGCATGCTTTTCCTTTGTTTTATTTCATAAGCATGTAAATGACCGAGGTCATTTCTAGTGCTCACTTCATGTTTCAAAGAAAAGAATTTTCCTCTGCACCAAGTATTCCGCACTTAGCATATTCAATCTAGCAAAAGCGGAGAACAAAACAAGACCAAAACCAAAATCTTAATGACTACAACTAGAAACAGAAAATGAAGAGATAAAAGTTTTACAGACTGTTGTACAGCTGGGGGCACAAAATAGCCGCTTACTGATGAGAAATAAATAACCAAGCATATGAAGGCAGGTTATGCCTGAAAGCAAATTACGTATTTCTTCACTTTAAAATTTATAAACTAAAATGGGTGTGCACTAGGTGGAGGTCTATAATAAGAAAACAAGTTCATGTGCTCTAAATATTTGTGCTTTAGAGATGCTTGTGCAAAATGTTCATATTTCTTATCTTTGTGCCTATTTTTGATACTTTGCCCTTAGATTATAAAGAGCTAAGTAAACCGGTCACAGAGAAATCAAATCCGTGCCTGCATCATTGGCATCCTGGCCTGCTAAAACAAACACACAAGATAGCACATATTTTAGTATCTTTCAGATGCCCGTATCACGACATTGTTGTTTACATTATAACGAAGTTATGCTATAAGAAGCTCAGAGAAATGAGCTAAATGCTGGTTCACTGAACTCTGTGACATCAGCAAAGGCTGGCATCAAACCTAAACTGGTTCAAAAGCAAACTTTCAAATTGAAGAGGAGGGATAAGTAGTCATCCTCTGTCTACTGAAATAGATGATAATGCAGCCCACTGTGGATGACCTTCGCTCAGGCACTGTAATTCTGAAAAATCATGTCATCTTTAGCTAAAAAAGCACATAATTCTGGCCATAAACCCACACTTACCAGGAATAGCTTTTACTTCTAATACTAGATGTGTATTTTCAATGGAATCTGTTTTGATCTGCAAGGCTGGCAGGAGTTAGCTCAACGTGGTCCTTGTTCTGTTCACTGGACTGGCAAAGGGTCAAACATAGCTATGCCTTACTCCAGATTCCTTACAGACTATGGTATCAAACCCAATGACACTATTTAAGAGGATACATGTTAAAAAGTCCAAAGAGAAATGTAAAGTAAAACATGTGACCTTCATATGCAACTCTGTTCCCCAACAGACAAGTATGTGTTTGGTTTCTGAGTAGTTGGAACAGCTTGACTGAAGCATCTCTTACATGGAAAGGCAACTGGATAATTTCTCTTATGAAGGAAGGCTGACAGACTTGGGTCTGTTTAGCCTGAAGAAAAGAAGACTGAGACAGGATCTTATCAATGCTTATCAATAGTTAAAGGGTGGGTGTCAAGAGGATCGGGCCAGACTCTTTTCAGTGGTGTCCAGTGATAGGACAAAGGGCAATGGGCACGAACTAGAATGCAAGAAGTTCCCCCTCAATATAAGGAAAAACTTCTTTATTGTGAGGGTGATGGAGACCTGGAGCAGGCTGCCCAGAGAAGTTGTGGAGTCACCTCTCTGGAGACCTTCAAAACCCACATGGATGCATTCCTGTGCCTCCTGCTCTAGCTGACCCTGCTTTGGGGGGGATGGTGTGTGTGTGTGTGTGGCACTAGATGCTCCCAAGAAGTCCCTTCCAACCTCTACCATTCTGTGAAAAGAACGGCCCAGGATAAGGAATCTGAGGTCTACTATGTCCTAAAGCCTGCTATTTTCTAGCAGCTGGCTGTAAGTCTTCAAAACACACCTCACACTTGACAGGGATTAACTGGAGATTAATCTTTCTGAACTGAGAAAGAACTTCACAGAAACACTGACTGAATATCCCCTGTAGCTGCAACAGACTAATGTGAAATTGCATACCTTAGGAAAAAAAAATACTGGACTAAATAGAAGAAAAACTACAGAATGCTCCTCAGTAGATCCTGTGTACACGGGCTTTACATCTAGCCAGGAGTACTTGATTCAGTAACCACAGCTGATCCCACAAGTTACCATCTCTCCGACGGTGTAAATAGAAGTTGTAAAGTGCACTCAGGAGTGCCTTACAGGAAAAGGAGGTACCCTACCCTCTGTTTCAAGCAAACTACAATATCCTCTTTCCAAAACACTGGATGAACTGACTTCTGAACAGGGAATAAAGAAGGTATTTTTCTCTGCTCATGTATGGGTAGAAGGAGGCTGAAGTGGTTCAGATGTTGCACTGGCAGGATTCTAGATGGAATCAAAAGATAAAAGGAAATCTTTTTTATTTATGCCTCTCTGTGTCCTCAGTCTATTCTACCTACTGCCATAACAGCAGCTTTTGCATTAACTCCACTGCTTGGCTGGATGAAGCTTCCTGGCAAACGTGAGATCAGAGCTGACAGGACAGATACTAACAAGGAGTTTTCCCCTTACACCATTTGCAGTGTTACAAAGGTGCTAGGAACAGGGATGTGGGCATTGTCCTGTGGGGTAAGATGCAGCTGCTTCACCCTGTACAGTGTTTTTCTGCAATAAAAAAAAAGAGGATCCTTCTGTGACAGATGCACAGAGATGGTTGGGCCATCTAACAGCTCCTGGAGTTACCCCTTTTTCAGAGTGTTTATGGATTCTGGATGCCAGGTTGGCATAAGCTATAGCCAGTTGTAGTAAATTGAGCTAAGAACCTCCTCTAGAAGAATGAAAAATGAGTAATCTCATGATGCTGAGCTCTAGGGCCCAAAGCACTCTTCTGTAGTGACTATGCTCCATTATGGCCAGAGCTTATGTTTAACCGTTGAGTTGAAAACCCTATATAACTGTAAGCCTGAGCAACAGATGAGTTTATTTGACTTACACCATATGATAAAAAGACTCAGCCAGATTAGATAGCTCAGTTTACAAACAATAAATGAGGTCATTTGACCCAGAAATCTTTGCTTAAATGTTTGTCTAAGTAAAACATATGGAATATGTATGTAAACATATAAAACATAAAAAATTCTTTCCCATGTGTTCTCAAAGGCGTTTCACAAATACGCACTTTTTTCCACAGAAATGTCATATTCATCAGAGCTTGCATTAATAGAATTGGCAATATTGTTTGAAAGGTACCTGCAGGTATCTGTGAGGGTTGCTAGTAGTTTTGTAATTTCCACAGGTGTACTTTAAGCACAACTCTTCGCAAGTCTGTTTAGCCTGGATGTACTTCTCTTCAATCAGAAAACCTCTGAGCAATGCAGACAATGGAAGCTCTTTCCACATTTGGAGGAAATTATGGGTTTGTTCTGCCTTATGAGAAAACAGTCCATCTGAAGTTTCTTTCAGGTGTTTCTATTTCCTAGAAAAAATACTCCCTGTCATGCAACGTTCCTCACCAGGGGAGCACCCAGAGTTAGAGAACAGCTCTCTACAAATTATATGAGAGCACCCTGCAAGTTATTACAATGTTTACTATCTGAAATGATTCAATGGTCACCCACAAATTGTGCAACTGGTTACCTAATATACATCATGTGACTTTCTCTCCCTTGATTAGATTAAGCAAATCTCAGCCAGGGGCTCAAAATGTGCTTTTCATGAGTGTTCTTATGAACAAAAAGGTACTTTCACTAATATTCACAGAGGAAAATAAAAGCCCCAGGTCAGGAAATCACTAAAGCATGTGTTTAATTCCACCTCTCCTTAAGAAAGGAGTTACGCATACACTTAAGTCGCTTCACTTAACTGCTGTCTGAATGGGGCTGCTTTTCTGAACCAGAACCAATGAAGAGGCAGCCACAGTTCAATCCTCTTTAAACCCTAAAAGTAGCTTAAGGATAATGAAGACTTCTGATTTATTTCAACAATCATGTCCTTCTAAAAGTAACTAATTCTGCATTTTCTAACCTCTAATAGTTTGTTTTCAGTTTATACTGGCTTTCAGCCCCTTGTCCTTAAATTCTCGTGCCCTTGTCTGTTCAAAATACACTTAATAGAATAGCCTCCATATGTCCCATTGCACAAAATTTGTGTTTTAAAGCTAGATCCAAGAGTGATGGAAGTTAATGGAAAGATTTAATTGATTTCAATGAGAGTTGGATGAAGAACTGATAGCTTAACTCTGGACACTGTGTTTTGAACATCCTCACTAAGGTGCTGATCCAACTCCCAATGAAGTCAATGGAGGGATTTGTGTTGGGATTTGGATCATACCTCTGTTCCTTCTTGAAGTCAAATCCCCCTTGTCAATATGCACACGTACAAATACACAGATCTAAATGAAAACAAATGTTTGGCAACTTGTGACAGAAAGTCCAAATCTATATCTGTGTATGTGGGCCAAACCAAAATTGTTATGCTTGACAAAAACATCATTATGCTGATCTGGTTTTGGTTTTTGCTTACTAGTAATTGTTTGGTGAATATAAATCTAGCTTCTCATATTTTATTTTCTGCATAAATGTATTCTACTGTCACTATAGACAGTAAAAGGAGAGGGATTTCAATGCAAAACTCTATGCTCAGTCTTGTCATAATTTTGACAAAAATAATCCTCTCACACTAGAAGTTTCCATGCTTGGTCTCCATCAACTGTAATTCTGTTTTTGCCAAGTATGAAGAAATTTGCTTCAGCTCCTTCTTAGTTTCCAAAATACAAAAGGTTTCTCATTTAGGATCCATCCTGCACTCAAAACAAAAGGGATGTGGGCTGGATTCCCAGAGGTGCGGTGCTCTTGCAGTTCCCACTGGCTTCAGTTTTTCTAAAATCAGCTTCTGTGTTTTTAAAACATGAATACCAAGAGGATGAGGGAATACCGACTTGGACACAATGAGCCAAACGGAGCCTTGGCTAGCACGCCTGCAGGGAGTAAAGATGTTGCTGATTGCTTCAATTGCTGAAAGCGTGCGTGATGTGCTATATATATGTTATGTGCTAACATAGCAGTTTTCATGGTAGCATACAAGGACAAGAACAAGGCAGACATCGGAGGGAGGATGAAGAGATGGAAAAGATCATAAATCTTACAAACTTTTGCAAATTTGTGTGTTCAAAGCAACTGAAGCAGACTTTTCTGCTCTACGGAGGAAGAAAAAAAAATTAAAAAAAATCACAGTTTACACAGCTAACAACTCAGGGCAATCCAAACCCCTAAACAAACCGATTTTCAAAACCCAGTGACAAAATAATCGGTTCAGCCCCTTGCATCTTTTCTAGAATTCTCTCCAAATGAGAATTTGAAATGCTATTGAAAGGTAAAAGAGTGACCAAGAAACTGTTTAATAAATGTATACTTCTTAAAATATAGGGACATTACAAAACTATTTTGACTATTGAAGAAACACGACATGAACAGAGTATCAAGATAGAAGAAGGTAAGGCAAATGGGTAGCACCAGTGAAGATGCCAGTAGGTAGGACTGGAAGAATTATAATTCCACACAGATTCTCCTCTGACCCGTGCAACTCAATTAATTTCCAGTTTCTTTTTTCTGTTCCAATTATTGACCATTGGCTTCTCCTGTATTTTTCTCTTTACCACAGTAGGACTTTATCCCAATTAGGGTTTCAAGGCATTATTACAGTAAGAAGATGATGAAGATGAAAAGACTAAAGTCACTGACAATCAAGCCCATTGAGAGCAGAAGAGTCAGAGCCAAGAGAAGGAATGCCATCGCCTGGGACAGAAGATGGAATAGTTCAGTTGGAAGGGATCTACAGTGATCATCTAGTCCAACTGCAGAGGCCAGAGGTTTGAAGGGCATCTGAAGCTAGAGAGAGAAAATACTGTACAATGTACCAAAATTCTGCAGTTTGAGTAGCTACTTATAATTTATGGATGAAAACTGCATCCCTAAAGCATTTCACCAGCCTGTTGTGGTGTTTATCTAAGCTTTTGCTTGTTTTTTCAATAGGCCTTGCTACTACTTCTAATGTCATAAAGTAAATAAAATAAATGAAAAGGGTACATAAGTTCCCCGAGCCATAAATAGGCTGTGAATTGGAGAACAGCAATAGCTACTTTCAAATGACTACAACGCTAAATGCAAATGTGCTGTAACAGTCCCAGGGCTTGACAGACCCTGAAATGTCTGGATGATCTGTTCATTCATCTCTAGGCAGGTAGTGACAACAGTTTCTCTCTAAAGGGGAGGCTGCTTACTCTGCTAACACATTATTTAACATCCACATCGCATGACTGAAATCCCACCAGGATGCCTGTGCCACATATTCCTTAGTTTCAAGAAGAGAGAATGATTTTAAGGCATTTCTCCAGTGCCAGATTTCCAAAAGGCAGGAAAATCCTGGAAAAAACAAGGGATGCCATTTCAAACCCTGAAAACAGTTTTCTGTACCTACTGCATACTCAGGAGCTAATTCACAAACACATTTCTTGAGGAACCAACTTCTGGATTTAAGTCCTGAGCCACATTCTCACAGCAGTGGAAGGGCCTGTCTTTGAAAGAACAAGATTAAGCGCACATCATCTGTCTGAGAAAGTTTATATCGGTGAATTTGGCAGGACAAAAGGACAAGTCTTCAAACTGCTTTACTTAGCAAGATTTCGAAGAAATGCGCCGACTGTACATTCTCTACCCTCATTATATTCTTGGAGTTTTGACTTCCTCTGTTGCTCCCCAGCCACAGATAGGTATCTAAACATGGGGAATGCAGACTGTTTTCACAGCTGCTATTACCGTGTTATACCTATGTACTGCAGGCCACACAGGGGGAGCACAGTCACTCAACTATTAAAATAATACGATGTTGTTTAAATCAATGGTTTTCTGCTCCCTAACATTCAGCTCTGTACTTGAAAAAAAACTGCTAGAAAAAGGAGAGTAGGTAGATTTCTTTGGAGGAATCAGAACAGAAAAGAATGCAATCTTATGAAACCACCAACACTTTGCAGCTCTTTGTCTATACTTGCCAGTGTATATATGGCTCTGAATTTCAGAATGTATCAATGTCTCCCAAAAACTAAGCACGTGGTAGGACAAAAAGGTACCTCAGGAATAATTCTTTTGCCTTTTAAATAATCACTAAGAAGATAAAGAAAAATTATGACTCCAAACTCTAAGACTCATACTTTTTGAAATGGGAGACATCACTCTTTCCAACTGAATATTGGACTTCAAATATCTGTATTTCAATTGAGGAACAAACTACCCATATTTGATAAAGGGCTCATTGTCTTTCTAGTACATCCAAAGTCCTAACTCAGTATCTTATGCTGGCTCATACTGACCAATGACACGTCCAATGGCCTCAAAATTAATTTTCTTCCCTTTATTAATAGAGGAGAAGGTTAGCATCACAAAAAGGATCCCGTAATTGGTAATGTTGGCAGAACCAGACGAGAAGCCACGGATTCTGAAATACTTAAGAAGTTACTGTCCAAACCTGCAACTTCTGGAATTCATGTAGGAACATTACAATGAATGGAGTTTTGCCAATAGGCCAACTGATGACCTGTCTGTTAAAACAAAAGAAACCCAGCCTTGATCATTCTTTTATTGTTCTGATGCTTTCTTTTGCAAATTTAGAAAATGTAAGACAACTGCTTAAAATAACCCCACCATTTATTATTCCAGGAGCAGTGTTTTCTTAATAATACAGTCATAATGTGTCTGGAATTTAGAAACACAATATATTTTCCAACAACATACCAACCAATCAAAACAGCTACATTCCACATCCAGAACAAAAAATCATGTCTGTTAGAAAACAAAAAAAAAAGTAAATCGTAAAAAAGAAAATACTGCTAAGGCTAAAAATCTATAAAGTAACACTGACCTTTTTATATACCTCATAAACAGCACAGAGAAATTCCTGCTTCTGCCAAGCACTCCAGTTTGCAATGGCATTCCAAATTTTCATTAGCACAGTAACCATTCTGACTTACAGCCAGTGGCTCAAACTGGTTCCTCACTCTTGCTTCTGGAAAACAAACACAAAAACCCAACAAAATTTAATACCACCTCCACAGGTTTATTTTACATCACTATGACAGCTCTAGATAGTGAAATAGTGACATAGTTAGATCTCAGATGTGTCCAACACAGAAGCCCAGGCTCCAACTCAGATTTTGGAAAAGACTGCCTTAGAAATAAGCCCTTTTCTCAAAACTGAATGCCCCAACAGCAGTTGTTTACCTTCCAAACTGGACGGCACCTATGTGCATTAGTGATTTACCCCACCATCTGCCCACATTTCAACACATCCAGTGGCAAAACAAATACAGACTGCTTTTTGGTTCTTTTTTTTCAAGACAAACCTAGTGAAGAGTAGCATGAGCAGCCAGGACAGTTGGCTCTGCAACATATTTCCTTCTTAGAAACACAGAAATCAGAAAGCCCTTGGGAGCTACAGAACCCAGTTGCTTCTTATCACATGCAACCAGGTCATAAAATACCTCTCATAACCTGTTTCTAATCCATCTTAAAGTCAAATGGAGGAGAATATTTAATTTTTACCATACCGATGATAGTATTGAATCCCACACTTCTCAGGGAATGTAGAAGTTTCTCAAATAAAGACATTTGTCTTCTCATTTCCTAGTAATATACTAGTGGAATTTATGGGGCAGCAAAGGTGACAGATAAAAAAACACTGACTGTATAAGGCTCAAACTTGGATTCTGATTTTTCCAGTGCCAAAATTCAAGATAATTTCATCTAGGTCTTTCAATCAATAAGCAGATACAGCTTCCAAATATATACACTCTCAGTTTTGGAGATGATAGTAATTACCTCATTATCTCATGAGACATTTTGATATGTAAGATGTTACAGAGCAAGAAAAGTAGTTGGTGGCTACCAGTGATGCTGTTCATGCTGTAATACAATAGACCAATAGACAAAACATGAACAAGACGAACAAAATAAAACAAAATAGGAACAAGACAGGATTCCCTCCTGAGAGAGAAAATTAGAAACCTATTAGTTCGATGCTTTTCAGGTTCTCTTCCCTGTGATATAGATGGAAAACAGAATTGATTAAGCAGGCTTTGGCTTGGTATATGATATTTAGGTGACACAATAAAGTCTATTAAATGCTCACCAATTGTTGTTTCAGCTGCTTAGGAACACACTTTGCAGTCACATAATGTTGAAGGTTCCCGATTCCTCATCAGAAATGTTTAACACCTCATGGGTCTGGGTCCTGTTACAAGAGAAACAGTTTAAAGGAACTGGAAGTGAAAATAATCTTTGTAGCACATGATGTGGACAACATAAGCTCATTGTCAGAAAATTAATGGAAGGGAAGCGAAAGCATTCCCTTGTATAAAGTGTGCTAAAGAACAGTAAGAGTTATGCCAGAAAAGAGAATGTCTCTTATAAAACAATGGAAAAAGAATAATCAAATTTAATTGATAGGTGCAGCTTTTAAGTGGAAGAATTTAATCTACATGACTATTAAGAAAAATGTATGAAATCCGTAATACCATATAAAAGTATTCTGGTCAGCTATTTATTTTAACAATGCCATATGACTCAGTAGTGGAATAATTCCTAAGATGTGGTTAAATATGCAAAACATTATTATTCTAATAGTAAATACAATTATGATTACTTGTTTTTTCAGTTCTTTCTTTCAGAAGGGCAGTCATAATCGATCAAGTCCAAATTTGGCATGTGTCTGCATGTGACTATTATTTAATTGCAAGTCCCAAAGTTGGCATGTGTCTGCATGTGACTTTATTATTTAATTCCACACTCATAAAATTCACAAAGAATAAACCTGATGAAGTACACATGCATTTTAATAAGTAAAAGGGAAAAATGAATTCATTGTCTATTGAAGTAGTTTTATAATATCAAAACATATGCTGAATGAAGCTGCAAGCTATTAAAACAAATCACACAGGCTTTAATTACAATCTAAATCTGCATTATTAAAGTAATAAAATGACCCTAAAATAAATATTATGGAAGTCATGTTGTCCCTACAAATGAACACAGCATGAGAGAGTGATACAATAAAACACCCCAGCATTAACATGCTGTATGTACCAATGTGGCTTCCCACAGAGCTGAAACAACAAGACGTAACTCTCTTCTTCCATATAGCTGTGGGCAAAATTCTCCTCTCCTTCAATTTGTCTTTGTTGGACATGTTCACCAGATTTGCACAATTCCCACTGGTGGGAACCACGGGTGCAGATGGGTGCAACACCAACCAGCAAGAAGCTGACCAGTAACACAGGGCACAGTGCTACCAGTCTGTTCAGACTGTCTGCACACACACTCCCCATTTATAAAACATTTAGGCCAAACTTCCAAGGAGGATTGTGAGGGGAGAGTTATGTACTCCATTACCTCAGGGTGATGAGCACCCATGCCCTGCAAGGTGCTGCGTGCTTTCCAACTCCTCAACACCGCCAGCGTGTTACAGTTCCTACTGCAGCTGAGGGGAGCTCTCTAGAGTCCTCAGCACCAGACAGATATGAACTTGTTGGAGCAGGTCCAGAGGAGGCCACAAAACCCATCAGAGGGCTGGAGCACCTCTCCTGTGCAGAACAACTGAGAGAGTTGGGGTTGTTCAGTCTGGAGAAGAGGAGGCTCTGGGGAGACCTTATTGGGTTGTTTCAGTACTTAAAGGGGGACTATAAGAAAGCAGGGACAAGCTTTTTAGCAGGACCTGTTGCGATAGGACAAGGGGTTGCGAATGGTTTTAAACTAAGAGGGGAGATTCAGTTACCTTTTTGTTTCAAAAAAAGAAATTTTTTACACTGAGGGTGATAGAACTGTCACAGGTTGCCCAGAGAGGTTGTAGAAGCCTCATCCCTGGAAACATGGTCTCTGAAACAGGGTCTCTGACCCTGCAGGGCCCTGTCTCCTCCCTGGCCTCATACCCCCAGGGAGGGAGTATTGCCCAGGGTCTCTGGAGATTTTCAGTTCTGGGGGATGTCAGGGTACAGTGATGTCAGGCACCAGCTGCAGAATTACAGACTAACTCGGCTTCATTGCGAAAATAGTCCCAGTTTAAACAATAAATTTTGGCATTACTGTGTGGCAGCAGATTACAATGGAGGAATCATTCTTGAGCTTATCCATGCAAAGAACATTATTCATATGACATTTACATATGAGACTTTGGAGGGTCATCCATAAGTGTGGGTTTTTTTCTTCTGGGCAAGCACTGATCTCCAAATACATGATCTGATATTATTTCTTAAAATAATCTGCTATTTTTGAATACTTGATACGTGATCATGACATTTATGATCTGTTGCAGAGCCTATACTGAAGACTAGAAACTTTTTAACCACAGTATTTGCTGCCATTTCCTAAATCATCACATCCCAAATTGATTCTGACAATAGAAGAAAGGATGACATGGGCACTGAAATAGCTGAATTTGAACAGAAGGCCACAGTTCTTAACCATGCATTTTCCAGGGACTATGAGGTAAAACAGGACTCCCTTCCACTCCTCTGTAATCCAGACTGGGAGATATCCAAATCCTTCAGTCCTGTTCAAGCAGATGAGGACAGATCCCTGGTAGGGGCCCTTGATATATAAATACTCCCAGGTCTCCCTGCATTCTGCCAAACTCCACAGGCTACCAGCTCATTTCTGGACTCTTTCCAAGGGTTGGCCCTGAATACAAGGTCTAACAGACCCACTATTTATCTTTGACTGTCACCAAGCACCAAGGGAACTTTACTGCCTTTTTGGTCTGACCCACCAAACACAACCCTAAATACTATCTGCCTTCTGAGCCGGTTGTTTCCCTGTAGGACAGTCACCACTGTCTCTGAATAGTTGTCACTGCAATATGCCACTGGGGTGGCTTATCACAGTAGCTCCCATACCTGCAGTCACTCCCAATAATCATCTCCTGGGGAGCTCTCACAGCGTTTTGCCAAAGTCCACTGCTCAATCATCAGAAAATCACATTTATTATCAAGCAAAGCGCACACCAATCTACAACTGTCCTGCACTATAACCTCTAAGAGACAGATCTCTGATTTCACTGTGGCTATCTCCCCTATAAGGGTGAATTTACTAAGAGGAGCTGAGCAAACGAGCATATATTCCCTCTATTAGACAGGGGATAACTAAAACACTTTAATTTCTTACAGTAGCATATAACTCTTTGAAGTAAAACTGTATTAGAAGACTGAATGCTTAACAGATGGCTCTTACATTCTACATTCAGAAATTAATGACTTGCAAAACTACTGAGCCCTAGATTTTGCCAACATGATCAGATAGACTCCCCCCTCCACTGAAATTGCCATTGATTTTTTACAGTTTCATTCAGAATGAAAGAAAAAAAAAAACACAAAAACATTCCACAAGATTCCAGTATTATATTTCAATATGCTTAGATTACCCTACTTGACTTCGTAAGTAAAGAGAAGAGCTCACACAGTTAACCATCTCCACTGTACTGAACTGACTTTTGAAAACATCTCAGCAAATTCTTAGTCCTTTTCTGTGTAAGGTCAGAACAGTTCCCTTAAACCACAGGTGGCAGACCAAAAAGGCAGCGCTACCACTTTCTAACTCTCTTAATTACCAACATCCACACCTGCGTTTCTGTATGATTGCAGTTTTTTCATCTACTGACTGTCTTACCTGCAAGGCAGAGGAACCACAAGTCCACCACTGTTGACTGCCTTTCCACTAGCTCTGGAGGTGATCTAAGTGGATGCAAAGTTTAATATCTTGGTCAGTCAGTTACGGCTGAGGATCAGACGTTCACAAAGGCTGTGTGCATATAAGCAGAGTATGCAGAAGTGCCTTTGTAAAAAGCAACTTACTCAATGGAAATGTGTAAATTAATTCCCATGTGGGGAGGTAGCAGGGAGTAGCAAGGATACTGTAAATTCATAGTGCTGTTCACTGCACTTTTTTTTTTTTTTTTTTTTGTAAGGTAGAAGAATCTGAGTGTAATCTTAGAACACATATAATCTAATGGTTATAGCACTTTCTTAGAAGGGGAGATATCAGATTTCAGCTGGGAACTAGAACACAGGTCTCCTCCTTTCACGTGACTGTTCCAAAATGCCAAAACATAAACTGTCTTTGTGTGAAGTTTCATCATGCTCTGTGTATGACTGCCAGATGAAGTCCTGAAGGCAAGGTGTGTGAAGTACCAAAGCTGCACAGAGTCCTGCATGATTTAGGCGGGAATTAGAGGCAGCTGCCTTCAACTTAGGTGGCTCTGTGCATATCTAGTAACAGAGAGAGAGATACTACTGGGACTTTCCTAAAAAGCTTTGGTACCTAAAAGCACTACACACCTCTGAAGGTAGGCAAAAACAAATTTTTGCAGACACAAGTATTCATAGCTGCTGAACCTCATTTAATTTGCTTTAATGATTGCCCATCTATTAAGGCATATATAATATGTTTTTAAAACTTCAGTTTATATCTGATGCCTTTCCCACTAGTGTTAGTTTACAAAATCCTGTTCCTTGTCTCAGCACTGCAAATGTGCAGGAGTAGGAAAGAACAGAGGGTAATTTTTAATGAATGTGTGTTACCCAACCTTTTATGGACATCAAAGTAGGCAGAATTCATCCTTCTTTATATTCTAATTAGTTAAAGAGCAAACAATCATACCAAAATTAAGTATGTTTGTCTTACTTTAGAGACCACTTTAAAAGATGGTTCTGATTAATATCAGGCACCTGTAACTTTTTTATTTTTCAAAGTGTTTACATATTTTAGATATTTAGAATATTTTTCACTATAACCTCTAAGCAATATTTTGTAACACTGTAATTGCAGAAAAGCATTTTGGTACTCTTTCCATTCATTTCACTTAAGATCCTGGTAAAAATTAATTCTTCTCAATTTTAATGTATCTATACAGCCCAGGATTTTATTCTTTGGAGAAATTACTTCAGAAAAGTCTCAGGAGCTATAAAATATGTTCTTTTATCATATACCTTCTGTGATTCAGGTTCAAACTGGGATTAATCACTCTTAACCAGATATTTTATAGGCATGATGTGAGAATGTGTAAGGTTTTTTTTGAGTATTGCTCCCCCTGCTCCGGATTTCATGATAAAGCAAAGTAGACGGTGTCAGCCACAGAAAAATATTACTCACTTCCTTCTCATCACTCTTAATTGGGATCAAGTGGTTTTAGGTCAACCACTTTGGTTGAGAAAATTTATGAAAAATACAGGCCTATTTACACATGATCGCCGTAATTAATGCTTTTTACAGACAGCCGTTATAAAAGCCTTTCATTCCTCATCCCTCACTGCATCATTGTAGCAAATTGTATGGATGAAATGAATGGATGGATTGTAATATTGATTTCCCTGGGCCTTCTGGCATACGCTCAGTGTAATGTACAGCCCGCTATCACTAATTTATTAATCATTAAACACATACACACTCTAAAAAGCTTGTTTCATTCTCTAAACTTGTATAATTTGGCCAGATGGTCATCTCAGCCTGACAGGTGTGCCCTGAAAACTAATTTTAATATTTGTAAATAGTGGCACAATTCCTGGATTAGGTGTTTAATAAACTGCTGATCCTGCTACTTTCTTTTTAACATTGTTTCTGTCTTAAGAAACACTAAACTTCACAATTCAAAGAGAACTTCAACAAATGCCTTTTCCATCTTTCTTACTTATCTTCATTAATTATCCAGCAGTTTCTTTCCCACAGACAGTATATAACATATCAGGTTGTGAAAATACTGACTCTTATTTACAGGACTACATAAAATCAGGTTTTGCTCATCAGTTTAGCACACATAAGTCACTGGACTGAGGGTTTTAGACATTTTTATGCCTCATGGTGAAATACAGGATGAAGTTCATTACTTTTTTTAAAAAAATCATACAACTATTACCCTGAACAAAGTTAGACTTTTTTCATACTTCTCCACTGTAGGCCTCTAATTTAAGTTCCTGTATCAGGAGGCTAGTCATACTAAGGTCCATATAGAGTGAACACCAAAAGACATACTATTCCAGAGATTATCATGACTAGAAATGTACCCTAGAACATCTAGAACACCATCTGAGAATCTAGTCTTCCTCACTGACTATGAAAAGCCTGCAGCAACTGGGCCCACCTAGATCCTTAAACTAGGTGCCTAATGTTTAGGTGGTATCAGCAGAGCCCTTAACAAGATTTATTTCAGCCAGGTTAATTACATTGATATTAGTGTTTCATTAAGAAGCTCTAGGACCTCTTCAATGTTGCTATCAGATCAGAGGCATATTTTCCCCCATACCATTCAAAATCCTGTCAAGTTTGACAGTTACATGTATCCTGATAATTTCAGTCACTCAGTAGTGACATTGACAATAGAGAGTTTGGTAATTCAGTTCTCCAGAGACAGTCTCTGCACAGAGCATGTTCTAGCCTCACACAGCTCACATCAACTGGATTGCACCCTTTCCACTCCAGGACTGCAGGGACTCACCACATCTTTCTCCACTGATACTTTTCCACCTCTCCAGAGGATCCTGCATCTCAGCAAGTAGCAGAATAAAAATCAGAGAAACGAAATAAATCTCTGTGGCCTCATTTCCAAGTGTTTATCTGCAAGAAACACAGGCGAAAGTAGCCTGATTTTGGTTCAAAAGAAGGGCCACAAAAGGAAAGTCATGCAGAATAGAATGACATTTGGAGGTAAGGCCAGGCTTTGGGGACAGAATAGGAGATATGGAAGGAAAGAAGAGTTGACACAAAACAAAGGATAGCACAGATGATACACTAGAAGACAATTTGTGGGAAGAAACAATAGAAGAATGGAAGAGACTCTGGGACAAATACAACAAAAGTTTGGGAGAAAGACTGGAAAGAGAAGGAACAGACAGAAGTGTCAGACAACAGGCTCTTCCAAGACTCAAGACTGCAATGAGGACATCACTTCTCTATTGAGCAAACATCTGTGAAACCCAGGGGCAAAACATGTGCTTCCATTCCCCTCTAGTGGCAGACACACTTAAACAAAACCACCCATGGCTTAGCATTTCACTGCTGTAGTGCTCAAGGTAACACAGTAACCTAAAAGACCTGCCAGTGACCTATGTAGGGTGTACATAGTCTTTTTTTACCCATTCTTCCTTCCCTAGTTTGTTACATTTTAAAAAACTCTGAAATTACAGTAACAAATATAAATGTTAAATATGCCAAGTCAAGCACACAGAAATTAGGAAATTAAGCTTGTGTTTTAATACCTACCCAAAGGGCAGAGCTAGGACAACGCACTTTGTAGTAATATGCACATGTTTTCCAAAGAACTACCATCTACTTAGTTCCAGACTGGTTGGTTCTCACAGAATCAACAGATAATTAGTACTGCTATCCCATAACATATACTGGGAAATTGCCACTTGGCATTCTGGCCCTATCCCTTCTGTGCAATGAGATCTTTAATTTGCATGTTAATAAATGTCAGAGTATGCCTTCTGCTCTGATATGCTTTCCATTTTTTTGTGAGGAAATTTATATTTTTCTGTATATGTACTTCCTGCTTTACATCAACCTAATTATTCAGCTGGAAAAGTCATAAAGAATTAAATTCCTTTTACCCTGTTTGTTTTATTACAGGAATAAGGGTTCCACTATACAGAGGGATTCCCATTATGGAAAGAATTAAACAAGTCTGCGATATGGGGCTTAGAGTCACAAGCTGTTCTCTTTGTTCAGTGCCTATCATGAGAAAAATGTCTATCAATAAGAACTTCAGAACAGTTGCCAGCTCAATTGATAAGAGATTACTGAGAAAGTAAAGGTCAGGCTAACTGAGGAAAGGCACCTAAAAAGCCCGTAGTAAGACTGAGAATAAAGCCCAGAAAGCCTGAATTCAGCGACCCATCCATGGACTCAGGCTTTTCTTCTAAGCAACAGCCTATAGTCCTTCAGTATTGATACAGCATTTATGTAGCCCTTGAGCACTAACGATATCAAGACTTCCTGAAAAATCAATGGGAAAAGAAACAAAAATGCAAGTGGTTTGACAGTGAGGCAAAGAACAAAGTACAGAATGACAGGACTAGTGCAATAGGTAGATAAAATATTCATGTCACTGAACTACAGACATGTAAAATAAAGATGAAAGTCTAAGTCAAAGCTAGTATAGTACACAGGGACGATAAAAAAAATCAAACACTAAACCACCAAACATTATATCTCACAATTATTATCCCTCACCTGGCTTTCAGTTGCTGCAAATAAAAGAAATTATCATATCACATCACATCCAAGATGTTATACATCCTGCACATTCCAGACAACCATACCTCTTCAACATGTCTCCTTGTTTGCTTCAGATTCCCCATTCTACATTCAGAAAAATGATCGCTTAAGTGGAATCTGCAATAAAGTAGAAGAGGAACTGCTTATATATATTCTGCTTAATATATGTTTATTTTTCCATGCATTACATTGATGATTTTATTGAGGCTGGGTGGAGCACTTCCAAGTGAATCAACTTTTGGTTTAGAGTTTTGTGCGTCTTCTAAACTGTAGCCCAAAATTCAAGTTAATTTAATTATTTGCCATTACTAAAAAGTAGCATTGGCATTCTACAAATAACTCGATTTGAAATTTAAAAGTCATGAATTGTACGGTTTATCAAGTGATCCAGAATGCAAGCTCTACCTAACAGCTTCAGTAGGAAAACTTAGAATTTTTTTTCATACTGTTTATAGAAACACACCAGAAGGATATATTCTAGAAGTTAACATTTTGTTCATTCTGTTCCCTTTCTCTTTAATTCTTCTTGGATTTCAATGTAGATTTCCAGCAACCTTGCCTCTACAGATCTAATGTATGCTAATGTGTTGGATCCTAGAAATCTTTTTTAAACAGTATTTTATACTTAAGAACACTATTTTTTTTGTTTGTTTACTAGTTGAAAGACTTATTTTTGTTAAGGACACAAAATTAGTAACAAAGGTTGCACCTGAAGTTTCAGCGTAGTGAGAAGGTCCAACTAAGCAGTTTCATTTAAGTTCATGCTGCTAAGTCAACCAGAAGAGAGTTTCAAAAGACCAATGTGGTAAATGGTTTGGAAAGCCTGAAACCACCAAATGTCTTTTTTTTTTTTTTTTTTTTTTTTTAGAAAAGCAAATATAAAGGAGGCCTATTTTTGCTGAGACTACTATGGCTTATTTTAATTTGCAATGCAGGGAAACTGTTCTCTGCTTTTTAATTGCATGCTCATAAAGTTTTAATTAGCAAAGTTTCAAAAACATGACAATCATGCTGCTGAAAATCAGCCACAGTTTTGATTTACAAGTCTGCAAAGGATTACTTGGTAGCAATCAGCGTGGATTGCAGCACTTAAGCCCAGAAAGCTCTAATATGTTATAAACACAAGCAAATGATTCAGTAATTGCCCTTGATTGCACTACTTAGGAGATTTTGAGAGGCAACGTGAAGAGAAGTTGACAATACCTATCTGTTTATAGCAAATAGTTTCTGTGTACATCAAATCCGTGTATGAAATTCTGAAGCACAGTTTCCTTTTTTAAAAACACAGGTGCTATTTAGTAGACCTGGGAAAGCCACCTCTGGGACAGAACACCATCAGGTCTGAGGGTGTGCAAATCAATCACCACCTAAAGGAGCTGTGGAAAGAGTGTCAGTTATCACATGACCATTCAGCAAATACTCTTTTGTCGCTTCACTGTCAAAATCAGCAGAATCATTAATGCAGATACCAGAATCACAGAAGAATATTTATCTTCTCTGCCTTGTTTGTCTGAGGGAGTTTTACTTTTATTATCTAAATAAGCCATGTCATTAACTAACAGGAGAGACGGATAAAAGTGGGAAAGCATTGTAAAAGCTCTTATGTTATAATCATACATTGCAAGACAACTTTTGCAAAACCAATAAACAATATAGTTCACATTCCCATTGTTCATGAAGCTGAAACATTCATGGTACTCATGCTCTATATACAGGCCTCTCTTTCATCTCTAAAGATAAGGACTTACTAAAATGTGAAGCCTTGCATAGTATGGCCTATGCCAAATTTACAAATACGATCTTTCATTAGGTCCATAAGGTCTCATGGTTTTCTCATGGTTTCCTCAGCTTCCTTCCTTTCCTTCCCTCCCCTTCTTTTTTTTTTTCTTCCTTCTCTTTTCTTCTTTTTTATTACTTCTTTTTCCCCTCTCCTGTCTGGTGTTTTTTGCCCTTTCTTAAACACTCTTTCCCTGTGGCACCATTAGCTCAGCCAAGGGGCTGAGCTGTGCCCTGCGGGTGAGTCAGCTGGAGCCATCTGGAAACAGCCATCCCCTTGCAGCAGCACCTGGTCACCCACACCTGGTACAGCACCACTGGTAAATCTTATTACAAAAAGATCCAATAAAATATGTATTTCCAGAAAAATTTCCTTCTGTTACAGTATCTGTGATTGTAACAACCCCTCAGTTATCAGCATTGGGTGAAAGCCAGGGCTGGGTGGAATGAAACTACAGCGATGCAGGACCATGGTGCTAACCTGACTACTCACACAGCAAGGCACTCTGCTCTGGTGGTGTTTACTGCTGCTGGAAACAGTTCAAGTCTTTTGGCTTTGGGAAGAAGCATATTCCTAAACTGACAATTTATGTTTCCCTTTCTGTTTAGGTTGCCAGCCCAAAGGTGGATTACTCTACTATGTAAGTTCATACACATTAAAAAAAAATTTAAAAAAAAATTAAAACCAAAATATATATATATAGAACCACCATGGCAAAGTAAGGAAATTCTCAGTTTGCATGAATACATATTAATAATTTTTACCATAATTCATCCAGCTATAGGGACAGGTTTTTAGCTGCAGCATGAAAATAAACTTTCAAGTTTATCCAGAGGTTTAGTGAAACATTTGATGCACAAGGTGTCCCAGCCACACTCAGTCTCCTTCCAGGATCTTTGGACTTCCACCAAATCCCGCTCACCCTGCAACCACACACATTCAGCTGCAGCATACACACTCTCTGCCCAAGGTTTGGTCTTACTTACTGTCATTAGATATTCCTATCTCAGAGGGGCATCACGGAGAGCCAGCAATTGCTCCTGAATAGCAGTAAGAACAGAAACAAGGACAAGAGGCAGGCATTGCCACAAATCCAAAGCAAGCACAGCAATTTTGGAAGTTCTGCAAGACCTCTAACACTGAGGTGCACGCATTCAATTTAGTAAATACTTGAACACAAATCTAAATCCCTTGAACTGTGCATATTTCAGACAGCTATGTTTGCCAACGTTCTACAGGTAATGACAAATACTGAATTTCATGCACAACAAACACAAAGGTTACTGTCAATACTATCATCAGTGGCAACATTACCATTTAACTTGATATCAGCACATTACATCTTTGAGCATAAAACTTATGATTGATATTAAACACAACTCAGTCTGATGAAATTCCTAAATACATGATACTAAATTTTGATCACTGCAAATCTTTTTACTTTGCAACCATCTGCTACCACAGTCAGATCACATTAATGTTCAATTTTCATGTCAGATTTGAGAATATTATTTCTTGAACTGAAATTAAGATCCTTAATGTTTCTAAAGAATTATTTGAAATGAAGAAAGAGTCATATCCCAGCAAATTCACAGACAATAGAGCTCCCTGTGGTACTGCTACAAGAATTTCAAAATCTCATTAGAAAGCACTTCCACAGCTCTTTGAGCTCTAATCCCAAATGGAAAGAGCTACATAAAAGGAATGTGGATTTAATAATTTCTGTGTCATTCATATTCTTTTTTTAAAGATAGTTTACATACACCCCAAAAAGATTAGGCTGACCAGTGAGCTCCTCAGTTCTACAGTAGCAGCACAACTCAGCTGTTTTATGCTTTAGCTCTTGGCTAAGTTTACTGCAATCTAGAGTTTATTTTTTTGTAGAATAAACCACAGAGAAAGAGTTAATTATATATTTCAGCCTTCAAGGTTCTGCTGAGAGCCTTAAACAGAGCTAATATACATATATTTAAATTAAATGCAAAATTACATAAAAAAAAAAGACATTGTTTTTAAAAGGACAGTATTTCACTTCTGAGTTAGTATCCAGAACAGTAAAGTAACGAAGATCAAACATGACTGAAGGATATTTCTATGTCCTGAGAATACTGGTTTAGATAAGCATTCAACTAAATATTTAAGAAATGCACTACCCTTATTGTCTCCTGATTATTTTTTTCCCCTTCTTTTGTTCACCAACATTAAGCTACCACTGCAAGATCACAAACACAGCACTCCAGCTTCCATTCGATTCATATGTATATATAAAGCAGGCCAATTCCTGCATAACTTCATTTAAGGCTAACTGGATACAGTCCCAGAAGAAAAATGAATGATTCAAATGGTAACTGGAGTCTTGTGATCTTGTTTATGATGACTATGATCTCGGACAAATAGCCTGGTGGTAGCGAACAAAAATGTCATAAATGGGTATAGTTAAGTATTCACTCTAGCATTTATCTGGACATGCCATAATCTTTTTTTAAAAAATTAGTTATGTTTATCTTTTAATCCTGTTTGATCTCTATTACTGTACACACACAAAGAGAAAGAGAGAGAGAGAAAAGTTTTATGTCATATGTAACAGCACTATATTCCACTTAAGGAAGTGAGAAAATGATTATAAACATTGCCTCGCAAAATTTAAAGAACCCTGTCTTCGAATTAGATAAGTGTTTATTTGCTCTTAAATGCTGAAATTTGGTATTGTCATTGTACTTTGATACATTAAAAAAAAACCAAAACAATTTCAATTTGATTTAAAACACAACTATTCTCAGTTCGAGGCAGTTCAAAGGAACCACCAGTTACCTCATCAAACATAGGCAAAAAACCCCTTCATTGGACAGATTTGTATATTTTGAGGCCAGAAGTACCATTTTGATTATCTAGTCTGATTTCCTGTATAATACTTAACACATAACTTCCTGTACAGACCCTCACCAAGTGATTTCTTCATCAAGCTTTTATTTTTTGATTTAAGTAGACCATATGGTTTATAAAACAACCAACTTTCATTCACTCGAAGTTGACATGCTTTTAATCCAAGTTCATGTAGAAAAGGGATCAACTGACTTCTGCAAGTACCAGAACGGAAATTAGATGGCCAGCACAAGTGACTAGGCAAATGCACCTCAGAGTTTGACCTTTTCCCATTTCTGAAACTGCCAATTCATACTCAGTTTATCTTCTTCTCCTAACTTTTTAAAGCCTTATTAAACTATAGTTCTTCGATATTTATGACAAGTTTCAAGATCCTCTCAGAATACTAACACCACAGACACACTAGTCCTAGTTCAAAAAGTCTGAAGAAGATTTGATCGAATGATTTTCATTAAACACTCTAATTAACAAGTGGAACAGATAACATTTGCCTTGTTACTTGAAAATACAGCTCCACGAACTTAAAACTGCTTTTCTATTCCTTTGGCTGTCTAGAATGAGCATCACTAGAAACAAAGCACTTACACTAAATCAAGTCTTTTTCTGCTCCCAAGATTGGGGTGTTCCAGAAAACTGAGGACATCCTGCCTCTGAAACCAGCACAAGAGGTGATCTGAAATTGTACCTGATTTTCCTGAGCTATCAGTCAACACAGATGTGCTGTTAGTGGCAAGGTCACAGACTCCAATTTACCTTTTTTTTTCCATTACAAAAGCATCTGAGCAACTCTAAAATTCAAGGTCCTTAAGTTTGCAGGAAAAAACACAACAAACAGGACAACTGGCAGAGATTTACTTTCTCTCCAACATTAAAAACAGTTTATCCAATTTCCTGGTGCCTAGTACTTGAGCAGAGCTGATTTATTATACTCCTACACAAAAAACTGACTGATACACCCAGCCTTGCAACTGACCTCTATTTCAGGAACATCTAGTCCAAAGACATGAAAAAATTCAGTACATCTGTACCTAGTAAATCAATTAGCCATAATGGAACTTGGCAGTCAATAATACAGAAGTATGGTACACAGAGTAAGTAATTATGGCTTTTAGCGAGTTGGAAGATACCTTAGGACACATATGGTTCAAGGGTCTTCTTTACTAGAGTGTCACCATCTGCATAACATTAATGATGAAGACAGATCCTAGGTCCCACTTACACAAAACATATTTTACTTTGGGGATCAGGTCCTTGTGCTTTGGTTATGTCATCATCTGTTGTCCCTCCAACAGCGGTGATAGAAAACTCTTCTACAATTACAGGCAACTCTGATATTAAAAATTGTCAGTTTATAAACCATGGATTAGAGAGTCAATTCCTTCTCTGATCCCTTGGATGACTCTACTTTTTTTCTGTGCATCTCTACAGATAAGTTTCATAGGGATAAATTGTATTTGCTTAATGTAGATCTATTAATTTGCCCTCATTTTATTTAATGGTTAGTATCCTATGTGTTGTTGGACAACGAACAATATATAGAGCATGGCTGCCCTTTTGCACTTCACATGAAGTGAATATGGCCTGTGCTCCACAAGTATCACAAGTGAGCAGAACACTACACCACCAAACACTTGCATGCCTGGCTCCTTAACCTATTTTTTCAAGTCCTAGTCAAGAAAACAGGCAAGTACCACAGAATGGGAACACGACTGTATATTGTACTGAGAAGGGCATAGTCTCATTCTGGCACTTCGCAGGAAAACACCCAGAGCAGCCCTACAGCAGTTTTGAGGACGGTCCTTCTACCTCAATTCCCATCAAGAAGTCTCTCTTCCAAGTGCAATCCTACAACACTGCTTCTGGAGAGACTAGCCCATTTCAGCCTTAAGATTGAGGATCAGGCTTGATGCTCCCTCATTTACCGAGTAACCCAGTGCTCATAAGGTGTGTGTAGGAAACGGTAGACTGAGATTAATTTTCCTCCACAGCTGCAGATTTCTCACTTCCCAGGAGAACACCTTGATGCATGGGAAGGAAGGAGAATTAACTCCTTTAATTCTTCTATCTTGAAATGAAGAATTCAAGATTCATTGATTAGATAAGAAACCTGAACAGAAGCTTATACCATTGCATTTTCTAGAAGAAGAGACTAGAAACTTTTTTTTTTTTTTTTTTAATATTTACTAATTAGAGCCTTTCAGAGACCTCACCTGTAGGAAAAACTGGTTTGGGGGCTCAGTTATGCACAAAGTAGGCACTGAGACATCCAGCAGTCCAGCTGAGGCCTGCAATGAAGTCTAACTAGTAGGATGTAGGCTTTTGGAGCTTTTCCTCGGAAGTCTGTTTTTCAATCCACTGTTTTTGTGATTGTGCCATAGTAAAGCTGAGTTTGCTCATTAGACATGAAGGAATCCAGAACAGATTCTCTGTTGTCTAATAGTCCAAACTGTCACAAAGGTTTTTCTGTGGATAACCTCTCATTCTGTGCTTATTTCCTTCACACTGATTCTCTGATATCTAGATGAGCTATTCCCAAATTTTCCCCTCAACAGGGGCATTAGTCCAATATCTATGCTATACTGTTTATCTTTGCTATCTTTTGTTTAAGATAATAATGTCTCTAAATTACTAGTTCTCTGCCAAATGTGGGTACTTAGTTTAAAAGTCTGGGAGGAAGGGCATTCTTAATTCTTTTTATGGGAGACTTACCAACAGATATTAAGTAACCATACAATAAAAAGTGACCAAGGCTTTACCTTCTTCGGAAACTAAGCTAGTAAGTCAGAACCTCTTTTAAAACAGGTTATCTCCTGAATCCAGGGATAGGCAAGCAGGTGTTCCTCAGGTGACAGTTCTTGATATCAATTCCTAGCTTCACCTGCAGAGCTATCAATTGCATGTTCAGTTCTAAGACACACAGCCATTTACTATGATTTAGTCCTGTCTGTAAGCAACCGTTCAAATACAGCTGGGTTACACCACTGCTTTGTAACCAAGTCTTGCATCTCCAAATGGCTTTTCCTCTGCCCTAACACCTCTTCTGTCATTGTTATTTTAATTACTTCATTTTTTACTTATTCTTATCTTTTTATTGCTTCTCTCTTATTTTTCAATCAGTAGAGCGGTTTTTGTTTCTCAGTCTCTCCACATTTGGAGATAATTCTTCCTCTATCTCCCTTCTCCCCTTACCCAAGCAGCTTTGTTAAATGCTTGTTTTGGGACAGCTGGGAGTCCTGTGTTGCTTCAGTTAATATTTTAAAGGCTTGTTCAGTTTCTTCCTGCGTGAGCACACTAGCACTATCTAAGCATACTAAGCTCTCTGTTGGGTTTACTTTTATTGTTGCAGACTAGAATTGAAAATAGGACTTCTAAGAGTCCCTCCTTGGTGAGTAACTGATGAATGTTTAGCTGAGCTAATGTAGTGTTCTTTTTTTTATGGTTCAGTTGTGTTTTCATAAGATTGGAGGAAGGATCTAATTAATGCATTGAATATCAGTTCCAGCTGCAATATGCATTTTTTCTATGACTTAGCATATTATGTGCTGTGGTGTATTTATGGTTGGAAAAATAAATTATTATTTTAAAGAATGATTAGCTCTGAACCAAAAAGAAGCGTAAGAAAAAACCCACCACATTTAGTAGGTTGATCAGAGAAAAAAGGAGAGGCTAGGGAACGTAAAATGGGAAACGGGAATATTAGTTTTGCAGCATGAAAACTTGTAGATTTTTGAGAATGGAACTCAAAACACAGTGCATTACATTAAGATTCCCCAACAGCTAAGGAAAGCACACAGTTCTTAGTACTTTCCTCAATTGTACTTAATTTTGAATTACGCAAATTGAAAACCTGCTTCAGCTGACCCAAGCATATAACTAATACATCTGGGAAGCTTCATATTGTTTGCATTAGGAGGTGAAACTGGCGAAGGCATCGGACATCCCTTTGATGCGATCCCTTCTTAAGTTACAATAAATGTGCACCAAGTCCTGTCATCCCCCAGCTCTGCACAGATCTATCAGGAAGAGATAGGGGGTGTTTGCTTATACTTCTAAGACTCTTTCACATATTCTACCCCAAACACTTCCCGACATGCTCATTGTCTCTGACCACCTCTCTTACATGTGTTATTTTTTCTCTAAAGGAAGAAGCAAGTCTAAGCACTTATTTGGCTTTCAACTGCTACACAGGCCCCTCAAGCTGCTGCTCTGCAGTTATTTCTTTGTACTTGGTTTCTGTCTTTCCTGTATATAAGTGTACTCCTCCACTAAAAATATTCCCTGGGCATGTACTCAGACCCCAAGGAAAACATCAGGATCCAGCACTGCCTGTGGCCTGGCACTCCAGGCATCTGCAGAATAGGCAGAGGCTACCTAAACAATAACAAGATAAACTACTTACATTTTACTAAATGACCTCTCATGCTTATCAGTTCCAATGAGATCTCCTTCAACTACCAACATAATAATAGGGAGATGCAGTTAAAAGTGATATACACAAATATTAATTTTATAATTTTTAACCTATATTATCAAAGAATTCTCTATCCCATTCCATAGTTTAAGCAATTACAAAAAAAGTTCTTAAAAGCATCCTGCTTCATTTTCAGTGATTAAATAATGCTGAAAAAGTGCTCCACTACTGCAATAAGCCAATACATACAAGAAACCACTTTCTCCACCACTAAGTTAAACAGAGGTCTTGAGACAGATCTTCTAGTTTCCTATAGTGAAAATGTGATATTTTTCCTTGAAGACTGCAGTTCCATCACTGGATTAATAAGAGGAAAGACAGTCCTTTGCCTGGAATATGGTCTTCACCAGAGGACACTGATCTGGAGATGACCTTGTGCTGGATAAAAAAATGTGAAAGAGAAGCTGTGTAATGGATACACACTTTAAGACTCCGGGCTGGTTCCTCTCAGGACCTACAGTGAAAATATATGTTTGGTTCAGACAGGTGTTTCTGAGCAAAACTGAAGCACTAAACCTTATCTGTATAAACTTTATATGTCATAATATCTGAGGTCTCCAAATTTTCCCTAGTGCAGGACACTGAAAAAAGAAATAGCCGCATACTCAGAGAGAAGGCAATAGTAGGGATTTGATCCAGAGACTTTCCTAGCAGGCAGTGGGAACACAACTGCAAGTACTACAAACACAACTGCAAGAACCTGGTAGAAAACAGGAAAAGAAATACACACAGTGATGGGGAACATCAGAGGGAATGTGAAGCTGAAAACTTTTTGAAGTGAAATGAATTTAGCTGAGTTTCAGATATTCCCTGTGTACATTTATATTTTTCTGACAGTATCTTTTTCTCTTTGCCCACAGCTGCTGGACAAGTTACAGCAGTAGAGATGACAGCACATTTCACTTGCCTCTTAGAAGATTATCAGAGCTCAACAAGGTGAGTGACAATTACTTCTATCCCTGTGCTATACTCTTCCTGAAATTGCAGACCTTCCAGCTCTCCCACCTCCTTAGCCACCCATGGACATTTTATCCAACCAAAACAATCTGGACTGTCTCCTAACACCCTGACATTTCATCAGGGACTCATCCTCCTTCCCTTCCAGCTATGACCTAACCTAGCCCATAACTTTAAAGGTGCCACTTGCAGCTTTTCAGAACACCCCAGCAAACACTTTCATTCCTACTTTCTGTTCCTACCATTTGTATATAGATCAGCTTTCAAGTAGATCAGCTGACTTAAAAGTATTTTCTTCTCTCTTTTCATCTTCTGCCTTCTCAGGAATTTAGAAGCCCTGCCTTGCTAGACCCTCTTATTCGTTCCAGGCCTTGGCTATCAAATTGTATTAGCATCAACAAGAGTGTCTTCACAGATTTTAATGGATTTTGGTTCAGTTATGTTGTTTCCTTCATATGCTGTACATTTGAGTTATGCTTTGCTAGTACTTCTATTTCCTTAACAGCGTTAAAGGCTTTCTGATTAGCAACCTAAACGCAATTTCAGTTTCACGTGTCTGTTGTTCATTTCTTGGCAATTTTTCCTCACACTTTTACACATAAAAAAATACAGATGGTGAGCAGGAACATATTTCAGAGGCTAGATGTTTGAAAGGTCAGCTGGCCAGTAGATTACCAGAAAATCAAAGACAGGAGAAACATTAGAATTTGGTGTCAGTAAAGCCTCAAGGCCAACTTAAATGACTTGCAGTATTCAAAAAAACCCAACAAAATAAACCACCCAAAACCCCAAAATTCTTGTTTCTTTTCTTTGGTACTTCACGTTAAAGAGAGAGAGATTTTATCCAAATTGAGAACTGAAAAAAGTCAATTCTTGCAGAATATACTACACTTAAAAATCATCTCACAAAAAAAGTAACCTCTATCTTAAAGACATGAACTGTACTCACATTTACTATTGTTTCTACCTTGTCAATTTACCTTCAACAATCAGTGACTAACCAATATTGCACACTTCTCTTATTAGAAAGAAAAGAACACTTTGGAACCTGAAATTGAAAATACAGTGTACAGAGGAGCTGCAGCAAAGGACAAAAAGTGTGGCATTCAGGGAGTGCACTAAGCTCCATGTGAATCAATCCTATCCAGCACAGGCTAGAAAAAGCAGGAATATTTTGACTTGCACCCAGTCCTGTGTTTCTCAAGGGTAGGCACTTAGCTGGGATCAGTCTGCCTGCCCTCCTCTACCACAGGGCACAGATCTCAGCAGTCAGGCAAAGGTGGGAGCAGCACTAGAGGAGGCTTCTCCCCAGACTGCCTGACTCCAAGGGATCTCCTGGGATGTGGGATCTACCTGGGCAGGCCACATCTTCTGCATCATCTACAACTCTGAGGCAGCAAACTTTGGCAGAGCTTGGTATCAAAGGACCCGCAGAAAGCAGGCTCTGGGGAACTGCAGTGGAGGCAAGCAAACACAAAAGTAGAATACTTGGGTGCTGTTTCAAGAATACCACTGCAACAACACCCGCTTACCTTAGGTTAGACTATAGCAACTGTACAAGCATTGTCTTGAGTCTGTTTTTAACTTAACTCAGCTAAATAGCAAACTTCACCACACATAGACTTGTTTCCAGGAAAACTACCATAACATTTACAAAAACAAGGTAATTTGAAATACTTCTCTATTTGATTATTTGCTGACTTAGAATAATTTCCAAGGAGACATTCTGAAAGCTGTCCAATAGCTTTTGGCATTTAGGAGGGAGGCCACACTGCTTTTACATGGGTCAGCTCTGCCCCCAGATACATGCTTTTCATTTCAGGGAGACTCCTGAACTGTATGTCATCATCCAAGAACAAAGTTAATTAAGCCCTTTGTGTCCAACTACTGGTTCTATTAATATGTGCTGAATTACCTACCTGCTTCCTAATGATGTATTATATCTGTACAGAAAGTTAGGAATAAATTCACTGTCAACTACTACTCAGAAGAACAGAAAAATCAACAACTAACCACCAACAAAGACACACCCCCCCCAAAATCATCCAAACCCCAACCCTCCAGCCCCAAAAAACCACTCAAATAAAATAAAGCCAGAAAAAAATCCCCCTCCCTTCAAGACTGTTATATTCCAGTGTAAATGAGAACTAAATCTGACCCTTACTGTTTGTGCACAGTTGAGCTTGTTATGATGAGAATAACAGTCCTGAGACTGCCACTCTGAGTCTTATTTTGAATAATTTTATTGGTGGTCTGGTTGTTGTCTATAAAGATGAGGCCACATCTGGTCAAGTGTGCAGTCAGCTGGTTCAGGGCTTTCATTCCCATATGAATATTGCAATATTCAGACACTTTACTGACCAGCTTCTTTTTTTATAGACCCTGAATGTACAGAATTAAATAACATATACCTCCCAGAAGCTGTTCCCTTCTTAGACCATCTGGGTAATGAGAGTATCATTTACACCACATAAAACTGTGACATCTGGAAAGGAAAAGGCCAGTTTGATAAGATCACACATACAAGTGGGACTAACCAGCTTTTAAAGAGCCTTTCTGGGTTGGTAGGGTGGCTTTTTTTGCTGTTTGTTTATAAATAACAGACTTGAGGTAAATCAGTGTTTGTTTTAAACAAGACTTGAAAAGTAGACAAGTAAAGGATTTCCAACAAAGAAAAGCAACTTCAATTCACACTGTGGCCATCTTAACTAAAAATATGAGTATGATGAACAACCACAGTCAGGATTTCTTTAAAAAACAAGTATGAACAACCCAAGTGTGTAACAGAAGTCTAAGTTTCATAAGCATAGAGGAAAGAAGATCTCTGTTGTCTGACAGAAGAACAAACCAGAAGATATTTAATATACCACAAAACTAATGCTGAAATATTTGGAAGTGTTTTACTTTTGCCTACCTAAAGCTTAAGTGGGCTCTGATTTGCAGTAGACGCTCCTGGACTTAAAAGCAGAGCTTTCCTCAGAACCAATTTAAGATGAGAAGATCCGAAGGTGACTTTATCCTAGTTCAGTGCATCTTCTGGCCTGACACAACTGAGTCCTGGGGCTCACCCATGTTTCTGTACTCAGCAGTGGGTTTTAGTAGCTGGTTTTGTAGATGATCATCTCCTTCCACATTCAGGATGAATAAGCACAGTCCACAGAGTCATGTCATAACCATTGTTTAGGCTCCTACTAACATTTAGATTCCTTTTTAACATTCATATATTTCTTAAAGAAAAGCAAAACATTAAAGTAGCACCATTTCACTAACAGGATTAAATTATTAAAACAAAGACACAAACAGTAGATCCAGTTCTGCTCCTCACAGTAAATTCACATGCACACTCAGCTTCTTACATTTATCAATCGAAGAGCAGGCATTTTTTGCAGGCCATATTTCCCCTCTTTACTTGAAGATGACTCATCTCAGGCACAACAAATCACCTCATTGTGCCCATGTCCAGCATCACCTTCCTGTAGTCAGACCAACCAGACTATAACATGGGAAACACGCCAATACATCTGTCTTCTAGGGAGCTGCATTAAGGAGACTGAGATCAGTGGTGCAAGCATTACCAAAGGTTCCCATGATACATATAAAAGTACAGCTCCTACCTGCATTTAGGAGATCTGTGCCCCTGCTATGGTACAGCTAAATTCCTAATTCTGTATCACATGAAATCAAAGCAATTTCTTCAAGACCAGTGCCCCCAGGAAGGCTGGATGAGTCCATGGAGTGCAGCTGTCCACAGCCGTTGTGTGGAATGAAGCCCAGATGAATCACAGTACTTAAATACTTGACCTCTTTCTTTAGGCTCCTATTTTTCCAATAAAATGAATAAAAAGTTAGGAGTGTAAGTAGTGCTTTGAGCCTAATTTTTCACATGTAAGAGTCGACACTCAAAAAACAAAGTCTACTATGCTGAGATTCCATTACCTAAACAAAAGCATCCAGTATATCTGGGTTGCTGAAAGACATCTGAAATGTCTGCACAGGACCCACAGGAGACTCAGGCTCTTCTGGAACTGCAGCTGGAGGCCCTGCAGAATACTCTAGAGTATCTCAAAGGGTAACAAGGCATAGACAGATGAGTTTCATTTCCAATGTGTTTGCTGCTGGAGGAAATTAGTACATTTTCACCTCTCCAGACTGCCTCTTTTCAGCCATTCTCACTTAGATGGCTGAAACCGTGGATTTATTCTTATTCTTTCTCTTATGGGAATAGCAGGTTAAGCACTACATAACTTTATAAAATCAATAACAGTTTCCGTACTTCCCAACTAACCTCGTTGCTATATTGTCTCTTTGGATATAATACAGGGCAGGTTCCTCATATAAGCTGTCATCTCTTCCCTCCTCCCATATATTTTTCTGGAATTGTCTTTCAAATATTAAAATTAACCACGTAAATAATTAAAATTAACCACGTTAAGCTTTTGTTCCCCCTTACCTGAGGACAAGCACTGTACCAACAACCTTAAAGAAAATGCCACTACCTTTATCATTCTGGTTCTACTCCCGTTCAGCACATGACTTAATTCAACACAACATTTAAAAAAAAAAAAAAGCAAAACTCATAATTAATTAGGTTTATTTCAGATCTATTTTAGAATTACAGTTACTGACACACCTCAACCGAGGCCTCCTTCTTAAGTTATTTAAGGCTATAAATAACCCCAGTAAATAGCCCCACTGACATCAGTGAGACACACAAATCCAGTTACAGTCTGCCTAAAAAAAAGATAGGCATTTAGGAACCTAAGCGTATCAAAGAGATATTCAGAAAACCCATATCTTATACTTGAAGTGCCCACATTCCTATCAGTAAAGTCATATTTCAGCAAAAGTCTGCACTGGTCAGCAGTAAGTTACTCAAGACTCTCCAGCCAGCTCCTCAGAGGTAACCAAGCTTCCCACCCAAGGCAGCCAATGACTCAGCATTGAAAAGGCAACAGGAGATTTAGGGCAGACATCAGCAGGAGCACCAGCAGGCCCACAGTGAGGTGGGCTATGTCCTTCTTCAGAGGGACTCAATTTTTTCCCTGTGTTTTAATTTTGTATCTGTTCTATTAAACACAGAGGTTTAATGCTGACTCCTGTTTGCACATCAATGGTTACAAGTGGTCCAGTATTGTTTCTTAAACATCCTGTCCAAGATATCAGGTTTTATTAACAATGAAAACTAATTTCAGTGACAGATCAAAGATGACTGTGGCTTCCTTGCAGCTGTTAAAATTGTTTAAAAGCAGGAATATTTCTTCCGGTGGGGAAAAGCAAGACCAAGATTTTAAAATATTTTCTTTAAATAAAAGTACAAATAAATTTTTCCTCAGAGAGTCTAGAATAACTATTTCAGAGAGTGAACCAATCACACAATCATTGTGAAAAAACCCGGTTCGTGATCGTGCTTAGCACTGCCTGCTCATAAAACAGCAGACTTTTAATCAGACTTGGTTGGTTTAATGCATGCTATGAGTTAGAGCGAGTAATTACAAATGACTTGTACGTAACCTCTTTCCCTGCTCAGGAGACTAACCCCATGGAGAACAGTTTCTTCAATGGCATTTTTTTTATTTGAACTGAAATGAACAATATTTCTCATAAAAGTTACAAATTCTTCTCCAGGTGGTACTAGCCAAGCTCCACGTGGCATAAGACAGACTCTACTACTCATTAGCAATGCTACAGTAACACTTCACACCTAAAGACAGAAAAAAACCCAACCAAAACAGCTCAGTTCCGTAAGGTAGCTGTGCACCTGACCTCCCTCGCAGCAGTCTAGGGAAGGGAACCAGCACATCCAGAGGCAGAGGGTGACTCTGTCTGGTCATGGTGTTAGCCACAGCAATACTCTGTGTGAGACACCGTGTTCTTCATCAATAGTAAGTCTAACATTAAGGAAACATAAAATATTCAAGTATGTGTTCAATGTTCTGTCCTAGCAGTGAGCTGGCTGAATTCAAGTACTGAACACTATACTAATTTGTGTTGTCCTCAGTAATATTTCATGCAAAATTATTCTGGAAGAAAGAGCATTACTAGCCAGGACATGGCAGACTCACACCAGGGTCACTGTGGCTACAACTACATTATTGGGTCCAGGAGTATCCTCAGCTCCAGCTGCACATCCTAGCGATGCCCTAACTTTGTGATGTGGAGCCAGACATGCACCATTCCCCCTTTCCACACCTCCCACACCTTGGTTTCCACACTGAGGAAACTCAGGCACACAGATCAAATTTAGGAGGTTTCATAACTTAAGTTGTGCACTGAAAGAGAGTTTCAGTCTCAGAAAATTATGAGCTATGCATTGGTTCTTTAACTTATTTGGAAAAGTGCTTAGCAGCTGCAAAGATCTTTACAAGGGCTTGCACAGACACATCAGATATTTTTGCCAAAACAACAAAAAATCTGGGTACAAGAGGTTTCATACCTTAAAGCCACTCAAGTAAGATATTTTACTGTAATACCTTTACTGTTACCTGTCTTTCCTCATATATAGCCACTAAAAAAATACAGAGTAATCTATTGTGCTCCAGGGGACTGGGAAGAAAGAGCAGGATCTCAGGGAAGGGGCTGTGCTGACAACAAACTGCCCATGGCACAGAGGTATCAAACTCCTCACCATAACCTTTCTTCACAAGCACAGAGAAAACAGATTTTACTGAGAAGCTTTGGGACTACAGGGTGTACAGCTCCCTCCACACCAACAGCCTCTGCCTGTGACTGCTACTGCCCAAGCCATTCTAGCACCCAAGCAGCTCCTGCTCTGAGGAACCAACAACAGTCCTTCCAACCTAACTGCTTCTCCTCAAAAACTGAACTACAAAGAATTTTGAACACATTTCTGACTTTTCTGTGTTTACTGTTCCATATCCACCAGTTGATTTGGTATGTATTGTCTCCATCATCACACAGAACTAGAGTTCTACCTGCCTGCCTCATTGCTACCTGTTATTCTGAAATGGATGGAATCCTTATCTGAGACTTAATCTTTCCTGTAATTATTAAACTGCTTTAATTATTAAAAAGGAAAATTACTAGAACACATAAGTTCCTAGAAAATATGTCCCTTCTGAATATAGGAAATATTCTAAAATGAATTATCATATGTAAGATAGCTTTTTTAAAAAAAAAAATTATTAAAAAAATCAAATTTAACTAAAAAAACCCACACCTTAAATTCATTACTTTAGCTTGCTTTCACTTAGCAACTTTTCAGCCCGAGTCCAGACAATGCAGACATTGTTTTACCTTCAGCTGACATCTGGGATGTGCAATAACATATGGAGCTGTCTGATGAGAGATCATCCAGCCATCTGAATACCTAGCAGAGAACCTTCTCCAAAAGCAACCTCTGTGAGCCTGATCCTGCAAGGTGCCCAGCACCTCGTCTCCTGCTGACTGCAATGGGAATTGAAAGCAGACAACAAGTTGCAGGAGATGATCAATATCTCTGAGACCTGGGCCCTTAAGGGGCTCAGATTTCAAATGCCAGGTTCTTACTGCAGATGTACAACAGCAATAAAACTTCCTATAGCTCCGAGGAACTCTTACATTGGAACACAACATGGCCAAATCCTGATGCTTATAGAGATGTTAGACCTTGTTCCTAAAACACAGGAGCCAGCAGTATGGATGAGCAAGTTTTAAAATGAGGCCAAAAGTGAAGTCCTTAAAAGTACTAGCCAGGAGTGATAATCAATTTGCTTGTGGTTCAAATTACAAAATCACCTTCTCTCCTCCAAGTATTAGTGAGCAAAAAAAACCAAAAACAATCTCAAACCCCTGAAAATGGCAGGTATACAACAAATGGACCTCACAGACAAATTTTTTTAAAAGGCCAGCATTTCTGTTTAAAATTTCTATCCATGATATCAGAAGCACAGGCAGTTGACACAAGGTAAAGGCAATTTACCTTTGACTCACAGTGGATCCAACTAAATTGTGAGGATAAGGGATATTTCTACGTCCCAAGTCTATGTTGGCACGTGAATCAAATGCTGCTTGTACTCCCTTCTCCTTCCCCAGGGCAAATCATGCTAAGACCAGGACTCCCCATTCCAGAAGGGTGCCGTAGTCCAGGGCTCATTTCATTTTTGCTCCATTTTTGCTCCTTCTTCAGTCCATTTACCACCATTTTATTATGTTTTAGCCTAGGGCTTGAAGCATTGTCCTCTGAAATACAGTTTGAACACCAGAGAATAGAGATGAGCCCTGAATCTACATCATAATCTTTTTTCCTCCTTCTGTTTTTTTCCCCCAGCAAAATGCTCTACCCAACAGGGTACCAAAAAGTTGCACTATAATTTTTTTTTTATTAAAATTACTATGGCTGCCATGCTGTTAGATAAACTCTGCATTTCTGCCTCCAGTCAACTTTACCAGGCAGCTAATTGTTTAGGATTTTTTATTTTTTTAAATATATTTGTACTGTTAAGTTTGTGTCTGTTCACAGTAGTTGGACAATTGGAAAAGATTTTAAGGATTTGGTTTATTTACTGGTTTTGAAAAGGCGTGTCATAACAGCTCTTAAATATTACAGAACACTTACTACTAAAAATCTGCTTAAATCATTAATTACTTAGACACATTATTTGACGGCAGGCCAGTGATCCACTTTAGAAATTCATGACCTGATCTATGTAAGTCAAAATAAGTAGCTAAGCAAGGTACTTGAAAGAAGAAAAATGCCATATGACACCAAATAATAATAATAAAAAAATCCTTTCAACTAAAACCACCAAATGGGTATGACTATTCCAGATGTTTCTTGAGATGAAACAAAGCATGCAGCGATTGTTAACAGATTGATGATAGAGGATTAAAATGGCTGGAAAACAATTCCAAGACACTGAATATATGTGACACCTGAAGGCTTCAAGGTTAGGCTGGGAGCTCATGAGAATAGGGGTTCCAGGACGTCGATCATCCAGCAGGTATCTGCACATGACTAAAGGAAACCCACTAATGGGGAAAATATTAAGGAACGTTCACAAACAGGAGAGGAAATAATATGTCCAAACATACAGAAGAATTACTGCACTTTCTTCATAGATTTATTTTTACCCCCAAGAAGATAAAAAACACAATCTTAGAGCATTTAAGTGCACAGTGGCTTGGGATCCAAGCGCTTCTGATTACAAGGCCCAGCAATGTTGCAATTTTCACTTCTGAAGTAAAAAGAACCTACAGTCACATGCAGCTGAACTGATTCTGTAACAGACAAAAACCAGCATATGGTAATTGGATGTCTATATTTTAATCCTGTAGTTCCCTTCTGTAACATAAAAATACATAAAATCCTCTAATACTTGTCTGCTCATTACTCTTGAAAGTGTTTGCCTAAAGAAAAAAAAATGCACACTTTGCAGAAGTCACTATCCTGTGTTTCAACATAAACGAATAGGCTTGTTTGTGTCTCCTAGCAAAATACAGTGTAAACACCCAGCTAAATGTGTGGAACCACATCTCTGGGACAGGTCATTGCCTTTTATCACAGAATCATTGAATGGTTTGGGTTGGAAGGGACCTCAGAGATCATCTAGTTCCAACCCTCCCAACCATGGGTGGGACACCTTCCACTAAATCAGGTTGCTCAAAGCACCATCCAACCCGGCCTTTGTTCTTGACAAGCCTTTGTTCTGCTCTTTAAAAATTGTCATCTTCTATTCCAGTCTTAGCTCACTATGAGGCCCAGGACCAGCTTGCATTTAATTGGTGCACCAGATCCATAAAATGCCACCTGTGGGGACTCTGCACAATAGTGCCAGTCATCCCTAGTTCATACGAACTACAGGCACCCCAGGGCACAGAGAGTCGACACCACAGCCACCAAGGCTTTCAGCGAACAGCAATTCCTAAATTGTACCTAACTCCTCTCCTGCCCTCCACATCAGTATTGAAATCTCTCTTGTTTAACTTCACTTGTTGCTCTCACTTTCAAATGTGGGTGTTACACAAATTTAGAATCTTTGGCTTATTTTCTTTGGCCTTCATCCACTCACTAATATTTATTTTTAATCCTGGCACTTTAATACTGGGGGAAACCAGACCCCAGTAAAATCAACAGAGCTGTTAGATTCAGCGAGACCACTGTTTTCTATATTCTCTCTAAGTTTGCCACGATGGTAAACTGTAGCTCAGCAACCTTGTGGCACAGAGCAATTTCCCCAGGAGAAGAGTACACTCTGCTGCTGGCATCAGGAAAGCAGAAGAATAGCAGGATCAACAGAAAAGAAGGGTTTAGAGAGAAAGGCAAATCTTTGACTGTGGGTCATGTAAGTCTAGAGGAGACTGAACACAGAAATTGAACAGTAACCCAAATCAGAAAAAAAGCCTGAGAAGGTGAGTCAGGTAACCTGTACAGAATAAAGCTCAAGATTGGTGAGGAAACTGAAAGTGATTTGAGTGCAGGCATTTCTTATTTTCCCTACTCCCTTCCATTTACTCACTGAGAATTTTGCTAAGAATATCACAGGGAGATGAAATTAACACAAATACAACCCCTCCAAATATATTGGTCTAAAAGTATTGCATGAAGTGAATTGTGACTGCGTTAGAAACAGGCCATGACATTGATGCTTCTTCCCTTAGCTATCACATCAGCTTGAGAAAAGAAACAGAACAGAAAATGGAAGCCTGAAGCAGAGAACTGTGCTTCAGATACTGGGGAGGCAGCAGAGCTGGTGCCAACAAAGTCAGCATGAGGCAGAGGGTGTGCTGAGCAACTGAACAGGTACAGCAGTACCCAAAGTGCTTTGATCAAAGCTCTCAAGACAACAGCAGATGGATCTGACATGGAGATCCAAAAGTAACAGCCTGGGTCCAGCCCTGAATCCTTTCTCCTCCTCCTTCTCCAAAAGAAGAAAGGAAAAAAACCAAAAAAAAAACCCCTCAACCAAAACAAGCCACAAACCCCTCCAAAACCCCAAACCTAAAATGTATGTGACATTCCAGAAAAGAGCAGCGATACTGCAGACCTAAACTGAAAGTCCTATTCCAAAAAGAACAAGCCTCTTAGCTCCCAAATAAATTTTTGTCTTGTTATGGGAAATTACATGATACAAGACTTACCCAAGACCGTAAGGATGAGATCCAATTATGTAGAGCCAACTTGTGAACCTAAATGACTAGGAAATAAGGTGATAGAATAAATTTAATGTAGATAAATGTAGAATAGAGCACATGGAGGAAAAAAAGAATCCTAACTTGGGTCACAAAAAATGGACTCTGAAGTGGTGATTACCACATATTACCATAAGATGACCTTGCAGTCATCAAATATAGTGCTGCAAAAATATCAGCTCAGTAACTTTAAGAAAAAAACCAACAAACCAAAGAACAAACCAAACCAAACCAACAAAAAACATTCTGAATAAAAAAAAACCCACAACAAAAAACAACCCCTCTCATCTCAAAATTTGTTTCAAAGACATACTTGGAAAAACCTGAAAAACCTTCTGTATTGACTAGTGAGGACAGAGCTTCTGCTTCTCTTTTCCTTACACAGAAGCTTAAGTTCAACCCACAGGTGAATATCAGTCATTCTTTATATAATCATCACTGTTCAGGCTCTGGTCTTACATTTTCCTATAAACACCTACTCCTGGCCTCAAAGACAGGATACGGGCTAAGTGATCTGACCTGGTTAAACTGCTCTTAGGTTCTCCTCTCCCCTCAGAAGGCAAATGAATAGAAAGCTTTCACAGGGATCTGAAGACTGCTTTCATTTATCTGCATTTTCTCCTGCCAAAGCAAAAGCACCCCATGGTGAAGTAAGGAGGGGCATAAACTTGCCCAGTTTCAGAAAGAAACAGAAATTAAATACTTGACTGCTCTTACATACCTTTCCGGAATAAAAGTGAAACCTTAAATAGATCTCTTAACATCGAGGAGATGTCTCAAAAGCAACAAAACTCTTTCTTGCAGCACACCTATGCCATTTTCAAGTAGCTCCGAAATCCCTCAGCTCACTGGAGCTCTTCCAAGAGTCCTACCTGATTCTCATCAGTAACAGTGGATTCAAACTCATAACCTTTCTTGTTTTACTCATTACAAAATTACACGTAATCATCTATTTTGTGTTCTTTGCCATGCTATCTGAGCACTTAAATAAGAGAAGAATTGTGTTTCTCATTTTCCAGGATTAAGTTTTATGAACTGTGGTCATTTATTACTGATGTTAAGACACAGGTAGTGTCTTAAGCACCCTTGAAATTAGAACTACTAGGAAAATAATTTATTAGCAAGATAAAATGTATTAGGTGAGGTTGCTCAACATACAGTAAAAAGAAAAATTATTCCCAGCACCAAGAGAAGGAAAAGAGATACCCTTGAGGAATGAGAAAAATGTGGCTGGATGTATGGAATTCTTTATCTACGTAATTCTTTTAAAGGTTCCCCCTCCACCCCAGGCAGTGGAATAAGATTTCTTGGTATTTCTGGCATAAATGTCTTCACTGAACCCAGAGCAGAATTGAAACCTACTGACTTAAAACATCAAACACTGACACAAATTCATTGTAAAAAAAGGGAGTTAGGATCCCATAGAGGATTGCAACAGCCATGCTTAAAACCTTAATGCTGCTTTATTCCATGCGAAGGATACTAAATGGGTGTCATTCTTGTCCTTTCTTGCTCTGTTGAAGTCATTATCAGCACACCACCTTCTGGGCTCCCCTGGCTCTGATAACTCCCATAGCAGATTTCCTATTTACTGTCTGAAAAGTAATTCAGTAGCACTGCATTTCCACAGACAAAAAAAAGCCCCAGAGAATAACCGGATGGAGTCAGGTTGAGAAGGATTTTGAAGGGTAGCATTTAGTGTCATTACTAAAAAGATTTTAGTATCAGAAGGTAAAATTATTGTAATTTAATCTGACTCAATTTTACTGTCTCTATGCAGCACCTCCAGCACACACCCCCCACCAGCCACTGACCCGCCCAGGCTGCACTGTCCCTGGGCAGAGGGCCCTTCGCTAGGTGTGGGCAGCCCCAGTAACTTTCCAGAACCCACTTGTCACAAAGCAGTTGACAATCGCCAGCCATCCAACCTGAAGGCAGCTGACAGAGGTTCCAGAGGCTTCTGGAACTGTCCAGAGAAGTCATTATGTGGGGTTTAATAGGTAAATGAAGGCTGCCAGAATGGCCAAAGCTGTAACATAAAATAAAAATAAAACCCAAGCAGAGATGTTACTGCAAAGAGGCATGAAATGGCCACGGCAGTCAGCCACTGGCACACACCAGGCCCATGATGGTTGCTAGCAGCCAGCCCTGGGATGGACAACCTCAGCAGAGCCTGCTCAGACCAGAGCCCTACACCCCATGGCCCCAACAAACAGTCACAGCCCAATACCACTTCGGCTGGTCAGGCAAGCAGAGCCCCATACCAGTTTGTCTAATAACACATTTATTTGCATTGCCATAGCATGCATGACTGTTAAATGTATCTCATGATGTATTAGCTTGACTTATAATGGCCGCATTGACTACAAACTTTAGTCTAAATCCCCAGTGAAGTTTTACGCCTTCTGCAGAGAGTCTGGTCTCACAGGGCATGGAGCCCTTGTCAGACCTCCTACTGCCTCCCTCTTGGCTGACCTCAGGAAACATGTTTTGCTCCTTGTGCCTCAGTTCCTACCCCATCTCCCTCTTGCAAAATATTTAGAATAGGATCCTATTCACTTATTACTTCATGAGGACTCTGTGTATTTATTTTTGTCTCCAGAAATCCCAAAGTATGTCTTTATTTCCTAAGAATAATCTTTTCAACAGCAATAAAGAGGAAGGAATACTAAATCAGCAGTAATAAGAAGAGCTGTCTGTCAGAAGTTATCAATGAAAATAGTCAAGGTACTCCTGTATTTCTAAATATGTGCTTCCACTTTTAAGTAGCTTTTAAAAATCTCTTTTATCTGTTTGACATTTATGTATTATTAATAATTTAACAGAGACTTCACTAGCATGGTGGCAGCACTGCACTGTAATGATATCATCAGCTGCACAGCCTGGAGAAGTCTGTGGTCTGTTGGTACCAAGTTGGCTTTCCAGATGAGAACACTTCTTTTCAGTGTAGTATTTCTTGCAGACAGTACCATTTTCTTTCTCATGCAGGGCACAACAGTTCCCAACTGTTCAGACAGCTATTATTAAAATACCAGATTATGAAACTTTACCAGTTCTTCAATCCATACATCCTCTCTAAAAGAAGTCAGATATACCCAGATAAAAGCTAAAAAAATGCTACAATCACTCATTTGAACTCAGCTGTAAGACTTGTTTACAAGCTTTCTTTACTTGCCCAATAGCCTAATTAAAGAATCTTTTTGTTTCCAAGTTCAGCTTTGTTAGATTATTTTCAACTTCTAGTTTAGATTACTCTCAACTTAACCTTTCTAGTTGATTAATTGGCACCTCTTACCATAACACATGAATAGCTGATAATTTTAATGAACCTTTTCTTATAATTTTAATTAATTTATTCCTCTATCAGCCACCAGGTGTTGAGGAGATCTGCATTCCAACCCCCAGAGAAACATCCTTTGCCACCCAAGGCAGCATCACAGTGAGGCCATTCAGCTGCCTCAGCAGATGCCACAGATGCTGAGTTTCTTGAGACTCACAAACCCCCACAGCTTGGACAACCAAAGAATTTTATCAGCTACAGAAAATTTTTGAGGATCAGTCTTACACCTCTACACACCTGTCTCACTATGAAATCAGGTGCACCAGGGCTGCTGTTTATTATGATTTCACTCAAAGTTCATAGCCCATCTGAAAATGGAAATGTTTAGCCATTCACAACCTATCAAGCTCTGCTCGTATTCTTGTAACACCTTCTGTGAAGGAGTAAGTAATGATCCCCGAATTATTGGCTTCCCAGTGCTCAAACAGAGCTAGTCATCTGATGAAAACATCCTGAGCTCCAAAGGATGTTATTTCAAAACTCTGAGATATGGTTAAATACTTACAAATGATATATAGCCACTGCTGCAAACCAGATTGAATGGCATCTCCTCTTTCCAAAGGGCCCAGACTTTATCTGGCACACTAGAAATTCTAACTTACGCCAAGTGTAATGCTTTCAAATGGTGTAAGAGCTCAAATACTGTGTACTCAGAATAGGTTACTCACAGATATGTATGGAGAGAGAGAAAGAGGAAGGAAAGATGGCTTGAAGTACTTCATTTTGCTGCCTTAGATGATTGGTTTAATATAAAGTATTTTGGTCCAAGAAAAAGTGAGGACTTCCAAAGAGGCTTGAAGAAGTCTTCCCATAGCGTACTCCTTTAACCTGTTAGCATCCACTGCATGATTCCCAGTATAACCTCACGCAGCAGTGGGACTGGCTATGCCAATCCCTCTGAGGCTGACCTCTTACAGAGGGGGGGCCTCTTCTTCACATATGCTAGTCCTTTCCAGGCCTTTTCCCAAGCAGAGTGATTCCCCGCCCCGTGATTCCCCATCTGGAAAGCTTTCCCAGCTTCTTTGCCAAAAAACAAATTTGCCAGGACAGTTAGGGTGGCAATTAGTTTTCTTGCTCCCAACTACTTTCCCAGCTTAG
>WUAM01000287.1:84189292-84221813 GCA_024336885.1 Actenoides hombroni | reverse complement strand
ATTTGGAGCTATACCAAGCTTCCCTTCCCTTCTCCTTGTCCATTTCTTGAATCCAGTGCACTGGAAGAAGTTCCTTGTCATGCATACTGGCAGCTAAAAATAGTTTGATCTACGATTCACCCCTCCTCTGTATTAGTTCATGAGTAAATTCAATGAGTAAAATAAGGCAAATGACATGTTAGGATATATTCAGCTTTTGGCAGGTTACCTAACAAGATGAGGGGATTTTTCAGCACTGTTTATATCCTGTCAGATCTTTTTCATGATAATTATTGAGTATTTTTGTAATAAAAATCGTTCATTGGTTAACACCTTTGATTCCTCTTCCAAATTTCTTTCTCTATTTACCTAAAAAGTACTCTGAGTTACATGAAATAAGATGAGCAGATGTCTTTTAGCTCATCTCAAAGTGCTGAGTGACAGTAGTAAGTAGCAGTGGTCTTCTTGGAAACCATACTAACACTAAGCTACAGCTCTAAACCTTGAATCTGATTAATTAGAGGCTTTGTGAACATTTCTAGCAAAGGTAATAAATAACTGCATATTTTCACTTGGGCCCCTCGCACTTTTATTTTTCTCCCCCTTTTGGTTTCAATTTAAACATGGAGTTACTTACCATTAACTATAAATCTTATTTAAAAAAAAAAAGTTTATCTTACTCTGAGATTAATCCAGTACACCGTGTCTTGCAGAAAATATCCTTGCTTCTTGTTTCTCCCATACCTTGCACTCTTTACCTGAGTTTACTTGGCCATAGCTAGTTCCAACGCAGTATGATCCCAGCGTACTGTTTCACTATATAAAATAACTTACAGTTTACTGATTGTCAATGCCAAACATGGTATAAACAATAAAACAGATTGCATCTTTACCTGTATTTTAGCCAGTTTCAGCAGGGCTGTATATCCTGATTTTCAGACCAGCCATGGAACAGGAGAGAATATGAGATTAACTTCAACAGCCAATAGAATCTCCACCTTCAAGAGATAATAAAGAAAATATCACCACCAGAAACCCCTGTGATAAAGCAGCTCCTATTCAGTTTCTGAAGAATAATTATTGTAAAGGTGTATCACACACCTCTTGGTATCTACTTTCAAAATACTTACGTTCAACAGAATGTCTGGCAATGAATACATTTTATTTCCTTCCATGCTTATAAACATAACCCTTTCATACATAAAACAAAGAAATGGCCCTTGACTCGGCATTAGTTAGAAGGACAGAGTTTAGCAGCAGCTCTGCACTGTGTTCAGATTCCAAAAGGATTCCTCAAATCCAAGCATGTCATAAAAATCTTTGAAAAGAAGTTAGATCTTGCTCAATATTTAATAAGAACAGAAACACTACACAGCATAAACTACTAATTATTTTCCTGTAGTAACAAGGAGTCTTTACTGAAAGAGAAGCAGACACTCCTCTTTCTTGCCTTGCTGCTGTTGGAGCTCCTCAGCTGGGACTACTGCAGGGACACTTTCTCTGACAGAAGCAGAGACTAAAAGTAAGTATCAACTGCCCAGAATTCTTCTGGTAAGACATTCTGCTTAAATAGAACTGTGGGTTGTCAACTTCAAAAACTTGAACTGATGGAAATGAGAAGACAGAGGAAAAAAAACCCTAGACATGAGGAAAAAAAAATAAAAATCACTGTATGGAACAACTGCCCACTCCCAACTGTTTCCTTTCATGGCTACTTGGGAACATAGACCACTGGTTCTCATCAGTACACATGAAGTACTTCAAAAGGATTTGTGAAAGGCAAACAAAAAAAAAGCAATCAAGTATTATGTGGCTTAAATCCTCTGTAAAAGGGTCCATATCAGGAATGGGAAATGTTTCCATCTGTATGCTCTTATTTCATTTCTAGGCTTCCTGACATTTTAGGTCAGGTAGAAACTCCTATCCAATTCATTCTCAGTTAATTCTAATATTTCCCCATTCCCCCTACAAATAAATAAATCCTCTCTATTGCAGAAGTGATGTTGGACTATTCTAAACCTCACTAGCAAGATTCTCTGAGCCAGGCACTTCTTAGAGTAAATGTGAGGGAAGATGATAGGCAAGTTCAGTCTCAGGGAGGTTTAAAAGTTAACTAAGTGATGTCTCTTCCAGTAGTTCACAAGAAAGTCTTTCTCGTGGACCTCGCTGCTGCCCAAGAGAAAAAATTTTAAAATCCTGTTGGGAACAACAGGGGACATACTGACTTCTTGCTGCTGAAGCCACTGTCCTGAAGTCAGAAGACTTTTGTTGGCATAATGTGGTGTAATTTATGAACGACTTCAGACACAGTTGTCCAAATATCTTTCGAAAATCTGGTCTGAAAAGTGTAATAGCTGCATTAGGAGTACACTGCTAAAAACTCCTCAAGGGTTATCAACCTATATACATCTGTCTTCCATGGAAATCTGGGATGGAAAACAGCTCATAGATACTTAGTTCAGATCTTTGCCAATGAAAGATGGCCCTACACCATGTTCCTAGGGGTTTGTCCAGTTTTTAATGACTCGAGTAAAGGAGCTCCCACCATTTTCCTCCAGAGACTATTCTGTACCATAAAAGATTTCACTGTAAAGAAACAATTCCTGACACTCAGCCTAAAATATTCCCTTGCCGACTTTTCCATTCATCTCCATTATATATACACTATACAGCAAAAGCCAAATTACTCCCAGTTACATCATACAGTCCTTTACAAGCTAGTCACATTGCCTTGGTGTAATGCCGAAAAGAATTTGTCCTCGCACTTTGTTCTTCAGAAAATCTTGATGGAGGTAGCAGCTTGATTTTCATGACACACATTAAAAGAATAAAGGGTATAAACTGGCAAGAATCTCATGTCAAATGAAAATCTGCAACTCTACATCAGCCAGGCCCTTTTTCGAAGTTGTGAAGAAATAAAAGGCCACAGTGCATTGCAATTTTATAAACCAAAAGGTGTTGGGTAGCGCACAGATTGCAAAATTACGTCATCTACCAGTAAACAATTTGCAGACAGAGTGCAGCCTCTCCGCACATTTCCCCCATTCTAAGAAGTCCGTTCCTGTGTAGAGCTGCTGCCTCTTGGTTCTTCGATTCCATTAAAAAGTATCATAAACAATAACAGCAACAATAACTCATTGTTAAGTTGCAGAGCTCTTGGCTCCTAACGATAGTATTTATTCAGGGAGTGTTCTGTATTTACACATTCTTAAGTTATGAGCAGCCATCTCTAAGGATAAGGAACTCCATGCAGCATGTGGCCTGGGGATTCATAAATACATAAGCCTACATCACCAACTGCACAACTGTTTTGCTTATCTTTATTTCTTAGATATCCCCTAGAAAGAATCTTAAGAAAACCTTGTTCTTTCAAAAGTCTATGGTTTCTTTCAAATCAGGGACTAGCGATACAATTTGTCTTTAAGATTTATTCTTGCTCACTTAGATTACTGATCAGATTGTTTAATGTAACTTAATAAAACATTGTGGCATAGGTAGTACTAGAAAGAGGTGTGTATACTTAAGAGTTTACATCTTCATATGTAAAATGAAAACTGAATTTGAGTCCTGGTAGATATTAAAAACAGATGAAATTTTTCTGACTTTCACTCACTAGTCCTTGAATTAGTTTGCTCTTTAGTTCTGCCAAAATTACTTATGACATTTTATTTCATGGGCACAATAACAACAGGTCATTTTCAATAACCCAAGGTTAGCCCCATACAAAGAGATTAAGCAAATTCTCTTATTTACCATGGGAAATGTTAAGGTCACTGTAAAGGCTGCTGAGAGAAAGAAGGGTTAAAATTCCACTGCCAGAGTCTCTCCAGTGATTACAAACCAAAAGCAAAAGAAATCAATGTTAGTTACACCAGTCTCTCAGAAAAAAAATATTTGCACAATCACGAAGTATCTATCTTTCTCTCAAAATGGATGAAGTACTTTATTATCTTTTATTCACAGCTCCTGTGAGGAAGGAATGCTGCAGAGACCTCACACCCAGAACATGTAATATGGGTAACCCTAAGTGTAGACTTAAATTTTGATCTTCCTTATCTCTGATCTTCAAAAAAAAATGCTACTGTGGCTGTAGATCTAGGAATAATGACAGAAGACCAAAGAAGTCTCACAGCAATTGCTAATTCCAGCAAGAAGATTCACTGGCCTTGCTCTCTTGATCTCTCACCAATCACTATGACTGTCACAGCAGTGACTATGACCCAGACTGGGCCCATCTCTCACTGATGTGGGTGTCACTAACAAAGGCTCTGGGACTCAGAATGGATAAAAAATAAGGGCAATTTACAGACAGAGTAGTTGAGACAGCACCCAGTACTGCAGGGCAACTCCCAGCCCACCACAAGTTACACCCTTCTGACCAGTTGGTCCATTCATTCAGACTCCAGGTTACACCAGTGCAGTAAGTACAAACTCTGCAACAGAGCGGCCACAAAGGACGGAAAGCTTTAGATATGAGGAATTCCGTTTATGCAGCTTCATATGCCTCCAGATCCCCTAAAGAAAAGCAGGCCGGCAGTTTGACAAAAACCATGCTGTCTGAGCTACCACATTTTGTGCTTGTGATGCCATAAAGATTATGTGAGCCCAAATCCGCACAGGTTTTTCTTTCTTTCTTTTCTTTTTTTTCCAAACCTAAAATGCTTTCCCTTACGGACCTAGTTTGTCCCTATGACCTGCCGAGACTGGCGGTTCTGCAATAACAGCATTTCAACAGTGGCTTTGTGAAAGTCTAAGTATGGCTCATTGAATCTAGCCAGCAGTTCCTCTGTTTATTTATTTAACTTTGCAAACGCAATCTAGCCCATTCAGAGCTCACCTGCAACTAGGGGTTTTGTGGTTCTTGGTTGGGTTGAATTTTCATTTTTCTGTTCAAGCTTAAAAAAAAGGCCTCAGGTAAAAATAATCCCTCTATAATACCGATACAACTCAATCTACAGTTGATATTTAGATGTCATTGGTACCAGAAAATATTACATCATCATAACTATCTTAATGGTAAACTCAAACTCATTTCTCTGGGAATGAGAGTGGAATCTGAAAATCTGAGTAGTGAAATCCTAGAGAAAAGTCTCTGCTATTCTTGCAAAACTGAACTGCTTTGCTCACAGATACGGGACAAGGTAGGTAAAAAGAACTGGCCTGAAATAGTAAATAGGCAGAAACACAACCAAAGATACCTAAAAACAGAAGCCTGGTATAAAATGACTCATTTATTAACTCCATCAAGCCTTAGCATGCCTGCTTGAGAAAAAACATTCTACGGATAAATATCTGAGATCAGATGGAAAATTTAAGACATTATCTGGGGGGAATTGTCCAGAACGCCACACATAATTTGAGACTATTAAAGTAAATCTGAAATGTAACTGTGAAATAACATTACGTGCTTCTGACACTGCTCTTGTTTGTGAAAATAAAAATATGCAACAACAATTGAATGATTCTCCCTAGTACCATGACAGGTATATTTTAAAGATGGATTTTTACCAGTAAATCCACAAGTCTTCCATATTCCTCCTGTATCATCTGTATCTGCGAAATTAGATATTGTATAAGAAAAGGGACTCTTCAAATGGTATGGAAAATTCACCTCAGTGTTCAAGTACGTGACTGTAAAGATTTGGTTTGTTACAATTTCTTTTCTCCTCCTGCTTTGTAAGAAAATCATTAGGGGCACGTTTTGCAAAGCTAACTTTTGATTTTTTCTTTTTGGTAAGTGTAACTTTTGGAGGCAAGATTGCATCTATAAAGGAGGAGGGCCCAAGACAAAATATGCCTCTATTCCTAGGCAACTGAAATTTCCACCCATATTGAAAGCTCTTGGCAAGAAATTTCAAAGTTTTGCTGCAAAGTAAAAGAGCACTTAATGCAGGTTACGAAGGAAAAGCGAATGTCTGAAGACTTACTCACTCACCAGCTTCCAGAAGCATTTGCCAGGGATGTGGATCACCAGCACCTGTATCCCTGCTCAAGCATCGTGCACCACAGTTGCAGACCCCAGGCAAGCACTCTTACTGTCAGGCTTTTCAGTTCCAGCTCTGGGTGCTGACAGAGTTAAAATATTTGCCCTACTCTTCCAGGAGAAACCTATAACATGAGATATGATGAATTGTCATTGTGGATCATTTAAGAGAGCAAGACTCGTTAAGCGGGTTCTCTCAAACTGGTGACCACTCCAGTACCACAAACCTAGCATTACATGTGAAAACCTTAAAACTCCAGTGGTGTGTCAGATTACAGGATGTGGAGCGATTGTGCTTGCAAGTCTCCAGTTCCCACACAGAGGCAATAATATCAACAATAGTGATAAAAAAACCCCGTTCATTTCAAACTCATAAGATCCTAAACCCATAGTTGCAATGGTAAATATGAGGGATCTTCTGTTTTAAGCTGAAGGTCATTGGTTTATATTGTTCTGATTCAGTTCCTACTGGACAGATGCTATCATCTGGCACCAATACTATAATTCAAGGCCACTTTGAAAGCCTACAGAAATCCCTAATTCATTTAAAACACGAGAGAAAATATTCTGGAAAACAGCAGTCTGGCTAGTTCTGTCATTTTTACAGGTCTTCCTTGTAGTCTTCTTTCATTATTATTTTGTCTTATGGTTGAAAAAGCTTGGTTTTCTGGCATTCATCTTCCGCAGACTAAACTCTGCAGGAAGCATCAGCAAAAAGATGCGGATTTTTATCATTGGAGTGCTTCAGCTGAGCTCCAGATTTAGATTTATACGCAGGCAAATGACCCACCCCCCTGATTTTTTTTTGAAATACCCAGATCTATTTCTCAGATTATTCTTTCTCAACTTGCATCATTTACTTGTGACATATGTCTTCAGTTCGGATTCTATACTTGAATACAGTTTCACACTCCAAGTCCTTACGATAATCAGTACCATGAATTACTCACTGTACCTGTGTTTTTCTCCCAAATTGCACGGGGCTGGGTGTTCAGATCAATGTTCCTAATTGTTGGGTTTGCAATCCCAGCAGTACCCTGTAGAAGCTGTATGAAGGACTGAAGATGACTGTAGCCACCTTGTCCTCTCTCAGATCTCCCACCTCACATAAGATGACTGCAAAAGTGAAACCTGTTCTCCTGGTAACTCCTGGGTGGCAACTCACTTAGCCTGTGGAAAAAAACATACATTTTACTTTATGAGGACTTTCCCAGTATCTCTATCACTCTGCACTTCCAGGAGGGCACTTGCACACTAAAGGGCTTCAAGAAATGGTGAGAAGAGGTCACTCACACAGCACAGCTGAACAGTGCTCAGGCTGTATCAGAGCTTTTTCAGACATGCAATTTAACGTCGCAACATACGTGCCAAGAACAAGTGGAATGACAACAGAAACTAAGGGCAAGAAGTGATGGCGTAAGAAAAGAATTTTACAGAAATAAAGTCCTGACAGTACTTCAAGTTAAGGCATAGTCTCCTTCAGGTTCCTATACAACTGAATGCTGAAACCATATTTGTCTTTGGCATCTGGCAATGTCATTTAATATGTTCTTATGGCCCTGCATGCAGTTAAGCATGCACTGTATATTATTTTATGATGTTTGAATTGGAATCACACTTTCTGGGTATAAGTATTCATGTTTTTGCAGATTCTTGTGTAAAGCTGGGAGAACCTGTTTCCAATTTCATGAGCGTTTATCGCTAATCCAAAATGACTGCAGCATTACCTACAGACAGGAAGCTGGATGAGGACTTGTGTGTTTTGGATGCATCATGCTCTTCCCAGGAAACTCTGTTAAACTAGTTTTATGCTTACATGAGAGGAAGACAGAAATTACTAATGGACATGACTGTGCCTAATCTATATATAGTTTAGCAAAATAAAGGTAAAATCGAGATGGGTCTTATAGCAGCTCTTCACCCCTACGAGCTTGAATAATCATTTCAGCATTCCATTCAGGGTTCTGATTTGGCTTCCTCAAAACTGCATAAATGGTCCCGCACTCATTAGTTCAGCCAACTTTCAGGAATTTTACAGGTCTAGGCCTAACAGTTCACTTTTCCTGAAATAACCAAAATCTTACTGTAAAATATTTCTTCTATACAGTTCATGCTATCATCTTGCAAGAGATTACACTAAACTGCAGTTGTATTACTTGTCAAAGGAAACATATTGTAGAATATTCCCTTGGGGAGCAAAGAACAATGCTGATGAGAGGACGGATTAAGCTGTCCTCCAGAACAACCAGGAACAGCCTAAGAAATATGTACTTAACGTTTTATGAACTTCTAAAACTTTAGAGGTTCATTTTGGCCAGCAGCTGATTTAGAATTGTTCTAATAACTCTTGTAAGAAAAGGCTTTCTCCTGAGATTTATAGCAGTCCAGGATTTTGATGGATAGAAAGAGCCATAAGATTTCTCTCGCAATAATTCTGGATTTTTATATTTAATCATTATAATCAAACAGTAAGAGTGCACATAATCTTTCTCCCCTTCGAAAGTTAACCATTTCACTGGAACTTTGCTGAAATGTATTAGCATCTGGTTTGCTTGAAAAGGATTTGATCTGTTTGGATTGTTTATGAATCTGTTCAAATACATTACACATTATGTTTCTCAAGCAACTTAGGCAAGGTTCTTAAGGAATACATATGATTCACTACAGTTAGGAAAATGCCTCTAGGTTTACCTTCCAATTAACTGAACCTGTAGTTAGTTAATGGTAAGCACAAAAAATAGCAAGCCATGTTCTTTCTATAAGCTATATTCAATTTGATGCCATTTAATGACAAGCTGTACCTGATCTGTCCAAAACTGCAGGGAGAAAAATGAAAATAAGAATTTAAAGAACACTGTTCATAACAGTGAGAAAATAGGAAAAGAGATAGCTAGACTCTCAATGAAAATATATATTCAGAAACAAGTATTGCTTTATCTTTTTTCAGGTCTTTTGTTGTCCTTCATAAGCTTTACTCAGAACAAGCAGAAGCCTGTTACCTATTTCAGTTGAAGTCCAAATGCCAATGTCTAACCCCTATCCCTCCAAACAATTCTGTACCTAAGTTTTATTACACAAGAAGATGCTATAGCTGCATTTGCTCCTTGCTCTTGGAAGAGAGTTAGAGAAGGAAATCTTCATGGAGGATCACGCTTTCAGTGCTTCTGCACATGATGAAGATCTCTGGAGACAGGGTTTTCTAATGCCTGCTTAGTCTGTAAGACATAATTTGGCTTTTTTTCTTTTAATAAAAACAATTCATGGTTATTTGACTAACATAATTATGAATTACACCATGCTTTGGTGTTTCTTTGAATGACTTACATTTTTCTGTATTACTTTATAAATGCCTTCAAGGTTTTTCCCCATAATTTTACTATTGGATTTTATGTATTTAGTTACAGTAGATTATAATTTCCATGGATAAAATTTTAACTGTCAAACCATTTAACAGAATGGAAATTGAAAAATCAACAAAGAATATGTCAAAGCACGTTCACAATCAAGTTCGCGATCCCTTAAAAATAATTAAATTTGTAGGAAACAAAGAGCAAAGCCATGTTTGTCCCTTGCCACTAGAATTCTATAGTGTGAAACCCACCAGAATTCAACAGCTGTGAAGCCACAGACACTATCCAGTATCCTGAGGGGAAAATAACCCGTCTGAGGCAGCTCTAATAGCTCCTGGTGTACATTCAGTACAACCTCCCCTCTCCTAAGAAACAGTCTGTGACTGAGCCCCAGTGTTTTTCAGGCAGAGGTGAAAGCAACTAAAAACAATGTCTACCTGACCAGAAGGTACTTTCAGGAGCTAAAGAGCTCAAAAGTAAAAACTGCCTGTCTGTCATCTTCGCTGAAGGAAGAAGTGTACTTTAGCATGAAAGGGAAGTAAAAACCAAGAATTTCCAGGATGAATGAGGGGGTTCCTGACCAGGAGAACGAATTGTCTTGACAAACAAGGGAAGCACATGAGGATCCACAAATCACAGGAATGGCTGCACTCACATTGTAGTAACTCATAAAACACTCAACTCCTTCTACTTTAACTTCCTGCAAAATAAGAGAAGTGACTGGTCATCACAACTGCCATCGTTCACCTAGTGCCATGTAAAGGTGTCACATCCAGGAGAAAAAAGAAGAGAGCAAATGCTCAGTTTACAGGAAAACATCATGATTTGAAATCCCTACAGTATTATCAAGGACCCAGAAAGTAGTTTATGGCTAAAATAGAGGATAAAACACCAAAAGGTTCCATTTCCACCTATTACACTTCCAGCTTTCAGAACCTCTTGGTGGGACTTCAAACAAGCTGCTTAGCTTTCCTGTGTCCCAATACCTGCAAGATGTTTGCCCATTCCAAAATATACTACAGCTTGTAGAGAAAAAGGCTCAGTCCCTCCTGGTAAATGTTTCACATGAAATAATTAAATAGTAACTGGACAAAAGAGTGTGTGAAATTGTCACGTACCTTCCCAGCATGAGGAAAAGCTGAACTACAGTCCTTCTTCTAGTGAAGACTTCACTCAGATGAAACACTAGTATGCAGGCTCTTTGCACTCTTTGGACCACTGCACACTTTTCACGGCATCCATTGAACGGGCAGAGTCATTTGTCTTCTCCCACATGGCAGTGGTGAGGCATCCTCACAGCAGTGCATCTTTGACTTGCTTTAGGCAGAGAGAGGAAAAAAAACCCTGAATTGTAATGTTGGACACAAGACAATATGCCAAGCAGTTAGATAAGATGACAGCTGCCACAGCAGAACTGACTGCTCAGAAAGACGGTGATATTTATGAGGTGAGCTCAGTGCGCACGGGTGCATTTGCACCCCAAAGGTGACTCAGGTGGGAGTCTGTCAGTGGGCACACGGGCATTTAATGCCACCTCCGACAAGGCAGTTCTGGGCACAGCAAGCTGCAATACTTTTGGCACCCGAGGAACTTCGACGCAGCAAACTGAGGTTGCTGGCAAAGTTGGTGCTGGACAGGGGCTGAATGTGATTTCTGAGGAGTGGAATTTCTTCATTAGATGCCTAGAACATGAATCACAGGATTTAGGTGCTGGCAAGGCAAAGCAGATTTGGCCCAAAAATGGCCACATAACTACAACTGTTCAGATTTTTTTTTTTTAATTTCTTTCTCTTTTTTTTTTAAATAGTGTTTCTCTTCAAATAATGCAGATTTGCCAAAAAAAAAACCTTTTGTAGCAGTGTATCAATTCAAACTTCAAGGAAAAGTGCCCTATGTCCAAGACACAAATTCTGATTCAAGCCCAAGAGTTCTTACCACTACCTCTCTCTCTAATACCTGAAAGGCCAGACATCAGGAGACTCATTTCAGGTATGCAGACTGAATTTTAAGTCCTGGTTTCACTGAGAGATAAGAGGTCTTGAACCTCAGTCTCATACAAAGCAGAAGGAAGCTATAAACTTAAGCTAAGGATAGAAGAATCTTGTTTATGACTTTCTTTTCTTAATTGCTATTTTCATCCACATACAAGGTAGGAGAAGTTCTACAGGCCACCCCCCCTTCCACCCCCCCTGTTTTGTTTTTTCTCTGCAGGCCAGGAAATCTAGTTCCTGTTCAGCTTTAGGTATAACTTACTCACCCCCGCACTGTTTGGCCATCATAGGATTTTTCTGTACCTTCAGCTATTTTCTCTACTTTTTTTAAACTGCCATCTGGGAATTTCTGCTCCAGGTTCATTTTTGAGCAACTTCCAAGAATAAAATACATGCATCAGAACAAGTGCATTGCTCCCAGTTACTTATATCCTATCTCAGAAGGCAGAGCTTGGCCCAAGAACTGCACATGAAGGAGTTGTTAGTTGTGAACCATGTTGGCTTCTCATTTCAGAACACAACACAGACTTTCCCACAGCATTTGAGCAGTGTTAAAGCAACTTGCTCTATTTAAAAAAAAAAAAACCCAAACAATCCCAAACCCACATTTCTTTCTGAATGCACTGAAAAGATATAAGACCAGGTTCACCAGTAAGTTCCAGCTGCTTTGCATTCCTTTGGCAACACAAAACAGCTGTAAAGCTGCTTTATCTACGTTTAGCTAAGCCTATGGATATTTTGCATCATCAGAATACAGAAAAGTCAGGACTTACTTTCTACTTTGTCTCACTGCTAGAAAAATATTACACTGCTACATTTTTTAATGATACTTTGAATGCATTTTGTTATACCACATATTTGAAATATTATAAAAATTGGCAGAGTTGTCTCATTTTAAACATCCAGTATTTTATACGGGGGATATATATTTTAAATATATGTGCAATAAATTTTAAGCAAATATATTACAAATATATAGAAAACCTATATTTTTTCCATATGTGAAGAAGTGATCCCTGTTACAGCCATTTTATTGTTCACTGCAGACAGTTATGTGAAGCAGACTGCATTCATTTTATTTTTCTCCTACAAATCTGGAAAATTTTTGCAGATCCCTCGCATACAGTTAGCACAATAACTGAACCCTATTACATACATCGTGTAACTGCAATGCAAAAGCCATCTCTTGAGCTCTGCTGACAGAGCTGTGCATTTTAACATGAGCTCTTAAAAAAACTGCAAAGCAAATCAGTCCTACTTGGGTTCATATCCTTAGTCATCAGACATCCACGTCTTTATATCCTTGACTTAATTACACTGCATCTTAAGACTTATACCCACAGCTTCCTTTTGCTATTAGAAATATCTATATCAGAAGCAGAGGGCCATACTTACGATAACTTAGTATACCAGGGATTACTTGAAAACCCCTCCTACCGTTAGTGGAGTAATTTCATTTCAAAACCAATCAATCTGTTGTTGTTTCCCACTTTTCAAGTGTTTCAAGCATTGAAAGAACTGTTGCCCATAGTATAGCACTTGGGATTATAGATCTCGCTCAGCTGTAAAAGAGCTTATTTGTTAAAAATAAATTCTCAGCTGAAAATGGATTTATTCATATAGTAAAACCAAAGAACTGCTATTCAGCTCCGGTTGCAAAGTTCCTAGCCTTTCTATGACACTTTAGGTGCCTAGAGAACAAGAAATTGAGAATCAGAAGGAAAACAGATCTGTTCTCCAGTCATGTAAACTTCTGATCCTACTTATAAAGAAAACAATTGTCCAGGGGCAAATCCAGTTTTAGAACTTGGTGCTGGATCTTTAAATGATTTCTGACCATGTCATCTCATCCCACTATTGCTATTTCATTTCAACAGTCAGCTATTTTAAAAATCCTGTTTCCATGTCATCGCAGACTAGAACTGTCCTCTTTCGACAGTTTGGGCAGAACAGGCAGCCACTTTACAGCTTTTTCAGACAATAAATTTTACTATCCACACAACTGTGTTTAAATCATATCCAGACACAAGCTCACTTAGGAAGCTACTGGCTTGAGCTACTAGACAGTATCTGCCCCACTGCTATGGAAAGACCCCAGCAAACAACAGTATTTAGTTTACCCCACCAAACTCCACCTCTACTGCAGCCAGTGAATGACACTTCAGACTGAGAAATCCTCTTTGAGGCTTCAGGCACATCCTAGCTATTTGAACAACATTTATGTGTGTCAATTGAAAATGAAGATGCCTGGCTCCTGAATAGACAAGAAAACCTTTGTGTGGCTTCATAAACAGTCACACAGACACCAATGCGGCTTTGGAATCACCGGCTCAAAAGATGACAGGAGCTTTTACTGCTTACACAGCAAAACACTTCATTACTTTAACGTCTGGACTTGATGATCTTAAAGGTCTCCTCCAACCAAAATGGTTCTATGATTCTACTTAATTCATGAATTACAGCGTAATCAACAGCTTTTAATCACAGTACTTCCCCTCCAGCTCTCAGTAACACTGTCTTGTAACAGAAATGTCCAAAATGGGTATCTTCTCTTTCTTCCTCTTAATTCAGCAGTATAGAGAAGGATTTTTAAAAGTCCTACAGTGATTTAAGATGTAATCAAAGAAAAAACCAAAATTTAAATGGCGACTGCAGCACACGTGACAGTAAGCATCCCAGTTAAGCTAACCCAGGTAACAACAGCAGTAAATACACAGCTTAATGGGTTCTGCCCTGCGTCTGTGATCACAGTACAGAACCACAGCTGAGTGAGAGTCTGTGCTCTGGTTTTGATATATATAAAAACTTGTGCCATCTCAGTTTCACTGTTATTTTATCATGCTAAATAGAATGAGTTAAGACAGGTATGCGAGCACATGCCAAATGCCTCTGGGTTCATATATGGATTTACTCTTAAATTTTAAGTCACACTGACTGTGGTGCTGGAAGCCCATGCAGCGTAGTGGGTAGGAGAGCCTTTGGAAACATCTCCCAAAATGGGAAAGTTCTATAAAGTTCATACGTCTTTGTATATTTAAATGACAGGTATGATACACAAAACTTCATGCATATTTATATATATTTATAGAGAGTATGAATATCTGCAATTATATAGACATACATCATCAGTCATTGTATAAATTTCAGACATCTCTTTTAGTCATATGATTGGATGCCACCATCATTAATAGGTAAATCATGTTGTAAAACTTACATTAATCTGTATCAGCACTACAGAAACTATCATGGATCACAGAGTTTAGGTCATGCATGGATTTATTACGTTTTCTTTAAGTCAGCTCTTGTTAGGATAAAAGCTTATTTTTTGAGGGACAAATGGTAGCAAATGCATTATCATCTTGGGCCACTTAAGAGTATATGCTTCCTAAATTTCCCTGAATATAATGAGACCATTTCTCACACTTACTCAACTGCACCCAAAAAATGAGCCAGTTGTGGCTGTGTCTCTGAGGATGCTTCGGGACAACTCTTGTGGAATAAACCATCTTCTTTTGCACTATAAATACACCAAACCCCAAAACTAGTATGTATCTGACGATGATATCCTGATGGTGCCATTTGCAGAGGCTGTCTCAGAGACTGAGCTTGTGATTAAATGCCAAGGAAGCCATATGATGGTATTTGAATTGTACATCAGAAGAATCTCTATCCCTTAGATATTGCCACATAAAAGTATACCTGCCAATTCTGAAGAAAACACATGCAAGCCAAAATTCATACAATTTTCTAAAGGGTTAAGGTAACTTCGACTGTTTTTACTGCTGCCTGCAGTGGAAGTTCTCTCAAGCATTCAGAAGCATAATCCAAGCAATGCTAAGCACTTTGGAAATTCCCCCCTGCATTATTAAGCAGGCATTAATTTTGGTTTGCTTTTCTGGGAATATTTGTGCAAAGTATTTTTGTGTACATAAATGTTTGGGAGGGAGCATGTATTCCTCCAAATGCAGCACCTGAACAAACACGTTTCCATCTAAGCCTGTAAATATCTACATTCATGTGGATCAGCAGCGGAATTGCTGCTCTGACCACGTTGTCTATAAAGCAACTTCTTCAAGAAATGTGACCAGAAAGAAATTAGATGTAAAGCGTGTAGGTCAGCCAATAAATCTGGATTATGTCTTTCTCTCTTCCTCAGGCAGGAAGGAACCCAGCTATTTTTAAATCTGGTGTCCAGGTACTTAGCCAAAAACAAATGCTACTTCTGCTGGAGAAGAGACAGGAAAAGGTTTTATAGGTTCTAAGGATTTCCCAAGGCCCGTTCGTCTCCTCTTTCTTTGTCCTTGATGTGTCACATACTCACATCCTGGTATAATTTACTTTTCACTGATTTTTTTCAGGTGCTGCTTTTTCCAGTTAGGAAACAGAAATGACACTGTGTTACTTACGATGTTTGGGTATTTTGTGGTTGGGTTGGTTTTGTTTTTTTTTTTTTTAAAAGACTACTAAACTCTGCCTTTGCAGAAGTCAAAGTAACAAAGTAACATTTGCTTCAGGCCATTTACAAACAATCCCATAATCCAAATCTATTCAAGTTATTTCATGTAGTAGTTTCAAAGAGTAGGTACTGTCATTAGTATTACAGTTTTTATGAAGAAGTCAAAAAGAAGAAGAAAGATCAATGACTATTTTATTCCACTGATCTGTTCAAGACTTCTTTTTGTTTCCTCAGTTTCAAAATTGTTCACAAAAAGAACTGGATTTCACCTTATTACCTCTTAATAATGAGGCCTTACCTATGTAATGTATCATTAGAAACCTGGATATTTTCAAAATCAATTCATTTTAAGCTTTTAGATTTGCTGCTATTACTTTTCATACCATCACTGTTGACATTTTCTCTTTCTTGATAATAAAATAAAAAACATAACTAGCCTAAAGCAACTTCAAAACTTCACCACTTCTCTGTTTCATTTCTCCCCTTCCTCTGTTTTTAACCTTCAAGGTTAAAAATGTGACCATGATTTTTGGAGATTACAGTAACAGCTGTCTTTCCTAAAAAGCACACGTGATTTATCCAAAATTGCATTTCTATAGTAATTCTATGCCATAATTTGAGATCTAGTTGCAGTTATCCTTCTGAGAGTTTCAAGTGGTAGACAGCTCCAAACATGGGCAGGTACTGTCTCAAGTTGAGCATATGTTGCCCAAAACAGAAATATTTCACATGCAGTCAGGAACTAATCCAGAGTGAACTGACGAAACTCTTGAATCTCTTCCCACACAGTCAATTTGCCAATTTCAATAAATTAATAACAAGTTCAAGTTGCCAAAGGAGGTTTTGACACATGAAACAATAGAATTCTCTTGTAATCATGCATAAAAAGGGCACGTGTACTCTAAACTTTTTCTGATAGATGTAGATTTATCAGTGATAAGAACAGCAAAAAATACATAAACACATCTATGCTTACATTTCAGGCCTGTGAGGAGAACAATCAAGTGACAGAATTCCGTGGACACAACCACTGTGTGGATTTACTGGGCAACAAACCTAAACAACGCTTGACTCCAGACCCTTTCCTTCCAAAAGGACAAAATTTCTTAACCATTTCAGCAAAATCATTGTGTTCAAAATTCATGACAATTCCACAACCAGGTTTTCACTGACTGTCAAGATAAAATTTGCAATTCAGTCAAATTCCAAGGAAATCAAGAAACAACAGAAGTTGCAGAACGCTTTAGTTCTTCACTGCAGATTGATTTTAAATGTTATATTCACTGTGTAAATAGAAACTATTTAGTTGCTGGGGTTTTAATTAAAGTGACAGGATTTTTAACTACAATCAGTACACAAAGACCATACTGTGCACGTCCTTGTGCACTGCCATCAAGTGACAACGGGTCTGATTCCAGTAGGATGCTGCACTCAGAGCCCACTGACAGCAATTTAATTTAATTCTGCTACCTGTGAGATTCCCCTCGGCCACCAGGCTGGTCAGGGCAGTGAAAACACAGCTTGACAAAGTGTCAGACAGGTGCTGATTTTTTGGGGGGACATCGCTGAGCTCAACCCTGGCAAATGTGCCAGAGGAGACATGCATATTGCCCCCTTGACATTTTGTAGTTTTTCTCTTTGTGCTAAAGAAAAGGTTAGTGTAGAGCCCCAAAATGGATCCTTTCAAGACTAGAAAAGGCTGAAGCCATTGTGTCAGAGAGAATAGTTAGAGTAAGCCAGAAAGCGTGGCACAAGGTCTGCAAGAGAAACAGACCTTTATCAGCCATCTGAACAGATTACTAGGCAGGTTGGCAGCAAGTGACTGAGGTGATAGTGTTTCAAGGAGCTGAAAGTCAAGACTGAAGCCCAAATATATCACTTAAGATGTTTACAGGAAAAGGCTTTATTACTCTGTGCTCTCTAATAAACTTTTTTCATTATAAAAAGATAATAAAAGGATTCAGTTTAACAAATCCTCTGGTATTTTATATAAAATATAATATTAAATAATGAGAAAAAAATATTCTACTCTTTTTTTTTTTTTCCCCCCTAAATGTATGGTTCCAGAAAACTACTGGAAGAAATGCATTAAACATTTCTTGTCCACTTTTGTCAAGAAAATGAAAACATCTAGTCTAAAACATTTTCTACTGTGGGTACAATGAACAAAAATCCATGGAGCCATTGTCACGGTTTAACCCCAGTTGGCAACTAGACCATGCAGCTGCTCACTCACTCACCCTACCCAGAGAGATGGGGGAGAGAATCAAAGGAAAAAAAAGGTAAAACTCATGGGTTGAGATGAAGACAGTTTTATAGGACAGAAAAGGAAGAAAAAAATAAATAATGATAATTATAATAATTATGATTCTGTAATATGACAATAATAATAAAAGAGTTAGAATAAACAGAACAAGTGATGCACAGTGCATCTGCACTCCACTTGCTGACCAATGACCATGTCGGTTCCTGAGAAGCAGTGTCACCTGGCCAAATCCCCCCTAGTTTATATACTGGGCATGACATCATATGGTATGGAACATCCCTTTGGCTTATTTGGGTGAGCTGTCCTGGCTGTGTCCCCTCCCAGCTCCTTGTGCACCCACAGCCTCTGCTGGCAGGGCAGGATGAGAAGCTGAAAAGTCCCTCAATTAGTAGAAGCACTGCTTAGCAACAGCTAAACCATCAGTGTGTTATCAACATTATTCTCAGACTAAACCCAAAACACAGCACTACACCAGCTACTAGGTAGAAAATTAACTTTATTCCAGCCGAAACCACGACACTCATCCAGGGAAATGCACATGGAAAAAGCATGAATAATCCTGGCAGACCAGTGTGGGAAAGTGCATTGCAGACTTCTCTGTCATAACTTCACCTGGTCTACAGATCAGCAAAGACACCTTCAGGCAGCAACACTACGAAACTTTCATTTCATCACCAACACTCAAGAGCATATTACTGCAGCCATATTACAGGGTCAGTAGAAAGAACTAAGAGAAGAAAAATAAGAAAGGTGGAGATGGGAGACACTAATAATATCAAGTGGTAAGATCTGTTTTCCCCAGAAAGCTGGCCTTTCGTGTGGATCAGTAACATTTTGTAGGGATAAAATTTAGCAAAAGCACAAAAAAATAGAAGGGCCTGTTCTGAACTGCTTCTGCCACCCAAAAGGAATGTGAGAGGAAATAAAACAAAATCCCAAAGATTAAAGATAAAACTATACATTTCCTATCCATGCAGTACAATGGGAAACATAAAACATTTGACTTACACTAGGATGCTCCAGGATGCAATCGTAAAAAATAAAAGTACTCCAGGGGAGCAACAGCATTCTCAGGGCTAAGAAACTTACTGGTTCTATTCCAACATATTGGAAGACAATGTGTTCTCTCATTGTCCTTTTCAACTCACAAGAAAATGCTTAGGCAGTGGTTCCACCATACAGTAAATCTACTTTTGGGCTCCAACTACAAAAATCCTATTGGCATTAATTTTTTCCATTCTTGTTCTTACACTGCTAGCTTTCCTATGGCAAAGGTTGGTTAGACACAGATTAGGTTTATGAGATTATATGATAATTCAGTTTGAAAGGAAGCTGAGAAAGACATCTAGTCTAGCATCCTGCTCAAAGCAGGACTAGATATTTGACAGGATTGATAGGATCTGTATACACAGTGGAGGGCTGTCTCTTCCAGAGACAGAATCTGGAAGAAGCAGATTCTGCAAGAGAAAAATTTGACTCTTTTAGCTGCTTCTGTAGTAGCTGAGCTGCTTGAGGCAGCAGCTGCCAGCTGTTTACTTAAAAGCAGTCCTCTGCTTCCTCACCCTTCAGCTGGAAAACCTGAAGGACTCAAGGCTTTGACTGACTCATTCATTTTTTTCATTACTAGTGATCTTCTCCATCCCTCCAAAGTACTTCTTTCAAGTGGTTTTAGCACTGCCCATTAGCTTGGGTAACTTCCTGATGTGTGTTTTCCTCCCTGGATTGTGGCAGACTTGTCTGTCCTGGGTGGCAACTAAGTACTTACTGTGTGTATATATACATACATACACACACACACACACACACAAACAATGACAAGACAAGTCTGTTAGAAATCCTCCTCCAAGTGCTTTGTGATCCTTATTAAAAGAATGGGTTTGTCCAGAGTTTGGGGTTCCAGAGAGTTACAGCTCTTTGCCCTAGCACAAGGAGGCCACCAGTGAAGACTAAGTAGAGAGGCTCTCGTGGCCCTAGTAATTACTGCAGCTGATTTCAGTTCTCTCTGTCTATACATAGGGAAGAATAAAGAAACGGAGAGACAGGGACAGCATCACACATAGGTACCAAGATGTCTTAGATTTACTATACATTCCATATTAGGGTAGGATGAAACAGGTAAACTATAGCAGCAAATTCCAGAGAGTCAAATCAAAAGAAAAGTAATACCCGTGTAGCCCAACAAAGCATCCCTAGGGAAAACAGCACAGTAACATTGCTCAGAAAACGATTCAGAGGAAGGGCAGAGGGAAAGCAGAGCCAGCTAAAGAACTTGTAGAGGAAACAATGGAAAAGCAATATATCCAGCAGATAAGCAGGAGATCTGCACCATACTTAAAAACACATAAAATACATATAATTTTGAGTATGCCTGATTCAAATCCCATGTTTTTTCTTTTCAACTGCTGTTTTTTAATCCCAGTGGTACAGATATATACAAGCTTTTCTTTTGCACTTTGGTATCTGCATTTTTGTCAATTATTTGTCCCTTCAGGAATACAGTGGGGTTGTTAACTTCAGGGACATCACCTACATGTTCTCTACTCAATCTCCTCTAAGACTTAGAGATATAAGTCTTAATGCATTATTCAGTTTCAAGGCAAAACAGTCCAAACAGCAGAATAGGAGCATCCAGTAACATGGTCTTCAAAAGCTTCAAGAGAATACTTTTTGCATTATCTTTTTTCTGAACAAGGGTTTTTGCAAGATGATGTCTATCAAACAACAACAAGTGATGAGGTCATCTGTCACAGTTATAATGTGATAAATGGTGTTAATCACATCAGTACTTTCTTCTAAATCCAGCTGACCTTAAACAGGTATCTAAGGTCACCACACAACCTGGAAGGATAGAACATGCCTTCCTTAAGCAAAGTACTAATAAATAGAAAAAAAGAAGTAGTCACGTGAGCTACACCGCTCAGCTTGGCAGTTGCAGAGAACAACCCACTTGCATTACTGCAGAGCCTATCTCAGGTTAAAATAACTTGCCCCTTGAGACATGACACCCCACTGACTATGAAGTGAGCTTAGGCTGACTAACTTAGACTTAGCTATCTAATTTAGGGCAGGTAAATCTCATCTTGCCTAAGATGATCTGTGTGTTTAAGTGCCCATCTGTTTCCTGCACACACACATCACATCACAATCATAGAGGCTAAAATACAAAGTATTATGCTACATTTGCTTTAGCCACAACCTTTAGAGATTCATTTTCTACACAGACATGATTCACTAGATCCTTTGAGGCCAAGAGTCTTTCATGAGCCTCTCTTAACTTGCACATTGTCTGTATGTCTTTAAAATATTCACCGTATTCCTGTCTCAGATGTTAATTTAACCAAGATATTGCTATGGTATCACTGTATTTCCATATTATTATTAGGGTTTATTGTACTGGACATATGCAGAACTACAGCAAAGAAGTATTTAACAACACTGCAAACAAAACAGACATTGTTTGGGCCAGATTTGACCACTCTCTGGATGATCTGCTTATAAAACATGCTTTGAGATGCACCTTAAGATTCAAGCACAAACTGTATTTCTCCATTTTTTTTATTTTTCTTACAGAAAAAAGTACTTAAGCAAGCCCTGCATACCATTTCTACCACTGATTTACATTCTCTATCACAGGTGGAATGTTGCAGTTGCTCCACTTCGATTAACCCATTTCCTCCTGCCCTCTAATGGCAAGTCATCTGCCTGTTGTTTCATGTTTTGGGCATCTATTTTGTGTTTCCTGTTTGTTCATATGCCTTTTGACTGGCTGATGGAAGCTACCTTTTAAGCCACTAGAGTAATCCGGACTATTTTCTGGAGGAGTGTTTTGTTTTGCCTCTAGCAGTAGAGAAGCATTTCAGCAGCTCTTGTTAGACATTTGGAAAAAGATCCCAAGCATATAGAGAACTCTGCTCATCATTCTTACTCCAGACACAACATGGTGTAAATCCATATAACTGTACTGCAAGACCACTGAACTTTTATAAGGTTCTATGCTGAATTACACCAGATTAAGATAATCTGAGATTTTTTTTGAGTCCTCCCACCTTTTCTCACAGCTATATTACCCATAATATTATGCTCTATCCATTTAATCATTACATGCACAGACTGAACTACAACCAGAACTGTTCTTTAATCACATTGGACTCCAAAAGAGGCATGGTTTGTTTGGACCAAGAACCTGCCTCCCTAGGGCTACCTTTACATTAGACCTTTCAAGCTACAGATTTATTGCCTTGTTTTGTGAAAAAGTACTTAGCAGGAACAGTTATGGGTGTTTGCAGAAACTGACTGAAGCTAGGTACCAGATCTCTTCAAGTCTGATTCATTCTAACTTGCACTTGCCTGGAATTTTTGGAAAAAACAGTAGAGATCTGCCTTTTAATGTCCACCCTAGTAACATTTTTCTCCCAAATCCTCCCTGCTTCCTAATGCACACATCCTCAGACACTTTTTCTTGCAGACGTTTAAATTATTTGTTATGGGCCTAAAAGTCATGATCTCCTTTCATTCATATAGCTGAAAGGAACCAATTCGTCTTTCCAATATGACTTTCTCCACAAGACAGACCACTGAACAGGATGCTGAATTTTGTATCAAGGTTATAGATTCCATCTGAGTTACATGTTCTTCTGAAAGAGGTCTGATCCTGATTCAAAAGCTTTAAGATACAAAGAAATCACTACAGCTTTGCGAAATTCCAGTCCGTGTAATTTTTAACACGTCACTTCAATGTCTAACGCCCATGTCCTTAAGTCATTATAGCTTCCCTTGACCACAAACAGTACTAAAAGCCCAAATAATAACAGAAAAGGTTTTATAACATGCAATTAAACAGTATCTTCACTAATAATTTGAGATTCTTATCTGGAATGTAAGTCACATGCTTGCTAATATGACCTCATTTGAAGAACTACTGCTATTTGCTATTCACTACCCATACATATGTATAGACTTTTAATTTTCTTGAAATATATATTGATATATCTAATTTTCAACCTTAAAATCCTAATATTCATTGAGATTTGAAATGTCTTTAATCCTCTTTTGACCCTTGTCTACCTCTGAAAGTTCAGAATACATATTAAAAAAATATCCATTAAGGGTCTAAGGCAAAGTGATATATTTTCTCACCAAAGTTTAAATTCACACATATTTTTCTAGCAACTCCTACTGCCTTCATGCTCCACACTAGCACATGTGGCTGAGTTGCGCTGAGCTTTCTCAATACACAGCCTTATAAATTCTGCATTAAAAGGACATTAAAATGACTAAGGACAAAACACTCCCTGGAGAAATCAGATTCACTTCCAGAAACTTCCTATGAGACAAGCATTCTAAAGACTATTTCTCAGCTTACTCATCTGAGAGACATCACACTTATCACATCCACAGCATAATCCATATGATTATTTACTAAATATTTAGAGATGCAGCCTTCTGCCAGTTTGGCATTTAGGATACCAGTTCTTTACTCTGCCACATACTTTCCGGATGAATTGAAGTCAGTCTTGCCTTCTTTGTCCTTCAGCTTTAAAATCAAAGTTATTAGCTTTATATTCTTCTAACTAGCAAGACAGAGCGATAAAGCAGTATCTCAGAAGCTGAACGGAGAACTTTTTCTACATTCTGAAAAAGAAATAAAGCTTTCAGTTCTCATTAGTCTGATTTATTATTTTATCATGATTTCATTCCAACAAATATGGCAATGAAATACACACTTTGAGATTACAAACCAAGTGAATATTTCAAGGCCACCTCAGCGTAAAAGGCAGCTGAAACTTCTGTGTTCCCTGAGGACCACTTGAAGACACTGTGACCACCTAATGCAAGCAGAAGCTCTCGTATAAACCTTTTACAGAACATCAATTTCAACGAGTGTTCACATCTTCCAGTATCTCCTTGTAATTATCTTCATCCCAATTCCTGTTTCTCATCCCAGTAGAAGAAATACGGAAAGGTGTAACCTCCAAGTTCAACCTTAGATTTTTGTGGCTGCATTCACACTACATATTTGTTTTCAGAAGAAAAGAAGAATCAGAAGTTCTCTGCTGGCTGTCCCCACACAGGCTCAGGCTGTTTACCTTGTGTCACTGTTTGCTGTGAGCTTTGAACTGTCCCAATTTTTACAATTTCATTATTTGGCCTGTAAATGAAGTTTCTTATAAAGCTTTGTAAATTAGAGTTCTAGTGCCACAGGTGTTTGTTATTGGGGCTGTTATATTTTAAACATATATTTTAAGACAGTAGATTTCTGTCATGAGAATGGGAGTCCTCTGGCTGAGCAATGTAGCTTGAAGCCTACAGGAGAACTAAATCAGCTCTGGCAAGTTTAGCCTTGGAAAAAATGCTGCTCAAGCCTCTTTAACTCTCTATTTTAAGCAGAACTCGGCCTTAATATGCATTTTCTTGTGGTGTTGTTTGAGCAATGTTGTTGTTGTTATAGAAACTTGTAGATATTTATTGCTGGTTTTGACATATTTGCAGGTTCCCAGTTACAGGATCGCTTTTTGCAGCTGCACACAGCAGAGTTTGTAAATTTTCAGTTACTAACAGCTCAAATTATAAGAAACTCCCACTTGTACTAATTTTCTAGTTTTTCCCACAGCTGTTGATGGCCTAAGTGAAAAGTGTGAATATTGAAAATCAGTTTTAAAGCTTTATGTGCTGAAGTCCGAACAGTGCATAAAGACTATGTGGTTTATCACGGAAGTCCTGGAGCACAACTGCCACCTCCTGCTAACACAAAGAAGTCACTGGGGACCCAACATGACTGATGGGAACCTAGGGACACCATCAGTCACTCCTGAAGTCTCCTGGCCAGCCTCTCTAATTCTCCCAACCTTCTGATTACCAGGAGCTGCCTCTTGTTCCTTTGGTAATTATGGTGGTGCAACCTCTCTGGGCAATGTGATGTCAGCACCAGCCAACACCGTGTTCTTGTTTTGGCTACAAACACAGTGAGTTTGGACATCAGATACTTCCCAGTCCTAGTTATGGCATAGTGAGTTAGAATGATGAGGTGACCCATAACTGTACCTGAAAATCCTGCTGCCTGGATTGTAGCCCACTCTGGAAGGAGCCAGAAATACCTGACAGAATAGTGGTCAAATACAGAAAAGAACAATGACCAAAGTTAATCATCTTGCTATATAAATAGTGACCCTAAGAGAGATTCTAGCCAAGTGTGATAAGTGCACACGGCCCCTTGACCAGACTGGTGGTGGTTTGGTGCATGCACTGGAGGAGGTAAAGTCCTGAGCCACAGCCAGGCCAAGAGCTGCTCTAGTTTCAATCTGTTCTGCGCATCCAAAATGGAGCACAGTGATACAGAGAACATTGATACAGCAGAGTTTGGAACACTGATCATGCAATTAACACATAAATAACAGGTGGCTTTTCCAAAACTCATTTATCAAGGAACAAAGAAAGTTGTGGGTACAGGAGTCTCGTGCCCACCTTTCTATCACATGTGATTTGACTCAGCCAACCACTTTACCCCATAAAAAGCACAGTTTAAGCAAGCCCCCTTGGAGCTCTCTGGGATTGCAGCAGGCTGTGACCCAGCATCTCCCCCAGAGCTGGAACACCTCTCAGGCTAGACTCTGACCAAACGCTTGTAAAAGCTGACAAAGGAAGACAAGAGTCATTCACTGTAATTGGATTTTGTAAAATTCTAAGGATCATTTGGTACCAAAATTAACTATAATCTGCAGAAAAGGAAACGATCATACGTTAACCTCTGTATCTTTATGTATCTGTGTGTGTTCTCCTTAGAAGACTTAGCTGAATCCTTATCTAAATCACTGTATATATTACAACCAGTTACTAATTATTGGCTGATTAAGCATTGCTATATAATCATATAGCCTGACCTTATGATTTATCATAATAGTGTTAATGAATTTTAAATTGCTACTACTATAAAGTTCCATAGGACCTACAGAGTCATGTTAAATCAATACCACTGAAATCCCTATAGCAACAGTAAGCAATGGAGTGCACCTTGCTATCGAACTTTGTTCAGTTATGCTTTCACAAATTCGTAGTAAAATCACTTTTGCTAATACCGTTGACAATGATTCTGTAAGCAACTTAAAACACTCTTCTGTGACAGTCATCAGGGTTTTACCACAGCATTTGTTTCTTAAACTTTGACCCTTACCTGTGGAGAGCCAAATTCTCCTCCCACCTACACTCCCTAAACTCAAAGCCATCCTGGATTTGAAATGGAGAGCACATCTGCAAAACGTCTCCATTTGTTTTTTGGCGATGACAAAGCAGAAAAGGGAGAGATCAGGTAAGAATATTCAGGAATTAATCAAAAACATAAGATGTCTTCTTGATGGTTATTCAAAGGCTTAAAGCCATTCCTGAGCAATTTATCTGCAATCATTTAGGTCATTACATTTTTGGCCCTCTTCAGTTGTCATTCTTCTGTGTACTTAACTGCATGTTACTGATTAAAGGAGTCTATTCTATCATATATGACTCCTTAGCGAGCTTATCTTCATGAAACAGAAACTTTTTCTAGAGATAACAACAACCATAAGAAAATGCTGTAGCACTGATGGTTTTGGTTTATTCCCCCGGGCATGATGAATACTGAAAATGTTGACTGCCACTGCACATGCTGTGTGGAAAAAAAGAATGCAAAAGGAATTTTGACTGTGAGCCTGGGAGTGAAGTCACAAGTCACGTGCGCTTGAATATGTAAAGTGAGGACATTCTTGAAGAATAGCAAATCCATTAATGTTCATACAGCAATAGCTCCCATCAGAATCAGAGTCCTGAAAGGACAAAGCCTCAAGCTCTGAGGCAGAAAAACCTCCATGTAGTTGAGATTCAAGAAGAGCTCTTGAAAGCTGTAATGATTTTTTTTGTCTGGCATTTTAAGGTGGCTATTGGACTGTAACTCAATCTTCAGACAAAGGCTATTTTCCAGAATAACTGTCCAACACTACTGTAAAGTAGCTCACAGCACAAAGGACCAGTTCTCATCTACAAATTGCTCCAGACCAATCCAGATGGAGGGGATGTCAGCATAGCCTTGCAAGAGGAAGCTGTGTCCCTTACCAACAAGAGACTTTGGAATCACAGGGTCTTAAAAAGCTGTGACTAACACTGTTGTTTTGCTTTCTTTTTACGAGCGTAACAGTGTGGGAGACAATGCTGCCGAAGCATCATGCTTCACTCCTTTTTTCATTAAGCCTTGCCAAAATGAGGAAAGACCAGCTGTTTCAGGATATACCAGGAGCTGTTCTGAGTAAAGTTAAGGGTACTTCAGTCATTGTTTCACACCAACCCAACCAGAATGATATTTCATCAATTTGAGTGAGATAGCTTTAAGTTTTCTTCCTTATCCTGCCAAGAAGGAATCAAAAGGCATGGAAAACCCAGACATCTGTTTTGGCTGAAGGGGGAAACCCCAACATGTCCTGTAGTTATTACTTCAGTTTATTATTCATCTCCTCCAGTGTCCCAAAAGAGTTTGGCTGATGGTCTAGCCATTTATGGAGCCATCACCTATGTCCTTGCACAGCTCTCCAATCTTTTTTAGCTTCATGCAGCACCCTCTCACCCTCCTCCTACAAACTGTGTTCAAAAGGAAGCTATGACAAGATACTGAACTGGTAGAACTACCACAGAAATGTTCACTTTTCCTCCTGTCAGGGAAATCTCTGCAAGCAAAGAGTGCTCTTTACATATTCACAGTTTCTCGAGGTATAACAGTTTACATAATTGGATACCTCAATAGTTTTTATAGATGATGACAGAAAGATTCTTCCCTTTACAGTAATATATAACTGAGCACTTTTGGATTCAGCTACAGAAAAATGGATGGGTGCCGACACCCATTCTTCAATATTTGTCTTCAGTCCAAAATGTGTCTGTGGCGGAGCCTGGCCCTATAGAATTGACAGAACAAATATGATACTGGCCATTACTCGGCAGTTAGGGTAGACCAGGACAAATCACATGAAGCATCTAGCCATTTCACTACAATTAAAACTTATTGGAACCAGAACCAGTACTGTATTAATGAATCCAAATCTTTACTATTGTGGTATTGGAACAGACAGCTTCCAGAAGAGGAAATGGGAAGGCAGCCATCAACCTCAGGAAGACACAAACATAAAGTGTCAATCTCTGTTTAGTGACACTTCTTATTAAAGCTCTTTTATGGATACTTTGCAAAGGGATAGTAAAAAAAGAATGATACACACTGCAGACATGAACAATACATGTGTTACAAACAACTAAAAATCAGAAAGTAGGATAGCTATATACAACCTACCTTCCTAATTACATAACTATTTAAAGCCATTCAAAAACCAGTTATTGATAGTTCATTAAATCCTAAGATATGTTTGCATTGCGTATTTTCATAAGTAGTTCCTATAGCTACAGCAACCAAAATTACTCCTCTTAAAATGAGAGAGTAGGGAAGAAGATGTAGAGAATCATTCCACAAAGTGCCCACAATGCATGAAATTAGCAAACAGCCACTCAGAGTGCTACTGCCACACAAATATTAACTAGAAAACACCACATACTGGAAGAAAGGAAAAGGGACAACAGCTAGCCCATATAGTTTGCTGGAAAATCCTAAGACCTGTGTGTTGGCAGGCCGTCAAGGGGAGAAAAGGGAGGAAGGGGAAGAGGGAAATTCCTGAGCTGAGAAGCTTTCTAATAGGAAAACCCCATAACCTCCCATGGAAAGCTTCACCCCAGGAACAGACAGTTGTACGCCCCACAACTTAGTAGTATGGGGTGAGAGACTGTCTTAGATAACAGGTCCCAGACATGCTAAGATTTATAGATAATCACCAACAGCTTGAGGTGCACCTGAATGAGAACAGGAAACTAGTGCAGAAATATGAGCACGATCATTATCCTCTCTAAGAAGCTCACCTCGCAGATGGGAGCATTCTGTAATAGCTGTAAATTCCTCAAAGATTGGCTTTAATTAAAGTCTAACCTTGCCATGAGAGGGATGGAGGGCCATTATGCACCCTGCAGGAGTGATCCCAGTCTCCTGCCTAGCTGTAGATGATGAAAAGCACTATTGCTTACTGCTGTTACTCCAGACTGCAAAGGCAGACTTTAAAGAAAGCCAAGACTGCAAAACTTCATCATGGTGAGAAGAATGATTACAACATAAGAAGGCTGAGAATTCCTACAATCAGCCTGAGCTGGCCTTCCCTAATTCCTTTCTGGCAAATCACCACAGACATTTGAACTCTTTCCTCATTCATGGTCACAGGATTTTATCATGCAATATGAAGACTACACTAATGCAAGAGCCACATCTTATGGACACTTACATTACATGTGTACAACAAGAAAAAAAGTCAGCTGTACTTTCTGTTGCCAGTTTTGCGTCCTAATTGCAGCCAAGCTACAACAGGGCAGGCTCATTCATGCACCAGACCCATCTTCCACATCCTGGTTTCAAGCCCATACAAGAAACGTAACACCCTCCAGCTAGCACCTTCTCTGAAACACAGCCATGGTAGCAGCAGAGAGGATCCCCTTAGCTTGCCTCAGCCCATCAGTGGGGGGGACAGCTGGTGATGCCATCCTGTTCCACTCGTAACTCTCCGCAGATAGAAGACATTTTATTAATATAGAGAATATGAAGCGATTTCTCAACCTGCGGTTTTGAAACCCATGGAACACAACAGTAAGAGATTTAGGAATAAAATAATGACTTAACACCAAATGCATAAACTGTCTGCTCTTCAACTCAGGACTTATTAACCTGCACCCAGTCCTGTTCTCTCCAAGATGCTAAGTCAGCTTTTATTCCCAGTAGGGATGAATCACACCCCAGCTCTACACATTCCTTCAAAAAAATGCCAAGCAAAAAAAGTATCACTGGTGCTTTATCCATGTTGAACCACAAACAGTTCATTCTCAGCTAGATCCTTATCTGGTCACAAAGTAATGGCCAAATTCAACTGTGGGCACATAAACTTGATTTAGTACAAATGTGAGACCATAATTTTCTTCAGGGAATATACTAAAAGAGTGAAGAATTTCTCTTATGAAAAGAAGATAAAAATCAAAGTGTTAGTTTAATGACACTGCATTTTAAAGTCTTCCTCAGAGTTTCCTGGAAAGCCCACACGCAAAACAAAACAAAAATCACAAAAAAATAAACAGGAAGAGAAGCTGCATGAAAATCCGGAAAGAAGACTCTCTAGAAAAGCTGAGCAGTTGCCCCATTCTAACATGTATTTGAACAGACAGAACTCTATGCCTACTTCTCACACATACAGATTATTGTGGGAGCAAAAATAAGAGCTCCAGGTACATTATGGACATAAACAGCAATACGGGTGAAAGAACAATAAAATGAGAAGGGATGTAACTCAATGTGGGTCTGATCCAGAACTGACTCACTACCCTGGAAACTGCCTCCCAGTTACTGTTAGTAGGGTTAGAACTGAAACTTCCTGACCTACAGCACAAAGACCATTCGGTCCTTTCACTAGCCATTCACATTAAGATGGCAGAGTGAGACAGCTAAGCCCTAGACATATGTTTATCTCTGCTCCAGGGATGACTGTCTCTAGCAGAAGGATGAAGCAGATAGCAGTGGGGATAAGTTCTTAAACTTCTGCAGCCAGATTAGTCTGTGCTTTCGCCCTGAACTACACCAGCCTATTTAAAAGACATGCCCACTCTGATTTGTCTCAGAAGCTCACTATTTGTTCTTTTGTCCTACTGTTCTCAAGTAGCAAGCAACTAATTTTATATTAAGGACGTACAGAACTGTTCTGTGTGCGTAGGAAATGCACTGGAACTCCAAAGCTTTGGAGAAACGCAGAAGAAAATCTTTGAACTGAGTCTAAACAATGTAAAAAAAACTGAAGAAAATGTTCATGTCCAAAACCAAATGAAAGCACAGAGTGACTTCAGAGAATATGGAGAAACAGACAAAAATGAGCATACTCAGAGATAGGTGATTCCAGCACTGTGATAAGGTTTTTCCACAGCATTTGTCTGACCGTAACCCTGAAAATCAAAATTTATCCAGAGTATTTGTGGTTCCTTTCTCTGCCCTGTAATTGCATCCTACAGATCAGAAGACCCGTGGCTGCATCAGCAGCAAACATTTCAGCTAATTAGCGAACATGCTGGAAAAATCAAAGTTTTCTTGCATTAAACATGCAAACCTTTTACAATGGTAACTAGTGATTGTTCTAAGATGTGTTTTTTCAGTAAGAGAATGTGTCCTCACTCTACAGTCAAAACTATTAAGGAAAAAGATAATGCAATGGTTTCAATATAAAATGTATAATTTTAAATGCATGCACAGATCCTTTTTTTTTTTTCTTCATTTCAAACTGTTGCAAGATTTCTGTGGCACACTAAGGAGAAGCACTGAAGGCAGCTGTGCTGTATATCGCTGCCATCTAGTGGAACTAGTTTTGAGATAGTTGGAGAATGGGACTCCATAATAATAATAATGTAATAATGCTCTGGTTATACTCTTTATTTTGTTTTTAGCAGAATGTTAAAAATTATTCCAGTTCACAGCTCCTGTTGTGCCATATAAGTCTTCAAAATAAAGAAGAAATGTCAGTTAATGTACTCATATATGTGTGATCATATCTCAGTAATTCGATACTTATTCACTTTGCATAACTGCTGTACCTATAAATTACCCATAGGAGAATGATCTTTTTTGGGTTTTGAGACCTTTTTTTTCTGTGAAGACAAAGTTACATGCATTAGAAAATCAGTGGTATTATTAAAACATAATTAACAGCCGCAGACTTCATTACTTGCCTATGATATTTGCATTAAATGAGCTTCAATGGCTTCTACAAAAGCTGTCATTATAGTCACCGCTGTTTCTTTCAGTTGCTTATGATAAGCTTTCCCTGAGGACTTGATTATATAAAGCTTCTGACAATCACAGTGATTTCGGACATGTAAAGGCAAGATATGCCACTATATTATTAAGAGTAGCTATGCCTGAGATGCAGAGGAGAGGTCACATTCACACAATGAAACATCACACTGGCACCACTAGCCTGCTTTGAGTATCTGGGCTAACTCAGCCATCTCGGACCTCTCAGTCCCAGAACTGAATGTAGGTTTGAATAAACAAGAATTTGAGAGAAACCGTTATTTTAGAGGCAGATTATACAAGTAAAAGGTAAAACTTCTGAGGAGTAGAGTCTGAGAAGCAGGCTGATAACATATAAGAACAATAAAAGTAAAAGCCACAGCCTAATACCGCAGCCCAGACTGAATCTTCATTTCTTTTATGCTCTAGACTTCTGGGAGGTATTACACAGTCTTATATATAGCTGAAAGTAATTTACAAGCAAATGGCAAGGTCCAAAATCAAGTAAACCTATATCAGACAGAGTGTTCCTAACAGGGAACCTCATAAAGGTATATTGGGGGGGGGGGGGGGGGAGGATTCATTCAGGATATTAAAAAGCCCGTTCCTCCAGGGGGTCATTAAAGTTA
>WUAM01000287.1:84147430-84189192 GCA_024336885.1 Actenoides hombroni | reverse complement strand
GCAGGAGACGAGAGGACGGAGGGGGGGGGGGGGGGGGGGGGGGGGGGCAAGAGTCATTCAGCATATTACAAAGCCCATTCTCTAAGGAGGTCATTGAAGTCAAATAAATTTCATAGGTCTTTCCTACGCAATAATTTAGGTGCAGTTAATATGCCCCAGAATACCAATAACAGCTAGATGCAGAGGTCATTCATTAACATTTTATCAATAGGATCTTTATGAGATACAGGCTCCTCCTTCAAGATCCACTCCCTGCCAACAGCTCAGAACATCAACACTGTGCAGAAACCCACCTCAGTGCAATCATCCATTTCAGACAGCTGACTGAGCAATATGAAGGGAGCAAATATCTTCAGGAGACACTCAACCCTCTGACTCCAGCTCAAGCCAAAACTAACTTCAGACTTGCTGGGAGAAGGAAAAGGCTGCCTTACCCCAACCACCAGAGGTTTTCATATGAAGTATGATAGCATCGTGTTTCTTCTGAACAGTAACTCAGTTCAGCTTAATGCTTGTTTCTTCCTTGCCTGGGGTTCATCGTTTCAGTAAAACAATGATGTTTTTTGTTCTACATACCCTGGACCCAACAGAGCTTTCTGAGACCTCACTATAAAGGATGCAAGCAGATCAAAAATTAGTTTAACAAAACACGTAATTAGTCAATTGACTATACCCCCTGTATATGACATGGATTTTACTACTATTTCAACTGGGATGCCTGTTCAATGAACTTGAGATAATATTATTTGAGTACACAAGAGAAGAATATTGCCACACAAGTCAAGTTCACTTGCTGAAAAATCTCCACTCGCAGCAGTGGAGCATGAAAGTTTAAAGGCCTCATACCATCAGCTGATGAGTGCTCCATTGTTCCATGCTTGGAAAGATCCAGGAGTTTTCTTTTAAGGTCCATCCACTTAACAAACATTCAGAGCAGCCATACTGAGAAGTGCTGCCAAGCCCTCCACTTCAATAACCAGCTGAGAAAAATGAATTTCAGAAATCACACAGATCATGATAGAGTATTTGGTTTCAAAGGTCAATAATGTGATGGATCCAGCTGGACAAAACATTTGAGAAAATCAAACACGATTTGGCTCAGATACCTAAACTGCCACTCTTTTACACTGAACATTTAGGATTCCTCGGTTTTCATTTGTGTTAAAACAGTTTTCTCAGAGTTCAGAAATGTTACAAATACATCAGGTTTTAAGTAATACTTTTCAGTTAAATGCAGCACTCTCCTTTTAAAACCATCACCTCCGATCTGTCCACTCAATGATTTCAAGTGAGCTGCTACATCTTGTTTCCCCCAAACTACAATTGTCCTCCACCCCTGCCTACCACACAGCAGGAGCCAGATACGTATTGCAAGTATGGGGCATAATGGGCATTAAATGAAGACCTCCCACCTGTCTCCTGATAGTTTCATTGCATAATGGTGACCTTCACATGTCTTGTTCACAACATTAAAAAGCAAACAAAAGAAAACAAAAAAGGCAAAACGATAAAATTCCAGACTGCAGATTAAAAAAAAAATTAGAAAGAAAAAGTCCTATGATATATTTGGGGGGCATGGTGGGGTCTTCACTTATTTGCATATATGGATGGCTTGATGCTTCCTAAAGGTGTAATATTTTACTTCTTAACACTCATTCTTGCCTTCCTTCTTGCTGAAAAGTGATAGTTCACTTTGAAAGCAGACATTTATACTGCAGACTCTTCATTTAAACCTTATGTAAAGAAATAAAATCTTTATGTCCACACATATTTGAGCTCCTACCTTCATACATTTATAGTGTGTTATATTTCCCAGCTTTCCCATATTTAATGTTTTACAGCCAGTTCTCCAGATTCAGTTAGTATAAGGCCAGAAAGCAGGCAGCAGCTCACTATTTTAATTAGAAATGGACCAACATACACATCTCCAAACTGCTCAGTTTTGCAGAGATACAAGCCATGCCCCTCTCTAGAATAAAAGTTCTCATCTATGACTTGTACCAAAATATTTTAGAGATTTTTAAATCCTTTAAATGAATCCTTATTGGGCTTGTGTTGTCTCATTGGTATTTAGAAATACCACTACAGGGGGAAAACAAAACAAAACAAGAAAGAAAAGGAACCACATACTAAATAGAAAAAGGTCAGGATAAGGATAAATAACTATTTCTGCATTTTAAAAAAGCTTCACTCCCATCCCCTCAGATCTGCATTTCCCAGTCAAGACATGTGACATCTTCTGTGGGTGGAAGCACAGTTGTATTGGTATTTTAGCTTGCATCTGACAAGCATTTGCCCATGTATTTGGAGGAAGACTTTGTTTGTAAGAGGGAGTTGTCAAAAATAACTTATTAACAATATTTCATATGTTGTGACATCTGATCACTGCTTTACATCCTTCACCCTTCCACTCCCCACGTGCTCCTCTCTCTTCTATTTTCCCCTCTTTCACACTATTATCTCCTAAAAGGCAAAACTGAAGACAAGAAAACATCATCGGTTGGGGACCTCAAGACAACCACCCTGTATCTTTCCCTTTCTCCGACGGGAGACTAAACATCACTGTGCAACATACTTCAGATGTTTGTCTAATCCAGAAGTGCCATCTGTCCAAACAAGCTGCAAGCTCTATCACACAGCCACCTGAATGCAAACCAGGCTGGTACTTCCCATATCACTGGACATATGGCAGGAATGTCCTCCAACACATACATACACGGCTCACCAAATGACTGGCTTGCAGGTCCCCCAGCACCCCACAGAGCACATGTTGAAAAAAAACTGGGAAAGTGGGCACCACAATCTGGGTCTTGTCCATGTATTAATGACTCAGAAAGCAGGTAGGCAGGAGCTGAGAGAAGCTGTATGAATCACTTTGGCAAGCTTTATCTGGCCCACAGCCGACAGGCTACTCCTTAAAATACTTTGCTGAAGTTTTCCTTTAGTCATTCCATGTGGATCGCGCTTTCCAAACCTCTTATACCTGTTGCTACCAGCACGATTCTCTCTCATGTATTTCTTTCCTTTTTTTTTTTTTTTAATATTACATCGTTAAATCATTGTGCCCCAAAACCTGGATGCAGCACTACCACTGATGCCTCACAAGTACTCGGTCAACCTTGGCCATGACTTTTCACAAGTTATTCCTTCAAATACTTTCTCAGGACGTGGTTCTTTCTCTCCAATGACAATTCTGACTACTGCTCTGTCTGCAATCCCCTCTGATTCACAGATCTTCCTCTGCGCTACTGCTCACCAAAACATTACACATGCTTATACAGCAGGCTTATGCATTAAACTACATTTCTTATGTTAATTCCTCAAATTTGTACACAAAGCCAAGCATAAAGATGGGAGAAAAGTCTCAAATTGTCAAGATTCCAGGTGTTACCTAGTGACAGTGGTTGTCTCTAAGGGGCAGCTCAGTTGTTCTTCACAGTGCACCCTGCAGTCCTGAGCTTTTGCTATCCTGGGCTGTGGGATGGGTAGAGTACAGAATACTTCATTCCCTAACCCCTCACTTAAAGCTCCTTTGTAATGGAAATCAGGGTACACAGACCTTCGGGAAAGAGTCCCAAAACTCAATTAAGATGCAGACCTGCTGTCTTGCAGGAAGTGGGGTGCTTCATGGGCCCCTATTTTAGACATTACCATCCAAGTTATGCATTAATCCTGTCAGTAAAATCATCTAGGATTTCCAACTTAGCACCCAGATCCTCGTTTCAGTCAAAAGTGCTTTTCCAAATAACATAACTCATCAAAACAGTTAACTGGAACAATTATAAACATAATGAAATAATGCAGGCTACAGTGCAGAGAACCTAAGCAGTGCCACACGTTCATGTACATGTTGTGGTTCAGGACACAATATCTGCACACACACAATGTTAAATAAATAGAAATGCAGTCAAAATCACCACCGAGATTACATTAACAACTGCAAAAATAGTGTAACAACAGGAAAAAAACTCCAAACAAACAACAACAACAAAAAACAAACAACAACAAAACAACAAAAAGAAACAAAAAACCCCCACCAAACCAAAAAAAACAAAAAATCCAAAACAAAAAAAAATCAAAACAGATGATAAATTGCTTACTTGAACTCTGCTACATGAACTCTGTCCCTACATGCATCCCTCTCAAAAGCTTCAAAAAAATAAAAACCAAAACAAAAAATCAAATCCAAAACACCCCCATTCTCTCCTCAGTATTTTGCATCCAAATGCAATTACTTCCCCCAAGACACAAGTCTAAGCTCTCAAGTCATCCTCCCTGACTCTTCAATCACACCAATGAGTCCTACATGAAATGGCAATGGCATAAACAAATATCACAGGTGAAGTGAGCCACAGAGTTAGAAGAGTACAGAAAAAAGACACAAAATGCAAAGGTTATGACCAAATAAATTCCAATATGACAACTTGCAGCTCCTGAATCTTTTAGCACAGACTGAATGTAAGAAGGTAAAACACTGAGTACCACCCACAGCTCTGTATCTTGAAGTCTGACTGAAATCTTTGTTTAGGTACCTCTTGGCTAAAACACCACTCCCTGCTCTCTGGAGCCTAGCTTCTAATTGACAGAATTACATCTTATTTCCAGTTATTTGGGAGGATAGAGCTATTTACCCTGTGTGGACTTACTCTGATATTAATCCTTGCCTCTCATTGCAATAAAAAAATCTTTGTTATGACTTAAGCTCAAGCAAACTTCTGGAAGAAGTCTTTCAGAAATACAAGCCTCCTTTCCCACACCCTGCTCCAACAAGAGGGAATGGAGGAGACCAGAACTGGTTTTGATGCAGGCAGACCAGATTTACATACTCCATGTATTTTGGCTTTGGATTTCTTGGCAAAATGCAAAAAAGTAAATTTTCATGTAAATGCTTATAGGTTTGGAGGCAACAACTTACTGCAGCTTGAGGCAGGTCAGCTGTGGCTTTAAGCAGACTGACAAGAGTGTCTAAGAGGGGCTACAACTAAAAACTTTCCTTTAATTAAAACTCACATTGGCTCCTGTACCATGAAGTATTACAGAGGTGCAAGAAGCCATTGAACCCAATGGAGATGTCACCAAGGAAGCACAGGGAGGAGATTGGTTCTGGCAACTTGCACTGAAAGCAGTGATCAAGCTGTGCTTTAGTGCTCATTCCTTTGAAAAGGGAAGCACAGCACGTGCCCCTACCTGTCAGGCTGAGAAGTGAAACCCTTCTTGTTGAAAGCACAGATGCTCTTGGGAGTCTGAAGGAAAAATCTCTCCATCAAACCAATCCCTGAGAGTTTCCAGTGAGTCTCAAACCTCAACGGTTTGTCAGAAATGATGCCTAGCTATTGCTAAGCTTTTCTAGAAAGATGCAGAGAGCCAGCTGTATGTCTTCAGCAACAATCAGTGAACCACAGCGAAAGCTTGCCTTTTTTTAATGGAGTATTTATATTAATACTGTCTCTGCTTTCCTCTCCCAGAAGCTCAATTTGCACTGGTGTCTCAATCTCAGTTTAAAAAGAAAAAAACAAACATGTAAATCTGCATCATGTGATGCACTAACCCATCACATGAAACCTCTCTCCACATGACAAGCTGTCTGAGACATACTGCTACTTATACAAATAAAAACTGGGAAACTAGGATCCAGGAAAGTGCTTATTTAGTTTAGAAAGCTGGAAACTTTGGTTTTATTCAGCTGAGGTTTTACTCAGACTAATGTACCCTCAACTCAACACACAGACTTACACATATGCCCCTGTATAAATTTCTATAATTAAGCTGCAATTACCATATTTAACTACATATGTTGCAACAAACAAATTTTTCACAGAGCTCAGCTACTGCATGCAGAGTAAAACTAGATTCTTATAATCAAGCAATGCCAGACCTGCAAAGGCAGAAAGGAAAATCATCTTCACAAGCTATTAGTTGACAAACTTCTGTAAAACAAAGAAGGGAAAATTGCTGTTATCATGCCTGACAACTGTGCTCACTCAGGAACACAGACCAATGACTTCAGTAAATGCTGCTTCCGTGGCACCTGTGCACATGTGTGCCCGTTGCACACACAAAGTGCCAGCTCAATATATAAAAATAAGAATGGCATTTGGCACACTGCAAGCCATCTGTAGGTACAAGAAGGGTATACATTGTTAGATCAACTATAACAGTAAACTACAGTGAACAGGAGCAGTGGAAGTTGCCAGGAAATGCTAATTAAAAGTACAGTTTGACCAAAAAAAGCAGAAAAAAATACATAATTTCTAAGTGAAAACAGACTTTCTATTCTCCAGTGCCTCTTACCAGCAAGTGTTTGGTTTAGCAACAAACATATTTATGTTCAGATTGCACACACTGTGTTACAAGAATCTACAAAGTAACAACCTAAAGGTAGTGATCCAAATTTCTGAATTTCCTTGTAGTGGCTATGCTGACAAAACCAAGAACCGTTTGGCCCCACAGTTCAAAAGAAAAATTCAAGCCTCCCTCAATGAGTTTGTCACTGAGGTCCCCATAGAATAGCAGATATCCTGGACTGAGAAAGTTAACATTCATATAGAGAGATCACTGAAATCAGTGCCTCCCACTGAAATCAATGTTTTACTTTGATTTTTCAAGAAAAGCAGGCCTTCCAACCACGGTCTTTATATTCTTATGGAAAGACCTTTTAGAATCTAACAAGAGAGAATAAGATAGAAGTCCTTTAAAATCTGATACGAACTAATCCTTAGGAATAGATACTTTATTAGAATTCTAAAGTAATTGCTGTAAAAATCTGTCGAATTAAAAACTGAGCATCTGTTCTACGTAACATTTTACTTGCCGTACAAAATTGGAGAAGGAGCATATCTTTTCTTGCTTCTTTTTATAAGTTGGTTCATAATTCACATAGAAAGGTTATCATTTTCTATTAACCACCACAGCACTTTTTCATACAGAAGTCTTATTCTTTTCTCTCTGCTAATGTCTTATTTGAGGAGAGGAACGTAGTCTGCAGCCAAGTCTCCATTATTTGCTTTGGACAGTCAGTTTTGCAGCTGAGCCCATAAGGTTTCTCCATATAATTATAAAGCATGTCTGAATATTTCAGTGGTGGGTGGACAATTACATATGTCAAAACTTTCCTTCCAGATAATAACAAAACTGCATGGATAGCAAACCTGTTATACGAACCCTCAAATTAAATACCCAACATCATATCAATTCTTCATGTGAACTACCCTGCTGCGCAGCACACATGGAAATTACCTTATGTGAAAGAAAGAGCTATTCAGCAGTGCAAGTATTAATGCTATCTGGCATTAAAATCTTGCTTTGGCATAGGTTTTAGGTCAAGAAAGAATAAACAATGGCATGAGAAAACCTCCCAGCTGAATATGTTAATGATAGTTAAAGAAAGTAAAGGTGTAAGCTCCCCCCCAGACCTTTTATTCTTCATATAGCATATGAATTACCTGAACAAAATTAATTTTCAGCCATTAATTCAAAAGCATTATCTCAATTATCATTAAAAAAGCATCATCTTGACTCAAAGTGTAATTTTCACTTCAATCACCTCATGTACTTACCTTCACTTTGAACCCTCTGTTGCCTACTTTCTCTGGTTTTATTACAATACTACACACATTTACTTTTTGCCCTTTTTTTTTTTAGTGACAGTAGTTCCCTCTGCTGCATATAGACTAAAATTGATGATCACTGTAGACAAGTATATTGCAAAAATGCACTTGCACATGAGCAACAGAAAAAAGTACGGACACCTACCAAACTAAAGATTCAAACAAACTACAATGCTCTTGAGGTAGGACATCTGATGCCTTCCACAGTAACTTCCAGGCAGCTCCTCCAAAACTTAAATCTTTCCATTAAAGCTATAAGAGCTCCGTATACAACAAGCAGCTTATGATTGTTTCTGTATGTATTGAGATGTGTTTAGCCTTGCTGTTTGCAGGAAAGAATTTCCTGTTTACAAGTTTATATTCTTTCCCAATTTGAATGCACACTTGAACAAAATCCTTCCACACAACTCTGCATCTTATTTGAAGTACAAAAGTATTCTGATTAATATTTTTCCTTTAAGTTAACTATAATGTTGTAACAGTTTGACCCCTTCATTTCTTAAAAAAGTTGATGAAATAGAAGAAAAAGTATTGACAAATGAATTACAAAATTTGGCTGTTAGGACATAATATAGGGATATAAAACACTCTACAGATCTGAGAAATCCCATTTCATTCAATGTGGCAACTCGATCACATAGTTGACCATTTTCAAATGCAGCAAACCCAAAGTGTGTGTTTGTTAGGTTTTCTCAACAGCTGTTAAGCATCATTGTCATAAGTCTGACTTTTTGTTATATTCATAACAATCCATGCATTATTTTAGACAAAAGGCTCATGGAATTACGTAGAGACATTAATATACCTTATTTTCCTGTTTCTAATATATCCAAAAAACAGTCTTTTCTTCCTACTTTCACTTACCCATATGGTGGTGGAAGAACACGCATTAGTTATGTTCTCACTACATAATCATGGAAGTTCAAAGTTAAAATGTGTTATATTCACGAAACCAAGTATTTATTTCTGTAAAGAAAAAGTGCCAAAGTCACAAGGAGAGAAACTGAGATGAAGTGAACAAATATGCTATGAGGAATAGGACTGTGTCGTCCATCTACCACTTAAAACATAGACCTGGAGCTGTTCCCGAGAGCCAGAGGACAACTCAGTCTCCACATCATAAATTTCCAGGCTTCTGGGTTAACATTGCCCAAATTCCCAGTTTATTTGCCTGAAAGAATCTAACTCTGCTGGCTTCAACTTAATTATTTCTGACTTACAGAAGAATGAAGTATTTATTATCAGACTTACAATAACATAGCTGTGAGACAATCACATACCCCTGGTCACTGGTAACCTCTCCTAGTATCATGCTAGAATCTAACATTGCTGCACACATTATTCAGGTCCAAAGTCAGCGTATTCAGAAAAGTGACACATATACTTTCAAGGACATTATATCACTCAAAGCATCTACCAGGTATAGAGCCTGTTCTTTTGCCAGTTACGGAGTTGTAGTCTTAGAAACCTGTTTCATAAAACTGTTAAAAACTACACTGACATTGTCAAATGATGGTAAGCTTGATTTAATATTTGCATTTTAAAGAATAGAACAGCTCAGCCTCAGAGGCATTCCAGAAAGCAGCCACTGGGCTAAAGGCTCAACTGAGTCATTTGCTGTAATACAGAAGGGTTTTTGCATGTACTTTCAACATTGCTTCTTATAATGGTCCTTTCCACTCACAAGCAAATATTTTTTTTGTATCTGCAAACTAATCACTTTACTGAATAAGTATTTTTGTATAAAATACATCCAGTTGTGGGGGTACTAAGACAGATGTAACAGGCACTGAACTAAAGGTTTTATTTGTACATTGTGGAGAGAATCCAGATCTGGTATGGATCGTACTCCTGAACCTGATGCGGGAGGGAACAGAAAGCCAGTCAAAACATAGCAGGGCAGTACAACTTGGATCTGTTAGGACTGGGCTGACTTGTCTCCCTTCTTCACATAAGTAGGCCTGTGACTTTAAACCTAAGGTTCATTGTCCGCTTGAATCTAAAATTGTCAGTTACAACACAGCTATTGCCAGGAGGCTTGACCTTGCTCCACAGGATCCATAACTTCACCAACAAATATTTAAAGGCCTGAAAATTGAAAACTGATTAAAACCCCTGCCATGACTGGGGTCTGGGTAGGACTTGTTGCTCAATATTTAGGGACCATAATCCCTAATAATTTAAATTAGGTATTCAACAACCATGAATCTCCACTAAATCATGCACATCTCCTTCTTATGTACCTTTAGATGGGATGTGTGGAGAGGAATCTGCTGTGGGAAGCACAGTTCAAATCCCCTTTGCAAGCAAGTCGACTCACAGCTTGACAATGGTAGGCAGAGCAAGCCAATTTAATATCTTTTAAAATGCACACGTGTTTGGCAATCAAATTGTACATTAGCATTTTCAGGTGCAATTTCTTTTGCTTTGCAAATACCTTGGTAACTACAGTAAAAAGCTCATGAGCTTTTGGAATACGCCACATCTGAGCGCAGGAAGTACAGCTGTGAGAACCCATCTTCCTGACTGAGCTCATCCTGTGGTAACATGCTCAGAGGCCCAGAGGACACAGCAACAAGAGGAACCTTTGGCTGATGCTCTCTGCCACTTCAATTGCACTGACGTAAACCTAACTTCTCTACAAGATATGCTGCCTTCATTCCAGATGCTTGTATGTGGAATGAGCAGAAAGGAAATTCTCTGCAAATGTTTCATTTTCACTTGACAAATGTTCATTTTGCAAGGGGCTGGAGCAGTTAAAGATGCCATTCCTAACAAATGTTTGCTCCTATCAATCAAGATGCTCTTTTTCTGAGATGTGGTAGCTGACTTCTATGAACACTCAGCCCATTTCACTGTAGGGTATCACTGACAGCTTCAAAACAGATGACTTTGAGCAGTGAAAACAGTCTTTTACCAAGCTACGAACTAGCAATGTCTAACAACAGCCATGGTCAAACAGGTCAAAACGTACCTTACATAAAATCAATCAGGAGTTAGAAAATAGACATGAAACTGTCACTCCTCAAAGAGTTGATCTGATAGATATACTTAATTTGTAAACATATAAATTCATGTATGTATTCAAGAGGATAAAGCTCCTTGCAAAACATAGCTGTAACAACTGCTTTGCTTTAGACTCTAAGCTGTACTCCCATGCAAGAACCTAATTCTCAGAGCACTTAAAGTATGGGAGACTCAAGTCATTCTTGCCACCACCCAGGAAAATGATCTAGCCATCTAGGGCATTCTTCAGCCTTTTTGTTGAATCACTGCCACGTTTTCCTGTAAAATGAGACTCACTGTTCCAGAAAAAAAAAAGCATACAAGAGACTATGATTCTCAGGTCTAATAGTTAGGTCACTTACTAAGAAAGGGACAGCCCAAGTTTTAGTTCCAAGACTTTGCCTGTATTTTACATCATTGGATAAACTACATAAACACTACCTAATTCATTCCACCACTTTTCCTTTAAAAATAAAAGAAAGATCTCTGTTTAGTTCTTTGAGACAAAAGGTATTTTCAGAAACAGTCACTGGATGTGTACCTACTGAAGTCACCAGGCTTCCTACCAAGCAAGGTACCTAAATCTCAGAGGGTAATTAGAACTGGACACAATCTTCTGTACTTTTGCCTTCAACATCTTCCTATTAACTATCTTTAAGCATCTCCTCACTCAGCACGTTGCTATTCTGAGACACCTCTTTCCCCACATGCCTCCCCTAGGACACCAAGGCACTCGGCATTCACACTCTGGACTCTCCTTTACAACCAAACACTCAAAAGCAGATCTCTGCTACATAAGGAAAAAGTATTTTGAACTCTCCAGAAATAAAACAAACATGGACATTTTTGAAGAGCCAGGCTCTGGAAGCCTACTTTGCTCTATATTTTCATCTTCTGTGTTTTTTCTCCTGACTCTTGTTCCCCACAGATTCCCTCCTCTTCCCGTCAGTACAGTTGCTCATCACTGTGGCTGTGCTGATGAGCCAGGCAGCAAGATATACTTGTGTTAGGACTGTTCCCACCAAGAGAAAGCAGGCTCTCCTGCCTTCACTTAATGAAAGAATTCATTTGGAGCCCTCATCCTACCGGTTGCTGTTTTTCACCATACATTCAGCAATTTAAGACCTCTAAACCATTAGCTCTTGCAAAATTTAGCTGACTTAACCTGAAAATTCAAAGGTGATTGAAAAGTAATGCATAAATCTACATACAGACAGAGATTTTAACTTCTAGAGAATCAGGCTTTATATTTAATAAGGAGGTTAGGCTGGGGTAGAGGAAAAGAGGAATATGAATTAAACAAATACCTGGGGATTCCTAGAGACTAGACTCACCCAGCATTTACACTGTAATCCTCTGGAGCACACACTCAAGAAACCATCAATTCAACAGCCAGGTCTCTCCAGAGACAGAGACTATGTCTGTGTTAGCAAACTAAACAGGGCCGGGGAACGAGCCCAAATCCTGACATACCATTCACGCTGCTAAAATCTCACCAGTGTTATGTGACATCACTTTGGTCTGAGCACCTAAGCACTCTGCAAGACAACAGTCAGACATGAGCCTGAACATGGAACACTTCCCCAGTGGTATTTCAGACACAGTCACTACTCAGTTTTGTGAGGGTGACTTTAGCTGTGCTGGCTCAAGCTGGGCCAGTTGGCTTCAGGAGCAGAAAACAACCCCTTAGACTTTATATTTACTATGTAGAAGTAGCCAGAGAAACCAAGACAACATCATGTGCTAATATTGGCCCAGCTTCTTGATTGTACAGCGTGGATGGATAAGTCATAGGGAAAGAATAGCTCTGTCCATCACCAGAGCCCTCTGGCTCTTCCCAAGCAAGCTCTGAGCCCGCATTACCGTGCGGACAGACAGCATTCCAGTTCCAGGAACTCAGTGTTCCCAGATCCTGAGCTGATGTGCTCACAGTAAAACAACTCTCTTAGACAATGATCTAATGTTTTTCCATAACACAGGGGCTGCTAATTTCCTTCCGCCTCCCTCCCTCCCCCCCCAATCCTTCTGTGAAAAATTAGAATTCAAAAAAATTTAAGACAACATTAATAAGGCCCCATAAACAGCAATTTCTGTGGCATACAGGAGTTAAAGCTCAATCAGTGTGCAGTGACTTCAGTCATAAATTGGAGGGCAGGAGTAGTAACAGGAGATAGTCAGAGATCCTTAGCTCTGGACTGGAACCCTTCCCCCAAATAAAATACATTAAATACTAGTTGGGGAGCAATTAATGAATACACCTTGAAATATTTTGACAAAGGTACGCTTAAGGATGAAATTGGAATAGTGATCTGCTAGAGAAGGATCTACAAGTGCCGTGTTTCCCTGTGCTTGCCTGTAATACACACAGGTACATATACACCCACAAACTCCCATGCAAGTCAACACGGAACTTTGGACAAACTTCAATACACAAGTACCACTTTATGAGCATTTCAACAAAAATAAAACATGTTTTGGGGCACTTCCATGAGTGGCAGAATAACCACTCTAATAGGATGAATTCTATTCTAATTCCTCCTGGATTTTTACAAAACAGAGAAAAAACCCTTTAACAGGCTAAGAAGTAGAACACGGGGTCAGATAATCAACTTCTCCAGCACTAAATCATGCATTTGGAAATCAAAAGAATTTCAAGACCTGCCAGCTTTGCTCAACAGTAACCATTTTTTAGAGCTGACCTTTTCTTTAGGCTTTAAGCTCCTACTCCCAATGTACTTCATATTTTAAACAGATGAATTCAGGAGCATAGTGTTTTTCTGGATGTCTCCACCTCTGAACTCTATCTAGCCTAGTATCAGGTTAGAATTGGAAACACTTCCCTCTTCTTGCTCACGCACAGTTTTGTACTCAGTAGCATACTTGCTTCTGAAGCCAATGCCTTTCCCTTCAAGTGAATGTCTAGCTTTACAATTTGGGTCCACTCATTCACTCCTGCTGTAAGGTCCATCCTCATACACCCTGGGCTGCAACTGTCACACACATAGCAGTGTTGGTGTTAAAAGTTTTAACATTAATGTCCGTGATAGTGTTAACCATTAATGTTAAGATCAATACCCCTGGCTTTGTTCTTACCTGGCCCACCACACTACAATTTTATTAGCACGATTTTTAGCTCTCAGTTGCATACTTGTTCCACTGACTATCAGCCTAAAAGTCAATATTTTTTCAAATGTTTTCTTACTTAATTACCATTGACTGATGACAGCAAACTATTCCTACAATTACTTTCCCACAAAATGCAGTCCACTTCACCAATGAACTCTTCAGTCAGTGGTGAAAATTTGAGCAAGACAGATGAAATCTGTTTCCTGTAACTCCTTTTACAAACTTTTGAAATATACCCTAACTGCCCATTTCCAGCCTCTACAATAAGCTAAAGAGTAAGATTCCTTAGGAAATTAAGTAATACAGAAGTATAGTACCGTGATCATGCATATGCAACATATTGAAAACCAAATAAACAGGGCTATATTCCTGTTTAAAAATAAAGAGATATAAAGCAAAACCTCACAAGCATTTGGATATAAACCTGATGATAGCTGAGTCTACAGAGTTTAATTTTCTAACAAGTAAAGTATTTTTATCTGAGACTTTCAAGCATAGAATTGTAAAGCTAAGGGAGAAGCAGCTGGGTATTTCAGAAAGGAGGGAGAAGGCTTATAAATTAGCCCATTGGCACAGTCCTAACTATAGTATCACGAACAGTACTGTTATAATATTATTGCTGTAGGTTAATGTGATCCTTTATACAGCCTTTTATTCTTCCACAGTAGCCCATTTTCAAGAAGTAAAATGGTTTCATTTGAATTGCAAATCCCAACACATATATAGTTTTATTCTTTTGGAGCAGAATGAGTGACAGTGGTATATTGTAGTTAACAAACCTTACCCACTTTTAAATACATTTCTGGTATTGAAAGCTAACAGAGCTGAAAACTGAATGGGTAAAGGCTCTGCTCTGGCATTCATTCCTTTATTGGAGCCTTGAAAGGACCTTATGGAGGGAACCTGATAGAAATTTCGTGTCACTGCTAAATAGAACTCAGTCCAAGGTAGAAAAATAAAAGGTTAGGTCTGCCGCCTTTTATAACTTTTCATTCCTGGGGGACAGTGCTTTCAAAACTGAAACTACGGGCTGTGCAGCCTGTTTGATTCAACTCGTCCCTCAGATTAATGAACTACAGGCCTCACAAATGCTGAACCAAACCTTTTGAAAGATTCTGTGCCTCCTATACACAAATCCATTAGTGTGGGTGGCAGCAACAGAAGCTAAAAAAAAAGCAGCTACAGGAAACTGTTCAGTGTGAAGTAGAGACTAGTCTCCCAAGAGTCTTGCACTTGTAAAGCCATTTTTGGGTCTAGTACAGAAGCTTAACATACGTACTGCCACAAGTAACAATTGGTTTTCTTAGCATATCTTCCTATTTCTCCCCTACCTATATCAAAACACAGTTTATAAGCAGCATTTAAGGCACACTGGGAATACAGGAAGCAGCAGGGTTGCACGCTAGCAAGAAGAATCTTACCAGCTTTTCAGTATAAAAGGTTTGTGGGTGTGGTGGCCCAGGAGTTGGGCTAGTCAATCAAGTACTACATGGACAGTAAATCTGAGGCATATCATAGACATACAGGCATAGAACAGACAAACAATGCAGACTTGACAGAGCAATGTCAGACTGAGCTGATTTGCTAATCATCACCTTAACTTTTTTTTTTGAAGAAATCACTAGACCCCAAAGGCATATGCAAGTACATTTTTGTAGGAAGGAGCCATCAAAGGTGAGAAATGGGACTAGACCAAAGCTGTGCTTAAGTGCTCTGTAAGGGGAAAATCTCTTCAATACCTGCCCTGTACCATGAAGAATTAAAGGAAAAATTCTTCAATATCACCCTCAATGTTTTTCCAAAATTCAGGACAATTGTAGAAATTGTACAAGTATTTCCAGTTTAAACTCTTTTATAATCAAGCTGACTATCTGCTGAAAATCTTGAGAAGTAGAGCACTCCATATTATGAGGACACAATCTAAGACAACATGTCGCAACAAAGATGTTTCATGTTTTCATAATTAATTTTCCATTCAGCAATTGTACTTCAAAGTGCTCTGACAAAAGAAAGTTACTCACATGTCCTTCAGGCTGCAACAGCAGAGAAGTGAGACAAAGGGATGCCTCTACAGCCATGAGATCGCAGTGACCTGACATTCACTTGAGTCTGATAACTCATTTGAGCTCCAGCATTTAACAGAAAACAGATTTATTTTAAAAAAAAAAAAAGAGTCAGACAAGTGAGAGACCTATAAAAATAATAAGTTGCATACAGGAGCAGATACCAATTTAAATATACCTTGACATCAGCTTAATTGAAGAATGTCTAATCTTCTGAAATTCTGATATTCAATAGGTTTCCAGTCTACATCATAAACAAAGAAATCTTTTACATTAGTTCCTATTTCTGTAAGACTGACACTTGTAAAATTCTTTTACTTTAACCTTCACAGTCCATGTGAACTTAAATGCTGGATACAAAATTAGAAACTAGCATTTGCAACACCCTCATCCACTCCCAGCACGCATGCACCAGACACACATACAAGCCAAGTATCTACCTTGCCTAAATAGGTCAGAAATCACTGCATTTAACAAGGTGAAAGTACTATGTTATTAACTGGGCCGTCCTGCATTTATTCTACCAATTACTCTAATAATCAGTGCCTTGGGAGCACATCTCCCTAAATAAAAAATCAAGAAATCATTCATTTTAGATGCTTCAGGAATTAATTTCCAAGATAAGGTGAAGTCATATACTGAGGCATGGGTGGACGTACATTCCTTCTTCACTATAGGCTTTCTAGCCTGAAGTAGGGCAGTGGCTTTCTTCACTGCATCAACTGCCAAGAAAAATGTTGCTAGCTTGCTACTGCAAATGCTGCATGGACAATAGGTTTCTCATACTTTTATGCAGTGTCTCCATTTAGTAGTTCACGGGTTTCCAAGAGATGAATGACAGATGTAGCAAGTAGTTTTAGCTGCCAAAACAAATGTTGGTCACTCCACGTATTGTTCAAAGTCCTTGACTAAACAGATTCAAGATGTTAGCTCAAGGTGAAATTTAATTCTACATAGTGTATTGTAGGCTTTGCAATATTTGAAAAAAGACAGTCTGAACCTGAAAATTACTTAAAAAACTGATTTTCAATCTGTCAGTACAGACTGGAGAAGTCAGTGACAGAAAAGGCCTTTCAAGAAATCCAGATTTTTGCTAATGAAGATAATTCCTTCCACCATACCCTAATACACTGGTTTTTTCTGATTTATATTTATGGAACAATTTGGATAATCTTCACAGAAAGATCTATAACCAATATATCAGATCATACTTTCCCTCACAGTCTCCTTGACTTTTCCCATTTTTATTCAACTCTTCTTAAAAATACCCTAAACAAAAAAGCTTTCATTTTATGAGTTACTATTTAAGACTGAACATATATTGACATGGTTAAGAAACAAGAATTATAGTATCACGTGTATGAAACTAGTCCTTTTTAATTTATACATAAGTCCAGTTGGGAAGAAACTAAAACGGAAAAGTTGTGGAAACAGCATAACAGTAATTATGCTGTTCATCAATATAGACATGTGGGTGGAAATAAAGAGCAAGAAACCTCCAGGCCACATCTGATCCCAGAATCTAATGAGAAGAAGAATCTTTGGAGTTTTCCTACAGCTATGGAGGAAGAAGCTATTTTCTCTCTTCAGGAAACGGATAACTGAAAAAAAAATGAAAATATATTTATTTTGCATAAGAAGTGATTGTGTGACAGTCAAACTCAAGGACTGGAAAAAAAGAGAAAAAGTGGCTAACAAAGGAAAAAACACCAAATTATTTTCATATATTCATTTATTTACCTGCTAGAGACATATAAAAGGAGAAAATATCCCCTTTCAGTTGATCTGATTATTTTCTGCTCATAGTGGAAACAATTTGCCTCCATTTTGCCTCCTAAGCAAGCAACAACTCTTTGTCATGTAAACCTGAACAAAGGAGCTATTTTTCAGTGTTTATCAGACATGTTTTCTACAGCCTGATGATAATTCAGGCAGTTTCTTCAGGTCTGAAGAATATAGATACTGGTACAATAGTAACAAAACCAGCTGATATAATGGAAGGATTGTCAGAGGGATTTTCACACAGGAAAGGTTTCTAACAAGAAGGAAAATACCCAGCTCGCTACTCGCATTCATCTTATTACCTGTCAACAAAATTGCAGAGAAATCTGGAAAACTGAACTTTTGAAGGCATGCTGTAAATGGTGCTTTCATCATTCAAGTTAGAACCCTGGGAATTCCTTTTTAGTCATGTTTCATAAAAACAAATATTGAGGGAAATCAGAGATTTTTAACAAGTCTGCTTCAAAGTACTGAACAACAAGCCTCTCATTTCGGCTCTTCTCTCTAAATCCTAGGCTGACAAGTGTATCTGGTGAATTAATGTTGAATTGTGAACAATAAGCACTCTAAGCCTTTTCTGTTGCTTCAGTGATGCAAAGCTTAATTAGATGGTTAACTAGGCATATGGCTGCTTTGCATCATTGTAGGAGCAGAAAACATCTGACATGCACACTGCTCCCAGAAATTTAAAAGCAATGTAATTGTTGGAATTTAATCTTCAGAAATGCCAATAGCAAATGGTTGGGGTTCTAAAAACATGGAGAATGTGACAGGTTTTTCATTATTTCTTGTAAATACCAACATCTATAAGCAGAAGACCAAATATACACAGTGACTTTTTTTATTGCAGACCCATCAGCCAGAGTCAAACAACAGAAATACACTGAGCAAAACCCAATGATTTTAGATCAGTACTCAGGTCAGTCAGCAACTCCAGCAGCTACCAGTTTTTGAAAGTAAACTCCAACCTTGAAATCTGATGGCAACCACTGTAAATGATGCTGCAACATCATCAAATGCAAAAACAAATTAACAAAGTCTGAAAGTTTCAGAACAGAATTTTTTAAGGTTGAACACTGCTCATCTGCGTGATGAAAAACAATGTTTGTTTTTAATGTTGATATATTCAGAAAGTAATCACCATGGGACTACAAAGCACAGCAGTTCATTCAGAAAGTACTACTGATCATTTCTATCACTTGAAGTTGTAATCTAAAGGATCATGATCTTCTCTAATGTATTCATTATTTAAATTTATTCACCAAATAGTTTTTATAAAAGATACTTGGTCTACTCGCAATTTACAATCAAGTTTCAGTTAACGTAAAATATTCAGAACTCAAGCTCTTTTGAACACTGAATTTGCATGCTTTGCTTCTGTTTTTTCTCTGAAGAAAGATAATACTTAAAATTACCCTTCCTGTTCCGATTCACTTGTCTACGAACTTGAAATTCATCTTTATTTCTATTTTGGTACAGGCTTTTTCAATTACCCTTATCAGCAAATACTTCAGCCCTCATGCTTGCTAAGAAAATCACAGGAATCAAAAACAAAGAAGAATATTAAAAAGGAGCTTAAAATTTGAATGCATACATATCAAAAGTTGTCTAGCAACAAAAAGTGTCATTTTTAATGTTTTGGAAATGATCCAGATAGCTGGAAAGACACATTCATGTGTCTAGGTGTTGGTTCATGAGGAAGGCCCTGGATTCCACATTTTTAACACAGACTATAAAAATCAATCCAACTTGTGTCTCTTCCTTATTAGCTTTTATTATTTTAATAAAAACCTCAGACTGTTCTCACTTAGCCACATATATTACTGCTTTCTATATGCATATGAACATAATGAGAATAAGTCATACAGGCTTTATACCACACAATGTTTGTTTATGCTAAATTAGGATGATTACTTGAACTATGTATAGTCTCACTCATTAGACAATGAAGAGGCTGGCAGTGGAGTCCCACAAAGTATTCTACCATCATAGTTGAGTATTTTGTGTGATTCACTGTATTTCATTTATCTTGGCACAAGTCATTTAGCAGAACTGATGTATATTCCAAAGCAGAGCAGAAGAGCCAAATACATGCATTTAGCCAAGACTGTTCATTCCCAATGGATTTCGCTCATCTCAGTCTACAGTATTCCTAAACCTGTGTTACTTTTATAAAGCATGAAATACTTCCACCCCACTCCCCATTATTAGCATCATTTGAAAACTAAAACAACCTGTACCCTCTTCCTTCAAACTTTACAGACGAAGTCTTCCTTCAAATACTGCTATAACAATATATCCAATTCATGCATTTGGTCCTTAAACACATTTTCTTAAGCAATCAAATTACTGAGTTTCTCTACTTACCATCTATACTAATGAGCCCACTGCAGAAGATAAACTGGATTACTACCTCAACCACCACCCCCCCTCTACATTCTGTAGCTGTCATAGTATTGCAGGTGTTACAGAAATATTCGTGATTTGGGAAGGGTTGGGCTACCCATTCTAAGGTTAATTAAAAAAAAAACAACACCACTCAAAGAAAAATACAGGAGATTGCAAATGATTTCTTTTAAAACTGAAATTATGTCAGTTGATATGAAGAAACAGCCAACGGTGGTACATAAAATAACGGCAATAGGCATTCTCTGATTTATCAACTAACTGCTAACTCTACGGAATTCAACTCTCTCTAATACAAGGATACTAGCAAATATTAAAGCCCCAGAGAAGATGATTCCTAGAATAGTCAGTGCTAAAATCTCATATATAAAAATGAGCCCATAAGATTTTTCAAGCAAGGACCAGAGACAAGACATCTTACAGATTTCAGTATGGTTAATACTTCAGCGTTTATCGGTACCCATTTGCTCACTAGAACACTAGAACAAGAAATTACAACAATTATACAAGCAGCATCCCTCTGCAGACACACTACAAACTTTGTATCCCCTTTCAATGTCACTACACATTGCAACAACTAATTAAAAAAAAATGTATTTTTTTCTTTCAAAATTACAAAGTGAGTAATTGGCTTGAGCCAACTCTTGCCTTCATTATAAAATGTCTGCTGCCACTTCCTCTCAGTAGGAAGTGATAGATGGGAGATGAAGGCTCCAATTCACATTTTAAAAATAACATTTCTCCCCTTTAATGTGAAGTGATCCTCAATCATTTCATGTAGATGAAAGAGGAAGTTGAAACCTATTCCAGCTTTTTATTCTCTTTCCTATAATTAACATTTACGTATCCCAGCTGACATGTCTTACATGTAAAATTCAGAACAGTCTGACACGGATGAACAAGTCTACCTTAGAAGAGAGCTGTATTTAATACGTAAGAGAAATAGTGATAGCCTCCTCCCTGGAAAAGCAGAACTTGTAACACAGAGTAAGGAAAATTTTATTTCAGTGGAAATGAAAAGAAATAAATCTTATGAGATGAAAAAGAGGATTTGCTCCTTAAAAGGTACAGAGTGAACAGCATAAGGCCACCCTGCACTGAAAAATCATAAAGACTTCAAGAATTAAGGCATCTAGTTAGAAATACCTACAATTAAATTTCTTATAAAGAAAAGTGCCAGTGTGAAGCAGGATTTGGATTCAGAAAAATGGCATTCTAAGCATCAGTGCAGTAACACACACAGGCAAGAAGCAGAAATTCACCCCTGCAGCATGAAAGAACGGGAAAATGTTAATATGCAAACAAAACTAAGAGCCCTAGAAGCAATTCCTCAAGGACACAACATTACCACACATCCACAGGAGCCATAAGGAGGGATTCACACCATGTCACAACAAGCACAGCCTGTTCTATTCTTCATCAGTTCCCGCTGCCAGGACACAGACCATGGCCATCCACTCAGGACTCTGCCATTTTTACTCAAGGTCCCTCCATCAGCGGCAGGCCAGCCATGACAAGTGACTCTTGCCTGACACTTGGGGTAAGGTACAGGCCACGGATTCACTCAGGTAATCCAGCCACTTCTCTGGAACCACCTATAGCAGCTGCTGACTAGAGCACCAGTTGGTGGTGGCAGGCAGGCATCCCACCAGCAGCTCCACTCACACATGGTAGGGGAACGCAAGGCATCACTCCTGGTGGATGACTGATAACCCAGTGTGATAAAGCCTTCAAATCAATTGACAAGTACTCCAAGTAATGAGAAAGCACTGAGGGCAGGCACCTGTCAAGAAGTGGCAGAAGTTGACACACTCTGGAAAGAATGGTGGATTGTAGGCTCTGTCTAATGTTAGTATTCCAGCATACCTTTTGGTAGCATGCCTCACATGCAAGAGCACTGCCACTGCTTGACAATGAAGGAAGAAAGAAGCAAAAGATAGCTCCTTTCCAACGGACTGACAACATCAAAAGGGTTTTTTCCTGGGTGATGCTGACTTTTTAGGGAGCACAAGACTACCAGACTTGCCCATCTGCCTGCCCTCAGTCTTAGGCACAGAGGAAAGCTGCCGCAGTCAGACATGGAGAACGTGGAGGATCAGAGCACACCGGTGAACACCCTGTGAGGGCCCTCTGGGACCTGCCAAATTTTGCTCTGCATTGCTTCCTCAGGGCACCTCTCACCCTCCTGCCCTCCTGGGAGGAGCAGCTCCAAGTGCTTTCTGACAGGAGTAAGGGGTGGACCAAACATATCCTAATTTATCTCTCCTGGTGTGTTTGCAACTTTCAAGTATAGACTACTGGCTCCAAGTTCTGCATTTGCCGTCTGGTCTTTATATGCCAACCTCCTGATTGAGTCAATTGTTTTGGTTGATTCTTTGTAATAATGTTGATTTTTCTTTAAACTACTAAAGCATCCAGAAACAAATAAGAGCTATATGGGACTTCACAAAAAACCCAGTACCCACAACTTCCCTGTTATTTTTTAGGTCAGCAGTCACATATATCTCGAGAGACCATCTGGGACTTGCCCATAGCTTGTATTAACATCCATATAATGTTACTAGAGACGTGTCAGTAATAATGGGCCCTGTGCTAATTTTGAGACGGGTAGTGAGTGATCTGGGTTTACGGCATATCAGCCAGTATTTGGAAGAAGTTGTAGAACAAGCAAGGGTACCTCCCTTATTACACTGACTGGTCAAGAAGTGGCAGACCTGGAAAATCAGCTTGGCCATAGGATGAGAGAGACTAGCAGCAATTTAGAAGAGACAAAGAACAGAGAAGAGGAAAACATCTCTACTCAGCAGAAATACAGGACTTCCTTAACTGAAGAATTAGCCAATTAAGAGGTCTATGTGTTAAGAGAAAAGGGCAGAAAAGGAGAGGCATGCATTCAAGTGGAATGTACATTCCCTTAAACTTTGATTTATACTGTGCCTCAGAGTGATGACGGAAAACAGGCGACAATGACATATTATTATATCCTGACTGTATCAAAATCTGTTTAGTGTTTTTTCAAGTAAAAAGTCATTGAATTGCATTAAAATCCCTTGCAGATCTGTGTATTATATGTCCTTGAAGAGGTAAGTAGTAAATCAGAAAGCTCTTTGGGATCAAGTTACATGATATGACTAAGTCAGTTTAACTCCTTGATATGGTAAAAGGAGAACATTCTGCATGATGCTTTTCTTATCCTCCCCATGTATTTCTGATTCTTGTTCTGTAGTGCTTCTGGCACTATTAGTATTGCCATTGGTTCCACTCACTGGCTGGCAATATTTCTGTGGGTTGTTTTTTTGTCCCATCTCCTCCTTGGTTAGTTTTTTAGTTTTCTGCTGTTAGGCAGTCGAATCAGCTCACCAGATGTACGACGGACTCTAGTTGTCAGCACAGGAGGAGGAGTTGAACCTTGTGGCTTGTAGCAGGGAAGAGTGGCTCAGCTGTCTGTTAGCTTCAGCCTACCATTGAATTCAGCTTACAAATATTTGTAAGTTAGCAGGCCTTTTAAGAAAGCCAGGACTCAACCCCGCAAACCTAATCTGTGAGGTTCTGCTTCTAATCAAGGCAGGGGGCAACTCTGCCACAGAGGACAGAGGAGATGATGCTGGAAGCCACCCAAAACAAAAGAGGACAACTAAGAGCAGAGCAGATTAGGGCCTGAACACAACAGCCTGATGAATGTCTAGTAATTCTGTAGAGGGCCTCATTGGTTTGGTTCTGACCAGACATGAAAAATAACATCCTTGCTCTTTGCTGTAGTCCTTTTTAAATACTACTGACTTCTCCATGCCTCTCTGCCTTTGAGAAAATGTTGCTGGGTTCTCCACTACTGTATTTACTTGCCTTAGTCTAGATTAAATATCGTTTATTGTTTCCTGCTCTCATTTTTAAATTCTTCAGACTGACTCTGTCTTGAATTTCCTTTCAGGATATTTATATTAGATTTCATTACCCAATCACATGTGCAAATGAATTGTACCAAGTTTGGATATCTATTTCTATAATATATTGTTGGATAATGTTCCAGAAGCCTCTGTTCTTTGGTCACATCCAAAAAAATGTGAAAGAGTATTTTATTAGTGGTGGGCCCTTAATTTTTTTCAATAGTATGACATACGGTATCTGTTTTGGTATGTGATATGAGTGCAGATATCTGATTGACATGGAAGCAAAATTAAAGGCTGAGCAGCTTTCTGGAAGGTTGCTTAGTGTTCAGTGTTAGAACTCCATTTCATATTTTACAGACGAAGTTAAGACAGTAATATCGAACTTTTTTAACACTCAGGAGGGTAGTATCTCAGAAGAGTTATGAATTCTAATATTAAAGGTAGAATGAAAAGAAGCAGTATTACTATAATGTAGGGAATAAGTTATTTTAAAAAATTCTGTGCCTCATATAGTATTTTCCTTCTTGTAATATTTAACTGGAAAAATTAGTCTATTCTGTAGCTCCAGTAAAAGAAGTTACGTTGGAATAAATACTCTCCAATGTTTCCATTGTATTTTGGGCCCAGTAAGTGGCAGGTTTTGTAGCTAATAAAACATTTGTAAATTTTCAAGCACTGCTGGCTGAACGTTTTGTTTTGATTGTATCTGCTTTATCTCCCCATCCTAGTAAATTCCCATTAGCTAACTGTTATGTTCTCCTTGACTTCTTACAAATACCTTCATTTTATGAGTAGAATAAATGTAATAGTTTTTCCAAAAACAGGAAGATAAAAAATACTGTTTGTCTCAACAAATTTTACAGCAGAAAATACTGCCCTAATGATAGGTATGCTAAAGAGTTTGTGTTGTATCAGTGTACCGAGTACAGCCATCTGAATATTCCTGAAGAGCTGGGTGTTAACCCAGTGTGTGAAGACGGCAGGAGTGGAGCAGCTCTGCAAGGGAAGGCAAGGTGGGAGCTGAGGAGAGAGACCGTGGCTTGGGCAGGGACAGTGTCCTTGTCAGCAAGCTGCTCAGTCCCTTGGCATCTGAAAGACAAGCAGAGCAGGGTGGCTGTGACAGTGCAGCTTCTCTCTTGTAGGGGTTGTTCATCCAAACAGGGTGGTTCTCAAGGGATGCAAATAAACCTTTGTTGTGTGGGTTTTCTTTTTTTAAAAAAATATGCTGAACTATCATTTTCCTAACACTCCCTAGTGCTAGATGAATTTTGTGGGCCATGAGCATATGTCAAAAAGTAATTCTGCTGTGGTTCTCCAGCAGTACTGATGATATTCTCCGCAACAAAAAACGTTATTGGAGGAATGATGACAGACCTTCATACAAAATAACTGTGAATAATTTCAACTAACTAAACCATTCTTTTTGTTTGCTTTTTTTAATTGGCTTTTCTACTACATCAGGTTCCGGAGCTGAAATGGATAGTTCATTGATGTATCAATGAGGTTGTGCCCTTCACAAAGCCCTAGTTAGTATCTGGTGTGACAGTAGGCTCACAATAACTTGCCCTAAGTCAACGAAATTCAAGTACAAGTTTTAGTTTTCAGTTAGTAGGGAACCGTTTCTAGAGCAAGCATTTCTTTTTTGTTTTATTTTGTGTATGAACTGAGGAAACTTTTTATATATTTTCTGTGGAATACAGTGAGATTCTCTTTGCCTCTTGAGTGAGCAATAACTGAAAAACAAAAGCAGTGGCTCATCAGCTTCAGTCATGCACGCTTTTCACATGCTCTTGTCCATAAGAAAAAAAACACGTGTTTCAACAGACTGCAGGGAATGTGTTCTGGTTTCACCCAGATGTACTTTCTTCAGGCACTCTCACTTTTATTACTGTTTGCAAGAGAAAGGCTGTATCAAGAAACCTGGGATAAAGTAATGCAGTGTGAACCAAAGACATCAACCTTGCAACTATTTGCCCCTGGCCTGTTCTTACTGTACCTCTTTTTGTCTTTGATAGATTGAGAGGTGGGAAAAGCAGTAACATGGAAGCAGCATGGGAAATTGTTTTACCCCTCTGCCGTATATGATGGTCTCGGTGAGAGCACTGGTGAAGTGCTGTGAAAGAACTGGCATTGTGGTGGCAAGGGCTCCAGTTTCTGTTATCTGACTGCAGCTTTTGTGTGTACAAATACTAACTTTGGCTCTTCTCAAGGGATGTGAATAGCCTTGTATAGGACTTGGTAAATGAGCCATAGAGAACAGGGAAGGAATCAAATCAAGTGAAAGAATCTTGGTGACTGCTGTGAACTCCTAATAGGGATGTAAACAAGAAACAGTTTGTAGAAGCTCTCATGTGGAGGTGTAAATGTCTTATCTCTACATGCTAGCAATGACTGGGGCTTTTAATCTTTAAGATTAAACAATTCCTGATGGTTTACATGGTCAGAAACAGAGCTCACTTTATTTCCCCCTTTTATTTCTGTTTTTCTTGGTGTTTTGGTATTTGGCTTTTTTTGGGTTTTGGTTGTGTTTTTTTTTAACATGGAAATGTTTAGGAATTCAAATTTTAATTAACATAGAGGCATTTTAAACAGCCTCCAAAACTTGTAATGTTATTACTTAATTCAGATAGAAATGAAGCTCATGGTGAAAAGGCCTGGGGTATATTCATTGCCATAGTGATGTGAGGAGTACTGGAAGAATATACTTAGGGCTTTCAAAGAATTATCTGTTTTTTTCCAGCTTTCCAACTGTTCCTCATCTCCTCCCTCTACCTCCCCCAGTGATGCCACTGCAATTGTAGTGGGTTCTTTGTTTATAATAAAAATAGTGAAAATAAACCCTTGATCTTTGCATTCCAAGAGCGTCAGTCCAACTTCCTGAGGTTATTTCTCATTTCTTGCAAATATTTTTCTAGGAGCTTTTTGAGCACTTCAGTCCACTCCAGAATGTGAGGGAGAGCATGATAATACTGCATACATAAATACATGAAAACTTGGTTTTATTAAAAATGTGAAAAATATGAAGCATGTTTTCTGAGGAAGTATATGGGACTCCCAGTATTGAGCGTGTGTGTGTATGTATGTGCGTATAGTAGGTATATTTGTAACTATAAGATTAATGCATGATTTAAAACAAGGCTCTTTTTTTCATGAGTAGTATTATGTTAAATGACGGATAAAGTGGATAGCATTGGCAAACAGAAAGCATTTTTTCATGTCCTGGTTGTTTAAAGCTTTGCATTATCCTTTTGGCATGTGGGAATATCCTGTTAGTGGTTTTTAAATGCGATAACATATTTTTGTAATTTTTCCAGTGTCCTAAACATAGGTTTTTGCCTCCTGCAGTCACCTGTCAAAAGTTAGTTTCCTACAGGTCTCTCTGATTTCAGTTGCTGGATTAGATGCAATGGTGAAAATTGAGGCTGTACTTCAACTGATTCAGGAGGCAATCTGTAGCCTACCACTTTGTTTATTACCCACTTGCAGTTTTTCACTTCCATTGCTTCAGTTTTAAAATATATTATGTTTGTTACTGCAATAAGTATTTCTAGGACCAAGTGTTGCAGTTGGAAAGTCAAAAGGCTAGTGCATGTCTGGAAGCAGACAGTGTATGCCTTTCATTAGTAGGCTGTTAGCGATGTAAAGCTTCCCCCCCCAATTTTATGACTAAATGAAAAAAACAGGGAAAAATAATTTCATAATGTAATTTTTCCAGTGAAAGAGAAAAAAAGATACATGGTTTAAAAATCAAATAATTGTTTTAAGATTATAGTTTTGGTTTGGGGTGTTTCTTACATAAAGAAGGGTTCTTGGCTACATTGTTGAAGGAAATGTCATTTTGATATAAAATGATATTTCATTTTGGAAACGTGGAAATGAAAGAGTTTGGGTTTTTTATTTATAGCTTTCAAATCTGAAGCCATTAGCTTGGTTCAGCTCCCATTTAAGAACAGTTACCCTTGAGTCCAAAGAGTAGTTTTGGCAAATATGCTGTTCGCTCTTATAACGAACCCACCCCAATATCTTCTAATTCAAGCATTTAAGTGTAAAAGTTTGGAGGATGTTCTCATTTCATCCAAGTTCAACAGCAAAGAAACAATGACAGTCTGATTTCTCATTCTGAGACTAACAAGACATCTCTCAGTCAAAAATCCAAAGTCAATTTTTTTGACAGAGTGTTGAGAATAGATGAATTGTGAGAACAGGGTCTCAGGAGAATTCTCCTAGCTGGAACTTAGAAAGAAAACTAGAGAGAATCCTGAAGTAGACTTTGTGGGATTGAAGACTGTTATGCATTATTTCTCCTGTTTATATTTCACTGTCCTTGTCAGCAGAAATTAGCACAGAAATCCATTCCTCCTTCCCTCCCCCTTCCCCAGTTTTGAATGTTTTTTGATCTGTTGCAGACATTTCTTACAACCGCATAAGATTGTTTCCTTTTATATTCAACATTTTCTTCCATCTTGAGATGTTATGGTATATTCTTAAAGGAAAAACGGTCATCTACTGTAAATTATGGCAATACTGAATTTAGCCTGGGAACTGCAGCTTTGTAAATTCAGGCTGCAACATTTTAAGCTTCCTTGAAAATAGGTCTCTTCTATCTGAACAGTAGCAAGCACTGAATTCCAGGGCTTTCTCCCTAATCAATTCCTCTTGTTACTCCTGAAATGAAAATTAGCTTTGTATTTTGTTTTTAACCAAGACGGAAATTATGCAAATAGAAGTCATAAATAAAGCATGAGGGACAGAAAACATTAGCTATGCAGGAAAAGAATGCAAGGATGATGAATATTAATGAAAACAAAGATAGAGGGGTGTCAACCACATAAGTTGTCCTCCTGATCTCACTTCTGCAAGAGAGCAGCCTGCCGTATTCAGTTAAATGACTCATATTAGGGTATTTCACTGGACTGCAACCTGACATCAAGGTTCGCCTCTTCTTTCAGTGCCATCTTCTGCCTCATTACATAACCCTGCTGTGCTCTGTTTTCTAGACTCTTATCTTCATTAACTACTTCAGGGTATTCTCCAGTGGATGTATTAGACTACAATCTGCTTTCTAATCCTCTCATTCCCATTCAGTGCTCCTGTGAGAACAGAAAGCTCGCTTTCATCTGGTCCACTCCTCTCAGATGAGACTTCTCTAGGAGACTTGGAAAAACCTCAGTTCAGCCACGGCTTTGCCTCTCTTCCAAATGTAGGACCTTATGCTGAATGATTTCGGCTCTTCACACAAAGTATGTTTAGCATATGGCACTAGAAGGTCTGAATTCTATTTTTACTTTTGAAATTAACTTGTAATAGTTTTTCAGGAAAAAGTGAGGGCCATTTTTTTAAAATATTATCTCTAATATTGGATATCTATATATAGATGCATGAAGCCAGACTTTCTGAAGCAACCGGAACACATTTAAGTACCTAAATAAAGGTCAGATTTCCAGAAATGATCTGCAGCTGGAAGCTCTTGCCACTCAACACACAAAGCTCTTGGAAACCTAGCGATATATTTAGACACCTAAAGAAGAGCTGAATTCTTCTAAAAAAAATCTGGTCCCAATTGTGAATACTAACATCTCCAGCTTATCTATTCACTGAAGACTGGTTTCTGACAAGGTGACTATCTACAACTCCCATTGACTGCAAATCTCTATCTTCCTTGAAAACCAAAGCCTTAGTTGCCTGATAGGAGAACCAAAACAGAAAATTCACTTTTGCGCTTTGTAATTTTAAAATATTCATGCCTGTTGCAGCAGCACAGGACTTAATTTGCAAATGCTTTTTAAGGACCCAGCACTCCAAGTAGAAATTACAAAGGATGAACTCAATCTTACTAATAATTCTCTCTAAAATGGAGCCATACTTTCAAGGCTCCAGAAGAGTATATTTAAGTTAAACCAGTTTTGTTAGTGGAAATACCACTATGTTCTTGGAAAAAGAGTGGAGAGGAGAGCCTTCTACTGGGAATTTTCATCTGGGTGTGATTATGAATCCCTTTATTCATACCATAAGTATTTCATGACTTTGAAACCAACTATTTTTTCAATTAAGATGTCAATAAAAAAAATAAGCAATGGATCACATGGGGTTGATCTTAAAAATATGAACATCAACCTCAGATCCGTGTTGACACTTTATAGCTTATTTTCCAAATACTTTAGTTCCCATCCTCACAGAATTAACATTTTCCTCAATTGTCACTGCACCATAATGATGGTAGTACAAAACAAGGATTTTTTTCATCACTCTCATAACATGAGGTTCTCCTCAATTTAGCTTGTTCTAAAGTAACCCCAAAACTGAAAAGGATGTTTCCCATCCATGCTACTACTTTCATAGGCTAGCCCTGCGATGACTACTGTGATTGTTTTGTATATAATGGATTTTTGAAAGCATAGTAGTAATACAGTTTTAAATATAACATTTTCATTTATATATATATATATGAAAATATACAAAAAAAGCAAGAGTCTTACAGTTTCTGAAGGAAGCCTACAAGAAAGCTGGGGAGGGACTTTTTAGGCTGTCAGGTAGTGATAGGACTAGAGGGCAGGGATTAAAACTACAGATAGGTGGATTCAGGTTAGACATTAGGAAGAATTTCTTCCCCATGAGGTTGGTGAGACACTGGAACAGGTTGCCCAGAGAGGTGGTGGAAGCCCCATCCTTGGCAGTGTTTAACCCCAGGCCGGATGGGGCTGTGAGCAACCTGCTCTAGTGGGAGGTGCCCCTGCAATTGGTAGGAGGCGTGGAATAAGATGATCTTTAAGGTCCCTTCCAACCCTGATAATTCTATGATTCTACAATGGAGGTCAATGTTTCATTCCCTTACAGCAGCCCCGCTAGTCTGACTATTGGTGAGGAGGTCCCGATGCCTGGGGATTGAGATGAAGACCCCAGGGCTGCACTTACTACTTGCAAGCCATAAAGGGTGTCGCTTCCAAGGCACATCAGGCTCCTGCCATGAGAAATCTTGAAAAGGGAGGCGAAGCAGCCTGTACGAGCTGTCAAGGAGAGCGAGAGGCGTGGGCAGAGCTGCCTCACGGCAGCTGCAAACGGCACAGTTCACGCCGGGGCGAGGGGGAGAGCAAGCTAACAGGAGGCCACCATTGCCACTCCTGGGTCCTTTCCCCAGCATTCTGCCTCCTGCGTCCGCTTTCCTCTTCACCACCTCGGCACACTTGCTCACCTCAGCCAAGTCTTTCCCCACGGCTGTGGGATTAGAAGGCACAAAGACATACAGGCAATATCACTGCCAGCCTAACAACAGCTCCTCGATGGAGCAACAAACCCCACTCTGGGGAGGTGCCTCGTGGAGGGCGGTGGGAGCTGACCCGGTACCGTACCGGGAGGTTTAAGACGTCTGGCACTCCTCGTGAGGAGCTCTCAACACGAGTGGCAAACGTTTCCCTGGTCGGTGCTCGCAGCACCCTTGCTGTTCTACAAGGCTCACGGAAGCCAAACCCGCTTGCTCGGGTGTCATCGAGAGACAGTCACCGCAGTGTCCCCGAGGCCACATTCGCAATATTGTTTTCTGCAGCTTTTCTGCATTGCGATGGATTTCCTGCTTAAGTTGCATCGTGCTACTCCACGTGCCAGCCCAGAGCCCTGGCTGCTACTGAACAGGAAAACCGCTCTATAACAAAATAAATTGCATTGTGTTGCAAATGTAATTCTTCAGGCAATACACGAATCTCTATATTGCTTGCTGTCTGCAAATATATATATGTATCTATACGGTGTTTTTTTTTTCTGCAAGCACTGCCAGGACTAGCAAAAAAATATGCATTAAATCTCAAGCCTCTCTAACAAATGGAAAAAGAGCAGAACTGTTTATCAGAGCCAACTCCCCCAGACAGCAGCAGCCAGCTTTTGGCACTTGCAGTACACAGGCTAATCCTGAACAACCCTTTCCCCAAACGGTAGCAGGGATCCCTCGCTTGCTATCTGCACCTCAAACTTCTGCACAGGTCCTACCTGTGACACGCCAGCAGCTCAGCACCGACATCCTGACATCAGAATCACAGAATGTTAAGGGTTGGAAGGGACCTCGAAAGATCATCTAGACCAAACCCCCTTCCAGAGCAGGACCACCTAGAGCAGGTCACACAGGAAGGCATCCAGGAAGGTTTTGAATGCCTCCAGAGAAGAAGAAGTGAGATCCAAGCACATCAGCTGTGGCTGGAGCTCACACATTAACCAGGTATTTAAAAGCTGTTCATGCCCTGCAAATATCACACTGCCATCATTGTTGCCCGAGATACAACTTGCACCTTTATGGCCATGGAAGAGACGGACCATAGCTGAGCTGCTAGCGTGACTGGGCAGTCTGGGTCGGTCTCCCCGGGCAGGTGGGTCAGCTGTCATTGCAGAAAAGCTGCCAGTGTTCCCTTTTGTTTTCCCCTTCCTAGCTCAACGTCCGCACACGATTTCAGAGCAGCTGTTCAACTCTTTTCTACAAGATGCCCTCACCACCCTCTTGGGTTAGCGCAGCAGAGAAAGCGTTTTGGTCTTTGCTGCAGAAAAGTCCATCCCAATTTGAAAAGAAAAGGTTTTTTGATGAATAAGTACAAATTAAAGCTCCCGTTTTCTCCTTCCTGTCTCCAGCTCCTCAAAGAGCAGATGACTTCCAGTCCTACATCAAGACAGGATGCAAAGCATGCCCTTATTTTCTGTATATCCCTGGGTCCCGCTCACCACATCTCCGTCTCGGGAGGAACCTGCTCCGCACGCGTGCCCCAAGCACACGCAGATCGGCACGCTCGGATGTCGCACGCACGGCGAGGCTGCTTTCGGCACCGAGCTGGCCGCTGCTGGGTGCTGCTGGGTCTTGCCCAGCACCCTGGCCCCATTACTGCCATGATAACGAGCCTTCGAACAGAATCATGCTGCAGAAGCTTGAAGGCAGAGGAACGAGTGGGAGCCTCAAGTGGTTTATGTCATGACAGAGCTACCATAAAGGAGCTGAAGTTCTGACATGACAGGCCTTCCTTCCAAGGTCCCCGCACGAATCGCTCTGTTTTACCACGGTGCAAGCACAGGCAAAGCGAAGGTCGTGCATCACCACCCAGAGGGGAAACGAAACCCGCATTTGCAACTAACAAAAAATAACCAGGCTATGACCAAGCTGAGAACTCTGAGCTGGCGTCGAAGCCTCATTTAGACACGCTGCCTACAAACACTGAAGAGGCTTTCCCTGGAGAGCAGGGAGCGAGCCAGGAGAGAAGGGAAGGACCGCTGTGCTCCTCCGACCGCAAGCAGCGGCAACACAAAGCGACTCCCTTGGTCCGACGCACAAAGGCCAGGCCAGCTCTGTCTATCCACACAGAAATACTCTCAACCAGCAAACACCGCCCGCCCAGAAGCTGATCGATCTTACCGGTGTCGTGCTGCTTCCTCCGTAGAAAGTGACTTCCTCCCAGGTGACGATGAAGATCCAGCTGGCGGAGAAAGAGGACATGTCCTTGAAGTGCTTGCGGATGTCTTTGGAGGCTTTCCTCAAGAGCTCGGGGTCTGTGCTCTCCCTGTAGTAGATCTCTCCCCGGATGCCGTTGTGCACGTCAGCCCAGAAGGGTGCGATGAAGGCCCGGCCGTCCGTCAGGGGAAAGACTTCTGGCGTGAACTGGCTGACGAGCGCGTTGAAGGAGATCACACCGTTGTTGTTGACCTGCAAAGAGAGATCCTCTTCTGTTTGAAAGAGGCTCCACGGGGAGCAGGAAGTTGCCGGGTTACCAGAAACAGTGGGGTTGAATGGCTTTTGGCAGAAGGTGGTTTGTAATAATGGCAGTTGGGGAGACGGCCTGACCATCTAGGCAGAGAATCAACTTCATCCAACTAGTGATGGCCAAATGTTGAGTGCAGGAAGCCCCAAGCGGCACAAACCCCTGAAAAATCTGCAAGCCAGGCGTCTGACACACTTGGGATCTGCCCCTGTCTAAGGCACTGTTTTGATGTGCTCAGGTGAACCCTCTCAGCCCAGCCTGGAGGAGCCGGTGTCCCCTTGGCCGGGCTCTTGCTGTTGCCATCATCTGAGAACAGCAGCTGCTTGTCCTTGTCTCGGGCACCTACATACAGGTCCAAACCGCTGCCTTTTTTTCCCCCTCCCCTACGGGTCTCTGCATGTTCTTATTTCTTGTCTTGCGACAGGAATAATGTTCCTTGTGTCAAGGCCTTCGCTTTGCTGTACCATTTAATCACCTACAAAAAAAATTTATTGCCTTTTATATTCCTTCCCCATGAACATTAGCCCATTAAATATACCTTTGACTTTCTTAATCATAAAACCTATCAGTTCATGAAATCTAAGAACTTGTCAGGTAGGTGCCAATAAATCTTCTGAGTCCTGACGACGGGGAGAGCACATTTAAAATGCAGCCGCTAATGGCAAGGAAAAGAATCAAGGGAAGGTCTGCTTCTCCACTTACATAAATGCTTCTGTACGGAGCTCCAAAAAAGATGAATGGGATGGAGATCTTGATCTCGGGAGAGCTTCCATCATCGACTTTGGGTGTTTTCGTGTCGTTCTGCCAGAACGGATACAGACTCGCCACGGTGTGAGCTGGAAAGAGGGAGAAGAGAGTCCTTATGGCAACGTCAGGACTGGGCCTGACTCCAGAAAGGCCACGACGGGGACCTCGGGGCTGCCTATCCCCAAATGCTAACCTTCTGTGAAGTGAGAAATAACAGCCTTGCCCTCACGTCCTTCCCTGGTGTGGATGTGCTGGGGATGCTAAAGGTCTGCTGGCCACCTAAGTCATCGAGCCTTCGGGGTGGGGGTGAAACTCCCCACGGTGCACCGGAGGCAGCAGCCCAACAGTGACTCGCCCAACTGGTACTTGGCCACAGTGCATATTCTGCATTGTGGCTGCTGAGGAAAACAGCATCAAAACCCAGCACCGGCAGCAGGCAAAGGCTGCCTCAAGCCAGGGCAGAGGTGTCAGCTCTGGGCCAGGCTGATCAGAGACAGCATCACCCAAAGGTTACTTAGGGCAATAGCAAAGTGACCCCAAGAGGTGCGCACGGCTTGCAGCTGCACCTTTTGCTTTCCACGTGAAGGTGATCAAGTCATAACACCTATGCCTTGGCTTCACACTGGGACAAGGACAACAGGTCCATCCCCTCCTGCTCCGAGATGGGCAGGACTTTGCTGGTTCAGATGGTGAGGTGCTCAGGCGCCTGAGGACCAAACAGCACTGAGACTGACCCCCAGGGCCACACCTGACCCACAGGCAGTGGCACCTCAGGTTACAGCCTGAGCCGTCACGACTGCTCCAGCGTTTCCTGGCAGAATGAGGTTTCCTGCTAAAAGGTGCTGCCAGCGAACAGAATTGCCGCTCTTGAAAGTATTTCAGAAGACAGTTTTGATGTGTTTCAATACAAGCCTGACACTTTCTACTGGACTAAAATCCATCGGCTTGAGTCACAAGTGGGCACTTCTGGCCCCAGAGCACATGTCCTTTGACAGATTGCTGCTGTCATCTCATGCACTTTTTCTTCCAGTTAGCTACTGGTGTAGCTCTTCACGGGCAAATGGGGATTTTGCTGGGTTTTTCTCCCACTTCTCCCCTCTTTGATGTAGAAAAGCAGCGCCCTGTCCTCCTGACATTCAATCCTGGCCAACATGAGCCACCGGGTCCTGAACAATTCCAGCTCTGTTCACTTGAATTTGGGATGTGCTTTTGTTTCTCTGTGAGACTAGCGAGTTTCAAAAGCATAGAAAATCATGGCTCAGAAGGGGGCCTTGACTACCGGCTGGTCTCACGTCCTGCCCCAAAGCAGGGCTGACCCCACAGTCAGAGCAGGTTGTTTGGTGCCTCTTCCAGCCCAGATGTGACCATCACCTCATCACAAGACAAAATGCACCTCAAGAAATGGGGTGCGAGCAAAAGGAGAGGCTTCCTGCTGCAGTCTGCAGCCCTGCAACCCCACCAGAGGCACCACCACATCTGCTGTCTGATGTCCTCCACAGGCACCCCAGGGGAACCTCACAACCTGCAAACCATCACAGTTTTGCTACCACTTACCCGATTGACCCAGCTGGTCCTTTAGTGGTCGTAGGTTGGTCAGCCTGCTCTAGCACTAGAAATTTTTCAAACTCCTATTTCACAGCGACTGGCCAGAGCATCACCACCCAGCTCCAGAACGCCCCATGCGCACACCCCACCCCATATAAATCACATATTCACACATATGTAAAATGCTCACTGAGCTCAACGTTTTCTGTAGCCCGTTTTCTGCCAGCTTTCTATTCTGTGCCACCCATCAGCTCCTCATTTAAGGTAAACTATCATTGCTTCATTGCTCCCAACGAAGCAAGGGCCGCTTGTGCAGGCTGCCGATCCATCTCGGGCCACACAAGCTGTCACTCGGGCATACCCGGCCCCTGAGCTCACCCATCACCCCACTCACCCTTAAAATCAGCCCTCCCTCTCCAGATTGCCCTGGTTCTTGTCCTTGCTCCAGCCAAGGGGCTGGGTGTGTTTTCCAAGCTCTCCATAGGTCTGTGGGCACAGCACTGCTCCAAGGTGACCGCTTTCCCAGCACAGCGGACGAGCATTGGCCTCGCAGCACCCGAGTGGGAGATACTCACCTCGCTGCCGCACTGTTATCACCAAAACGGCCACCCAGGTTCCAAGAAACGATCGCTTGTTCATCCTACGGGAAGGGAGGAAACACGGACATGCATCATATTGGCAGGAAAACGTGTCCTTGAGCAAAGCCCGGGTGATGCTGACTGCCGCTGCTTCCGAAAGCTGCCCAGCTGCTGCCAACACGCAGACGTCTCAGGGATGAAGGTGCCTTGCCCACCAGGCAGACCCCAAATGCCCGCTCTGTTAAGTGGTGTAATGAGACCTCCCTGGAGATAGCAGCAAACGGCCCTGCAGGTATTGCCAAGGTGAGGCCAGCACCACACAGGAAAGCTGCTGCTAATATCACTCGGCTTTAGGAAGTTGTAAATAGCCCCAGTTTTCCGTGGGCCATCTGTTCTCCTGAGAGATCAAAAGCAATTCCTCCCTGATCTGCCGAGCGTGAGGATGGAGGCTTCTGCCTGACTTCAAGGGCGACAGCCTCGTGCTGCTCGGAAGGAGAGAGCCAGCACTGAGCTGCGGCTCGATCCCAGAGCTGAGTGACTTCAGACACTGCTTGGACTAACGCTCCGCGCTGGCTGCTCACGCAACGGCCGCTCACCGGGTTTGACGGGCGCGGAAGAAGCACAAACATTGACACAGCTGGGAACTCCTCGCCATACAGGAATCAGTGATAAGAGAGAGAAGCAGACACAGGGCTGGGAAAATGAAAGTGAAATCCCGTGCCAGCTTTAATTCCTTCCGTGCCTAATGCAATTTGTTACTCCTTATTAATCCAATAGAAAACATCTCTATGACACCTGCTTTGATTTCTTCGCCCGGCGCTCCCTGTCACGGCTCATGCAGAGCTTGCAGGAAAGCACCGTGTGCTCCCAGCGTGCACGCCACTGGAAAAGCACACGAGCAGCTACGTACACAAACTGTACCGCTGCCTTAGGTGCAGATGTAGTTTCCAAACCAGCCTCTTTACCCGATCAGCTTTACACGTCCCGTGCTTTTCAATTGCATGGACACAGCGGGTACAAAACCCAGCACCTCTTTGTGTTCTCCCTATAGATCTGGTGTAGCATCCAGGGATCAACAGCTCCAACTCCTTCTGAGTATATTGCCATACACACATAACGCACAGAGCTCAGGACTAGGGCAGGGACTGTGCCATCATCTGCTCCACATCGCTTCCCCTTGCCTCCTGTTACCGGAGCTCAGAAAGCGTGAGACACGGTGCAAGGAAAAGTTCTTCCTTGCTTCATCTCAGCGTGCCACTTGCATCAACCCCGGCCACAGCCTGCTCCCAGCACCCGCCTTCTGCCTTGAGAAAAATTCATTCCGCCACGGGTAAGTTCGACCGCACTCCCTATCTTGGAAAGATGGAAGGAGGATGACAAGAGTTTTATAGAGACTGTAAATCCGAGCCGCTGCGGATTCACGAGCAGAGAGCAGGCAGACAATGCCTACTGGAGACCAGGACAGCCCAAGAACGCAAGCGAGACGGGCTCCGCTTGGGAGAGGTTGACAGACACCAAATGCTACATTACTTAACGGATCACACTCAAAAATACAATTTTTTAGGCATCGAAAAAAAAAAATATTACCAACCTGTTTCGTAGACTCGTGGAGCAATCAGGTCTGAAATTTTAGAGCAGTGTTGGTAGAGCAGGGAGAAACCCTATGTCAGTGGAGAATGCATGCCGGGCCTCCTCTGCCAATTACTGCTGACGACTGAAACGATGCCTCAGTCCCCTTGCTCTCGCAATTGAAAAGTCCGTTTTCTTCGACGCTGTCCCAGGGCTGGAGGAGTGTTGAGTTGCGATTACGACTGTTGACTCTATTGATAACCAGCAAGCTAATCTGGAGATCAGATTCTGGCCTGGAGAGGGAAAGAAGCCTCTTTCTTCCCCAAAAGCTCACCCCCTTGGGGTGGATTCAGATGGAAACGTCAGCGAGCCGGAGCTGGGCTTGCGGGTGCGCTGCTCGGCTCTGCTTTTCGCTGAAGCTAAAAAAAAAAACAAATCACCCAACAAAAAACACAACTCAGAAGAATTGAGCCCCTTCCTCCTTTGTGTAAGTGGAAAAAAAAAAAAAAAAGCCCATCTATATAATGTTACAGGATTAGCATTAAACAGCGCGAGGCTTAAAGCACCGTTCAAAGGCAGTGCCCTGAAGTTTCAATGGAGCTATTTTTCCATCCAAGTTTTGCTTTTTCTGTAACTCTACTTACTCCTGCTTTTACAGGTGAAGGAAGAAAAAAAACTTACCCAGTGCAGCGCGCTCTCTCCAAAGCCACCGGAGAGGATTCCAGTGCTGTTCCTGCTTCCACCCTCTCTGGAAGGACTGGTGTTTGCACTCAAGCTGGTGGGGTTTTTCACAGGGGGGGGATGGATGTGAGCATTGTTACCATTTCCACCCCTACAACCCGCAGTTGCCACAGGGATTTTCCCTGCCTCTGGTGTCTGGGCTGCTGGATACACAACTCCCTTCAGGGCCAACACCGTGGGCTGTGGGTGTAGCCGAGGTGAGGACTGTGCAACAACATGCAGGATGGGTACAAGCTGGAGCATAGGAGGTTTTGGGTAAACGTAAGGAAAAACTTTTTCACGGTGAGGGTGACAGAACTGGAACAGGCTGCCCAGAGGGGTTGTGGAGTCTCCTTCTCTGGAGGCATTTAAAGCCCACCTGGACACGTTCCTGCGTGACCTGCTCTAGGTGATCCTGCTCTGGCAGGGGGTTTGGACTGGCTGATCTTTTGAGGTCCCTTCCAACCCCTACCATGCTGCGTTAAGGGGCTGAGCGAGGGTGCCCTGGCCCCCCATGCCTGTGCCCTGTGGCCACCTGAGCTGAGCAACTACCAAGGATGCTTCTTGGTCCTCAGTGGTCGGTGGTGGCTGCCGCTTGGCGACCGTTTCCAGCCGTGCCGATGGGCTGGCTCCTGCACACCCTTGCTGATGGTGCATGGCACCTTTGCTAGCCCTGGAGAGCGCTACCTGCCAAAGGTCTGCAGGCTTAACCCTCAAGCTGTGTTACAGAGACCACAGCTCTTCATCTGAGCCCAATCTGTAGACTGAGATAAGATCTCGGCTTTGATTTCATTCCCATCGATGGCAGATGAGAGAGGGAGAGGCAGAATATTGGCCGAGGGGTGAAGGAAGCGATGGGCAGAGCCCCGTTAGAGAGCTGAACTTCCACAGCCTGTGTTAAGGCTCAGCTAAGGCAGGAGGTGCTCCAACCCCACCGCTCTGTGGGGGGGAAACAGCCACCTTCTCACCGACAAAACCACCCAGCCCAGCCTTGGCAGAAGGATTTTCCCTTCTGACTTTTTGGGTGAGGATCTTTTACTACCTCTTTTCCCAGCTAGGAGGCAGGTATTCCTCCTGGGCTCCCCACCTTTGGTCAGGAACGGAGAGGTGACAGGGATGCCAGCAGCCAAACCAGAAACAGCAAAAAGCCCAGACTTTTTTTTTTCTTACCCCATGACCCCGGCTGCTCTGAGAATTGAGTGCAGCAAGTTCACCCCTGACGTGCCCTATCTTACCTCAGCAGTTTTCATCAGGCCAGTACCCAACCTCCCCAGTAAATCCCTGAGTTTGCTTTCCTTTTATCCTCCAAGCATGGCCTTGCTAGCAGGAACTTCCCTTTATTTTTCTCCTTGCTTAAAAAAAAAAAAATTAGTATTTTTTTTTCCCCTTTTCTAAACCAGTAACTACTTTAGGAGGGCAGCGGGATTATAAAGCACTGGCTGACATTCCAGGGGCAGATGACTTCCAGGCTGCCACTCCACGTACCCCAGCTCCTCCTTTCTCTCCCACACAAACTGTAAATGTCACCAGCCACAGGAAAATCAATCGACTCTTCTCATCCTGTTTTGTAAGACAGAAAAAAACTGGCGAAAAAAGGTTTCCCTCTGCTCCTTTGTCAGTGTAATATTCTGGTCCTGTTTGTCCCAGGCAAGTCTACACTGATGAAGTCTCAGTGTCTCTTTGGGGAAGACTTTGTCTTCTGGGCTATTTTCTTTTGGACAAGGATGGTCCCATCATGCAGTGCTGAGCATGTTGGAGCTGAACAACCCACCAAAGAATCACTTTTCTTTATGTGTGTTTTTTCTTCTAGCAGAAAGCTTCCTTCCCATGCCTGACCTCAAGGAAAAAACAAGCAGTAAAAGATGAAGCAAGGGGATCTCCATCTGCTTGACCTCAGCAGAGCAACTGCAGGAGCACCTTGTCAAGGGGTCTGGCCCAGCCCAGGGAAGATGCCCTGGCAAGGGGTTTGCCCAGGAGCTGTGTCCCATCTGGGTGGGGGGCATCTCCCACCTCCTGCCTCTCCCCAGGGTTGTTTGGTGCAGGCCAGCATGAGCTAAGCCCATGACTGCTGCTTTAGTAGGCCACACAGCCCTCCCTATCGGCAATGAGAAGCCTCTCCTCGAGGGTGACACTCGTTTTAACCCCAAGGCCAGTCCCACCGAGGCCGTGGAGCAGGAAACAGCGACCTTGAGCCTCGTTCCTCACCTGGAAGTGGAGATGAGCCTGCAGCACAGAGAAATACAGGCCGGGAGAGAACCGGGTCTTGCAGCACTGCGACTTCTCCTTTCAACAGGAGGCATCTGGCCCTTGTGAGGTGGCTGTGCCTGAGGTCAGCAGGCAGAGAGCCGGCACCAGCAGCCAGCAGAACAAAGCACCTCGGCAGCTCTGGCTCTCCCAGCGCTGTGTGAAGCACGTGGGTGAGGCGGAGGGAAACGGTTCGCTTCGGGGGATACAAAAGTGCAAAACTCAGGACACTTTTTTGTTGTTGGTTTTTTTTTTTGGTTTTTTTTTTGTGTAAAAACTTACATAAGTTTATTGAACTGATCCAAACCAATTACCTATTTGGCCTGAATTCCACTGCTAAGTCTGCGAGCAAACCAAAGGCAAATTCTGTGAGCGGGAACTGCATTCCCCTCGAGAGAAACCAGAATAAAAAACGAGGTGGACTTACAGTTCTTCCTTTTTCTTTAAAATTACATACGGATGCATGATTAATAGGGAGCAAGAATAGACCTTCATGTTTAAATTATATTTGAAGTTTCCAGTAACTGCAGAAAAGCAATCACAGAGGCAAAGGCCCGAGATGGCTACAGCCCCTCTAACGTCGCTCTGGGGAAGGCATCTCTCCGCTGCCTACGGAAGTGCCACATTCAGATGAGGGAGGCACGGCTGCCAGGAATACATATTTCAGCCCCTGGGCCGCTTTCAGCACCTCGTTTGCATTTCTCAAATCCGCACGCGAACAGAACCTCCAGAAGCTCATTTACAAGCAAAACCGGCAACC
>WUAM01000287.1:84107558-84146344 GCA_024336885.1 Actenoides hombroni | reverse complement strand
GAAGTGTTGAAGCCCAGGCTGGCTGGGGCTGTGAGCAACCTGCTCTAGTGGGAGGTGTCCCTGCCCATGGCAGGGGGCTTGGAACTGGATGATCTTTAAGGTCCCTTTCAACCCTGACAATTCTATGATTCACGCTGGAATGCACTCTCTCAATCTCCTCACAAAGATTTGCAACCAAAAGTATATTTATTTAAATGATAATTATTTTTTTCCTCAAGAGAAGAAAAAGAATCAAAAACTTAAAGCACAACAATAAAAAGCTAACATACTAATGAATCTTAGCTTATAATTTTTTTCACTAAAGCAACTCAAAATACAAGAGCTGATGAAATTGCCCCTAAAATAACCTCCTTGCAAGACGTATTACATCAGCTGTAAATTGAACAGCATCATTTTAAATGCAGTAGGATATCTGGATCAGGAGACAGACATTAGAACATTTTCTCACTACAATACCTTTGATAAAGAAACAAAAAACCCAGGAAATTTTTTAGCAAGCCTTCTGTAACTCTCCCAATATTACAAACTACAAATTAAGTTCCCTATGATTAATTTTTTTTCCACATCAAAGAAAGAAATTTAAATTGATTTTAAGATTGTCTTCGTACTTCAGAATATGTCCATAATCCAGGCTATACATGCCAAAACTCCTGAAATAAACATACTTGATGTACTTGAGCAATTTTTCTTCCTATTTCTCTTTTTATTATATTTAGCCATTATACTTCAGCCTGAGAAATCTGCTAGTGTAAGTATTCACCAAGCACATACAGATTTTTCCATTCAGGATAGCAGGTAGTTTTCTCGGGGCAGTCTTGGGGTTTTGGTTTTGTTGTTTGCAGTTTTTTGGGGTTTGGGTTAGAGAGAGAGTGTGTGTGTAGTTTTTTTGTTTGGTTTGGTGTTTGGTTTTTTGGAGGGGATGGAGGATGGTTAGGGAGAAGAAATCAAAATGCTGATTTCAGGAGTACTAAAAGGAAAGTATATCTGCATAAGAAGGTCAATATTTTAATTCAGTCTTCCACTGCAAAATGTATGTCCCTGTGATATCAATCACATGAATGGACATATTTCAGCACAGTAGAGGAGGGAACTGCATTCAGTGTATCTGCAAATTTAAGCAGCACAACCAATATCAAGACACACACTCACTGGGGTTTTAAAACGCCAAAGGACCATTCTTTTCAGTATTTTACAGAGCAGCAGAGAAGGCACAACCTGCAGAGCAGGGTGCCTCCCTGTGGCAAATGAACACAGGAGACACCAAGCGAAGTACTGACCCTTAGTTCCAGTTTCTTTTACCAGCTGCCACAGCACTGTTTACAGGCAAAGGTATTTTGAAACATGAACATAAACGAAGACTCTCTGTTTCCACAACATAACTAAATAATTCTAGTACTATCATATGGACTCAAGCAGCTATAGCATCCAACGTACCTCTGAACGAGCTCTACTTCTCTTTATGTTATGGTAGGAAACTTTCAGAACGTCACCACAAAAAATATATACACAAAAAGAAACCTAACTCTTGGACTATACATTTTAAAGCTTGCATTCTATTTAGCTTTTTAGTTCTTTTAAAATTAAACAGGATTACACCAAGCTTCTCTCATGGAAAGAAGATAGATACAGACACATTTTTGTGAAGTCAGAGTATTTCACAACACAGAGAAAAAAAACCCTATTTTGTGCAGAGCTCAAATGAACATCTATTCTTTTTTATTGCACCCTTTCCATTCTCTGCTTCTTGTTATTCCTAATCAGCTCCTCCTTTCCTGCTGAGTTCTACTTTTGTAAGGACTAGACAGTGCCTTTACTATAACTTCCATTTTCCTTCTTTATCCACGTCCCCTGAAGCATGTTACTTTTAAAAGCAACTCTGAAGTTATCACACAGTAATGGTTGCCCTTCTTTCATTATTTTGTTAAAATCTGATCTAGCCAGCTATATCTCTAGAAATAAGTATGTTGATTTTATCTGAATGAAGACTGCAACAGTAACAATCAAGTCAATTACATTACTCAAATTGCATCATTGCATACATGCTGTTCAAGTATTTTCAGATGTTTCTTCTTATTTCCCAAATATTCCCAAGACAGACAATGTATTTTTCAAAATATTTTTTTTTCTTTTTGGTCTTTTGGTTTTTTTACAGAGTGTTTTTCAACCCCTGCCTTTCTTCAATGGCAGAGTAGATAAATGAAAGAAGGGAAAGAAACGGAGGAAAATAAATAAAATCAGACACTAAATAAAACAAGAGTTTTCTGACAACTATGATTTTTTTTTTTTTGACAAAACATACCCTTTTTGTTGGATTAATTATTGTCTGGGTGGCTTACTATTTTTATAATTGTTCATGAACAACTCTATTTCAAGGTAACACCACAACTGAATCTCTTTTTGCAATCTGTTTCTAGCTCAACCTGTCAAATATTTTCTAATACAAAAGACTCAGACTTTGGAGGTGAGCAACTGACCCAGAACCACAACAATGCCCAATGCTTTATAAGCCACAGCTTCAATCACCAGACATCACTGCAGCTGTTGCAACTGCTGCACAAAGTGCCTTTTCCTACAACAGTACAGCACAGTTTTACCCAAAGATTGCACCTCTGCTCTCAGTCACTTAATGCTACACCACCAATCTGGATGGCCAGAGATTATAAAGTCTCTTCCATACTTATCTTCATTTTCTAAAAATTCTGTACATTGAACAATAAATACACACTCACATGCTCTTGGTCAGGCTGTGCAGGTCTTGCTCTCTCATACTTTTTCTGAAATATTTAGCTCCCACTTCTTCAACATGCTGAGTACTAGAAGAGTCAAAGACAAGGAATTGATCCTTTGTTCAGCTGTGGACCTATAAAGTGACCAAGAGCAAATTTTCCATTTCTAGATGCATGTTTCTTTTCTCAAGCTCTGTGTACTCTGATTATAACATCAGGGCATGCCCCAAACTCACTCTTTAATAGTCTTTTTTGGACCACAGTTCTAAATAAATCATCTATTTATTTAAAGTAGTAATATAATTATGCAATAAATTATTAATTTTTTTTCTACCAAATCTAGAGGTCATCAACAGATAAGGGGTTTCAAAATCTTACAAATTTTTTCTCTTTTTACTGTGACGTCTCATTTTCATGAATCTCTCATTTAAAAGAAAGTTGAAACTAAAATGCCTTAGCAAAACAGAACAACAGAAGTTAAAGAAGGAAAAGTTCTGCTTTGAGTCATATACTCTACTCCTGCAGATGTAAGATTGCTCCCCACAGAGCATTTTTTGTTAAAATGGAAACCTGCAATTTTTCAACTGAGTCCAAAAGGGAAACATTCAAGAGTTCTTACAGAGAAGCCTGAGCTGCATCAGTTTCCAATGGATGTTATGTTCCAAGGAGGGTTATAAATAAAAACAAACTGCATTTCAAATGGAGGAAAAAGCACAGACCCATCGGGTGAAGCAGCTGCAGTTGGGTGAGTGGGAGAAGAACGCTGAGACAGCAGGGTGGATGTTAAACTGTTGATGGCTACATACGTATCCCTGCATTGAAAGCCTGTATGGGTACCTGTGCCATGGAAGAGAGGATGGGAATGTGGCTCCAACTTGCTCAACCAGGCAGCGATGGCTGGGAAGGAGGCGTATTTCTCCTTAGCAAGAGGGTTCAAGACTTTATCCTTCTCCATTCCACTCAAAATCTAGAAAATAATGATAAATGAAAATATCACTGTAAATGGACGCATTCGTTCCATTTAATAAGAAATTCATCAGCTCATTCTGAAAACTGGTGCTTTCACTTTGAACCAGTATAGTCATTATTATCAGTTTGCATATTCAAAAGAAAAAGTCACTTCAAGTTCCAATATTAATTATTCTGATCAGAAACAGATAAAAGTATGTTTAAAAAGACATGTTTTATCAGATGCTGTTTAAAACAAGCCTTTCCTTGCAAACAGTTTAGATTTCCGTGAGCTGCATTTCTCAGGGTCAAAAATAAACTTTCCTTTGAAAGTTCCCTGAGCAGTTCCAGGGTCTGTCTCTACCAACTCCCTGCTCTTTGACAGGGATGTAAGCGTGACTGGGGAAATACCCTAATTCTTGCTTGGCTTTATAGCTACATTGCCAGCACAGGCAATCCATGAGCTGTACATACACTTAGCCCCATCACAGTCTCACACACTGTCATGTGCCATAGATGTGGCTATTCTGAAAGTTACTTCTTAGGCACAGCCCAATAACCTTCTGCTGGGAAGCGACCATCATGTTTACAGCAAGACAGTAACAGAGACATAGCCTTAGATGTTAAAACAATTGTGTTACAGTGGTGTACCACCTCAGCTTCTTTAACTCCTGTTATTCTCAGGGCTTTATTTAGACTTAAAGGAAGCAACAGCCAGTTCCTGAAATATTTCTTCCCTCTCTGTGTGCATAAAGACAGGAAAAATCCAGTCATGATGTTTTAATGGGACACAGATAACAAAAGAATAACAGAATACATAGGGTAAGATTAGGTATAAAAATAGCATTGTGTCGATAAAAGTTTCTTTAGTATTTATTCTCACTGCTGTAATGCCCAAGGTTCTTAATGAGAATCAGCGCTCCGCTCTGTTAGGTGCTTTATAAACAGAGGAAGACCTGGACCCAACTGTAAAGTTTTACAATTCAATGAAAAACAATCTCAAAGCTCAGCACTACTTCATCATGGTTGATATTTGTGTACTGTGCAATACCTCCACATGAGAAAAGAATACATTCTTTTTCTTAAATCGAAGGAAAAGCATTAGAATTTTAATTTCACTTAAGGGCCAGTGAGTCAATGTACGCTCAAGTGACAGCTGAACTCACAGGAAATAATCCTAAATAGTACTGTTTCTTGAGCCATGTAATACTATATTGCATGTGCTTACAAGAGTCGTTAAAAAACATTTCAAATATTTCTGATGTGGTAGTTCCTCAGTATCTTAGATAACATGAAAATTATCTAAGTACTGAGATTATACACATCTCACCTAGCAACTTCAAGAACCAGTGGAGACTGATTGTAGAAGGTATAAATATATATATAGACAGATGTAACATGAACTCATGAATTCTTTATCTTCCATTTGTGGAAAAGCCATTTTCAAGTTACTCAGCTCATTCAGACTGACCACACTGCTTGCTAACTTCACCTAAGTCTCTTCCTCCACTGTGTCAATCACTTGTGATTATTGTCTTATCCCACATACTCACTTTATCACACTTAATTCCATCGGATAACAATAAAGATTTTGTACATGATTGTACAGTGTATATATGTATAAAATCACGTATCACTGCAGTTTCATTATATAGTAGAAACAGTTTATCACTTGGACACATGTATACAAAATGCCGCCCTAAGGACTTGTTTATGTATCATAACACCAGTTCTCCCCTTTGCGCAAAATAGGCATCTAAAATATAAAGATAAAAGTAGAAAACAGCCACAACCTAGGAAGGATAGTTTTCTACTGAAAAGCAAAATGTGTGTAAGAGATGTAGGACCACTGCCTGGTTGCAGAGAACTGCAGTAAGTTTTCCTGCATACTACGCTAACAGGAAATAAGATCGAAGGTTAAACAAATAATTCACTACAACAGTAAAATAAAATTTCAATATTGACTGAAAGCAATAAATTATAGATTTTGGCTGTCAACCTAAAACCTCACCCATTTGTAAGGCAGAATAATAGTTACTCAAACACACTCAACTGTGCACACAGGTTAAGCGAGGGATTTTTAGTTTTAAAATACACCAAAAAATCTTCAGATATTTGTTCCTCTCTTCTAGAGTCCACTGCAGGCAGATGAAATCTATCATGGTTATCGTTATGTACTGAAGTGGTCTAATTTGAAAATAATTTTAAAGTCAAGGTCTTATGATACTTTATGACCTCCTTTTCTCTTTCTCTGAAATATTCTTGGATTGACTTAAAAGAGAACTACACATATGGTCTACTGGATTAAACAGGGAGGTAGGAAGGCCAGATTATTACCAAAATAATTTATATTTCCTTTTACATTGGCTGTATATTATATGAGCTGTAAGCAAATGAGACTCTTCAAAATTTAGAGCCAGCTATACTTTGGATTAAAGAACAGACAACAGAAAAAGAGATTTTAAATTAACCAGAGAATAGAAAGTGTGACCAAAAACTGGAGATGAAGGCATAGATATTAGAAAGATCTTGACATGGAACTAGAAAGCAATTCTTCGAACAATATATACTTCAATTTTGTCGTTTTAATTAAGCTAGGATTTCCAACTCTGTAAAACTGAAATTTGTAATCACATTATCAATAAAATCCAAACTTTTTCTCTAGACTCTCTCAAAATAGACAGCAGTGAAGTGAACCACTCACTGGTCATTATACTGTAATCCTGCACTTTAAGGGAGCACTCCATTAAAAAGTAGCAGCACTGTTTGTTTGATGATATACTGACATCTCTAATAAGTTTTTTGCTCAAAAAAACAAACAAACAAAAAAACACCAAAAAAACCCCAACTAAGAACGTGTTACCTAGAACCACCTATGAAATATCCAAGAAGCAGATCCATTTTAAAAGATGGATATTCTGCAATAATCTAAGCAAGGCTGATCTTTCAAAAACAACCTATGGAGAAATAAGGACATCTTAACAGAGAAGTTAAGAAAAAACAAACAAACAAAAAAATTAGGAACTTTATATTCTGCATTCTTCAATCACCTCTGAGACATGAGGATTAAGAACTAGTTACCTGTAGGCAAGTCATTATATAATTACCTACTATAAGACTTCTTGCACTTGCACCTTGTAATAGCCAGTTTTATCTGGCTGGAGACAAGGTGTCAGTTTAATGCATTATTTCAGCTTCTGTGTTTTGAGGGATATTTAAAAGTTCATTCTAAGCAATTACCCCAATAAACGTAAAGAAAAGCAACTAAAATTGATTCAGGGAAAAGTTTTCTTTCCTCAGTTAAAAGAAAACTTCAGGAAGTGCTTTTATCAAGCCCAGTAAGACTTTGACAGTAACACATAACCTCCATCCCTGACCCATCAAGTCTGAACTGCATTTAATTGGTCTGTTTGCAAAAATATGAGAAATTTCTCTTCGTGTACTGTAAAATAAAATGTATATATTTCATACAGCTGGGAAACAATATCTACTATTCAGAGCTTCTGGCAGCACAACAGAGGACTTTCCCTGTTAAACTCTCTGAAACAGTCCCTGCTTCTAAGTGCACTGAAGCAGCCAAAAATATACAAGTCAACAAGGGGAGAGCATAATCACTGGAAAACTCAAAGGATATAAAACATTCTTAGTAGAAGCTTAACATTTAGTGGAAATCCTGAGAACCTTTCCCATTTGTTAGGCTGGTTTGTGAAGCTGGGGAAGGACCTATCAGAAAAAAAACACTGACCAGCCTCATTGAGATGAAATCCCCATGTATGATTTTATTTTTTTTTTCCTTGACTTACAGATCTTCCTCAGTATCAAGCTACTTCCCATGAATCCACATGATTAACAGCATGTGGACTTTTATGAGATAAATCTCAGTCCTACTAAGAAACCAGTTTATTTTTGAAAAACTAAACTTTTCAATGTATGGTCAAATAAGCATTCAAAGATGAGGAATTTACACAAGAGAAGAATGAAGCTTTCTAATCTATAATGCACATGTCTGTTAGCGTGAGTACTCATGACAGTTTTATTATGTCCTCAAAATGCGGCCAGTTGTATTGCTGGAAAACAGGACAGGTTAAGGCACATCTACATTACAGAATTAAGCCAGCCAACAAACCTATGCCATAAGACTCCCTTGTAGAGAGACAAGATGTTTGAACAGCTGCACCAGTACAATAAAGATACAAACAAAGGTAACAACAGGTCTTATTTCACTACTGAGATGTAGCTACACAAGGCATTTTGCTGGCAATAAGATCTCAGTAACAGGGAGGAGAGGAGGATGTGATTTTCCCAGTTTCCAGTTAATAAACCTAAAACTAGGAAAATTTATAGCACAGGCTGAGCCTGAGCTGTGTAAAAATACAGTCACTGAAAATTTGATAAAAGACTGTCTGGTTAAAAAAAGGAATATAGTTAGATAAAGGATGTACATATTGACAATGAATGTAGACTTCTCATTGATCTAACAATAAAATGTCTGATGTTGTAAACATCACTGCAAGTATTAGCACTGTTATCTTGGCAGGCCTTTACCAATTAACATGTACAGGTATGGACCCACTCTCCCACAGCCTCCCAATAAAACAAGCTTGTAATGCAGAGGAAATACAGCAGTATTTATAATAATATCCACGTTTAAACATATCACAAGAACTCTTCACCTGTGCAACAGTGACATAAATAATTCACCAAATGCACCAGGAGCTTGCAGAACCTATTCTGAAAAAGTCACAAAGGAAGGTAAGTGATTACTCGCTAAAGCTACTCCAGAAAGCAGTCCCATGTGCAACTGCTGCCAAAATGTAAGACCATTACAGATTTTCAATCTTTAAAATTGCTCACATTTCTAAAGATGATGACAGTAGAAAGGCATTAAAAAAAAAAAAAAAAAGACAAAAAACCCCCTCAAGAGTCTTTTGCTGCTCAGTGATCTGGACAATCTTCTGACACAGGTTTCCTTATTGTCTTTAACTTAAATACATGGAATTAAAATGGTAACAGTAATGATAAAACTACCAGGCCCAGTAGAAAAAGAGCATTCCCTTAAGTATTATTGCTGTAGGCACTGAACAGGTGCTAAAATCAGCCCCTCCTGTCTAGCCCTGGATGTTGTTTGGTGCTGCCCAGTGTTAAATAACGAAGTACTAGTACTTATATGGTTTTATACCTGAAGGTATTGAGATGTGAATTGTAGCCTTTTCTTTCACACTTCTGTATCTGTATGATAGTTACACGATGCAGAAATCCACGCTTCTGAACACTAATTAAAAACAAAGTCTTAAAGTACATATTCCATTTGCTCTGGAGCACCAATTATAAAACCAGATGTAAGAGCCAGATGTCAAAGAATTATTTTTCATAAGCCATAGCTTACAGCCATGTAGTCTCCATTTATCATCTCAGATGGGAACACTTAATTTGACAGCAAGCATTTTGGTTAATAGCCAGTTTCAACATTAGCACTTGTTCTTGAAATTTTATGTAAAGAGATGCGATAAAGCTGTCTATAATGAAGACTCTGTTATTTCAGGTCTGCACCTCAGCATTTACAAATCATGCCTATCTGTGTGTAAGCTGCAAATATTTTATACACATGTGAATGTCTGTAGGAGTATGTCTCGCTCAGACACAGATCTAAAATATATCTGCAGATAAATGTTGCTGTCTAGAAGCAGAGCTCCTCTTTAAAGAAGTTTATCTTCAGATAACCGAAAACAAAAGGGATTTTGGTGCTGTGTTTCTTGAACATTACAAATGTTTATTGATTACACTGGATAGTTTTGGTAAAAATCTTGCATGCTGTTACCTTTCCTACATGGCCTAAACAGATATTCAGACCAAGAACTCTCAGGGCATCCTATATTTAGCAACACAAATCCTGTCTTCATATATGCTTCTTGCATTTCTAGGTAAAATCTATGCCAGATCTTCAGCTGCTGTTAAGCTGGCACAGATCCACTGGCTTCAACACTTTATTCAAGTTTCTTTTACAATTGTCATAAAAAAACCCCAAACAACTATGAGTTCTGGAGCCAGAAACAGCAAGGACGGGTTTGATGCTGGCATACCTTAAAAATCTCCAATAGATATCAATCTGCCCTGGTTTTAGCCCTGGAGGTGAACAGTTCCGCTGCACAACTTCCTTTGAGAAGAACTGGATAATCATATCAAATTATGTGACAAACTTGTGAAAAAAGCAAATTCATTTGCATTTTGACTAAAGCCAGTATTTGATTCCCCAGATAGTGAGAAGAGACGGGTACGCTATTTCAGCTATGACATTTCAGGTTTGAATTATTTTATCCAGACAGCAAAACACGGTTTTTGGCTGTGGATCACACATTTTCAAATCCAGAGGTTAGTTTTAGAATAAAATCTTTAGGAAGAGAAATCAAGATGTTAATCACAAACACATAGCATATTGTGCAGTCTATACTTGGGAAAAATTACGGAATGGGCATTTTGATTGTTCCTATTCACAAATTCAAGAATGTAACAAACACATAAAGAGACTAAAGAGGAACAGAGAGTATCATGTATCAAATAACTCCTACGAAGGGGAAACGGAGATGAATCATAACACACCTGTCATTCGTCAATGGGAGGCACGGTCAGATCACAGACTGGAACTACTAATAAGAAAACCAGAGTCTCTTAACTGCAGATTAACATAGGAATCATGGCCAACATCCTTCCTTTCATGCTGACACAGAAGAAATGAGCATGCCTGCTGTACTCTGCTGCTACAAAGGGCTTCAGAACATTTCTAAAAGCAAAGTGCATCTGAAACTTTTCTTCCTAGCCTTACGTACAGGTAAGTATTCAAAGTTTCCCTATGAAAGAAGTTCTGAGTAGAAAAAAGTGCTTCTATCAAAAATCATGAAATAATAAATACATTTTAAAAATAAGTGGGGAAAATTAGCCTCCCTGTTTTCCTGCTAGCTGGAAATCGGAATCCCTAAGCTTCTTGTAGTTTCACAGCTCTGTCTGCATCACCAGTTAGAAGACCTTGGAACCAAAGAGCCCAGGACTCTTGGGGTCCTCAACCTAGAAGAGCATTACCATGCACACATCCTTGATGTTGGCAGCATTAGGTCATAAAAAGCCACAGATCCCTGTACAGAAGCTGAAGGCCATAAATAACCTGACTGGGTGATAAATATATGTCTTAAGCCCTCCAAAAAGTTCAAAGGCAAAGGTAACAGAGGTTCAGTCCTGGAGGTAAACAAGCTCAAAATTGCCTTTCAGACTCTAAGCTCATGAAGATGAGAACATTAAGACTTATTCTGGAAAATAAATGTTTTCATTATGGTTTGTGACTACTTTTCCTTCCCACCCTCCCCCCTCCCCACCCCACCCCGCCTCACAGACTGGAAATTTCACCTTTGAGAACTGGTAGAGTGTCAGTCTTACAAGTGCTGGGCAATATGAAAGCAAAACAAAACTGAACATATTATTTTGAGAAAGTAAGTAGATCACAACTTACTCTTGACATTTATTTCCAGTTCTGGAAGAAAATCAATATTGAAACATCAGAGTTATTCACACCCTGAAAATACTGATTTTTCAATATCCTGTAGTAGTTAAGTCAGCACAAGACTTTCAGGCAGGTCTCGGTTACTTTCTTGATTCTGGATGCTTGTATTCAAATAGAATGTAAAGAGACCAAATTCAGTACTCAATTTTCGACACACACAAAGTAAGGTTCTGATACAGGAAAATGCCCGTATACAGTAAATGTAACTTTTGGCTTCAGTTGTTACGGTCTGGCAGAAGGCTTTCAGTGCTCCTATACCTGCTAATGTTACAGGAGCGGTGCACTGCAATTTAATTAACATATTAACAAATGCATACTGAACATAGAGGCAATGAGAAAGTAATAGTCTACCTTTTCAAATATATTGTGTCTGTTGAATAGCTCTAACATTCAGATCATTAGCCAGAAAAAGTTGTTTTTCCAGTCACCGACATCCATGTTTTTACTTCAGCAGCCATAACACTCCTAATGTCTAAATGAGTTTGCTTTCCCAGAGTGTCTGGGAAATGGTTTTGCTAATCTCGGTCTACGAACTCATTACCAAACTGAATTCCAGCATCTTTTCTAGTGTCTAGCCAGAATATCAAGTTTCAGGCACCTTTCACTACTCTTTATTTATGCAATTCTTTATTAAACCTGCATTTTACAGCCATTTTTTACCACTCGGGCATATTAAGTTACAAGGTTCTGGATAATTGGAAAAAATTCAGCAACAGCTCCAGAGGTACCAAAGATTTAGGATGGAAGTGTAAAATAATTTACAGAGCAATGATATACACAAAGCTGGCAGTGGAACAGTTTGATATTGATGCAACTAATGTGGCTGTTGCTAGGTGTTTTCTATTTTACATGAGAAGGTACATTACATTCCTTCCTATCTCTTATTACTCTAGGAATTTATTTCTCAAGAATGACTGTTTCAAGAGCAATACCAAATTACCACAGCAAGATGACTGGCACAGCAGCTAAATAATCTGTAATTATCAAGTCCTACAGACGTTTGAAACACTGTGCAGACAAGCTCACCGAACCTTCACCATCCTTCCCAATGCAAGCAGAAGGGAACACCGTACAAGCCTGGTAACACTGTGGCAGCCAAAGGAGCGCACCCGGGAAAACAGGGAAAAACAAAGGAAATTACTACTAGATATTGGGACCAAAAAAAACATCATCCTAGAGAACGGGTGGTTGCGCACTGGAGCAAGTAGCTTTGCTATGAAATCTCCACCCTCGGAGCTAAACGTGACTTGCTTGGAAAAGGCCCCAGCACCTCAACTGACTTTTAAGTTGCATGTAACCACAAAGTCAGCTTAGCTTTGACTGGGCTTGGACCAGACAACTTCCTGCGGTCCCTTCCAGACTAAATTATTCAATGATTTGATCTCAATTTCCATCCAACATTCAAGATCCCACAATTTGGAAATGGATGAGGGAAATCTCCTCTGCGGAAAGCGGGGCCACCTTTTTTGGAGCAAAGCAATCAGGCTGAGCAAGGCAGAAGTAGTTTCAGCAGCAAAACATAAATTATTTTTCCTTTTCAATGTTTGCCTTATCCCCTTGTACCTTAAAGAGAGATCGCGTGCACCAAAATTATTCCTCTAGTTTTGTCTCCTCTAACAATGTTTTCCTGGAAAACACTATGACATTCTGAGCTTTTCATGGACTTGTGAAGGACAATCACCTCCCTGCAAACTGAAGAAAGTTTACAGCTGGAGGTGTGACTGAACCAGGAAGCCCATCATATTTGATCTTAAGTTCATCACAGTGGATACAGTATTAAAAAAAAAACCTATTAACTTCTGAAAACAGACTTTTGTCAATTAAGTGTTTGTCCTGCGCAACAGTTTTAAGCTGGGGAGTGCTGCATTTTCTTTTTGATCTTTCAAAATCTCACTTTAACGTGCATTTTCCAAGTTGCAAATTACCTACTGAAAGACTAAAAAAGTGCAAGTATCCTAAAGAATACTAGCTACAACAAAGCAACTCATTTCGATTTTACTGCTTCAGTAAAACTCACAATTCCAACCAAGCATTCTCCCTACACTATACAAGAAAGCTAAAACTGCATTTCAACTATAAAAAGTTTTCATCATTTCACCTAATCTTAGTAAACTAAGTATTCAAGCTTTCTATCACACCAATGTCTACTGAAGTCTCACAAAGAAGAATTCATAAATATTTACGAACCTGTATGATTAATTTTAAAGTACTTTGGGTTGTTTCAGTTTGGTTCTAACAGTGTTTCACGAGTTAGCTACTCATCTGTTCAAGACTAATTAAAAAAAAAAGAGAAAATTTATGCCAATACAGCAATGCAAACCGATAACCTGTAGAGTCACAAAAAAAATCCATAAATTCTCATTTAGACACAGACATGGAATTCAGAATATTAATACTACTTCTAATTATCATCAGCAAACAGCTGGCATGTAAAGTTGTCAGTAAGTTACTAAAAATATACCCAGATCTGTTACTAACATTTCTTTCAGCCTGGAAATGGAATCTTGAAATGAAGGAAGCACGTAACTAATGGATTTATAAACTCCAATTTGTTTATTTCAGTTAGAATATTCACATTTCATACAGTGCTGAAAGACCCAGCAGTGGAATTAACTGTGAAACGCCTGTGCCAGTGTAACTGAGAACAGATACTGGCTTGTCTGAGCTTCCCTGACTTTACAACTCCATTACCTCAAATGGCATTACTTTGGGAGATTGTTTTAGAATTGAACTCTTTATAGATTAATCTATTATTAAAACTCTATAACTTATATTTGCTGTTCACTAGGTCAGTCTTAACAAATTTCCTAAAGTATTACAGTTTTAGAGGCTTCTTCTATCTTTTATCTTCCTAAAACTAAATTCTCAAAGCTTCACATATTCAGAAGCAAAACCTTCAGATTTTTTTTTCATTCTTACGTTGTCGGTTTGAGTGAATAAAATGTCTTGTATGTAATCCCAAGTGTACTTTTGTCCTGTTTTCACTTTGCTAGCACTAGGAAAAACAGGCCTACATTTTAAAGCTTATTAAAAAAAAATAAAATAAAAAAAGTGATGATACAGAAACATCATTCACAATGTAATCCTGCTTCAAGGCTGGCCTCACCATCTGTCTAAAGACCAGAAAGTAAATAAACATTTTAAATTGCCATCCCACTGCAAATATAAGTCCTTCTTGGTGTAGTCTGCCAGAGCAGGTTTTTCCCTGCATGTGTGTATGTATGAATGTACATAAAACTCAAAAGGAAAAGCACTAGAAACAACACTGGGAAGATTCAACAAGCCTAGCGAAAATCACATCTTTTTTCTTAATGTCTTCTAAGTTCAGAAGCCCTACAAAACTAGAAATTACCCTGTTCAGTTCATGCATAATCTGTGTTTCATATGAATGTTAAAGTTAAGAGTCTAATTTAGATTCTAATCATTAATCTGGATTTCAAGAAGCAGTAAGGCCCTAGGGCTGGAAGACACAGACCCTGGTAAACCTGCTCGAGCAGGTTCCCATATCCCTTTGTGGGCTGAAAACAAAATCTAGAGGTATCTTGTACTTATGCCACAGACCTCCTTATATCACAGATCTTGAATTTCACACAAACACTGAACCTGTAATTATCTTGTTACTAGTACCAGGGAAGCCAGTGTGTTGTGTGCAATGCCGGATACTGCCAGCTAAAGAAGGAAGCTGATTAGGTAAAAAAGGAATTAAAAAGCTTTATCCTTCAGGAAGAATACGATCCTGAATAAATACTTAAAATTGCTTCAGATGCTTTGTTTTGAGACTGTAAATAACTACCTGCTTTTCCTTTAAGGAGCCTGACCCAAGCAATATGCCTGATTTATCATTGTGCAACTCTTGATTCTTTTTAAGAATAAATGAATCAATTAACAGAAATCCTAGATAATATATTAGGACTAGTTAACATGAGTTAAAACTCAATCGGTTCATGATTTTATTGTGTTAGAACTGTGCTTAAACTTTTAGATCTATAGGTTTTTGCTTTTCACAAAGCACAGAAAGTGCTAGTAATACTGTGTCTTACTAAAACGCATATAAAACTGCCAGGCAGACCAGAACCACTGCAAATGGCCCCCTTCCCACGCTAAAGTGCCCCAGCTTTAACAGATGGAAGGCACAGCTCTCCCATCCTGAACCCTGCCAGTCTCACAACATTCACAATACCCAAAGGACCAAAATGAGGCACTTGAAGCTGCCAGTAACAAGTCTCCTCCCAGTCTCCAACAATACCTTTTATAAATTGCAGCCTCACGTTATAATGGTTCTGAGCAGACATGTCATTAACCCTGACCTTTTCCAGAATTTCAGAGAAACTATAGAAAACTAGACTAATTTATCCTTCAGTGCTGGGCTTTCATCACATACCCGTGACCTGTTCTTGACTTCCCTGCCCAGTTCAGTTATGCCTCCCTATACATTATGGGACCCACATGCTTTCTGTTGTGGTTGCTTTTTAAATGCTGGCATGAAGAGCATGTCAGGAGCTGCTGGCTAAGAGAAGCTTGGAAGCCAACATGGAAAGAGGTGAAGGAAGTGAGCTGGGCTCACGCATGACTTTTCCATGTAGCTTCATAAAAGCTTTAGGCCAGCTCAGACAGTATGGGAACTCCCAAATGACAGATGATCCATTTTCATTACCCTTACATTTCCATTACAAACATAATTCATTCTGGACTTGCTGAAAAAAAGCACCACACTCAAACAAAAACAAGATGCAGCACATTTCAAAATACTCTTTTTTACACCTCCATTGTTATTCTACAAGGAATTAATATAAGTAGTAGCTTGGGTGACATCTGCATTAATATATACATGCATCACCTATAGATTTACTCTTTAATTAAAGCAAGAACTTTTATAGCATTTGCACAGAATGAGGTAAAGGACATTTTTCCTGCTTGTATAAGCTTTGGTACACCAATTTCCTCCCTAAAGAGCACATAATAGCTATATTTAAGTAAATCAGGTCAACATGTCCTGCTTTATTTTATGTTAAGGTAAACTAGCCTTCCTCTCCTACTGCAGTCTAATTTTTCTTTATAGCTATTTAAAACCTATTATAGGTTAACATTAGCATTCAGACTGCTTCCTGCACCGTCTGATTTTGCTATACGATAAACTTAATAGCATTTAGTGACAGACAGCAAGTGAGAAGTTGGGGGAAGCAGGAATTTCATCTCCAACAGCAGCCTACAACATTTATAGCTGTTTAATAAGAACATCAATAAAAAGGCAGATCTACTGTAAAATGCCTGTGGTGGCAATTACTCCAGTTTGTTTACTTTGGCTACAGCCACCAGAGAGCAGGATCTATTCCGCTTACCAAGCACCATCTCTTCTTTTCCAGGCATTCACATCCCACATCTGGACAGGGAGAAGAATAACTTGGGGTGGGGATCAGGAAAGCATAGAGGACAGATGCCGTACTGCACCTGGCACAGACCACTCTTCTTTAGCACACAGACATTCATTCCACTGCTGTGGCAGGATGCATTAGCATTAGTATTCAATGATCTGCACACAAAATATATCCTTGGAAAAGACGTTACCTCACAAGAAAAATATCTTGCACTGTATTCATTTTTCAAGACTGAACTAAGCCCGTTTTGGTTAAATGCAAGTATCAGTAGTTTTGAAACCCATATCTGATGCATATGTCACTCTACACTGCCTCACAGGTTCAATCAGTGGATTTCTAAAATGTTTCTGCTGCTAACAGGTAGCAAATGTCACTACAGAGACTTGCAATGATTTGTCGAGAGGTTTCTGAATCCCCAAGTTGGTACCTTCTGTTCACAGAAGCAGCATGACTTCTACAGAGAGCAACTCTGCAGTTGTGCTCTGGGTTGCTTTGGAAATATAAATATTGCTTATGGGTAAATATGGGTAATTAAGTTATGATGAAAGACCATGTAAGCTACTTTTAAAACACTCAATTTCTAAATATGCCCACATTTAGCTGATACCTGACTCTTACGTTTTGGGAAAACAATAAAAGACGACATGAAAAAGGAAACCTTCCTGCTAACCAAGACAAAAGAAAACACAGCTCTCTTCAGCTCTGGGGCTTTCCTGTTTCCCAGATGCACTCCTTCAGTCCTGCTACAAGAACACTGGGCTATTTGGACAGCCTAGAGGGACAAAGCTGAGGCTATGCAATGAATCACTTGTTATTAGGCGCAAAGGAACTTTAAATAGCATTTCAGTAAACACCAGCCCAACCAAAAATCCCAATTAGGTGAGTTTGACCTATAGCCAGGCTTCCCACGGTTTCATGTTTTGGGCCTTAATAACTGCAACAACAAACTCTTGTTTTGCAAAAACTTGTCATATTTATGATTGGGTTTCATTACTCTGCAAGCCCAACTAGCTACACCAGTATTTTTTTGTACCATGTATGGATGCTACACATGTAAACCAGGGTGCATGCCCTTTCTAATGCTATGTTATATATGAATGTATTAAATTATTTTCATTTCAATAGCTGCTGGACCAGACAGATGCTATATCTAAGAAGGATTCCTTAAGTCATATAAAGACAGGAAGTTTACAGTTTTTCAGGTAATTTGTCCTTATTAAAAATATTTATAGTCAGAATATTTTTTATTCATGAAGTTTTCGTAAAATGCAACTTGCATTCTACATTAGACCTTCACAGATGGTTAGCCCTGTTCCTCTTGGAAAGCTAGAAGCAGCCTGAGGATTATGAGATGATGACAAGTATTAAGTGAGCAAAACCTGACTATATGAAAAAGGGATGAAGTTTATTTTACATTTCTTTGAGAGCGCTTTGGAAACACATGATATAATATGATACAACTGAAGAATATAAATGATGCTAGGATGATTCTAAACTGGCTGTGGGCCTTCCAATCCTCAGGTCCCTTTGGTACAGTCTAAAATGCATGAAATAAAGGAAAGAAGCCTCAACAGTAAGAAAATGTGGACTCTGGTATGTGCTCTGGCTGACAGTTTCCATATGGACAGGGAAAAACAGGAGAACTTAAGAAATGTCTGTGTGTCTCCTTGGCCAGATTCAGCTACCTTGGCTTGTGCATACAGGGAGATGTCACAGAAGATGCTGCTATCTCTTTGCCAAATAAGCCAGCCAGGTATTAGTCTGTATTCACTAATGGAGCAACACAAAACAACTCTGTCCTTTCATACATGATCACCTTCCTCCTAATTCAAACAGCTAGAAGCATAGATTTTCCTATATCTCCCCGTGAAACAAACAAACAAAAGAGAGTCCTGTAGTGGCTTCAAAGTTGCCAAAAAGATCTCCATCAAAATAAATGCCCATCACAATTCCAGAAATCTGCTGATCTTCATAACATTATCTTGAACCTTTTTTCCATCCCAAAGTAGGAGACCTCAAGATGAGCCCATGACATGTGAAGGGAGGAAGCTGGACAGTTCTGTGAAGACAGAGATGCTAGGCTGTATGTCTAGCAGAGCTCCTCTGAGGACACAACTCACTATACAGCTCATCCAACTACATTTTATCTAGTTGTATCTAGTTCATCTATGCCCCATGACATGAGAAAACGAATTAAATCTTAAAAAAATGCACACACAATGGCGGGACAGGAGGCAGGCATCGACTCTGAGAGTTTAATTCTCAACAGGTAGACTCAAAAGGTCTGAATAACAGGTTTACAAAGGATGTCAGGGAATACCAACTGCCTAAGTATCATGCAAATTTATGTAATCAGCAAAAACAGGTACCGCATATGCCCCTCTTGCTTCCCAGCATCAATGCACACATCAGTTCCAGGATACAGTGGCAGCGAGAAGACTAGAGATGCTCAGGAGTATGGCTGGGTTTCCCACCACTCTGATAACACCTTGGAAAAAGGTATGGCTTAGAATAAACTAGAGAAAACCCTGGTGTGTAATCTAAATCGCAATCTAGATAAGCCCCCAGCCAGCCCAAAAGTTTGTAGAGACACAAACATGCTATAAAAACACTTCTCCACTCCATCTCCCTCAAACTCCGCAGGATCTAAGTTCCAAACCTCAAAGCTGGAGAAAAAAAACAGTTAGTTGGAAAAGGAAGACTTAAAAGTGACATTGCAAGCCAACTCTTGAATGCTGAGCCACGGCTGAGAGCAGTACCTAAAGCACGCATGCAGGTGGCACGTACAGAAACTCTATTAAATGGTCACCACGACAGACGCGCACTACCTGCCAGCTGACAGGAGCTGACTGAATGTTGGCCCAACACATCGCCGCAGATGGTTTCACTGACTGCGACGGGCAGCCGGTGTCAGCCGAGATAGTCTGGCAAGGGAAAACTGGATGGAGGACAAGGTAGAAAGCAGGCAAACATTCTACTCCTTCTTAAAGTAAGTTGCTGATTTCTTTTCAAAGTTTCAGACTCTTTGGACCTAATTAAACTTGAAGAAGGAAATAGGGAGTAAGCAAAATTCTTGGACGAAGGTATAGTTTTTTCAGCTCTACTGGAACTGCAAGCAATGCATGAAAGGCAGTGTCAGGTGCTAAAGCCAAACAGCACGTAATTTAACAGCCACATGAAAAGTACGAATCTATCTTAGGATTGTAATTGTTTTACAGAAAACACACCAATCCCAGTATCTCTCTAGTCTTCTTCTAATACTCTGTGCTTGGTGCCATGTAAGTTCCTCCAATCAGGGAAATCAAAGATTTCATTTGATAGTAGAAATATTTGTTCTGCACCATTTTCTGGAGTTCTCAATGTTTATGTAAATATCACTAACTCAATAGGAGTCCTGTAAAGAATCAGGGAGCTGTGCCTGTAACTACCCTGTACAGGCCATCTGCAACACAGCTTGCAGAAGAGCAGAAGAGCTTCTGGAAGCCACTCACTAAGTACAATCTCCAAACCTTGGCAGCAGCCCTCCATGGAGAGATCAATCAACTGTTACTGTTCTTTAACTGAAGACAACAATTCGTCCATAGAATAAAATAAGCAGAGCATTTTATATTTACGGAATTCATGGCCACCAAGGGCAAGGGAGATATACAGCACCAGTTCCTCCAGGCAAACCTCGTTATTCTGCAAGTTATTTGACAAATCCCAAGAGCCAAAACAGCATCTTCCTTCAGAAATAAACTTACTAAAGACACATCTCATATATTCATGTTAAACAGAAATAAAAAGATATTGTACTAAAGCCTTATCATGGTTTCTGGCAAGAACTATTGCAAAATGATTCAATGCTTGACCAAGTTTTCCCTCAACACTTGCCTGGAATTAATTCTTCTTATCCATACATTCATTACACAGCACACTGCTGCGATAACTGCCATGCACAGACTTTTTACTGGCAATAACAAGAGAAAGATGCCCAGCTGGACTCTTCCATGAATGCTTTAAATGACTTCCACCTATGTCACAACAAGCACAAACTGACAGATTCACCTTGCAAGACAAGAACTAGGATGTGGATTCTGCATTTTAACAACTGGAATTAAATGTGGAAAATGAGTAGAAGAGGTTGTGATACCCTGAAGCAGTAGCATTTCATTTGGAAAAGATGTCATGTGAAAGCTAGGACAAAGAGATGTAACTTTGCAACCAGTAAGATTTGATTCCCCATCACGGCCAGGACAAGGTAACACTGAGACCTGAAACTATTTTTGATCCTCAGCAGTAGGTAATGTACTATGATGTACCTGTCTTGTCAGAAACAAGCTTCTACATCTCAGTCTTACCATAATGAGCTCTGAGTTTCCTGAGGAACACAGCTTTGAAGACTGACATAACTATTCCTTCTCCAGTATTACCAAATACTGCTTGCATAATCACTAGCCCAGGTACAAATGCTGAACCAGCAAACAGAGATCACAAATGAGCCAGATCAGACACATAACTTATTAGTGAATATAATTACACACATAATTTGGCAATGTGTTTTCCAGGAACAAGGGATATGTGCTGAAATGTTAAGTAACTCCGGGCAATAATACAGTATTTTTCAAATTTTTGAAAGCCATTTTAAAAAAAACCAAAACAACTCATAGCACCACAACACCCACTCACACACATCTTCCCCCTCCTCCCCCCCAAAAAAAACAAAACCAAAAAAAACCCAAACACACAACACTGATAAAACCCCAAAACACCTCCAGAATTAAAGCACAGCCTCACATAGCCTCATACCCTTACCAATGACACTTTTATAAAAATTCTGGAGTATGTGTTTCAAGAGTTTGATGAAAAACAATTACATACGGAAAAAGTAAAACTACATTCTTCTCTTTGCCTCATAGTGCCTTCCTCAGAAGTCCTGCGTGAGATTCAAGGGTCATAACTTTCCTACTGAGATCGGATGGTGTAGGCCACCACTTAAAGTTGATACTATACCGAGTGTAAAAAGATCACTGTTATACATCTGTATGTCTCATTTTTGCCACAGACTTTCAATTATGAACTGTCCTCATTGATGATAAAGTATTCACCATATTCAAACACCACTAGACTTCCTCTAAAATCATAACGCACACACAAATTAAGAGAGTAGATGCCTGTGTTAAACAGCTCAAAAATATGTAATTATGTGCCTTGATCATATATATAAAATGATCACAATTTCACTAAGTAGAAGAGGATTACTCACTGAAAGAAAATATAAATGCCTTTAAAAGTAGTTTTAGAAAGCTGCTCTTTTGTTTATCCACAAGTCCAGCCACTGTATTTACTCACTGCTAGCTCAAAAGTAGAACCAGTCTGGTACTGGACAGTGCGAGAACAGCTATATAATGTCAGCTGGAAGTTGGCCCTCTAAACTCTCTGACAGCAGCCAACAGCAAACACACATAGAAGAGCGTGAGACAGAAGCAGAGAGTGGTACCTCCCCGATGCCCTCCCAGCCCTGACAATCCACAATTCTCAGACTTCCTGAACTTCATGTAATTCTGGTTTTAATTGCTCCAAATTTCTCCCTGTGTGTAGAAATACCTAATTCACTTTGTTTTAAATCTGCTGCCTGTTAACTTCATTTGATCTTCTAAAAGTCTGCCTGGGGAGAAGAACATCAATGGAATTTTTGTGCAACCTACATAAGAATCAGAGGAGGTAACTGCATGTTTTAGATGTTATAGTGGCTCCTGCAAATAAAATGCAACTTTCTCAGGTTATTTAAATGGTATACATCTCTGCTGCAGCTGATAATACTTTAAGAATTTTATTTCCTAACACCATTTAGTGGCCCATATGAAAAACAAACCAAAAAAACCCAAACAAAACCAACCAAACAACAACAAAACCACAAAACAAACAAACAAAAAACCCACAAACCCCCGCACACTTCTGTCCCTTTCCAAGTTCAAATTGTTAATCCACAGATTAAAAGAATTAAGAGAAGTGTAATTGTCCATAGCAAAGCCTACAGCTGTGTGGATCTGAAGAATCTGTCAGCCTTTAAAATTCTTCAATTAGAACTAATACACAAATTTGGACAGTCACCGATAGTGACTTCAATAGTACTCTGACAGAACAAGAGAAAATGTAGTCTCACAGGTAAAATGATTCAAACAGCTCTTGTCAGCTCAGCTTCAAGACAAAAAAAAGCAGCATTCAAAGTCAGAGTTGGGAGACAATCCTGAAATAAGCCTAGATGTAATACATTAACAAATGCCCTTTTTTCCATTCAGCTGATTTTATTTGCTCCTGACCCAGGAGCAAAAATACAAAACAATCTCCATTCCCGTAAGAGCACAATAGAAATGTCTTCAGCTCTCCCATTGCACTATTTCTGAAGAACACAACTGTAAAAATGAGATGATTATGGGAAAATTTTAACACAATAACACTGCTCAGTGGAATTCTCATTATCACTTTAGGCAAGTGGTCTATAACTTGTCTCACGTATGAGCACAAATCCTGGTGCAGTGTCCATAGCAGAACAGCACATGAGCAGTGTTCACTTTGCAGGAAGCTCACTCTACATAAAAAACTCCAGATTCTCCAGAAGCAGCGCTGTCAACAGAGCAGCAACTTCGGCCATTGTTGCATTTCTTCTCAAGCAATTGTCTTAGGACAATTATAGTAGATCATAGTAGATAAGAATAACTACGTAGACAATATAAAGCTTGAAGGCAACAGAAAGCAATATGCTACATGATGTATACCAGTGATATCTGGTGAGCACTACTAAAGAAGCAAACTCCCTCACCGTACAGTTTAGTAGTCCATAAAGTGTTCCAATTTGAACTATGGTTCAAAAATTTAGCCAGCTTTGGTTTCTCCAGTCCCAGTTGCTTAAGCAGTTCCAACTTGCAAACCCATCTAGAAGGGACCCAGCAACAAGGCAGGAAAAGCGAAACTGTGGCGATGTCTGGGTCAGCAAGTGCACTAACAGTTTCTCTCCCCAACCTTAGATTTTCAGTGGAAAAAGGACACTCAAATAGCTCCAATCACAAGAGCTTAACACAGTACCCAGGCTTTGCTTAGAGGAGCATATTAAGAGAGCAGCATAACATCACCAGAGTTACCATTCGCTCTTTTGTCAAGAGATACTACAGAAAACAGAGAGTACACTTCAAAGAGCTTCTTAGATGAAAAATTACCCCTTTTTGGAGCACACTTTAGATACTATGATGATGAATTTCATACCATATCATTTACTAGTCAAAACAAGAATTCATTATCAAGATTCCTTAGTGTACAAAACTCAAGACATTTATGCTTTCAAACACCATCACTGACAACAGACAGATAATAAAAACCATCTTCCAACTCCCCAGGGACTGTTTGTTCATGTGAAGTATAAACAAAGAATATTAAATGGAAAGAAAACAACTGAAGATACTCTAAACTTGGAGAAACCTGCAGAGTAATGGGGAAATAGCTATTGTTTTGACTAGAGCATCTACTAAACTACACATTGTGTACAAACATGGCAACAGACATTACATAAAAATAAATAAATAAAAAGCTGAGCTCCCTGCTGACTTTATTTTTCTGAGGAAAGTTTAACTTCACAGAGATGTGATTTCTCACCCATTTCAACGGGCTGGCTTTGAGCTTTTCTATTAATTAGAGAGTTTCTTTGCTTTCTGCAAATTTTCTATAACTTTCTCATCAAAAGGAGAGAGAGTTCCCTGAAATAAAAACTTAAAAGTTTGTGAACGCACAATACACTCCACCTTTAGAAAGTACAGACATGGCTGGGCTAAGACTTCCAGTTCTGCACAGCTCAAGCCCAGTTCAGAAAAAACATACAATGAAACCTGTCCAAGTTTAACCCGAGTCAAAGCATAACTGCATAGTCATCAAATATCTGAAGATATATTACAGTCACATCAAATATGCAGCTACTAAAAAATTCTTTAAGTAATTACTATGTGGTATATTTCTGACATAGTAAGATCAAATTAATATAAGCTGGTCAATTTAAATGTTAAGATGCATCAAAATTTAAATACACAGATTCAATGCTATAAAGTTTGTAATTGAAAATATTTCTAAAAAACACCTCTGAAATACTGACCATTTCATTTGACTTAAAAGCAGTTACACCAAAATTTACATTACATCAAGACTGAACTATTTAGCTAACCACAACAGGCAAAAGGCATAAAGCAAACAAAAACTTTAATATCACCTACAGGCCCGAGAAACAGAAATGCAGAACAGCATCTGGAATGATGGCAATCTTGAAACTATCTGAACCTGGGCTTTGGATAAAGCCCTTATCACAAGCCAAGGCAGATGAAAACCACAGATCTAAAACCAGTTCGAATTCTGAACTTCTCCAAAACTGTAACATTCAGAGCTGTATCCAGGCACATATGCTTTTTAAGTTCAATAATCTACAATAGAAAGATTTTACTCTATGAAAATCTACTCAATGACAAAAACACCGAGTGTTTCATTGCTTAAATCCTAGACATGTATCACTGTATTCTCTGGCTATGGTTGCCCAACCTTTACCTCTCCTAATATTCGTCCTCAGCAGACCTAAACAAATTTTCCAACACACACACACACACACACAGAGACAACCCAGCCGTCCCCTAGTAAATCCCCAGATGCATATATATTTAAACAACACCACAATGGAGGCCAGTCCGCATGCACTGCTTTGAAAGTACTGGAGCTCTTGTTTCCTGTTTTCTCACTTCCCATGTTTCATATGATGATGGTTTCCACTTTTAGAGAGCAATTTTCAGAACTACTATTCCGATCGGAATCATCTGTGAATAAAGATGCCTTCAGCTTGCCATCAACAGTTTTCTCTGCAGCACTAGGCTTTGTTGTTGCCCTAATGACTTCATCATAATTTTCCCCAGATTCTGATAATACTAAATATAGATCACAACAGATATTTTTTATTATATTCTCTGGCATCTTTGCACCACAACCATTGCCTTGTATTAGCTGCACTGAGTGCCATTCCTTTATTCCCATAGCTCTTTTTCCAAGAGCACTAACGTTTAATTATGTAAGCTAATACATGGAAAACTATTTTTCAGTTGCACATAAGTTTATATAGTCATATTGTTAAATAGACTTTTACCTCCTTTCATTTACATTTTCTTCTGAAAAGCAACTGAAATCTGATCTTTTATTTTTCATTTTCATACAAAGTTACAAATTTAAATACAACAGAACTCTATTTATACTGGAAAATCGGGGAAAAAAGTATTTACAAGACTAAGACAAAAGTCTAGAAATCTTAGTAACTTTAAAGAACTAATCTGATATTCTCTCCTCACAGTGTCTGCAGTGAGAACTTAAAACTAATTTATCAGAAGTAGGTAGTCTCAAGAGGTGAGGAGACAGCCCATGCCTTTTCATCCTGAAGAAATGAGAATTTGATTTTAAAGGTGTCTTTTAAACACAGGTTATAGGAGGGAACATTCTTGTGCTGACCAGGGTAAGAAATTACTATAAAGCTGGTCAGACAGCTTCAACAAAATTAGGAAAACCTGAAACATTTAAATCATTAGCAAAAAAAAATTAAGAAACTTTCCGCCAGCTGCTACTAGTACAAGTAGTACTACAAGTACAAAACTACAAGTCTTCAACAGACATGAGATGGACACAAGATCCATCCCACACATACTGGCACAAGGTTATGTGCCCTCTCTTGCTTCATACTCTGGCTGGGTATCTTTTACATACACACAGCAAGCTCCAGTCCTGTCCCAAATGACATGAATGCAGAACCAATGTTCATGTACATGCTACAGAAAGCACCTGCCTCACACATTAGACAAAGCTGAAATTATATCAGAAGCATCTGGCCCTGTTTGCTTTTTAATGATTTATAGGTGCAATATTTTTGCAATGCTATTGCTGAATTTTCCACATACTCTTTTATTAGCAACATCAAAGCTGATTTCCTATATGTTTCCTATAAATATTTTGTACACTTCATGTTCTTGGCTGTTTTTATTTATGCTTGTCTTGTGTTGTTCTCCTGACAGTAAGGCAACGTAAAAATTATTTGAAGGCAGCAACAAAACACTGGGGTTTTTTGAAGTCTGAGTATCTTGAAACTAACATGGAAATAAGAAAACTTCAGAAAACAAAAATACTCCATAGGCAAATACAGTGACCCTTGAGAGTTTTGTCCCATGTTTTACCCTGTATTAAATTGCTTACAAATTATCAAAAGCTTGACCAAAACTTTATTTCTATCTTTTACACTTAAGTCAGATGCAAAGAGCACTCAATCAAGGGTTCTTTCTAATGTAAATCTAAAAAGGCTCTGAATTTGAGTTCAAGCAATATATTGCTTTGACACATTTTAGTTTTGCATTGTCTTGTACATTCAGGATACTCAGCAGAAACAGGTTGATACTGACAGTTCCTTTTTGCTCTTTTAGGAATAAGTGATTTTTAGTCTTTCCCTCTTAGCTTCTCCATACTATACCCCCAGCCAGTCCACTGTCTTATCTCCTTACTGTGAATAATTTCATTGATTTTATCAATTAGTCTGATCACTAACACAGGTTTATTTTATGGTCCTGTTGACCAATTTAGTTTTAAAAAACTGATGTAATAGTATTTTCAGATTCTTCACAGATCAACAATCCTATTTGCTCCAAGCTGCCTCTCCTTCTTAATACAACTAGCATCTCATTAACTGAGCAGCTGTTTAAAAACAATCAGCCACAAGACAGTTAACTTAGCTGAACTCCCAAACCACTGGAACATTTAAACACCCCATTTATGACAAATCTGAGAAAACTGGCTTTAGTAACTGTCTTAGTCTTTTACAGTTCTAAAATAGGAAGAGCAGCACAAGATAATACAATAAACAATCCAGCTGAGTGGGAGAAGAAAAGGCAGGTCCCTCTCAAATTTTGCAACAACTACATTTTGTGAATTGTGTGACAGAGCTCATCTCCACATATCTGCCCGAGATGAGCTCTGTGTGGGCCATAACCATCTGTGTGGGCAGCCCCTGCAGAGAGCAGTGAAGCACAGCACCTTCAGACAGTGATTCGTTCCAGCTCTGCACGTATCTATGATGCTCTTGAAAGGTTATATTCAGGTGAGATGTATCCTCCTCTTTGTTTTGCTTTTGTAGCTGGCAGCCAAAAATGTCACATCTGGCCCTGTATAGTCAGTCTTTGAAATCCAGTCTACAGTAGTAAAAGAAATCAATCTTATAGCCCAGCCCAATGACACATCCTTGTCGGCAAAACATTTCTTTTTCTCTACTAACATGCCATACTCAGCATAATGGCTGCATGTTCACCATGTTCCTAAGTAAATGTTTTATTCGAGTAACTCTCAGCCCATGGAAACACAACTCACTGCTTGATAGACACAATAAATCTTTCCCTGTCTTTTCTTTTGCCAGTGTTCTCATCAGTGTGTTTTTGATCAGACCTAACTCACAGCACTTCTATGATTTTTTTCCTGAACTGGTTTATTTCCCGCTGTAATTAAGCATTTTTCCTCTTTGAGCTTCTAAGACTCCCACCATTGAGTAAAATTGATGGTATCCACACTTTTTGAGCCTGCTAGTGATCTCAAGGAATTCCATTTATTTTCCAGATGTTTTTTACCAAATTGCTACCTAATCAGTCTATGTTTTTATATCCAACTACATATTTTCTTTAAAGGGAGTCACTTCAAGAAGCACTGGCAGGTACTTCACGATTTCTATTTTTGTCTGTAACCTGTGCTGTGTTAGTCAAAATAATAAAACAATGACTCCCTTATAGCAGCAGACCAGAGGTGTCTACAAAGGCAAAAGTTTAGAAATAGTCTCTAAAGAGTTTTCATTTCTTGCCAACCACTACGTTTCACACTCTGGGCCTGACTTATATGAGATTAAGACTCTGAGAAAGTTGCAGGAGGACACTATCATTTAACAGGCATCCAAGAAACATCCTCAAGATTTGCACATAAAAAAATATGATAAAATTTTATATCGTGCCCCATTCTCAACATCTATGGATCCACACAGAGGCTAGAGAAACACAGAGGCTGAAACTCCCGTGACCAGGAGCTCTGCCTCCAATACTCTTCTCAACTCCTTCCATAGCTAGCCTACCCTAGTCCTGATTCTTCCCCTGCTTCAGCAAGTAGACATGACTGTTATCCTACCCAAATCCTGCCACAGTCCCCTATCACTTCGCTTCTCATGCTCTCACTCATTTTTTATATTTTTTTTTCCCTTCAGTACCCTTCAGCACATTGCCTTTAGCCACTCTGTTTTGACCTTAACAGGTCAACAGACTTTACCAGTTTCGTGAATATTAACCAAGGAAAAATATGGCTGTGCAATATTTGCACACAAAACAACCTGCTCTACAACATTACGGTTTCAGAGCTTCTTCTGTCTCCTGTAACATTTCGGATCGAGACACAAACCCATTTGTTATCAAACAACTATCTTTTTGAAATCCTGAATCTTACCCATGAACACAGGGGGAAAAGCCTGAATTCCAGTGTTATCCCAATTGCTTGTGATTATTAATCACATATCATCTTTTGAGCTTCAGCCTTGCAGAGAGCTACAGGAAAGCCTTCATCTGAACCTGACTGAGCAGGTGTAAGTAGGGCTGGGAGAGAAGCATCTAAAACAGCTGCTGCCTTGCTCATCTCTCAGCCTGAGAAAGTGGCACAGTCCTCTGATGCTTTCTAGCAAGTGTCATGTTGAACAGCTTGAAAACTCTACTGAAAAGATTTATTTAGTTGTACTTTTACTACCTTACAACTGGCACTACCTTTTATTAACATGGTGTAATGTTTACAAGATTGTTCTACCAGATTAGGTAACAGTAAAGAGGTACATCACAGCAAGTATTTATTATTCCCAAGTATTTCTTACTTTATACCTTCAGCTATAATTCTAATTGTATTAAGAGTCATTCCCCTATTCCAGCATCCAATGCTTCTTTTAAATATTGTGATCAGGAAGCTGTTATCTTGCTTGAATCACCTTCAGACGCCTGAAAGGGTTTCTAGTCACTAAATCAGGACTCCCTATTCTAATTGCACCATGTACAACATGGTTCCTGACAGCACTGGGCAAAAGGCTCAGTCCCACACTCAAATCCTCAGCCTCTCGGGTTATAAGAGTGTTCCCTGACTATGAGACTACTGCCTTTTATAGCAGTTTCTTCTCCAGCTGCACTTCCACTTTTATGTGCCTAAGTAAATGACCAGGAACTCATATTTGAGTCTACAAAACTGGTCTGTAGTGTCAGATTCTGGATTTGACCAGGAACTGTACACTGGAGCCAAGAAACTTTTCCAGCTCTTAAGTTTTGTTGAAACTGGTACACTTCCATCCAAAGTTTATTCTTTGACAAACTGGCAGCTTTTAATATGAAAGTGACTTAATCAGAAAAATTCCCCATAAGCTCAAGCTCTAATTGTGAATAATACAGCCAAGCTCTCAGAAAGACCACAAGGATTCTTCTGCTTAATCAACTGTTAGTTACTTAATACAGGTTTAAAATCAAGAACTTGATGGAAATATTGGAACAGGGTAGAAAATGTTAACGTCTCAAATTTATGAGATCTTGACAATGCTGTCAAAACAAGAATAAAAGAGACTAGATAAAATCACCAAAGACTAAATTGGGATAAAAAAAAAAAAGTTGAAAAACATTTTCAATCGCATGGACCTCTGAATATTTTGCAGGTATGCTAATTCTCTATGGCCACAAAAAAAAACCCAAACAAAACCAGTGTTATTCATTCGTGATTCTAACTATTTTCAGGTACCTCAAGAGGAGAGAAAATGGCAAGGGTAACACAATAAATCTGCAGCCTAAATTAAGAAGTTTTCATAGCTGAGAGAGCTGTGAGAAAGGGCTAAATGCTAGATAATTATTTGGTTAACTGAAAGAGCTCAGTATCTTTTCATTTTGCTAATCATAAACTCCCAGATCTCTACTAAATTATAAGGGATACCATATAAAATGCCCGTGCTATACCATACATTACTAGTGGTATATTCTTAAAGCAATCTTACAAGCACCCCAATGGAGCTTGATTTTTATGTATAATGCACACCACACGTTGGTTGCCCTGTGATATGCAGGCTCTCACCCACAGTAAACCCCTGTTCATAATTTTGCCTACTGTATTTCCCAGGATCAAAATCTCATCTATGCAGACCTCAACACTCTCCCTCTAGTACGTCATCAAGAATGTGTTGCATTTTCCTCTGAAACACCTCAGGTGCCAAACAAAACTTAAATGACAGTTTGAGGAAACTGTCTCAGAGGGGATGTTGAATGTGTGCAAACATGTGCTCTGTTTTTGTAAGAGCACCAGCCAGATCCCTACTGATGCATCAAGTGCAGAAAAATATTTGGCACCATCCCCTAGCCCCAGAATTTATCCCCTTGTAGGTAGTGGAAAAATATTCCATTTTTAGTTCTTCAGTTTTATTTGGTCTATACATAAATGAAAGATTCTGTCTTGTACAAAGACCAGTAAGTCTATCCACTCAGCTGGTGCTTCTAGGTATCACAAGATCCAGAGACCTGAACCTTTCCTACTTATATGCTAGCCCCTATTTAAACTGAGCCTATGGTATTTGCCTATGAGGACGAATGTCAGGGTGTGTGCATGTGTGGGTGTGTGTGTGTGTGTGTGCCTCTGCATTTCAAGCACAGGGCCCCAGTCATTGCTCTGGAAACCCAGCCCACTCTCTGCAGTCTTCTACAGCTGCAGTGAGTTTCAACTGTGGGGCTGTTTCCAAGTGTCCATTCTGTAATTTAAACTTGAAAGCTTTTGTTATCTGGAAATCACTTGGAAGTGAAGTATGGGACAAAAGTTTAGTTAACTAGTTTTATACATCAGAGTTACTACTAGAAAGTAACTTCCACTCATTTAAGTAATACTTTTTGAAAGGTAAGAATCTACTTGAATCTAATTATACTAAACATGTTTTATTTATCTAATTTCCAGTAAAAATAAAATACATGTATCAATACCTTGGGCTTTTTCTCAAGTGACAATAATCTAGCTTTCAGACATCTCCACGATGAGCTTTAATGAAAAAATTAAAAGGCTACTTTGTAATGGCTTGAACCAAATATAACCACAAAGGAAACTATTTCCTTTTTCTTTTAAACAATGCAGCAAACCATAAGGCTTTCCAAATAATAAAGAAAGTTTATGGCCTCCCTCCTTCTTCCTATAACAATCTTGATGTAAAGTAAGAAAAACTTGAGCTCATCACAGGCATATTGCTCTTCCTTATCTCACGCGGAAGAGCCAAATAAACATAAGTAATGACTTGCTAGGGACCTTCTCACAGGAAGGCTGAAGCAGCTGTTCTATTGGCTAACACAGAGAATCGAGGACATCTGCAAATATACTGTGATGTAAATAACAAAGTACATAAGAGTTAGGAAACCAAAAATTTGACCTTGCTCAGCTCCCTCCAAGTAACACTGACGTGAAGAACAACATGTTTTCACTCACACAGAATGAGTTACTCCGTGAGATGTAACCCTGAGCGGGTTTCCACTGAAAACAATGACTTAACAGAAGATAAAAAAAAACATGGAAATATCTCCCCTCTTTCCAGACATCATCTAGATTTACAATGCACAGAATGGCTATCAATGGGTTTTTAAATGCAGAATAGTAGAAAACTTCTGATCAAAGAGAATAACTGAACGAGATACCTTCCCTTCAGTTATCCATTATGTAGCAAAGAGTATCACATTCTCAAAATCTAGTTTTTGACTATCTCCACAACATAATGCAGGTACCTATACCATTCAAAGAAAAAAAAAAATTACAATGAACTAGGTTGGATGATGATAAAAAAGCAGGAATTAAATATCTCCTATTCTCAATCTTAAATCATTCTAAAAATAGACACATATTAACAAGTAGATAATGAATTTGGCAAAGTTACTCTAAATTATTATCCTGTGCTTAGGAAGGGTAACAGCGGGCATGAGTGAACTAGAGATAATTAAGTTCTGCAGTCCCCTGAGGAGGCCTTGCCACATGCCTACATGAGAAAGACTAGAATAACTTCACCTCTGTAGTGTATTTAAGCAGAACAGTTAAGGGCAATTCTACCAAAAAAAAAATTAAAAAACCACAAACAAACCAAAAAACCAACCCAAAAAACCCACAACAAACCAACCAAACAAAAACCCACGAAAACCAAAACCAAACAAACAAAACAACAAACCCAAACCCCCCTCCCCCCCAAAAAAAACCCCAAACAACCAGAGTGCTGAGACAGAGGAACAGGTTGCCCAGAGTACTTGTGGACAACCCCTCCCTGGAAGTATTCAAGGACACTTTGGATGGAACTTTGAGTAACCTGGTCTAGCGGAAGGTGTCCCTGCCTGTGGCAGGGTGGCTGGAACTAGATGATTTTTAAGGTATCTTCTGACCCAAATCATTCTATGATTCTCTGAAATTATCTGAGATTTATTATCACACTATGGTTTTCACTCCTATTGCCCTGTGAGCATTACCCTTCCGCCCTTCTGGATATGATGTGCATGATCAAAATTTTTACTGAAAGAAGCAAAGCACTAACTGATGAGGAAATGAGGACAATATAAATGGACTCTTTTTTTAAGACTCATTGTAATGAGTAAATGCAGGGATTTACTTCATCTGTTCATCTAGCACCTTCTCCCCACTCCTCCAGAGTAAACTGCATCTAATGAAGTTTAAAAACAATCCGGTGCCAAACCATCCCTTTTCTCACTTTCATCTCTGTGTACAAGGTCTTAGATCCATGTTCAAATGAAATTACTTGGTAGCAGCTAAACTGAGGAACAAACCACAGTAGTGTTTTCTTCTGTTTTCAGCTAATGTAGCTAGCAGCCTTATTAGGCAGTTTCTAGTGTATTTTACAGATGAAAGAAATAAAAAATATAACTGACACCGAGGAATAGACATATAATATGGATAAGGTTTGGCTTCTGTGATGTATTTTTGATGAAAAAAAATAAATAAAAATCACTGTGCATATGTCATTTAGAAGTGACTAGTTCTCTTTAAGTTGGAAAGAAGTTTCCCTAGGAATAGCCAATGGGAGGGGGGGAAAAATAAACCCTGGCCAACAAAAAATTGGCTTTCTTAAGAACTATTAATAAGAAATCTGATGAGAAGGGCATTTGTCTGCCCACTCAGTAAATATGAAGTATTTCCACCATTAATTTTTTCATACAGTAAATCATTAAAACATAAACCAGTATCAGAAAAATACTCCAGAGCCAACACATCTCTGGTCCAAAATCTCTTGGTTAAAATAACTTAATAATTATACCTCGCACAAATATGTTTATATTCTAGTTCAGAACTATTTAAAATGCTGCAGAAACACAAACAGCCATACAAACAGTTTGTTGCACCAAGTGCCAACTGAAACAAGCATGTAATAACATTGTGAAATTACATTATCTGACACATTTCAAAAGCTTATTCAGGTGCTTATTTAAGCCCATAAAACCTGTAGGGAAATAAAGACAAGATGGCATTTCAGTCAGCTTACCATAACATTTTTCTAGTGGAACTGCATAGCAACATATTAATGCTGAAAAAAATGTCAGCAGTAAAACCAAATGCCAATGAGCTAAATGCTTCTGAAGGGGAAAAAAAAAACCCAACAAAAAGAAGAGAGAGCTACTAATAAGGTAACCTCAGCACATTACGAAGGCATGACAGTCTTACAAGCGGTTTACAGCACCAAATATATGCAGTCACAGTATCATAAAGCATCTCAACTGCACTCTAAAATGAGAAAACAAGGGAGTTTATACCACATGCTGTGTGAAATCTGTGTCTCATTGTTCTGCCAATACATAAAATTTGGAGGAAACCACTAAACCTTTCATTATTCTATGAACAAGTACTCAACAAGAATATCTCAGTGTCAGAGCTTTTCATAGATGACATGAATGTTCCTCAACACATCTTAATTTAGCCATCAATTCACATACTGGAACGAGATACACACTTCTGTCCAGCATGATTTCTCATCTGAATGCAAGACTTGGGTGCTAAAAAAGATCTTGTTCATACAAAAGTGCCACTGAAGTTACACCGAAAGGATTGTCAGATCAAGATCTAGATAGAAAAACAGAAATAGAATAACCACCTGAAATTTTACTCTTCCATGCTCTTTCAAACACACAATATGCTTTTCCAAATCTACTTCCCAAAACCAGTCTTTATCCATTATATTATTTCCCAGGACAGATATCTGTTGTCTTGACTAAAAACAAAAATAAGACTGCAAAGAAACCAGCAAGAGACAAAGGTTAACCATCTTTGATGGCTACATCTCTGGACACATACAAATAGCAATACGATCTCCTTGATGCAGTTGTTTTCTCCATAGTTTTCATAGCGACCTTTAGTTCATTTTTATATCTCACTTGTGTTATGCTTCAGCAGTGTTTGCTCCTTCAACTCCGTACAGAAAAAATTAATTAGCACCATTCTTGTGGCATTCACAGCAGTACTGATGTCTTAAGTTGCAAGTTGCCTAACTCTTATGGAAATTCTTGACCTGAAACTTGGCACATTTCTGAGTACATAATCAAAATGCTTGCATCTATTTCTTCAAGAGAGGTATGTGATAAAACCATATTAGTGAACAACATTTTCATATAGTCTTACAGACACCTTTTTGTTCTTAATCAAGAGTTTCACATTTTCCATTTTGAGCAAGAATACTTATTAACAACAATGGAAACACAGCATGTAAGAATATTTTATTTTCATTCTATTAATCAATTATCGCAAGCAACAGTGTGTAAAGCACAAGACTCAAAGATGACATTTAACTCCTGCAAACTGAGTATATTTGGAGAAAAGGAATAGAAGAAACAAATTTTCTTCACTCTGTTACACACAGAAAAACACAGAGCTTCTCACTAGTTTAACAAGATCTTGCATTTAGAACAAAACTAGGTTAAAAAAATTCCTGCCCACATATGTTCACATTACCAGCCATGCTGTAGTTAGTTACACCAGCTATGGCCACTTTAGACTGATAAAATGAGCCCTTAACATTTTGATTAAAGGGACAGAAGAAATATTTAAACAGGTTAACAGTGCAGGCCCACAGAGCAGCTGAAGAGGCACACCCAACAAGATACCAAATTACTACACAGGATTGTGCCTGTGACTGAGGGTAAAGGGCAGGAAACAATCACCGTCTTGATATTTCACTGACAAACTGTAAGAACCAGAGTCTTCAAAAACCCCACTTCCATAAAAAATGGTCCTTCTTGGAGTGGATGAATTGCAGAAGGGAAGTGTACACCCACCCTGTAAGGGACTATAGTGCTGATTTCTTAACAGTGTGGTCACTTGGGACCTGCTGACTGAATGAAGTTTATTCATGCTACTGTAAACCCTAAACAAACCCAAACACTAAAAACCAGAAGCTAAAATTCATCTTTGCATGATTGTATTCATAAACATCATATACTAAATCACTTTCTCCAAGGGGTCTTGGTGGAACACCTTGAAAAGAAAGCCATTCAGCAAACTAAAAGAGAGAAGGTTTGAAGGCCCGTCAGTCAGACTACTACCTGCATCTAAACCTGGCCCCTTGGAAGGCAGTGGACAACAGCCTAACCAAGACAGTCTTCAGATCAAAACACAAGTGTCAACGAGTCCCCATTCAACACCACTGTCTTGCCTTGTCTGTGATTCTGTGATACAGTAGAGATTAGTTGAGACGGGAATGAGAAGAGGGGAAAGAGAATACTTGAACAAAGAATGAAGGACTGAAAAAAGAACTTCCCACTCTGGAAGGATAAGGAGAAGAATTGGCCTTTGGATATAAACAGTGATGATCAAATAGGTAACTGTAGTAGTTATTAGACAAAAACACAAGCAGAGATCAGAGGTAAGCCCCAAACATTCTGTTTATAATAATTCTAAGGACCTAAAAGTCTTAATTACAATAGACCTGAAATGATATGCAAACCTTAGAAAGTCACACCTCTTAATGGAAAAATCACTTCGCTTGCTGCCAGCCCTCATGACATCAGCGCTGAAGTGAACAAATAACAGTCTGTGCCACCTATCCTTGGCTGCCATTTGTGTTCTCACACCCCCTCAGAGAGAAGTGATGACATGAAGACTAAATCTAAGTTATGGGGCAATTCAGCAAGAATACCGGGTTCTTTGAAAAAAGCATGTAATGTGGCAAGTAGATCCTGATTTTTTTCAAGCTCCCATCTCAAGCTCACTAGCTTTGATGAAACTTAATTCCAATGAATAAAAACTATGAAAATATAGAAATTTAGTAGAGAACTTCAAAGGATTCTCATTTACTATTATTTTTCTGAGGTGAACATTCAACATGTCTTCAGAAGGAAAGCAGAGGATTTAAATGCTATTAAAAAATCATACCTATGAAAATGTCATGTTCGAGAGTTCCTTACTCTCGTACCTTCCAAAAGCATCAATAATGAATGAATGTCATGAGTCACCATCTCAAAATCTGCTCAGACTACTAATAAATCTCTAAATGGCCATGACCATTCCCTATTCAAGGGAACTTAGCAAAAAGTAATCTGAATTCCAAAAAAACAATTAATTGTAAATTTAAGAAGGCACTTAGTTAAGAGAACAGATATACAGCTAAATAGAATCACAGATCTAGTACTGCCAAAAATTCCTTAGCTCTCATCCACTTCTCTACCCACATGAAAACGTATCATGTCTGCAGTGGCAAAAAAACCAAACTAACAAACAAACAAACCCAGATATGATCAAACTTCCTTTTTGGTTTTGGGTTGTTTTGTCTGTTGGGGAATGGAAGGAAGGAAGGAGTGCAAACGTGCATCTATATCATTGGCTGCTCTTGCATTAATATTATGGTTAACAACTAAACCCCCTTAACATCCACACTTGTATATTCTGGTTCAGTTTTTCAGAGCAATTCTGGTGAGCTTGAGCTAACTTTCCATCTAACGAAACCAAACTGGAAGCCCCAGCCTGGAAGCAGTACCACACACGTGTCCGACACAACTACAGACACAAGGGTACAAACCAAAGACTTGTTCTGTGGGAAGCTTCAGACCATGGAAGGATTAAGGAAGTGTTTTCCTGGGGATAAAGCTAAACGCTCAAAGTAGTATCAGGTAAATGCAGAGGCCTCAGCATCAATCCCTTCAACCAACTTAACCACCCTCCTCTTGCACCAAATCACTTGCTAAAATACAACATGGCTAGACCCACTTATACCTGCAGAGATCCAGCTCAGGTATGAAGCTCCCCAGCTTCTGGTGATAGATCCCAGGGGCAACAGAACAGCTGACAAATCTGCTCTCTGTTTATGAGACCTTTTAATGGAGGATAAGAGGGAGCTAGTAAAGAAAGAAACAGGGAAAAGCAGCTACATCGAACTATAAAATGATTGTACCATTTTAACTGAATGTATGAACCTTCTACCTCTATTTCAGGAAAACGTCCTAGGACACAAGAAGCATTAGAAAAAGATTGATTTCTATACACTTACTGTTTCACACAGCTTCTTTGGGAAATGATTTAGCATAGTTTATAGATTGACTAAATCCCCACTGGAGTAGTAAGGCTGTTTCAAAGGTGCAAATAATATTTCTTTCCTAGCAAAGTGAAAATAAAATAAGTACATACGTATTTAACTTTCACATTATTTGGCTGTCATATGGCTTCATGACAATTGCAGACCACATCAACCATGTCAAGTCTTGGTCCTTTGCAGAACACATACCAATGAAAGTGAAAACTTGTTTTCTTTGCTTCGGATCACATAGCCAACATTTGTCTTCTTACAAAAGTAAACTTGTTAAATTGCTAAATACCATTTTCAAGAGTCATTTCAGTACTTTAGAGTTTATGTGATAGCACTAATGACTTCAGCTAGAATTTCTCACAAGTGATTCAAACACAATTTACCCTTAGGAAACCAAAGCAGAGAAACAGTAATTAAATGTCAAGGACCAGAAATAAATATTTGCTGAAGTCAAGGGAAAGCAATTCCATGGTAACAAAATTTATTACGTAAAAAATCAATGAGGATTTCAACAATATCCTTGGGGGGGGGGGGGGAACCCACCCCCCAGTACTTTTCTCCAAAAATAAAACCCC
>WUAM01000287.1:84054616-84107458 GCA_024336885.1 Actenoides hombroni | reverse complement strand
AAAGAGAAGGGAAACACAATCCATGGCAAAAAAATTTTAATAAAAAAAAAACAAAGGAGAATTACAAAAATCCGGGGGGGGGGGGGGGGGGAACCCAACCCACAGTACTTTTCTCCCAACATAAAACCCACCAGATTAAATAGAATTGTCTCACAGTAATTCATTGTTCAAACTACACTAGGATCAAAATCTGATAGAAGTAACATGGAGAGTTATGTTCAGTCTCAGTCCCACATTGTTGACACACAAAGCAGACAACTAATCAACATGTTTTTTTTCCTCAGTGATTTCAGTTCTACTCTTTCCCCAGAAGGATCATAATTCTAGCCAGAAGCTACATCTGAATCTATAATCAAGATAACTAGACTGCAGCTAAAAGCTAGAAATACAAAACTCATGGAAGTATTCTCTTAGAGGTTTTTTAAGAGCACACACCCAGTATTTTAATTATAAGAAACAACAAAATGCAAAACCTGACATCTCCACTATCCTCGTATTCCCATAATCTTATCATAGCATCTGAGCAGAACATGCCTATGTAGAGCTTTAAGCAACGGTAAAACTCCCAAGTAACTGTCACATTCTATTTCTAAGGCATTTGAAATGCCTTGTATCCCATTGACAGACTTCATTTTCCTAATTTAAGAAATTCATTTCCCTTCCACAGATATCAAGACTATCTAGAATCAGCTTACTTATAGCATTCCAGTGGTAGAAATATTAAAACCTTCAAAACATAAGCCAAAAGCCAACTGGCAGAGAAACTGTAAATGAAAACATTTACCCCACATCATAATCTGAAAAAGGTACCACAGCGCAGCCTTTAAAGTGTTTAGACCAAATCTATGGTAAACAAGGACTTCAGGAGTTTTGTGCATAGTATGTTTATATATCATGTCCTACTCTTATTTATTCCAGAACCTAGAACTTTCATTAAAATATCCATTTTTCCACTTAGGTTTTCATCTGAGTATTCCTGCTGCTGCACATCTTTTTGCCGTTATCTTTCAGACACGAGCACACTTCTCATGATTTAAGGACAACTTCCCCTCTCATTATTTTTGCACCTACAATTTTAGGTTAAAGTTTGAGCTACTTCACCATCTTGCCACTGAGCGCACATTCAGAGACCTAGGTGCTTTACTAGACAACTTGACTCTGTGAATTACCATAAAAACACACAAAACCAAGTCCAGGCTTAATGCTCTTTGAAATGTATATTCTACAATCCATTGTTTTTAACAACAAAATTTATCACTCATTAAAACAACCCATGGAATACTATCTCAGACATTTAAATTCCAATGTTGCTGTGCAGAGGATATTTTCAGCATTTTCTTATTATATTTCCAGTCACAGAAATCCTGCATTTTAATTCCAAGCTAAGAACCCAAAACAAACTCAGACTGGTAAAAACCCTTTTTCTCTCAGCCAACAGTATCTTAACCAAACTTTCCATTTCCTTTGTTTACAAAGTTCCTTCTAACTCCTATTCTGCACAGATTCTGAGAGCACCATTCATCTAGGAAATTACTGGTAAATGATGTAGAAAGAAGTTATGATGTGCAATAGCACTGTCACTGACCACCAGTCCCCATGCTTTCTTCTGTATTGTACGTCCCCAAGAGACAAAATTGATTTTGAAGAGATACAGGGCTGCAAACCCACCTCAACTCTTCATTGTTGCTTTTCTCTGCAAACACCTAAATTCTGTCCTCCTTCAGGCATGCTAGAAAATAGCCTTCAAAAAAAACAAATGCAAAAACACATGTGTTTGTGAAAAGTACTAGAGGAATGAAAATGCCAAAAGACAACAGAGAAAGTTCTGCAGTAAAGCCTCAACTGCCAATAAATCTCAGTCCTTATCAGAAGGAGCTGCCTTGGAGGCACAAGCGGATAGTTGTCTCCATGCCCATTCATACCTCATTAAAGCTGCCAATTTTGACTCTTTCTACAAAAGACCACAAATGCAATACTTGCTAGGGTTTTTTTAAATTCAGCTATGCAAAGAGGCAGAAAAATTCACTACACATTCCAGATTAAAAGCACAAAAGCAAAACCTAAATCCAAACCAGTTTCTTTTTTAATGAGTATGGGATACCTATGGTGTATTTGTATTCTTACCACTCCAAACAATACACACCATAAGGTGTCCACTGGTGATCCCTGGGTGTGCTGGCAAGGTTTCTGCTCTCTCCCAGCCTGCAGGACTGCTACCCAGGGAACACCATAACCACTATTAAAGACACATGGTACAAGTCTTCGGACAATTACAGAGGTAAATCATACACAGTCTGCATCTGCAAGCAAGGCTTTTACACAGGTGCCAAATCTGCCTCCTTGTAATGGGCACAAACCATTAAAAAGCTAAACAAACTCCAGAGAACAATTTGGCTTCTTGCACATTGTGACAGATTTCAAGTTTAAAACTTGCACTTCAGAAGATTTTTTTAATTGCCAAAATGCTACCATCTGTTCTAGGTTCACTAGGAAAGACGAGAAGGGCTGTTGCAGGCAGCAATACTGGTTTGAGAAACCAGTGGGAAAATCTGAATTACACATTTGAGACGTTTCCAGCCGGCCCTAGCTGTGGTCCCCTGGTCCGTATGTCTGAACATTGGTGCCATGCCTAAGGATGACACTCCTTGTGAAACTGCCTTAAGTTTCTTCTCAGTGCAAAAAAGTATCACTTGAGAATCACAGAATCATGAGGGTGGTAAAGACCTTTAAGATCATAGAGTCCAACCATTAACCCAGCACTCCCAGGTCACCACTAAACCATGTCACTCAGCACCACCTCCATGTATCTTTTACATAACTCCAGGGACAGTGGCTCCACCACTTTCACAGGAAGCCTCCCACAGTTCACAGGTCTTCTTGCAGGTTTGAAATTTACTGCAAGAAATTTTTATTAAAAATTATTAGAAATTGAAAGCTGGATGAAAAAAAACTAAATTGCCCCACATCCCTGTCCTGGTCACACAATTAGGAGTCCTAAAAGCTTTTAAGAAAATCAAGGTCATGACCGGGAAACTTTTAGGAGAGACAAGCAAGCACATCTTTTTTCACTCACTACCAGCCTAAACTTCAAGTACTCCAGTCAGCCCTACAGAAAAGGGAACTGAAGTTCATCAGCCTCATGTGAAACAGGAAAAGCCGTGGGTGTCCAAAGGAAGCAGTGCCTCTTCAAGCTTAGAAACACTCCGACACATTTTGACCTGCTGTATCCTATTTTGGAGCTATGGCACAAGGTACAATCTAACCATGAGTGGGAGAAGGATAAATGTGGTTATAAAAACCAGACAGGATGAGAGCTAAGCAAAAGGACAGAGTATGCTGCCCCTGAATAAAACTGAATGCTTGCACTTGGAATAGTTGAGGCCTGCAGTTGTCAAAAATGAGATAGAGAACTAGATGGAATTAGCCTGCCATGGTGGCAGTCCTAACCTCCTTATATTGCTAAAAGGAAAGACGTGTTGTATTTCTTTCTATAAATCCTAAATGCTATTTCAAGTATTAGACCTTTCCCTGTAGATAAGAGACTAAGTGTTAAAAAGCATAGCTGTCTCTAAATAAAAAGCTAAAAACTGAAGGAAATATCTTAGCCAAAATATAATAGCAACCTCTGAACTCTTTCTTTAATTTCATATCTGGCTTCTGTTTAATCAAAACAATCTCGTCCCTCCATTAAGAGCCACTTTGGCTTAGATGTCTAGAAAACTCTTAAGTGCAAGGTCGGAGCTGGAGCTGTTAGTTGAAAAAAGTGCCACTTCATGAGCATGGGGGCTATACTGTCACCACAGTACGGCATTCGTCATATTAAATTTCATTAATCTGTGAGGTAATAAAACTCTATATGCTGCCTTTTTCCTCAGGAATTAAGAGCCTTTATGCCAAACCATAGAGCATTTTCTGTCTTTAGAGAAGTAGGAACCCAGCAGCATGATTATGTCTTTGCTATAAGCAACAAGCTAATGTGGTTCATGGCTCTATGTACAGCCTGTTTTTCAAAGCTTTTTCACAGAGGCCCAGATTTTTGGAGAAGTGTTGGTTAGTGATGCTTCAGAGCAGCACTAACAAGTAAAGGCTTGCTTACCAAAAGCAAGACGTAAGGTGGTGTTTTAATTCCCTCCACACGGACAAAACTCACACCCAGAGCAAGACTGTGGTTCTGCCAGTGAGATCAGTCCCTTTCCATTTATCAGAACTCATGCAGTGGGCTGCAGGGGAAACCTCTGAAGTGAACATAGGAAAAAAAGAGGAAGATGCATACGCAGGACAGGTGTAGGCACTGCCAACATCAGAAACATGTCAGATTTAATTAGCACTGCTTGGTCTTGCTGCAGTTTCAGGACTTCACACCTGAACTGAATAGCAAGACACAGAGTTTTCTTATTAAATCCTAGGGTTAAAAAAAAAAAAAAAAAAAGAAAAAGAAAAAGCATTACTATAGTATATTGTTTACCTTCAGAGAAAGGCCAGGCTTCCATACCTTTTTCATAGCAGATTTTCATACTTTAGTTTAGGGCTAGGGTGAATAATCTTATCTGAATTTGGAGGCTTTTCAACCAGAACAAAGTTCCCCACATTTTTAAAGGATATCCTTGAGAAACTCATCCCAGGAACTGCTCTGTGCAAGCAAGGAGCTTCAATTTAGCTTCACTAACATTCAGGGGTTTTAATGAAGTTCCTTGAAGCAGCTGCAGTCTGCCCCTGCTTTGTAAACTGAAGGACCTATAATTTATCCTGGAAACATTTCATTCCTTATGTGTGTGCTCACTCTAGAAGGTCAAAACACATTTTTTTTAATGAAAACTCCAATGATGGAGCATTGAGCTGAGTTACACTGAGGCTTAAGGCTACAAAAATCTTTTACCTTGATAGTATCAGTAACAAAAACTAAATATTAAACACTATGCATGAAAAATAGGTGTCCATTTCAAGCATTATTTCAACATATCTGTAGCATGCTTTAGAATTTCTTGTTCCATTAAAATTTTGCTTTCTTTTGCTCTATTCATGGAGCATAGTTCCATGTTGATGTACTCTTTCTTAAGGGAAGTAAATATAATTTTAATTCATTTAGCAAATTATTCACATTACTGAGGCAAAAGTAACCTCTGTACTAATAGCAAGTTCAGTCGCCCTTTCACAGAAGCTGTTAACACCCCTTCTCCCTGCCAGAAACTTCCGGATGGCAACTTGGAACACAGTCTTTCCATTTCACAGCAAGATAAGCGATTCTAATTCTTTCTCTGTTGGAGCAAGACAACAGTAGTACTTGTGCCCAAGGGAAAGAAGAAATAAAATAAAATTTAAAAAAAGACCAATATCAAAATTACGAAATGAAAACTCTCAACTGAAAACCAATACATTCCTTTTCTGAAACCAAGGAAGAAAATTAAGTTGAATGAGAGCCCACAGAATAAAAGGAAACAGATAAAACCATGGGAGAAAGTCAGGTTAGAGAAGAGGCAGGGGTAAGCAAGCACCAGGAGCTGAGGGAATCGATAAGAAAGTTATGATCCAAGAGAAGAGATACAAATCTATACAAATCATATGCCATAATTCAACTCCAGCTCCAGCTGGACAGAAGTGAAAGACAGGAAGATATCAAAGTGGAAAAAGGAGGGGGAGAGAGAGAAACAGAGTACCACAGAGAATATTTTACTTTAAGCATCATATAATTTATTACAAAAACTAAATGATAGGCTGCAGCTAAAGAATCGCCCAGCTGCAAAGTTCATCTGCTACAGCTCACCCTTGCCCTTGTGTATTTTAGCAATTTTAATTAAAATATTACATAATTCTACGTAATTTTTGCTGATAAGTTTCTGCTCCAATTTTAGGCAATGAATCAAGGTCTTACTCAGACCTTTAAAACAATCTGTAAGCTCCACAAAGTGTGTACTGTCAGAAGGCCAAAGCCATAAAATTCATGATTCTCATATACAATGTGAACAGAGCATTAGAAAATACACTGTAGGGAATAATCCTGTGCTGGTAAGGAGATAAACATGATGACTTAATGAGCCTTTTCTATCAATTTCTCTGATGTTATCAGTGCAGGACTTGACCTTTTCTCATTAGTCATACCTACTCCCACATGAATAGTATAAAAAGCATCAGTGCTTTCACATATCCAAAGAAGTAAAACATTATTAGCATCATTAGGCCACCTGACCTTACCCCTTGCTGCAGGACTCAAAGTTTTTCCTCACATTCCTTCCACGTTTAAGAAATAAAAGTTAAAAATGAAAATTAATTCAGGGATCATCTAAGTCTTTTCAGTCAAGCATGTAGGACTTGACTCCCCTCTAAAGAACTGGAAGAAACTGGGGCAAAATCATTCCACTTTTTTCTTGAGCTCCACAGCCACAGCAAACGACGCTGGTTTTTTTTCCTGTGCAAAGGAAAGCAGGGTAAGCCACTAGAACAAGTGGGTTAGCAGATGCCTCTCCTCCTCAGCCCATGTGAATTATTTCACACATTTATGCAAGCCAAAAGAATACTCTTTCAAGACTATTAGTCCTGCACAACTCTAACCTCTACAAGCAATTTCTCATTTTTAATATTTGCTCCATTTTTACTTCCCTGTGGATGCCTACCTCTGCTGGTGCCCGAACAGATACCCATGAGACAGTTGTCATCAAAGGGGCTCAAGTGGCTGTCTTGACTCCTCACTTGCTTCTGTCACACTGAATCAGCAGAGAATATGGCTTCTAATGGGCTGAACCACAGACCAGAAGCACCAAATAGCAAACAGCTGAACTGATGTATTCCTGATGGAATTTGTTCAGGTGGAAACATTTCACTGTTGAGATCATGTTCACCTGTCCATAGCACATAGCTAGACTAAGCCAAAGAGAATGAAACACACAAGACTGCTCACTGGGACCACACAAATGGAGCAAAGAAGAAAATTTGTCAAATTATCATCTTTGGTAGTTCACCTAGAGCTATCACCACTCACTTCTCCATTCTGTTTGAAAGTGTCTCCTTCCATTAAGATAAATTTTCCCTACTAGCCTCTATCATGGAATTATTTTGCTCTCACACTTCATGATTCAACTCCCCCACATCCTGAAAGTAAAACAGCTGTCTACGCCCAAACTGCTTTACTGATCCAGCAGAACTACCATAAGCAAGTCCGAAATTCTTGTTGTTGTTTTATTTGGAGACCTAGGGAAGATTATGGAGTAAGGCATCCTCAACTTGAACCTCCAGGGGCACAATGTTGATTCCTTCTAACCACAGTGAGTTACAAAAAACATCTGACATGTGCAGTTCTTGGTAGCTCAGCTGCATTGCCAAGTAAGCAAAGAGGAGATTAAATTAAATAATAGAACTCAAAATACGAAATATCCTCCACTGTTCCAGGATCCTTTTCCTTACTGGTTGAAAGTGAAGGCAGAAAGATGATCCCCCCACAGACTGCACACTGAGTTCTGGGTATGCAGCTGGCAGGTACTCAAGCCTATATTTAAAAGCATAGTAGGGCTGGGGGAGAAGTGAGATGAGAGGGGAAAGGGAGGGTTGCTGTCAAGGGTGGGCTATTTTGGGCCAAAAAAATCACTTTCTAATCTAGAAAAAGTGTTGGGGTTTTTTTTCCTGGAGAAGTAGACAGTGGGTGGAGAGAGATGGGGGAAGGGAAAGTTTCCTTCAAAGTAATTTAAAAAAAAATTTAAAACCCTAAACTTCAATTATGTGAAATCAAAAGACAAGAAATTTTTTTTAAAATGTAAGTTCTGTTCGTTTCTCCCTCAGCAGTGCATGCACAAGCTCTGTCACCACAAAAAGAAACACGAGGTGAACAGACAGGACAGGAATAAAATGGTCTTCCTCCCTGGGAAACATATCAGCTCAGTATGTATTTTGACTTTGTCCACCACAGATTTATTGGGGGTCAAGGCCAACTGAAAGTGAGGATGGTATTTCACTTTTCAATATATTGCTAGGGTAGGAATTTATTTTTTTTCTTTGTAACAGAAGTTCATTGCAGATGCCTTCTTGCTTATGTGATATATTAAAAAACATACTTTACTTCCTGATGAGCAGATCATACTGCTTTTATTAAAGATTATTCCTCTGACAATACTAGGTTTTTTTCACTTGTTTAAGTTACTTTCCAAAAAGGAGGTCGAAGTGTATAAAGATTACTTAAAATACGTTTCAGTAGATATCGCTCTCGTAACCGTTACTGCATTTCCCCAAGAGACAGATGAGGGGAATACTAAATTTAATGTAGTACACAGTACCACAAACGGAAGACCATAGTAATTAAAAATGCCTTTACATTGTAAGAGAATCTTAAAATGGTCTCCTAAGGACTGGAAGAATGCCAGAAATCCTTGTAGTGAAAAAGGCTGTCCTTTTAATAAAAAGTTGCCTAAAATTTGCCAAATTAGACATAGTTCGTTCTTGTTTCTTTTAAGCCAAATAAGAACTAAAAACTGGGAAAGAAAACTTACGCTTAGGAGCAAAAAAAAAAATCAGAACAGCTTCTGAACATGACAAATGCGTTACAGTTACCAGACTGCCAGGCACATCTGCCCAGACCGGTGGCCTTCACTCCCCACTGTACTGTCTTTCTGACCCATTTGCTTCCCTTCCCTTCCTTTGATTTCTCATCTGTAAGTGACACCACTGAATTATTTCATGTCCTTGACAGGGTGTCATTAAGATTAATTAATGTCTGGAAGGTATTACAAAAAGTATTATAAAAGCACCAGCTAGCATCTGAGAGCTACAGAAATGCAAGAGACCCTTGTTATCATCAATCCAAGAATCCAAGCAGTAATATTAAAAAAAAAAACAAAAAAAAACCCAAAAAAACCCCAACCAAACCACCCAAACCCCATCATGTTGGAATTTCAAGAAAAAGAATGAGCAAGAACCGAGGCGGGAAATGCTGCAAAAATATCGATTCTTATGTTACAGAAACTCTGGACATTGGCTTGTGTTCTCATTAAAGCCAGAAGAATCACAAGTTCTGCCAGATATATAATGTAATATAAAAAGTATTTTAAAACAGAAGTCTTACTATCCACAAAATGCATTTTCCAAACCTCTTATTATGCTCTTCTCACTTAGTCAGTACAGCTCTCTCCCACTTGCTTATAAAAAAAATGTACTTTCACTGGTTTTCTTTCTACCTTTCTTCTTAGTCCAGCCATCACAATTCATTCTTGTCCATCTCTTGTATTACTATGTCCCATATCAAAATTAAATCCAGATGAGATTTCCTACCAAAATAGAAATAAATTCCTTCATGGATTGGACCCGTCTGCCCAGAGATGTAATGGGATTGAAAACAATAATCCTATAATTTCACTATTGCTCTCAAAAAAACCACACTCCTTCCCTTCAATAAATTATATTTTTTTTTTAATCTTCAAACTTTAGTTCAAATGATGGGAATGTCACACTCTGCATTCATTCACCTAAACCACAGCACTTGAAGGGGAGACAACCTCAAAGATAAGGAAGACTGAGGGGCATTCTCCCCTGACAGTAAGTGGGAGGCCAAGCTTCAGTTGCAGGACAGCAGTGTGAAAAGGACTGTAACACCACAATAGTAGGACTGATGCTCCAGGGGCTCTCTATTGCAGTGATCCCATGGCAGATGTACCACTACATGCACCAGCATCACAAACGGAGAAAGTTCACAGCCAGTCTTGCTTCTGGTGTTTTCCTTAATTCTCCCAGTTGCTGCTAAGTCACATAATTTTTATTTCAGACAGTGAACATTTTCTCACTCGTGCCAACATGGAGAATGATTTTGAAGTGTGAATTCCAGGCAACCAAAAAGAATAAAGGAAATACATTTATTATCTTTGATGTAACATTTTGCCTGGTTATATGGCATAAACAGATACATTTACACACACACAAGCATGCACATAAATCAATCAGTCTCACACAGGGAATTTTATTTTCTTTTTTCTTTCTTTCCCCAAGTATGTCAGAATGAGAGAACAGACAAGAAACTTCACCTTCCTCTTTCATTGCAACTTCAGTCTAATTTAATGAAATACAGAAATGTCCTATACTCCCAGATTACGTATCCTTTTAGTAATTAGCAGGAAGAGAGATGCATTTCAGGACAATGAAGAAAAGCAGATCTAGAAATCAATCTCAAAAATCATCCAATGTGTCTGGATGTTTTGTCACCTCATCAAGGAGCAGGGGTCATGGATATTTTATGTAAAGAAATGAAAAAGCTGTAGGAAAATAGTGAGAAATTTGTCCCAAAAATACTCTAAACAAGGCATATTGTTGGGTTTTTTTCCTTTTTAGTATTGTCATAAGGAGAAAACAGACAGCCTTCATAGCTGTATACTCATATTTCCAAGAGCAAATAAGCATTGGTAAATTAAAAGCATCTTTTGCACAACTTGACTGTTAAAAACTTTTAAGGGCTATCTTCGGACTTTTTTTCTACTAGTGTAAGAGAGTATAAGCAAAAATGGAGTACTCCTGTCTACACATACATAATACTCAAGCACACTTTAAACCCACTTAAAATAGACAGCATTTATCATATACTGGGAATTGATTAAACAAAATTCGGTGCATCACTAAATTCAGAATTTTATCAACATCTAAATGCATTATTATAACAGGATACTTTTGCCAGCAAAATGTACACTCGGACAAAAAAATAGACCTCTTTAAAAAGATTTATTTTCCTTGAGATCATTGGCAGGAGTTATGCTGTACCCCTCCCCCTTTTTTTCTTCTTCTAAAAACACCCCACAGTTCTTGTCAACCTTTGCCTGACTTCACATGTGTATTTAACCAGGATATGGTCAACCAAATCACCATGTCTGCTTCCTTTAAATACTGATAAATCCAATTTGCATAATTTCTGCAGAATTCTCTACTTTCCTAGATTCTTAACAAATATCCATGTATAAAAGGCTGAAAGAATTCAGAATGCCTTGCTAAGACACATGCCTGTCAGTTCCCCTTGAAAAGGCTGGACAGTACCGTGTCATTTTACCAGCATGGCATCAAATACATCCCTGCATTATGTTCTCAGGGGGAAGTGGCCCATTCAGGGCCTTCCCAAATACAGCCAGAAATCCACTGAAAGTTTTTCATAACGGCCAATTGTTTTCTGCAGCTTAGTAGCCAGCCACTGCCATTTCTCCCTTGACTGAAGACATTCTCACGGGATGCCATCTCTAGTTTGGGTTAATAAGCCCAGCTTCACTGAATTCAAACAGCGTATTACAGAGTGTAGCTCATGCAAAAAATATCAAAAACTTCACTTCCTAAGCAAACCAATAGCACTCACTAGGAGTCCTTTCAGCATGAGCTTTTAAGCAAACCAATATACTGACAGTGTAGCACAAAACAACATATTCTGGGGAAAATACGTGCTCGCTTGTACAGACACATGTACTAGATGTATCTACAAAGACGTTCTGTTGTTTTCCCACCAGTATATCTGTGGTAGAACTAAAGAAAGAGCTGTGATCTTCAAGGAGAAAGCAACAAACATGGCCAAACAACAGCCTTCCAACATGAGCTCTGAAGGCAAAATTATCCCAGAGGAGAAAAATCTGGAATTCATAAAAAGCATTAGCTACCAAATATGTGACCACAGAAATTGTCAACACCAACTCTCTGACCACAGAATCCAGGATACTTTAACCACAGCCGTTCCCAATTTAAAGCCAGAAATATTAACGTAATACATCTAAGATAGGCCAATATATCATATGGCAAATCCCGGCAAGGAAAGGACTGCTTTGCTTGCCTTCCCCCACCCAGGAGCGGGTGGGCTGCGTAAGGCAGTGGTTGCCAGAGCATTCCTGGGGACTGGCAGTATGGGCTGTCTCACTGAGGCTGAGCTCGGGCCAGCTGGCAGGAACTGCAGCTCACTTTCTGCTTCCCTCTCTTCCGAGTTCCATTAGCTTTTTAGGAAATGATTCTGAAGCTCTTCCCTCCGCCCAGATTAATCCTTGGCAGTCAGGAAAACAAAAAAATAATAATAATTAAAAAAATTACACCAGAAGGAATATAAAGGGACTGCTCTTATGACATGGCATTTTTAAACATATACAGCAAAAGACCAAGAAATTTGCCTTTGCAGAACAACGAGACATGAAATGTGAAAATCCATTTCATCTTATATAATGATTGAAGTAATGGGACAAACCTATTGCCTTCTAAATTCCATAGAGCTCCATATTTAGGCCAGTTATTTCATTGTTTTAAATATACACGTATTTTTTAATAGTATGCAAAAGAAGCACCTGCATTGGACCAGCCATCTTCCACTACAGGCGACCATATCAGAGTCCAGAAACACGTCATCACCTACTCACTTCACACCTTCTCCTCTGGTTTCCTCCCCTCAATACACACTAGAGACCAGAGATGGAAGCACACAGCATGCACAACAGATGAAACATGTGAAATACCAACACCAAGTGTCATGGAAGGATTAAAATAAAAAATTTTAAAAGTGACAGGGAGCACTCTAGGGTTGGGCTAGTCTGGGTGCAAAATTCATCTGTATCTTGCTTCCAAAGGGTGCCTGCTGGAGTTGCTGATCACCTTATTAATCAGAGAATAACCCAAATAAAGGAACTGCCACCAGGCTGTCAGGACAGTCCCAGCACCCCTGTTCACCCAAGGACTTCACGCTATCAGCTGCGGCATCGCACTCCCAAACTTCCTACTGAGCTCTAGAATTCACATGCATTGGAGGAAGCAGATGAAACACACACTGAACACTATCAGCATGACCCAGCTTTAATACCAAGTAAAAGTGAATTAATTCTGGTATGTGAATCTTTACACTTCAGTACAGACAAAATGGAATTTTCTTTTTCTTTAGTAAAGCAAGTCTTCCTGCATAGCAGCTATAGGTAAATTATTCCAGCTGAGAAAGTCCAAGAGCTGAGACCATCTTTACTGCCCACAGTTCTATACCTATGAATAATGCCAGCCTTGTCTCCATCACCTTGTGGCAATTTAATTTCCCAAAAACATTTATCTGCCCATGCAGTTTAACCACATGTGTAAGAATATCTGCAAAAGCAACACTCTCTGACTCCTAACGCATCTGCAGGAACTGCTTTTGACATTCTGCTACTTTCCAGCTATGTCATGAATTACTTGCTTTCATATTCTTGCCTTGACAGGAAAAACACATTTCTTTTTAAGATGCGTTAGTTCAGTTTTGTTAATATAAAAAAAACCTGAAAACCACCAATAGAATGCTAACACACCACTATCTCCTCTCACTGGCTGCCACCATTAAGATGAATGAACAAGTACTTGGCTTTTAATGCAGTCCTGTTGAGAACTGAAAAACTGGAATAATTTTTTATGGTGTTTATGTTGACTGCAGGGATGAGATACATACTGATTCTTTAGCCTCATATCGGTAGCGAATCAATAGTTTATTTATGTAACATACATTATTCTTTTCCCCTTCAATTGCCACTTGTCAGTGGCCTCATCTGAGAAGAGCATCACAGGAGATTGTCCAAAGGTGCCTGACAGTGACATATGTTGAAACACTTGAGGGAAGGTTTTAGTTCATACAGGCAGATGAAGCTGACTGCAATGGTAACACAGGAATCTGAGGACAAATGCACTCCATGAAAAAAAAAAAACCAGTTTAAACTGCATATTTTCAACAGAGTACAGTAAGAAGGCAGTAACACAGGCAGAGACAACCACGTAACAACTGGCTCTGGTAACAGACCAGGCAACGTAAACGGGATTAAAACACTCCAGTAGACACTGTTAAACAACCCAGAGCTAATCCTTGACAAGACACATTGAACTCTGTGCAAAATAACTTGGCTTCTTGAAGAGAGATGGTCCTCTGCCATTACAGACACTATTAAAATTCCAAAATGCTCCAAAAAAATTCCAATGAGAAAAAAAGGCATATAGATTTTCAAGTCAGAATTACAAAAAATACACTGTAGCCAACATCATAAATTGAAAACCAACAACATCAACTCAAAGTGCTCAGAATTTGGGGAAAAAGATGCAAGAACCATGAAGAGTTTCACCACTTGGCTACAAAGTTAGTGACAGCCAGCTTAACATGAACAGAGCTGACAAACATGATAACAGCCACTGTTATCGCAAAACAATTATTCAGAGAAGCAAATATCTCAGAGAAATATTAATGAACTATCAGTTAGCAAATGATACAGGCTATTTTTCCTTTTTATGTTGAAAACAAGTGTAGAAGCTAACATGATGGTATAAAAAGCACTCCTACTTTAAGAAAAATTGCAAGCAGTAGAAGACAAATGGTAAAGACTCAGGACTGCTGTTAGGGAAGAGCATGTGTATCAGTCAACAAGAAACTGAGATGATGCAACGTGGAGCCATCCCGAAGACCCAAGTAGCAACTGCTGCACTGAAATGGGCGCTACCTCTTATCAACAGGACAAACTTAATGGAAAAAAAGGACAGCAAAGCAATTCAAGAAAAAAGCTGACTACCTTCACAAGGGCTCGGGAAATCCTTGGAATGCAAAAATATAGGTCAGAAGTTTTCCCTGCTCATATCAGGGTGTGCCCAATCTTAGACAAAGGTAGGCATATTATTCTGAGAATCCCATACTGAGCAAAAGTCTCAACAGAAGGGCAATGTTTGAGGGTCACTGTCATAGGAAAGAGGTATTTTGTTTCTAGAAAGATACAAAATAATCCAATAGAATGTACAAGAATTCACATTTCCTAACATGGAAACATCTTCAAGATAGGGCTGATGCAAATTTATTTTATAAAATTAACAGAACTTCAAGTTGCTATTGCAAAAATCAAAGTTGTAAGTGTGTCCTTAAGAGAACCTCTTTTCTAGACTGTCACATGGCCTCTCACAGCTTCCACACTGCTTCACTAGGAAATAAAACAGTTGCAAAGGGATATAATTGCTACACAGAACACATTTATCATTTGAGAGATGCAAAGGTACTAGCAAAAATTGTATCAACACCCCGAGTGCCCACTGCTTCAAGCATCACCTTCCTTCAAGCTCTTCTACTTCTTCCTTACCATCACAACAATTCTCCCTTACAGTTACAAACAAGTTTGGTCTGAAGTGGGAAAAAAGCATAACCGGGATTGCTCAAAAGCGAGTAATGAAAGGGAATGCAGCAAGGGATACAGGCTGGCAATAGCAAACATGAGGAGATTACCAGTATACCTGCTCCTGACAGTCAAGGAAAACACATCTACATTCCTTGAAGCAGCAAACTGCCTAGGGACTTCCCCCCCCCATCTAGATCCAAATCTAGCAAGAGTATCAAATTTACAGTTTGGAGGAAGGCTGGGTTCTGGTAAACTGTACTAGCACTAGTCACACAGTAAAATTTTCTACAGTGCATATAAAGGTCTCACAGTTTGTCTTAAAATTCTGCTTTTTGTTAAATTCTTGCAGCCAGAGAGCTGACCGTGCTTTCACTTACATACTAGAAAAAAATATATAGCTCAGCTGTTGCAATAGAGGAATTGGAGGAGGTGAAATTCTCTGGTACCTCTGAAACATAGCAGTTGTTCTAACTAACAAAGGTTAACAAAAGCAAAATGCTTTTAAATATAAAAGCTTTAGATTTATTGTCTTCATGCTGTGTGCCAGCTAACTTTACCATGCAGTCATGTAAGTACAAAATAACGATTTGCAGTTGCACCTTCTCAGATGATGAGGCAAAGCATTATGGCACAGAACACAAGCAACTTTTGCTGAAAGACAGAGACTCTACCTAATTGGCAAAGGATGAGCAAAACCTTCACAATGAAGTCATCTAAACAAAAAACCTCTCAGCCTTTAAAACAATATAACAGCTTTTGTCTCACAGAATTTCCATCAAAAAAACCCAACCCTTTATTACTGAATAATAATTAATCCCAGGATCCCACCTGATGAGAGTGCCAAAATTGCTTGAACTTTTCCTACCCAAAATTAACTGCAGAACTAGCAGTGCTGAAGTCCAGTTGTCCTGGACTTTTTATTGTTAAAACATACTGTAAGTATTGTTTAATTCTTCCACTTTCTGAATAGCTGGCTAAGGCAATGGAAATCCTCTGTCATGTTTATCTGTTCCTGGATCCCTGTTATTAGTCCTTGCAAACCAGCATTATCACCTTCTAAACACCTAAGCAAACTATCAGTGTCCCAGGAAAGCAACACATATTCTACAGTCTACTGTGAAAAAATGATCATGACAGAAATGGCATAAGCCTCTTTCTTTTTTTAATATATTTTTTTCCAGCTATTCACTTTTAACAGAGTCCTATGGAAAAGCCATTTTGGATTATCAATTAGAAAAAAAAAAAACCTAACATTGCTGAGCTGACATTTGGGTTCTACACAGAGAAAGGAAAACGTTCACCTGTGCACAAGTGAAAAAATCAAGAGCATATGTGTTTCAGTATTTTTATGTTTAGAAGGCGAGTTCAAGGAGAGGTGGACTTAGAGAGTACATTTAAAGAATGAAAGCAAGGAAGAACAGTGGCTTTTGAAGAGGAAAATGTCTTTTAGAAGGAAGAGACAATTCCCCCTGACTGCATATTACACATATTCGGACTAGGTAGTGGATTCTGCCAGGTGTTAAGCGTTCTGGCTGGGTTCCAACAAACCACTTCATCATGTTTAGCTACATCCACAGTCCTGTAGGACATCAGTTAAGTTGATGTTAATAAGACTACTTGAAAATGCTTGAAGCTACATGCTTGTAACTCCTGTTGGATTGGAGCAAATCAGCAGCCTTTAAAGCCTCCCAGTATTTGACAGGTAAAAGCAAAAGCTGTTAAGAGCTAGAGCTGAGGGAAATTTAATTTAAAACCAGTCTGCTTTCAAAACCAGGTTCCATGAAAGTTTTGTACTGTTCATTAAGATAAAAAATTCCGAAAACATTGGGCCCCTCTGTTATCAGTTTACTAAGCCCAATAGGTAAAAATAATAGCTCCCAATCTCTCTTTCCTCTCTCCTCCTTCCCCAATTCTCCATTTTCCCTTTTTTTCATTCTGTAGTTTTGGTTTTTATTCCTCAGTTTTGAGGAATTAAAAAGTGGCAAGAAGAAAAAGTGATGGGACAAAACTTTTGTTAATTCTACGGTAGGAAATAAGGAAAGGGAACAAATGAGGAAGGCATTAAAATGTCTACACATAAGATTAAAGGTCTGAAATGAAAAAAAAGTATTATTTGTAGCTTGACTAAACGAAATATTTTCGCTTAAGGTGTGAGCATGTGCAAGATTGTAATTTTCTGAAGCTGCCTTTGTAATCAAAGTTGGCACTAGTTTAAAATAACATGGCACTGACATGTCAAACGTCCAGAATCAATGTCAGTAGCGCAAGAATTACAAATGCAAGTGCAAGAAGAGAGCCAAGTTTATCTGACTCTCAGCCCAGAGAATCCTGCTTCCCAACAAACCAGTGTTCCTTTCTTCTAAAGCTATGCTTTATATTGTTGCAAGACAGCTGGCACAGAAACGACCCCCTAAAAATGGATATGCTTGTTCTGAAAATTTTGTCGCTACATCTGGATGAAGTAGGGGGAGTCTGCATAGTTGTGATCCCACCACAAACTCGGTGCACACACTGTATCAGACAATGCTCTGGGAGCAACAGTCCTCAGAATCTCCTAAATATGTTCCCCAAGCCAGGCAAAAGGTCTGCTGTGTCTGTGGGTGTATTTTGAATGATCTGCTATTAACAATTCAGAGTATAATAAAATGACAAAGAATGAGTAAAACTGGAGGTCAGCTGGAGCTCAATAATTGAAGATCTTTGCTTATAGAAAGCAGGAGAAGAAAAATGTATTTTCAGTCCATTCTAATTCTCAGTTTCCACTTCCAAATATGGAAGACACAGGAGTCATTTCCCAGAACATGGAACTGTCCTCCCTCAACACCTCCCAGCACTTTTTTGTCAGTGTCAACACTGCTTTGGAAATTCAGGAAGCCTATGCACATCTGTGTAAAAGCACTAAAGTCAGCTTTATGCCTACAAAAAGAAACAAAAACCAAAACAAAATAAATCAGTCTGAATAATGTTACATGGCTCAGGACCACAATAAGTTGGCAGTATTTAATCAGAAAAGCATGAAAAGGTGACACTGTTTTCATGCAAACGCTTAATAGTGTAGCTTCACACATTGAGGAGAGTTGAATCTTTTCCACCTAGACTTGACTTCTCATGTACAACCAAATGTTGTATAAACTTAACTGAAGAAACAGAAAATCTTATAGTTGCTTTTTTCTAAGAAGGTGCTTCCCTGAGCCACCTGCTTCCAGGATAAATTCTGTGTCAGATACAAAAAAACCAATAGTTTTAGGGTCCTGTGTAAAGCCAAATCATTTTATATCCACTATCAGCATATTGTCTGCAAATGTTTTCAAGCTGAAGCATTCTGCCAAGAAATTCTTTGAGTAGACAGATCCAACCACATAATAGAACATAAAATGTTTGAGAACTGAAGATATTTAAATAAGTTTATGTTCTTTCCACTATTCTGAAACCCCTTTTTTGAAACACATTCTTAATTATAGCTGCACCATTTCCCCATATTGGTACCAAGTTTCAAGATGACAATATCAGTTACTACAAACTTCTGCTTCATACTTCACTTAGCTTTTTAATATCAGTCCTTGATGTCAAATTATTACCTGTTCTTACCATTTAAAAAGTAGTAAAAATCCAACCTTCCTAATTGCTGATGAAAACTTAAAAATACAATGTGATTGCCAATTAAAAGTGTTAAATCATACTAGGGAGGACAAAGGAGACAGACAAGTAAGAAAATAATTTCAAGTCAGTTCTCTGACTCCTTGGACAAAGCTATTTTTTTTTTAATATTGTACAGGATTGACAATTCTGAGCTGTATCAATAGAGAAATTACACAAGGATCTGGAATAAACTTCTAGTATAACAGCTACTCTCTTGCCAGCTCTTCTCAATTAGAGATTATATAAAACCATTTATATTGGTGGAGAGTCTTGAAGTACAGGAGAATGAAACATTCTTTCATAATTATTTCTTTATCATGTATTGTGTAGAGTGACAGTTTCTGATGTTCTATAAGCCAGCTACAAACTTTGATTGTTTTCTGAAGTCCTATGTAACTTACTAAGCTGCTTCTTTGTATTGTTTTGGTTTCTCAATACTAATTTCGACACAGGCAGCTGATAAAGAAACAAGGTTTATGGGGCAGAAAAAGGAGGATAATATCCAGTCTTGGCTATTTTCCACAACTACATTTCTAGGTGGATTCCTGCATCTGCACTATACCACTTTGTTTTCTGTTTGACTCAATTTTCAAGAACCATACTGTGTGTAATAAAAAGCAGCTGGATCTTTTTCTGTCTAACAGAGAATGGTTACAGAGAGGCTGAAGAAGCGTGCACTGGCCTTTCAGTATTTGTCACTAGCACTTACAGATCTGCCCAGCCACGATGCACATTCACTCCAGCCACCGCAAAAGTACTGAAGTTTTTCAGGAGTACCTCTCATCCATCTGTAAAGCCCCACACACTATCATCCTAGTGATGAAACATTTTGATTGCAATGGTAAAAGCCAAAAGCTACGTCTTATTTATGACTGGTTAAACCTCCACCATTTCGTAGCAGGCAGGTTAACTGTCAGTGATCTAGATCATCACACCGCTTTCTCTGTGACACCCATTTAGAAACATCAGCCCTTCCATCACTTCTCGGTTAACCGTTAATGTTGAGAGGTGCAAAAGCAAGGCTAGAAGAAAAAAAAAATAATCAAGGCTACAGTATTTTCTGGCATACTGCCCTTTTTTTGAAGTAGGTTACATCATCTACACATTTAACCCCTTCCTGGTTGGAAAAGAGTTTACAGCTCACTCTCAAACGATTCACGTGCTACACCCCTGCAATGTTACCTGCTCATCAGCTCGCTAAAACCTGGGCAACATTCCCAGCAATAGACGTGGCCCTTTGGAAAAAACAAGCCCCCTCATTCCCCAGCCTGTGGGCCAATTGCAATGCAGCATGATGGCAGCCAGGACTGCAGTCCTGAGAGCTGTAGGAACTCTTGTTTCCCACTGTGAGTGGCGTGGAGCAGCCAGAAAACACACGTTGTCAGGAGTCTGCTGGCACAATCCTGACTGCTCCTTGACTGACACCTACTCTGGCCCCTTGACTATCTCGAACAATTTAATATCAGTGAACCCTGCAGAGAAATATATCAATGCATACCAAGGATTACTGAATCTCTGTACAGATCAGGGAGTAGCTCCTACATTGTATAAGACAGGCTATAGTCAAAGTCTTTCAAGTCTCAGTAAGTATATTTATATGAATCCATACATGGAAAAAGTTTAAGAGGATGTATGCAGCTGCAAAACAGAAGCAACTACTGGACTTTCCCCTATGCCTGCCTGTCTATGTAAACTACAAGCGTGTATTGAACTACTCACTGTCATCTTCCAAGAAGCTCATACTCTTCCACAAAGCTCAAGGATTATCTTTCTTGAATGATCCAGTTATGACAAACTACCATATACATGATTTATTCCTTTTATTAATTTCTTGTTCTGTCAGACAGCTTTGCCAGCTGACTACTTGACTAAGTGATCAGTGCTTATTTAGGCAAAAGCCGCTCCTCTATTATAAATTGAAATGGCTGCCAAGATTATTTCTGACACTATCAGTTCTTCATCAGAACATACAAATGGCTCTACTTAGGTTCTTCCACTACGACAGAATGAGAGTTTTGATAACGACATGATGAGCAGTCAAATCCCCAGCCATAAGAGCAGCAAACACATACCTATTCACTAACACCTGCGTGGGCAAGTAAGGCACACCACTTCCAGAAAGCTCATTATCTAGGCTCAAGAGGCAAACATCAGTTCCAAATCCCAGACGATAGGCTAATAAAATACAAGCTATCCTGCAACAGTTTTCCAAGGACTCTTAAATTCACCCTCCTCCCCACAGCAGTCTGATAGAGGCTAGCGCACCGCACAAATAACCACCAACCAGGCAGCTCTGGAACTGCTGCCGCAGAATGCCCTGCATGGCTGGCATATTTTCCGTGTTGCCTGCAAAGCAGCAGGCATCTCCTTTGTTGCCGATGGAGATTGTCTCCAATGCCTCAGCATGTCTTTCTCAGACACTTGCTCCTAAAACTTAAAAGGAAAACAGTGCTCACTTAATTTGAAAAATGCTTTGCAGATTTTGCAGCAGAAGGGGCTGGGTAGGTTGGGGGGTAAAAGAAACTATTTCAGTGTTATTGAGGCCATGTGTGACAGGCTAAATGAAACCTTCAGGCCATTCTGTCACAAGTTATTTTCACTTCTTAGAATTTGCACAACCAAGTGGGTGGCCATATGTCTATCCCTTCTCCTTGTTTTTCAACAAATGCAATGAGGAGGATTTTAATTTTTGTAATAGTTTAGCCCATAGCAGCTATGCCTTTATTGTTTTCAGATTGACTATGTGCAACTGAGTAAGTTTGCTCATTAAACTGCAACACAAAAGCAGATGACGATCATGCTGATGAGGCTCCTTGTAGTAGTGGATTACTTCTATGTATCAGGCTATATTTATCCTACATTCTGCTAAGAAAAAGGTCATGCACTGTCTTACACCATGGAACCAGAGTGTAAATACAGAACCAAAACACCAGCCTTTGTCTAAGCTCTTCAAGTAAAAATAAACAGAATCTGAACAACGTTGACAGTAAAAATAATAAGCAAGTCTCATTCCTCTTTCCTTTTCACACTGAAGCAAAGGCCAAAACTGAGATTAACATAAATAGGGTTTTTTTTTCCCCGTACCGAAGTATAGCACAGGGCAAGGCTAAGGTTGTCTTTACGGTCTATACAGACTAAGCAAAAAGATCACACAACAGAAATATTGGCCTCCAAGGCACATGCAGTGATGGGACTAGACTACAAACAGGAAATTTGGGGAAAAGAGCCTCAGGGAGGTAATAGAGTCTCATGTCTCCAGTTTGTCTCAACTAAATGTTTTAAAATGGGTTTTTCCCTCTACCTGCTGATTAACGCTATTACCTTTTTCCACTTCTGAGCACACTGAAGGTGCAGAAGCATGTATTGAACCCATCAATCAAACTCTCCCTGACAATCAGGAGTCAACCTTTATAATCTCGTGATTTCATTGTTTTACTCATCTTCTCTGATTTAAGCAGCTCAGCATTTCTGAGTGAGCAGAGGACATCATTTTTTCCTCACTCTGAAGCAGCTAACCTACACAGAAAAGCAATTGTTTTGGACTAAAAGCAATAAATTCATACATATTTTTAACATCTGCAATAAAGAACTTGCAACAATGAAAAGTGGAAAGACAGTTCTTTCAAACTGTTCAGCATATCTATGAGATATTAAATTGGAGTTCTGCTAAAGCAATCACTTATCCTATTGCCCACTTCACTGAAAGCTGGTCCAGCCATACCCCGGGATAAGTACTGAAAAAAACATTCTTCAGAAAGGGGTCAATTCATGCAACACAGCTGAGCCCCAACATATTAGAAAGGTTTTGGATTGTAGAGTTACTCCCAGGGAGACTGCCTTCTGGAAATTAATATTCCAGCATGGCAACCATTTTACCTTAAAAAGTGCAAAGTCTTTACTGAGTGCGCAATAAATATATATGCATGTGGCAGGGAACAAAGAAGGAAGTTGGGTTGGTCGCTTCTCTTGTTTTATCCTGGTTCTGTATTTTCCATCCATTTATCTAAATTCCAGTCTCTTCACATGCTTGTCACTCCCCACCTCTTTCTAAGTTCTTTACCAAGGCAATGCCACTCCTATCTTCCCTCCAGAATATAACACCCACTCCAAGCACCCATCCTGCACAGGATTTCTTTTCATGTTCTAGGCTTGCTCCCTACTATGACATAATGTCTTCAGCTCCGTACACACCCTTCATTTAATCTTTATTTCTAAAATGCTAACCCATTCTATCATCCCTACTTGTAACTGCATTTCCTGAACCATTCCAAGACAATAGTCCTTTGTAGTTCTTAAAATACTGCTACCAACCTCTAACGGTGACTTTTTTTTTCCCCCCAATGCAGACCTTTTTTTCCAAGATTTCCCACTGTTTATACTAGGTTATGCTTTTTTAAATCAGGACATTACATAGTTAATGTATAGCTGTTCTCTGCAAGTCATTTCCAGTTAAATGATCTTGAGCCCACAAAGCAAAAATCAGTCACATATTTTACCTGCTTTTTACTCCTCTCACATTCTCATAATTTGCCATCAGCCTCTATAGCATATTTTTCATCTAATATTGTTGCCTCCATTTGACAGAAGAAAATGTATATATTAGCATATATATGTATGTATATAATTATACATATATGTGTTCAAGTGTCTTAAAATAAAAAAAAAACTCAATATCATAAATAAATCTTTCAAAAAATTAAAGGCACAAAACCCCAGTTTGTCATTCATTTCCAAGTGAAACTCTTGTCCCACAATTTCAGTTTGAAAGGTACTTAATTTAGAAAAGCTGAGAGCCAAGAAGCGGTTTCACTAGACATCTATGGAGGAGAGACAAGAAATGAATTCATTTTCCTAACTGAATAGACAGTAATGACTAAAATATCCCCGCTTTTTCATCCATAAATGTTGAGTTCTTGGATATTCACCGAACAGAAAGGGCTACTTGACTATGTCAGTGTTCTAACACTTAGCAACAGGAAAGTTAAACAGCAACACAGTAGTACTACCACTGTGTTTAAGGAAACTCAGATTTAATATGAAAGGTGCAGGCCAGGGCTACCAGGAGTATCAGCAGAACAGAGAACTTATTCTTCATGCCAGGATAAAAAGAATTCAGTTTTGCCTTTTCCAAAGAAGGCTGAGATAGCATTATGTGTGAACACCATCACAGAACAAGGGCAGAAAACTGCTGAAGCTGAAGATCAGTGCTGACAGCAAATACAGGCAGGCCATGAATATATTTGTCTGGAAATGAGACTGAATTATTTGAGCAGTCTACTGATGGGGAACTGCCTGGTACCAGCTGCATCACCCCCCCAAGGGCACAACCTCCGAGAGCCTGCAGGCTGCTCCTCAGCCCCCACCCCCCCTTCACCCAGACTGCACAACTCCCTGGCACGCACCTCCACTCCCGCTCTCACCAGACAAGGCAGTTTTCATCCCAGTAAAGAGGTGCACACCATAACATCTTGTCCCAGCCTGCCCTCTGTGTCCAGAGTGCACACAGCAGGACTGGGACTGTCAGGCACACACTGCTCACTGCAGCTACACCGAGCCAGGACAACAGAAGTGCTTTCAAATCACCTGCCTGGATTTCCCAAAGGGAATCACACGCTTCTTGTGTCACAGCACTGGATCCGATAAGGCAAAGAGGTGCCTTCCTGTCCTCCAACCGCTCTGTGTTTTGTCAAATCTCCCTTATCTTTCTTATTAAAAAAATAAATGACTGCCAATATTCAGGAAGATTCTCTGGTTCAAATACAACTTGGAAAGGACCACAAAGGATGACGATTGATGTCTCTGAACAACCACTTCAAAATTTTACAAGCCCAGTTAGGATGTCAGCGAGACCAGGTGCATTTCCTCTTCTGAAATTTTATCTGGTTACGTTTTACAACTACCAATAAAGTTAGACATTCATATAAAGGTAGTTCTAAGAACTAATATTTCTGATTTCAAAGACATCCTCAGAATTCGTCCAACTCCTTGGCATAGCTGGAATCTATTACATTTTTAAACTTGAAACCTCAGCTGATTTTATTTTATGAAGACTTCAGAAGTTTGGTATTTGTGCTTGGTTTGTATTTAGCTACTATCAGTATCAAGCAGTTGTTGATCCTCTCTCTCTCTTAAGCATCATAGTTACCATTACTTTAAATTATAATTTATTTAATTTTTTTCAAGTATATCACTATTACTTAGATATAAGAAGTACATCTTTTTGGAGCTAATCATTGTTTCCGGAGCACAACTCTTACAATAAAAATTGTATTTTACCATTTCCTTTATCACTTTAAATCATATCCTGTTTTCTAAGACATTGCTGTGAGAACAGGTAAGGATACAAAGGATGCTAAGTTTACCAAAAATTAGCAGCTCTTCCATAATTTAATAATATTTATATAACAAAGAATTACGCCATTTACAAAAACCTCACCCAAAACCACTACAGAAGAAGACACTCAAATTACCCTTACCCACCACCTGCTGAAAATAACTGATGTACGTACGGCTACTCCCTGATACTTGGAAGAATATTTCTTGTCCTGCCACACTACTGCTTGCATGTGCTTACCTGTCTCGTCCCGACTCCAGGGTAGTTTTCATCGTCCCAGGTCTGCATTTATTGAATCCAACAATACTTCTGACACTGCTTTCAGAAAGACCCAAACTGAACCTCTGTATTTCAACATAACCAGATGATGTCTGCTTAACATGAAATGTAGTTACTGTCCAAGGTCTTTATATTCCAAGACATTTCTTACCATAATAAGTTTTAAATCCCTTGGTTTGGAGTGTTTGGAAATAATCTGCTAGAACATATAGCAAGTACACTGCATTAATATTTTCATTATCTACATAGAGCTAAGGAATCCCATTTATGAAAGGCTCTATTCTAGAAGCTTGTTAGAAGTTACTATCCAGCAGAACACCGTGCCTTTATTTGTTAGCTCTTTACAATCATTTACTGCAGAAAATAAATACCACGCTTCTTAAGGAGAGAGAAACTTCTTTACCTAAGAGGCAATCCTGCTCCCTCTGAAACACTCACACAGGTCTGGGTCACAAGAAGAGATGTAAACAGACATGAGATCAACAACAACAAAACATATTTGCTTTGACTATATCTCCCATTTCCACACTTCATCACATGCTAAAACAGGTGCCCAAAATAAGTGGAATCAATTTCAATATGGAAACACTTATCAGAAGGAAAGGCTAGGTGGCTAACTTTTCAATGGGGAAGGTAAATGGAAATTACTTCCTCCTCAAAGAAGGTTCATGACATCATTATTCTTACTGTACAGGGCTTTATATTACAAAATGCATTGACAGCACTGGATGCCACTGGAAGCAGGTATATCTTAGAGACCACAATTTGACCTGTAGTCTATTTAATCTTCTTTCTTCAGACTGCAAATTAACAACACAATGATGTAATATACAAATGGCATGTTTTCAACAGGTATGCAGAAAGACACAACTCGGTATTCACAGGAAGCCTATTTGCCAGCAAATATGTGCATATAAACCCCTTTCATTCTTAAGGCTCGGGCCCTGCAGTGTGCACTGAAGCTTACAGCAGAAAAGCTGCTGGCATCATGGCTGTAGCTTACTCCAAAACCTATACACCCCACTCTGTATTTTATGTACAAATTATTCACCTGTTTGCCTTTTGTCAACCAGACGTTTTACTTCTGTTTCACATTGGCCTAGTGGACCATGGCATGAGGAAAAAGGAAGTCAAATGAGAATACCAACAAATCATACTGTATTTCAACAAATGTATGAGAGATTTGGGAGTTTCCTTCACCCTGAGCAACTGTGACTATAAAAGAGCAGTGATGCAACATTTGTTAATAAAACTTACGAAGCTCTTGTTACAGAGAGATACTGCATCTGCACCAAACACCCATGACATGCATTCTGCTGTGCTTCCCTTTTTCCGTTCACATTTGATATATACTGAAAATACGATATTGAATAAGTATGAATACATCATGCTCTCAAACTCTTTCTCCCAAGAAAAGCATACATATGTCTGTTATAAACAATCCAATATAATATAGTACAGTATGGCATAGATACTGCAGCAAAGGAAATTCATTACATTACATGTCTGCTCTGGAGAACTCCACTTAAAAGTAACTCGGAAAACAACAAATAATTGGCCAGGACTTTCCACGGTGTTGTGAAGACATTTCTCACTGTCCCATTTGCAGTGTCTGCAGCATGAAATAGTAGTGGGTCTTCTTTAAGGACCCAATGTTTTAAGCAGTATTCAGTGTAGCATATAAATTTAAAGTGAGCAATTTAAAATGGGCAACAATTCATCTGGCCAGTTCACACTTCAGATAAACATCTCTAAAATCGAGACCAACACAATACTCCAAGGGACAGTGAAATAGCCAAAAGTCAAGGAGTTAAAGAAAATTAGGAAAGGACACAGCGTTCCTCAGCCTGGCTAACACAGATAACATCTTCCAGACATTAGCATGAAATTAAACAGAAAGAGAGACTGAATTACTTCCAGTGTACAGATATTGCCCTGGTGAAATGTGACAGGTGACCTACAACATAACAAAATGCACTTAACTGTAAAAACTAGAAAGCGAAGCTAAAGATGAGAAAAATAAAAGCTGTTCCTGGATACATAGTAAAAGACACATTGACACAAATGGGAGGAGAAGGAACAGAAAAGCTCCCACCCCATCCAAAAGCTGCCTCACTAAGATACAAAGAAATCAACTATTTTTTGAGGAAAAAACAATAAAAAACCCGAACACCAAACATGAGTGAGCTCAATAACATTGAAAAAACAAATTATTTATGGAGAAAATCATCTGCTGCAGTGCCATAAGCAAAAGTTTTGCAGTTTATTCCAACATTCCTGCAAACTCAGGGCCTTGACTCCGTTAGAGAGTGCTTTTTAAAAACTACTTCCTTGCCTCACAGTCCTTCAGCTCCACCAATGCCAGAGTTTGCTCTGTGGCATTATCATCCACTCTCAGGCTGATGAAGAAAGGGTTGATGCAGCTGCCTGATATCTGAGAAGGATGCTCTCCACCACTGCTAAAGCTAGAATTCCTTTGGAAGAAGTCCTAAGGAAGCCTGAATCATGAGGTTTGTTTATTTAAACAAGATGCTGTTCTGAATCACCTTTTAGTTTTGATCAGCATTGTCTCCAAGGTTTTAGGTACTCTCAAAATACAGGAATTATAAAATACACAAGAAACACTTATTTTTTGTTATAAAGACATGAAGAAGAAAGACAACAGGACTCGAAGCTGAAGCTACTATTAACATGCTTTAGAACTCGACTGAAGAACTCCTAGCTTTAGTCTTATCAAGAGACTATTTTCCCAGCTGTTTAGGCAGAAGGAAGTATCATCAGTGGTACAGCTAATCAAGATGAGTTCCTGTACACCAGTTTTGTCACGGGTCCCTCTGAAGATCAGAGACTGTCCACATTACACCTCCACAAATAGAGATGCTTTGGCAATTCTTGTATACCTGAGCTATACGAGTCTCTTCCAGATCTGGGATGATGGGATTTCCCTAGTCCTCACTCCATGAGCAAAGTCCACACACACACTCACACTCATCCACTCTTTTTGAAAACTAACAGTAATCTACAGATGGGAAAAAAAGCAACCAAAAAAACCAAAACAACACACACACACAAAACCACACACACACACACCCCCCCCCAACAACAACACTTTTCTTTTTAAAAAGTTGTTTTTGAAAATATACTGCAGTCATTTGTCCGTGACTGCAGACACAACACATTGAAAGTGCTCCTACATGGAACTTTTGCAGAAGGAGTACTCTGGAAAACAGCTGGGGAAGACATATAGCAATGACATGAAAGGATGCTTCATCTACTGGATTTTTTCCAGATGATCCAGTAGCAGAACCTCAGCATGTACCAGTCTGAGAATTCTGGAATGGTTCAAATGGTAACAGATCAGTGAATATCACTGACAGTAAATGCTGACGGGGTGCACAGCTTTTGGTGCTAAGTCTGGAAGAGGAAGGACTTCACATTGTAATAAAAGAATAATGGGAATCTTAAATAATCAAAGGTACAGAAGAGGCTGACTTGGCTGTATGTTTTGTGGCAGCCCATTTCAGAACTGTTTGAGCAGACAGATCTAAGGTTATTTTACTAACACTGAGTATTTATTATGTCACTCAAACAGCTGCAAGCTCTTAGCACCACTCTATTAAGCCTAGTTTGATAACAAAGATTTTAATGTTATGATTAGGCCAATGAAATAGGTTTGGGAAATCCTCCTGCTTTACCATACAATTACCTTGTTTTGTTCTTTGTCTCCGATCTTCAGGCTACAATTTTCTCAATCCTAATCTGTGTTCATTTTATCCATACAGAACCATTTACTCATGGTGGACACTGGAGCCTCAATCTGACCTCACATGGTTTTACACAACTGTACACCCATCAATACTTATAACATACTTTACCAAGTTATTCTTAATTTACACAAATACACATTAAAACAGGATCAGGTCAAAACTGACAGTAAATCTTTATATTAAACAATAATATTAAAAGTTAAATAAAAGCATCAAATTTAAAAGTTGCCTGACTTAGAGTCAAGGTAAAACTCTTCTCCTGTGGACAAATACACTTTCAGAGAAATAGCTGAAACAACCATCTTTACTGTATCTAGATTCATTCCAGAATGCTTGCAAATATACTGGTGAACAGTACTACAGGAGCATAGTATCTGCTCCTATCCATACCCCTCCTTGAAGAGAAGTCAAAATAATCTGAATTTAAGAATAAACATTTTTGGTAAAAATGTTAACATTATGCTATTTCAGTTGGCAAATTTAAAAAAAAAGTATATAAATTAAAAGTGTTGTGCTAAGTTTCAAACTGGAATGCTTGAGGGAACATCTATAATAAGACATCTAACAGTTACAGAAGTTACTATCTCTCTGAGTTACTTAAGGATTTCCGTCTGAATTTCGCACACTAAGAGATGGCATGTTTATACATCATACCTGTCACTGACAACAAATATATACAAGTAATTCAGAAATTCACCGAAGCTAGAGCACCTCCAAGATATTAAGGAGAAAATTCAGCTTTCTTAGCCTCAAATGGCACATTTTCCAAGTGCTGCAATAGGAAATTATCTTACGGCTTTGATTCGCCCCAGGAGGCTTTCCCTTGAACAACTCGCAAACATACCTGTACTTCAAGCCTTTATAACCATGGATCTAGATTTCTGTAAATATTTTACCCAACCTTTTACTGAAGTGGTGCCCCTCTCCATTCACTGAAATGTTACGCTATTATCTATATGTATCTAGGATCATCAATTTATATTACATATGTGTAAAATCATTTGTTTTCTTAGGGTTAGAGGAGGCCCCCAAGCAAATCAACTGGGGCTGTCACAAGTGAAAGAGGCAGCAGATATAGTTGACATCTTCAGACATAACCCCAAAACTCATCTCTCATTCTCAATGCCTACTGATTAAAAGAAGATCTAGAGAAGCTCAACACTTCTGACGTCAAGATCTTTCTCCTGGGATTGTCCTAAATGTCAATGACTTTCTGCCAATTTATTAATGAGGATTCTCACAAAAACACTGCCTGCGTGTCATCAGCCCATGGGTACATATGGGTCCTGCAGAAAGAAAGCCTGAAGAACACGTTCATTTCTTTTGCACTTGAAAATATTTTCCTATAAGGAGAAACAACAACAAATATACATGAAACAGAACTTGAAAATAAGGCTCCTGAAGACTGTGCATTACCCACACAAAGGAAACGCATTGCTTTAAACTCAAGGTGTAAAAGCACAAATATTTCTTTCGGTTTAACAGCAGCTTTACTGCAATTTGGAATAGGTTTTAGCTCAATCAAATCAGGGACATGGACAAAAGTATACTTGGGGCCCTGGCTTTACAAAGTCTTTACTTCCAGCTCCTCATTACCACCCTCAGCTGCACACTACCAGCGTCCTCTCTGGCACGGTAATGGACCTCTGAGTTTCAGTGAAAAGTGAGGCAGAGTAGTTTAAACTGACAGGTGATAAAGCTGATAAATTAATCCCTTTTAATCTGTACTGCAGCAAATGAGGAATATTTGCACATGCAATTGCAACATCTCAAGTGAGAAGATTTTAAGTCCAGGATGAGGGGCAATAACAAGCGTTTTTAACTTAGAATGTCCTCACACCACAACTTCACAGTTTTCACAGAGTTTATGTTTTATTAAGTAAATCACATTAAATTTCAATCTGTGCTAACTCAATGGATTTTGGTTTTGGGGTGATTTTATTCCTTACACAGCCTATTATTCACCATAATATGCTTAATGGCTGAATGGGATATCTACCTTGTCTTGTGTGCAAAGATAAGAAATATCTTAAATATCTAAGCAGATTTTTCGTAAGGACAGTCTTCTGAAAGGCTTTCTTTTATGGTTTTTATTTTAAAGGTACTTCCCAAAATCTAACGGAAATTCTGAAATCCATAAAGAGATTAAGTTCTGGATGAATACTTAATGACAAGGTACCTTTAGTCCAGAAAAAGAAAACTAGCTCTCTACAGAGAAATTACTTTAAAATCAAAAAAATGAGCCCAATTGTTTTGTGGAATTGGGAGAGAAGGGGCTTCCAGGAGTCCCCCGCAGCACATCACGTAAAAATAATGGTGGGAGCCACTGCCTGTAAGACACCCTGAGTGCAAAACTCAATCATCTGCAAAGCACACCCTTAGATGTTCTCTGGGTTTATTACTCTGACTTTGGCTGGAAGGTTGATAAAGATTCTGGAAACTGCAAACGCAAATCTATTTTTTATTAAAAGTTTTGGCAGCTGGAACGGTGCGTGCTTTACAATAAGAGAAGGGTGGGGGAAACAGAGTGCTGAAAAGCCTCCGGTCACAGCACAGAGTTCCAGCACATCTGCTGGAGCAGCAAGCACTGTGATTTCTGAGAGGCTTGTGGTTAACCTCATGGCACACAATGAATTATTCCCCGATTCCGTCCTTCGTTAAGCCACCCATTCTCTCAAATGTGTCAATGAAGTCGACACATGGCCATCTACTAATCAGCAAGATGATGGTCCATTCCCAAGATGATCTCTTTTTTTTTGGCCAGAACAAAACAGAGAGGTTCATCCCATATAATTTTAAGTTGTTTATATTGTGTTCTGCCTAGAGGTATGAACAACTATCTTGATTTAATTTAAACAGCCTGTACATGCACATATTAATATTAGATGTCATGCAATATGCCTTTTAAGTGCAAACAGTTTTCAGGCCCTCACAAACGCAAACATAAATCAGACACAAAGACTCAAGATGTATTTTTTAAAATATCCTAAATTCTGAAGGGTAAGGACAGCTTACAGTAAAATCTGCAAAACAACACAAATGCTTAATACACCATCTAGGCACCTCTCAAGATATTTCCACAGGAAAGCCTTAGATTAGAAATGACTGAAAGGCTGAAATATTTAAAGGCTTTTATGCCTCCTGTGGGGCTCACTCATGACATTTGTGACCAAAAGTATTGCTGTTATATAATACTTTAAATGGCAGAAAAAAAAAAAGGGAGAAAGATAAAAACATTGTCAAAATTTTTCTGAACTGTATTTCACAAACAAAAACAACATGTGACATAGGGCTACCATTTAAATTAAGCTTTTCTCAGATGGTCCGTTATTAGATTTCTCTTGCTTTTGAAGCATTCACACTGAGAGGTCTGATTTGCTGGAGCACCATGTTAATAACTGCAATAGCTACTAAAAGGAGCTGGGCTCTGAACAAAAAAAAAAAAAAGAAGTGCTACAAAACAGTAAGGTTTTTGAGACATCAGATAGGCAACTAATCAGGCATCTAATGTCAGCCACTTTGGGCACTAAACTCTTCATGCCTCCTTTCCCCAGAGGAGATAACATCATCATACTATCTCACAGGAAGACAAAAACAGAAATAGAAACATTGTGGTAATGAGGGAGCTGGAAAACCCCACAAGGAATCTGCTAAAACCATATTCAGAGCAAGACTTGATTGGTATAAGATAAATAAGGGACGTCAATTACAAGAAATAAAAATAAAGTGTACGTTTGTTTAGCAGCATATTCAGTAAGCATAGACTGTCCTTGAAGTATATTTGGAAACTCAGCTAATACTTTAAAACCAAATAGGGAAACCCAATCACCAGCGGGCTGGCTGGAGGCTCTAGGCGATCACCAGATCCAGACCTATTTCAATCACAGTTAAACCCTTTTATGAATTCAGCCAAGTGCTCTTTCTCTTCTCATGCATTGTAATTTTATTTCTGAGTCTAATGAAGCTGTGCTGTGCTGATGATGATTTGAGGAAAATAATTACGATTGTCTGAAGGTGGGGGGTAACCTCTGAGCATCACAAAACCAACAGACAGTTGATAATGGAGAAGGGATTTTCAAAGACAAAATAGCTCAGTGTGGCAGCAGTTCAATTCAACAAAAGAGAAGGAGATTTTGCAAAATGCATTAAGACACTCAGTCAGTATCTTTATACAGAAGGCTGTTTCCCACCATATTGATGGCAACGGGGAAATGAACGCATGTGCAGAACTTAAAGATTTATGTTTCATACAACAAATAATTGAGATGGAATACAAAGGTGAAATGGCCTCTAAAAAAACCCCTAAAAATTATGTGCCTACCTCACATTTTTAAAACAGACCACCAGAAGTTTCATTCATCTCAGAAGCCACCTAAACAGTATCTCTGAATTTTTGGGAAGAACAAGCAGCTCTTACTTCCTGAGAGTGCAGTGGCAGATAGCGGTGGGTTTTTTAAGTAAGATTCTCACTTTTTTTTTTTTCCTTTTTTTTCCCCTTAAAACAAATATCCAAAGGCTAAGAGAAAAGCCCTTCAATGCTGTATGCAAAGCATGTGTGACACTAGAGGGAGCTACTATAAGCTGGCAAAATGCCAATCTGAAATCAGTTTATTATAAAAGGAAGTTCCAAGCAACCTTAAATTGCATATAAGCAAAATTCAGCTCATCTATTGTAATGAAGAGAGTGTTACTCCTACAGCAAAGCTTGGCCAAGCTCTCATTTGAGCATTCCTCTGACCTCCTCCTCTGCGCCTTCTTCCCGGGATTTTTATGAACAAGTGAGCCGAAATTACTGTAATAACTAACGGGCTTGGTTTCCTCACTTTTTCCAGTGTCCCACATAATGCATTATAAACGGAATGAAGAGATGTTTCAAAGGGAGTAAACTTAACACCATTCTGAAACTTGGGTCTCCTTCAGCTTTTTAAAATTTTGTATCCAAAAAAAACCCCAAACACCAAAAAACCCACTCCAAACTCATATATATCTTGCAGCTCACAATGTAAATGTTGTCCTGCATGCACTATACCACTGCCTATTACTATGGCTTTAAATCCCCCTTGGTATCACTCCTCTTCTCAGGCAATAAACACAATCTATTTCAGAGTTTCTGCCAGTCCTGCATTGCCTCCCCGCCCCATCTCAAATTGCAAGTTGCCAAAAATAAGTTGTTTCTTCCACCAGCTTTAAATACTAATCCCCACTAATCACATCCCCTCTTCACTTGCTTTACATTTATTACAGAAGTCACTGGAGTAAAGGAGACACTGGTCAGGAAAAAATGGGGTGGTGTTACATTTAAATAAAGCAGCAATAAAGTGTGCACCTAAATGAACCTGAATGTCATTATTATTGTAACCCTGACCCTTCCTTTCCATGCTCTGTCCTGCCCCCCACACTTAGGCACATACGCTTTTCCTCTCATTCATTGACTCCTGTCTGAAACAACATCTTTTGCTCCTAGGGACTGGATCATTTCTTTTACATAGTCTGTAAAATGCTCACTGCAAGTACCACACAAGTGAAGAACAACTCTAACAGCCATTCAGATACCTGGATAAAATTACTCTAATTCCCAGTAGGCAGGTATTCTCCTTAACTAATACTTCAGTGGACATGGCCAACAGCCTTTTCTTACCTTATATTTTAAGCTGTCTTTCAAATACAGACAGAAGTAGAGGAAACAGCCTGATGAAGTGTGAATAAAATTGTAATATTGCTTCTGCTCATTACATATCCATTTTATATGTTATATAGTAATACACTTAAAATTGTAATTTATAACCTAAAATATGCTAAAGTTGTCAGCTCTCATAAGCACTGTAACACATGAAGAAAGCCTCTTCTTCATTTGACTGCTATAAGACACATCAAAATCATCTGGTCATTTCCAAGATAAATAATTCTAGTAAATAACCATGTTATTCAAGGCAGTCATTTGACAAACGGAAAAGAAAGTCATTTTATATAATCCAATTGGCTCAATATAGTTAAAAACTCCATAAATTAACAAGTCCAAATAAAAAAAAAATCAAATTCCAAAGCCACACATTAAAATTGCTTTACCTCATGTTGTTACTCAGAAGATAATACAGAACCATGGAGGGATCCCTTCGTAGCAATAAAGCTACTGAACTAAACCAGGCACTAAATTCATATAGTTCCTCTAGCATAAAACCAGACAGATTACAGCACACTAAATCTTCAGTGGAATTCTTCTGTTTGAGGACCTTGATCTGGTCCTCTGAGAAGCAGTTCAGGTGTCCCTGAAAACCACTGCACTGCACCCAGTAAACATAGCTTTCTTTCCTTGTATTTCCTTTAATAGCAATTTTTCAGCCATTACTTTTCTTTTTTTCCTAAGTTGTATCAAAAGAAGGACTTCAGCTTCATACTTTATTAAGTAAAATCTTCCCAAGCAACTGCAAAGCAAAAGAATTCATACATGTTGTACTTTTTAACAGAACAACTTAATGAGCTGAAGCTGTACCATGTTAGGGTGGTATCGCTGAGTTTCCTTCAGTAGGATTAAACTGAGTGGGATGACACAGAGAAAGTGCGTGGATACAAAACAGTGGCCACAACAGGATGATCTCAAACTGACATCTTTATATTTTTGTATTGCTTCAGTAACTGAGAGATTCCACCTCCCCCCAGCTAAAAGAGAAGAGTAAGTGTAGAGAGGAACATATCACATAAGACTTTGCACTGCACACCGAAAGAGATGCTCTGGACACAAACTACAGCATATTTCTCTGTTGTAATAAGAGTTTCTTCAGGGACATCTTGCACCTACCCACCAGAGACTGAAACAATAACCTACACTCTGTAGTCTCCATCATCATATACGGGCACATGGAAGTTTGTTGTTCTAGCTTTCTAAAAGTCCAGCCAATAGATGTGTCTCTGGGAGAAGGCACACGGTCCTTCACATACTCTCCCTTCTACACAGTAACCTGCAGAGCAGCTGAGGAACCAGAACAGTGCTTAGATACTAATCTCAACCCTACCAAGCATTGTAAGGAAGAGACTGTAGAGAAGCTGCCACTGTCAACTAATTTAGTAACTGTAAATAATCTGAAGAGTTACCATTATGTTTGGTATCCAAAATACAGTAAACTTATCAATTCCTGGTATTGATTGACCCATATTTTGACCCATAACAGAAATACAGACAAATAACCACATAACATTGCTTTGAAGAAAAAATAAAAATTTACCAAAAGGTCAGCAATACAGGGGACCACTCTGTTAGTTTCATTTAAAACTGCACTAGAGATTACCATTATCTTGACTTCTGACTTCAGATACATCTTTTACTGTGAGGATCCACAAACTTTTCCAAATACTTTGTCAATATTTAAAACATCTAGCAGTATTTTTTGAGACCTCATAAAAAGAAGTGCCCTAATTTATGTCTGACCAATGCACGTATTGTCTGTTTCCTCAGGAAAAAACAAAAGATGTTTATCTCTTACATGTGCAGTAAAATGTAAAAAAATGTGTGCTTTTGTCCAGTGATAAATGACTTCATTTCAGTGCTGACATGCAATGATTGTATTTGCGGTGGGCCAAGACACATCATGAGGAGAGCTGTGCTTCAAAACCATAATGGAAGCTAAATACAAATACAGGTGACTACAACGAATGCACATTCATAGTCTGTAGCTCACTCGTGTAGCAGCATTGGACAGCACGCTACAAAAAGCTAGGCAGGATCAACACTGATAGCATCACATCAAAGCACAGAGACAGAGTCAAAATATAGTTATTCTTCACAATACAGAAGTAGTTTTCAGGGGTGAAATATTCTGCACAGGCCTTTAGAGTAGACACAACCTGGAGAAACTCCAGTCTGAGGAGAGCTATTTCAACAACTTTTCTATTTAAAGCACTGTGAGCTAAGGACCTTTAGTAAACCCTAGCAATGAACAGCATCCAAATACCCTGTATTTCTAATGGCTTATATTCAGTCTGAACACACGCAGAAGTGTTCACCTGCACCCAACAATGTGGCTCATCGTACTTCGTTCCCTGAAACACCAGCTTTAGAAGAGGATAATTATCAAGTAGAAGCCAAATATGCATAATCTGTGCTGCCTGTACCTTATCAATTTTCTGTGAACAAAAGGAATATATTGGAGGGGGGGCACTCCAGCTCTTTCTTGCTACAAAATCTTCTCCTCCTCTTCTCTTCCCAATTGTGATTTCATTTTTTTTTGCCCCCATAGGTGTAGGACTACAAATATCAGTGAGATTGCTGGAACTGTATTCAAAGTACAAGGAAGAAAAAAAAAAAGCAAGAATATTTTAATTTCTTTTTGTAGCTCACAAAACAGTTCTACCGTTTTGCTTCCACATCTGAGGAAGCTGGGTACTGCAAAACAAAGGTAACACAGGAACGCACTGAGCTTGCACTGTCACTGAATTTTATACACAAACCCACAGCCAGCTGCAAAAGGTCAGTGAAATGGGAGTACAGAGGCAGTTAGCAAACACTACAGCATTTACCAAGCAGGCTGGGGAGTAGATAGCAAGTTTGGAACCGTAGTGCCTTTCATAAGATTGTTTTTCTAACGATTTTTGACAACCCCCCGTTTAGTCCTGCCAGACTTTTCAACAATAGAGTGAAGAAATAATTTTTATCATCCTCTACATATCCATGGGTGGGCTAATTTTCAACTGATAGCAATAAATAATTTTCACTCTACAGAGTCTTTGTGGGTTCCTTTTCACTGCTGCAGTAGTCATTTCATAAATTAAGAAGCAGAATCAAGTACTGGTAGGATCAAGAGTCTCATGGAAGTAGCAGGGAGTCAGAAGAAATTCAGAAGAGTGTCAGAACAAGGACTTACATGAAGCGGTTCTTGGCTAGCTCACTCATATATATTTACACTAGAGCTGGACTTAAGGTAGCATTCTTAAAGCTGCCCCTAAAACAGACCAGACAGGGACAAAGGTGACTTAAAGATTGTGTTTGTTGTCAGGCTACAATTGACTTGAACTGACCTTGGAGACTTAACACTTGTTAGGCTTTGTTCTCACATAGTAAATATGCTTCTCAAGAAATGAGGCGAACAAGTACTGATGCTTTATGTAGTCAGAGCAACAAGCCAGATGCTGCATCAAGAATCTGTTTACAATTACAGAATCCATTTTCACCAGATTTCCATTAAAAAAATAATAATTTCTGCTGTGATTGGGTTCCACTCCATGGTACTGAAGGCTACAAGGAAATATTACCAGTCAAGTGCTTTGTTTAGCAGAAACATCTTTCCTAAAGTGGAAGGGGAAATAAACATGCAATAGCTTCCAAATTACTTGCTAGGTTACAAATGCTGTATAGCTATCTTTTTCTCTAGCACACTAATTGCTCCACATTTATGTAATAAGAAAAACAAAAGTGACATTTATTCTTCAGCCCCCAGAAAGGTACCAAAATATGAGAAGTGTATTTCTATCCCACACACCTGACATATTTTACCTAGAAAAAAGGATGAAGAGTTAATTGCTTGTGGAAGTTACTGAAACCTACCTACACATTCAGTATTCAAAAACATGGGCAGACCTCACATACACTTGGAGAACAAAATGGAGTAAGAGGTCTTTTTGTAAAGCAAACAGGAGTTTTCTTATTGGCTAGGTTGCAATTCACTAAAGCAGCTACATCTAAATGACTATCTCCCAGTGCTTTTATTCCAAGAAACATATTAGTAAGGAGTTACAGAATTATGGGGTTTTTTGAGATGCGCCAATTAATAGCCCAAAAAGTACTACAGCAACACAAAATTGACATAGAGAAACAAAGAAAAAGGTGAAATTATCCAACATTTATATGCATTTAATAACTAGTACATGGAAGCGTTATATAGTAAACAAGCTCTTTGTCAGCTTCGTTCCCTCCTCCTTTCACATGTAGTTCTATAACTAAGCAGATGAAGCATTGCCATTGGTAGAACAGACACTGCACTGAGTTTGCAAGGCCTCAGGACAGAGGCTTGTTTTGGCCTACTCAAAGCTAAGTATTAGCTTGTTTAGCTGTCACAGCAACTCTTCTAATGACTAGGTACCTATAACTAATTTTTGTACAATATAAATAATGATATACACACATATACACACAGTATATACATTGTGCATTAACAGGTTTTTATATATACTTATATCCATTTAGTGTTTATATGCATATGCATGTTTGAAAATACATATTTATACACACACACACACACAGAGGGTGCAGTATAGAGGAATACCAGCAGCAGACAGCAGTCAAAAGGAGCCACTGGCTGACACTGGATACTGTAGACAACTTCTTGGTGCCCAAATAAACAACTCAACCACTCTCTAAGAAACACAGACCTGGGAGCCAGGAAATCTGGCTTTAGGGGGTAATAAATAAAATATTTTTTTCAAGTTTAACACATTAAAACCACACTTTTCACAATAAAATCTAAAGAAACATGGAACTGCAAGCAATAAAGAAAATGCAAGGTGTCAAACTATGTTAGAAACCATGCAAAATGAGTAAAGAAAAAAGAAACCCCATCATTCATATCATCTTTTCTAGTCAAGAACTTGGAATACTGATGACTTGCTGCAATCCCTCCCATTCTTCCCCAATGACTGCTTAAGGAAGACTTAAGACTAGACAGGCAAGGAAAGACTTAACATAACAGCAGAGAAAAGGGGAAGATACAGAGAAATGTGTGCATAATAGTTTTAAGCATATTACTGCTGAGAATATCTCATCACCAATATTCCTGGCTTTTTAGTCATACAAGGTTTGTTTCCCTATTTTTTTTCCTTTAAAAGAATTTGGAGTGTAACACACATATGCCATATAACACTAGACTCATTTAGTCATTCTTTGTTTGGGGTTTTTTTTGGTTGTCTTTTGGGGAGGGGAACAAGAATGGTTTGTTGCTGTTTTTTACTCAGGCCCCAGAGACAGCTCAAAGAATAAACCATCTGATCCAGAGAACCTTGGAGAGCTCCACACAAATTCCTCCTTGACACCAAATAATATTTTAGGATACTTGTATCACATGCTCAGAAGGTACAAAAATACACCAAAGCCGTGGATCAAACTTGTTAATCATTTTTCTAGTCCCTGGCTCTGTGCAAAAAACCCAAATTGATTGTAGAACACTGCTACAGTTTCCATCTCACTTCTTTCAGTCACGCTGCAACTACTGCAATGCATTTCTGTGTATTTACATGGATTCCCACAATTACTGGTCTCCTATTTGCTTCCCAACTCAGAAGGCTGTGTCATTTGCATTTAATTTACAAACACCAAGGCAAATGCAATAACAGTGAAGTCCACACCATCTAATTCATTTTTACAGATTATTCTGTATAATATGCACATGCATTGGTATGTTTGTGTGCATATAGACATGCTGAGTTCTAGCTAACAGCAATTTTTAAATTATTATATCCATGACAATACAGCAGTGAAAACTTCTGACATCTGCAGTAACACTGAATATTGCATTAAAAACATTTTTTTTTGTTTTTTCTTTCCAAATTGTAAATGCTATAAAGAAACTCAAAAGGGAACCATGCTGTATTCCTTTAGAAGATCTAACTTTCTCTTCTACTTCAATTCCAATATCTTTCTAGGCTGTCTCTTTAAATACCATACTCTGATGAGCTGGCTGAGATCACTGTCTTCACATAATGTCTGGAAGAAATAACTGAATCAATTACTCTCTCTTAATTCAATTAATAATTGAATTAATTACTCTCTAAAGCAGGCCTTCACTCTTTTTAAAGTTAAAAAACACTTCAATAGTGACACGAAGCAGCTTTCCTTCTCCATGAACTAGAAAACTGAGCCTGAATACACACAGGTTAACCAACAGGCCCATTCATGGAACCAGCATAACCTAATATGGCCAATGGACATCATTAGTCCAACTCCCAGCTCAAAGGACAGCCAACTTCAAAGGTACATCAGGTCACTTAGGAGCTACTATATCTATCAATCTTGAAAACAAGGACTTCTCTTGTGTCTAAGATGCTATAGGTGGTAATGGTATAGGAGAAAACAACAATGATAAGTGGCTAGAATTATATTTCACATTAGTTTTCCGTGCAAGTGGAGCCCTTAGCAAACATAAACGAACACTGAAAAGAATTCGTGGAAGGCCCAAGGTTGGCACTGGATCAAACCTCAATGTACCACCTGGTAAAAAGTTTTTTTAGCTTCTTTACTTCTACTATAGAAGATAAGTGAGTGTGCAGAAATTAGCTGGATTTTTTCCATCTTTGATTTGTGTTTCTGGTGGTTTTTTTAAGATGTGTGTGAACAAAGAATCCCATTAGTTGTAGAGGATAACTCTGATGCTGCTTTACCTCTTCAGGCTTCCCCAGCTGTTTTTCTCATTTGTTTTGGGGTGTGGGCATAACATTACATATTCGTCACACAGGGCATCTGACCCAGCCCTGTAATACTTCTCTTGCACTTAGGACCCTTTGCTCCTCTTTACATTCCTCTGCCCGTGGAAGCACCAGACAGCCAGGACAAGGTAAGGCTTTTAAGGACCATCATCAGCCATACAAGATTTTTTTATTAGGAAAAACAGAAAAGAAAAGCTTGGTATGAGTCAGGTTTAATTTGTGTTTGTCACAGTACTGTTCTATAGGATAATTCAGAATAGGCTATGAATCTGTGCTTTGCCTGATAATTTCTGAGATAACTTTCTCTCAGTTGACATTTTGCCTCACCTATAAATAATGAACAGAAGCAAACCAGAGTTTTTTTCCAATAACATGTCTGGTTTAAGTCATTCCCTTGGTGGATATTTACTTCCAGAAGGTCAAGACTCATCTTCTCACATCATTTTTTTCAGACAAATACAAAAAAAATTCCTTGGGAATAAGGACAAGTTTCTGCAGAATGGGCTACTGAGTCGGGGTTTTTTTTTCCCAAATATTTCTAAAACATAGAGCAATGTAACAGAGACACATCCTCTGTATGTTGTGACTCCTGGCACAAGCACTAATAATTTACTTTAAGATCTATGAATCTGTTTGTCTAATGAAGATCCAAAGAGACATTCCGGAATATAAAAAAGGATCTTAACCTCTGTCATTCTGACTTAATGTATGACACCATTCTAATTCCCTCACCAGTTTTAGTTCCACAGAGCCTACACTTCCAGTCTTAAGTTACTGCACATGCAGATATAGCTACCAATTTGGAGATACTCATTTCATCATCAAAGTGACCATTACATTTACCAAATGAAGTTTGCACAGTGTTTTTCCACAAGAGTATGCACTTACGTATTTAAAACAAATGTATACACCCAATGAAAGACAAATATGTACATTTTTAGAACGGGCACTGTATTATCAGGTGTTTATGCTCCATGAAGTCAGGTTTCTACACATATTATCAATGCCGCGTGCTGCACATGGTTTCCAGTCTGTTCCCTTCAATGCTTTTGGAATCAACTGAAGTCAAAACATCCTGGAAGAAAAGTTCAGGTTTTGCACCCCTGGTTTCAATTATTTTTCAATCTGACGCACAAACACAGCTTTTTAAGATATGTGAGTGGAGTGCCAAATAAGGATCTTTTGATTTTTTGAAATACATGTGGTTGAAATCCGAAACCTGCCTGCTGCCAAGCCACAGTATTTGGAATTAAGTACTGGCACAAGAAAATAAGCCATTGTTCAGAGTACAATTTTAAGAAGAACTAGCCTGCAAAAAGGAAAATGAAAATTCCCATACTTTAGCTCATGGTTATAGGGCAATCCCATGATCCTTTGTTAAAACACTGGGAAGCTGAAATAGAGATTCTAGCAATGTTTATCCAGGTTCTTAGAAATAACCTTTTGATAAAAACTGCATTAGAGCCTTCCTAAATTTTTCTATATTATAAAAAGAATCAAAATTGTGAGATAGAATAGTCCACATCAATGTTACCCCTAGTCCTGTGCTGTACACGTTCATGTTGTCTGCTCTTACACACAACTCTTTCAACATTTTTGCCATCAACTGTAGTAACAAAAATAACAACAGGCTCCTACCAAGATAAAAATACCTTGAAGGAAGTACTTTCTCATTAGGTAAGGTGAGCACATTTTCTATAAGCTCATGCGTTTCACTCCAGCATTTATTTGCAGCCACTCTAAGAGAGACAAACTTAGAGACACGGCCATTCCCACCTTTCACAGAGTGAAAAATTAAAAAGCAAAAAATGATTTCCTATGTTAATGAGTGCTCAGCAATTAATTTTGTTACAGGTTGTTCTTCCTGGGATGGTGGAAGAACACCCTTCACTCATTGTGTCTCCTTGGTCTTAACTAGAAGGTTTTCATAGAATCATAGAATGGTGGGGGTTGGAAGGGACCTCTGGAAATCGAGTCCAACCCCCCTGTCAGCACAGGAACACCTCGGGCAGCCCACACAGGAACAGATCCAGGTGAGTCTTGAAAATCTCCAGAGAAGGAGATTCCACAACCAAAACAGGGCAGCCTGTTCCAGGCTCTGTCAGTCCCATGGTGAAGAAGTTTTTCCTCATGTTGAGGTAGAATTTCCTGTGTTTCACCTTGCTACCATCACCTCTTGTCCCATCACAGGGCACCACTGAGAAGAGACTGTCCCCTTCCACTTGACACCCACCCTGCAGATATTTGTAACCATTCATAAGATCCCCTCTCAGGCTTCTCTTCTCCAGACTAAACAGCCCCAGGGCTCTCAGCCTTGTTTCCTTTCAACATGTAGTATATGGAGCAGCCAAATAAAATGATGATTGCTTCCACGACTCTTGGAGGAATACTCAGAAAGGTATAATGATCCTGTGTCATCTGGAGGCCTTCAATTAGCATCCTTTAATTAACATCCTCATTAAATTTTCTAAAAAGTGTACGATAACATTTCAGGCAATTGAACATGCAAATGGTTTAAAGTAGCTAAGCAGGCACCTGACGCTACTCCCAGTGAAAAGTGATCTCTTCAACAGGTGCATAATTTCTGTACATGTGGCTTTTGTTTATTGACTCCATTTTATTACTAGAAAAACACAGATTTAAGGAGCCCTTGGCAGTTACAGAACGTGTCCATCCTACTGTAAAAGCAGCAGGTGGATCTGTGCTGAGCTTGCCCACTCTCCTCACACAGAGCTCACCTTGACAAGAGCACTATTACTGCCTGGAAGCAAATATCCCACTTCTCAACACACTGTTCATGAAAACGATTTAAATTCTTCAAGAACTCTTAACTAAAATTTTCTTTCTCATAATGGATGAGCTGTACTGTGTCATCTCCAAGGAGAAAGGATGTCCCTAGCAAGATTCCCATGAAAAACGTAGGAATCTGTTTCCACTTCAGGTAAAAATCATATTGATGCTGACAAACCTGATTTATGAGGTTAAGTAGCTCTATTAGCATCACTACAATTAAGCACAAGAATGAAGAAAATTCTGACTATGAACTCTATGATCAAATACAGTAATATTTTGACATCTTGAATAGAAAATCAAATTGAAAAATTTCAGCTGGCAAAACATCCATTCTTCAAGATACAGTACTATCTGAGGAAAAAAGGCACCTGTACTATGCAGTTCTCTTCACTGAAATTGCTGTATGTCTTTTTTAGCAACAATTAAACCATCACCAACAAATTCATGGGACATGGTGCAATCACACCGAGCCCTGACGTGCTCAATTGTTCCAGTTCACACAGTTAATAAACGCATTTACAAAATAATGCTTTCCAACTCCACTGAAATGTTTTCCATGTGGTAAGAATGTTCAGGTTTAGCTCTGAACTCACACACCATAAAACAAGGCAAATTTGAAATGAATAAGGCCACTATGTAGACTAAAAAGTCAAGGATGACCTGTCAGTTCTGTTGACAAAGGATTTGTGGTTTCCTACAGAACTAGATACGCATGCCTCACTTGATAGGCATCAAGATCCCTGTGATACATACTTCTCCCAGTATTTCATCTGTTCTTTTCCCTTACTGAAGGCCATCTATCCTGATACAGTTTTGTTATATTTAAACATTATTAGAGCAACAACACATACTTCTTAATAGCACTTGGTACTGAAGAGTTTCTAAGTAAATTATAGTTCATGAGTAAAACTTCACATTATTCTAAGCACAGGGAATAGTATCACTCCCACATTATCAACTGGGAAAAAGGAACACGTGTCCTACATGAAATGTCTGATATCACAAAGCGCATTGGTGACAGAGCTGGAAAAAGAACATGACTCAAGTGTTTAAGGTAGTAAATGAGGGGGAATAGTTTGCCAGCTTCCTACACACATGCAAATGGACTTTGGTTGTTCAGCTATTTGATACTAAAAACACTTGCAAACTTAACAGCTACAACCATAATTTCATTAAGCAAAATTCAGAAGTATGACAATTTATTTATAAGGAAACCTACGCTCCCAGTAACCTGACATGCTGCCTTGACACCAGTGATGTAATGCAGAGCAGAGGCTCCGAGTAGCATCTGATAAAACATGATGATTCAGTGGAATCTGGTAAAAAAAGGACTGGAAGGGCCAAATATATCTTTGAAGGAATTCCACTGAAGCTTGAAAAGACAGGAAGCCAGCACAACGATGCCAACTGGATTACATCAGGGATTAATCCAGCCTATGATCGACTACACGTTCTCCTCCAACTACTCCACTTAGATCCATTTACTGGCTCTGTAGCACCATTCCTCTTGAATTATAACATCCTCCCCAACTTTAAGGTTTCACTCACCTCTGCTCCTGACAACTTTGTCTCAATTCCCATGACTGTCTGGCTGAAACATGGCTCTAGCTCCCCTCCCTTTTGCTTCCTTTCCCCTTCCTGCCTCATACAGCTACAATTTCATATTCACAGGCCAGGCCACAAGCCACCTGCACAAACCGTACACCAAGGAGCCAGCTGCTCTTTCTTCCTGCTCACCTGTCTCCTCCAACACACAGGCTGTGCTAATGAGCTTGCTCATCCATCCTACCACCCTGGGTCTCCCAAGGGAAACCTCTACAAGAAACTTTGCAAGTTTCTCCCAGCAATCTCTGCTCACATCTCTTCTGGATCCTACTGCAGGGAGAAATACAGACGTGAACTCAAATTCTTTCCACTAAAAATTCTCTACAGTTTATAAAAACAAAAAATAAATAAAAAAAAAGTTAAATTTACTGAGCGTTTTCACAGCCAGACTCTGCATTTCTTAAGCAAAAAATGCACAAAGTTCTTCAGAGGGCTTTATTGTGGGGGTACAGCTGGGCAGAAGCTTCAGGGTATTTTGTTCCTAAAATGATCATGTTTATGCAACTATAATTAGGTTTTTCTGTTTAGGTTTTGGGGGGTTTTTTGGTTGGTTGTTGGATTTATTTTTTTATTTTAAGGGAAAACTCTGGAACTTCATGGGGAGAAAGGAAAAAAATTCCAGCCTAGTTGTAATAAAACACATTGATCCCTCCTCTCACCAGCCTCCATCCCTCCCCCGCCAGCACTGGGCAGAGTACTTACGTGGAAACCACAGGAAAAAAAAAAACACATCAAAAAAAAGTCATAAAAAGAGTGAGCTAAAATCTTCCCAATAAAACTACAGATAAGAGAGTACAGAAGTCAGTCAATAAAACAGAGTACAAAGCTAGAATAATGGGCACATTGGGTTATTGAGAGAGCATAAGATATGATGTGCCTTTTTTTATTTGGGGTCAACATCATCTTTATTTCCTCACTGTGTGATCCAGAAAAGACTGAATGGATATTTGCAAGGGATAATAAGATCAAACAATCATGTTAAACTGATATTTTGAGCTTGCAGTTCTAAAATATCCTGCACTTAGGGTTTCAGGGAAAACCCTCAGAACTCCTTCCACTGAGTCTACAGATAGCCTGGAGCTACTAATCAAAGAGTGGAGTTACCTTCTGTTTTCCATGTGGGACCTCAGTTAATTATCAGGCTTAGCAACAAACTTTGCCAGTGAAAATTAACCAAAAGTGAGCCATGCTGTAAGGGAACTGATTTTTTTCATAGCCTGGACTACCTCTTTATTAAAGCTAGTGTCTTCATGACTGCCTGACCTGTCAGTCAACATTATCTGATCTCACTTCCATGATGCACAAAAGGAAAGGGGAATTTAAGTGAAAGCCCCTCTCATTCCTGGATACTACTCCCTAAAAACTTTTAATCCAACAGGAGATAAGGAAAGAAGATCTTCTCCTGGAGACCTTGTTTCATCACAGTTCCCCCCTCAGTGCGAGATGTTCTTACACACACATATTTCTATTCCCTATGACAAGTGGCAACTACAGCCATTGCTGGCTTGGAAAGTAAACGGGAAACATTTAGTCTATTTTTAGTAGTCTGTAATGCCATTTAGCAGCTGTAAACAAACAGAGCCAGCAACAGAAACAGCCTTCTGGAGACTGCAGTTGAGGAACCTCTGAGCTTCCGGATCACATCTAGCACACACGCCATAGCTGTGCTTCTATTCAGAGACCATGGCCTCAGCACAGAAGCAGGAAAGAGAAATGAATAAAAACACCACCAATATACTGGCAAAGAAGAGACCTAGAGATCTCCAGAGTCGGGCAGAAAAATACCAAGATGACTGAAGAAACTATCCTGCAAAGAGTAGACCTGTAGACTTGTATGCTCTGTGCCTATTTACTGCAATAACTCCTCCTTTCCCCTTTCTCACACCAGCATGCCTCCCAGGACACTCCCAGCATCTGCCTTGATCCTGGTCCAGGAGGCTCCATGTGTCTGATTGCTTCCAAGGCCTTAACAGTCCTGCAAGCATTTGTATTCAAGGGGTTAGAAAAAGTGCAGAGGGAAGATAGCCACTAACCTTTGTGCTAGGACAAAAAGGAGTGTCTCTGATGGGCTTTTTCACCTTGCCCAAGCCCTGGTTTCTACAATACCAGTAGGATATTCCTGCCTTTGACCTCCATCCTTATCTTTATCAAAAGATTAAAAATATATCAGCAGAAAATTACTACACAAGCAGGCACAGCATAATTACATCAAGATCATTTCCTGGGAAACATGGCTATACCCAAGGAAAGTTCAGAGAAAAAGAGGGAAGAATAAAACCTCAGAAAAGGTAGAGTTAAGACACTACAGAGGAGAAAAAAAAAAAAAAAATATCTGCAATCAGTGACCTCTCAAAAGAATGCTGAAGGAGATGGCTTATCCTGTACTCCACACAATCCTTGTAAGGAAGGCAATTATTTCTAATATTTTTGCCCAAGAAATAAGTTAGCAAACAAGCAAGCTCTGTAAAAAGATCAATCCTAAAATACAGCATCTATTTGCAATCCCACATTTCACATAAATCAAAAGTAGAAGAGGCACAAGGAGGTAACCAACTGATCAAGATTCGCCCCTTGGAAGGAGGAAAACGCGTGCGTGTGGAGAGATAGACCTTGAGCATTTCCAAGGCATTACTGAACTCACAAAATTTGCCTGTTCAGCATTAAAAAGACAAACTTTTCCTTGCATATTTGAATGACAATGTGTTTCACTACTGCCAGACACATCGAATTATGCTCACTCAGTGTTTTACACTGAAAAGATTAGATCCACTGGTGTTTATTTTAACAGCACCACTACCATTTAGCAGGAAGGTCAAAAAGGCTTTTTGCAGTAAAGCACTGTGCTAGCGACGGGGCCAAGCTGACAAATTCTCAGTAAAATTGCAAATTTACATATTACCAGTACAAACTTAGAATTATGTCCCTTGACTTATTATCACAGATCAAAGCATTAATTGGATGAAGCAAGGAAGAAAGGACAGATCTCACACCTACACCATGTTTTTGTTTCTCTTATTCCAGTGAAGACCATCTTACTAAAACTGTGGGCAACACTGACAAATACAGAAGCAACTCTTAGGGCACAACTCAAAAGCATTTGTGGGTGTAATACAACCTCATTCTCTTCCTCTGAGCAACCAAAGCCGACACTAACCATGTAGCAGGCAAGAAAAAGGACAACTATAATATGGGCTCAGGATGTTTAGTTGCCACAGATGTGGCAACACGTTACTGCAACATCTCAGCTTCTTGGGTTAGAAAGGCCACCACTCCTGCAGCAGGTACCAGTAGTGATGACTCTTCCAGCGCTACTGCTCTTCCAGGGCTCTTGCAAGAGCATTCCTCATGTTCAAAAAAACTAGTGGTTTGTCATCCCTCCAAATAGCCTTATCCATGCCTAATGATTTTAAAGTACTTTGCACTTTCTTTAACATGACATTTTCTGAATTAAGAATATTTCAAAACAGATGCTTGGGTTAAAAACAGCTGATATTAAAAAACGAGCTTCCCCCCCCCCCCCCTTCAGCACTACACTGCTCTCTTATGGGAAGCAAGTTTATATGAATCATCTGGTTGCAGAATGTTGCTTCAGGGCTAGAGCACTGGAAGCATTTAGCAAATTTTTGTTGGTCTCCACACTCGAAAACCTCAAGAGAATTCCAGCACTTCAGAACTAGCTGGATGTCAGCAAAAGTTATCAGAAAAGTGTAATATGTACAAGTCTTTATTAAAAATGTCCAAGCTATTTGCTATAATGAAAATATTTTTATAAAAATCTATTCTGGAGTGTGTATTGGTTATTCTGAACTGCCCATAAATGCTTTTTGGACAGACCATGACCTTTCTTTTATTGCCTTACAGTTGTTTTCCCCTCTATTACAGATTTTAGTTGTTGGCAGTTGCAGTATTACATTTTCTTCATAGAATAAACAAAGAAGTTGTGACATGTGTTTGTAAATAGTTGCATGTATATTTTTAGAGGTCAGCTAAAAGTTCAGGATTAGTCCCCTCAAGTTTCATAAGCAATGTAAGCAACAAAATTATTTTTGATAATTAGCTATTTAATCTATCTGTGTGTTTGAAAAACAGAGAGATGAAAAAAAGGGACTTCTACGCCCCAGGAAATGTTGAGATTATTAGGGAACTAATTGAAGTACCAATAAAAACATTCAAAGGCCACAGTACCATTACTCTAGACTTGAAAATCGAATGTCAAAAGGTCAATAATTCGTATCTTTTTTTCCAGTATCATTGCCTGTAAGTTAAACCACATTTTCTTGCTTGATTGGAAGTAGTGCCAGAGTCCATTGCTGTGAACTGATCGCTTAAAATCCATTTTGGGACTCATGCAGAGCACCTAGGTCTGCTGTTTGCAAAACGTGTCAGATCACTCCATAAAAAGAAACAGACTGAAGAGATCTGGTAACTGCCTGACACATAAATTTATAAGATTTATGACTTGTATATAAAGGTAGGATTAGCACAATATATAAAAATTCCAATTGCTGACAGAACGTTTACAAAAAACAACAAAAACAAAAACCTGAAGTTTTCAATAATTTGGGGTGGAAAAAGTAACATTTCCCCCACCTCATGTTTAGTTTGGTTTGGGTTTGGTTTTTTTTCCTCTTGAAATGCTCCATATCTTTCATCACAGCACCTTTACAAGCAAAGACTGCTCTCCTGTCTAGTACATACCTTCACTCTCCAGGGGAACACTAGTTACAAGACTGGTTCTGGTACAAGACAAGTTATGGAATAATGTGGTGCAAGTTCAAATAAGCAAATGAAAATCATGTTTCAGCCTTCCATTTACTTTCACATCCCTGGTCCCCAGTTCTCGTGCAATTGTTTGCACCAATTACAAATTATTTTTCAAAGAAAAGTTCAGTAAGCTTTCAGACCTCTTAATATATGCTAATTTGCCCTGATATACATGAACACATTAACTGATCTAATTGTAAGTAATCACAGATTCCAAATATATCACGTCTCATTCTTCTACTTGCTACTTCTCCCATTAAAGTCCAAAGAGGCTCATGTTCTCAGATGCAGACCAAGCAAAGCCTTGAGGCAGCCATATGCTTCAAGACAAGAACATAACTGTAGGCTTAGGTGAAGCAGATTTCTTAATTCTACATTTCTTATTACCAAAGATCTTCTAAAGCTTGATGAAAGGAACTCACAAGCCCACTATACCTTCACCCCAATACAAGCACTGAAAAATCCACAGCAACTTCTGGTAGCCTTACAAAGGTCCTTCTAATGAATTTACAAATGGCCTATAATTGCCATGATGAAACTTAAATTGTAAAAGAAACCAACAGGCAATCTAACTGAGCACTGGACAAACTATAAATTGAAAGTAGTCGTTTCAGTGTGAAAGAGACTTTCATTAGTACTGGCCATGTTTTCATATTTATTTACCACAAATGATGTCACACTAATTTGTTACTATCATAAGTTCACTAAAAAAACCTGAATTCTAAATAGCTGTGACTATCAAATTGCAGATGTAATTGCAATGGATGCTACTCCATTTTGCAGCACAGCTTATCCAATCAAGAAATAAAAACAGTGCTGTGACCACAGTGAACAAAGAACTATTTTCCAATGCTCCCTACTGCTGCAGCTCAAATCCAGGGCTATTACAATATTGGCAATCTTCACATAGAAAAATCACTGGTATTTTAAGCACTTACTTAGCTCTGCTCTGAACAGTTAGCTGATATGGCGGGGAACAGAACTGTGGCCCTTAATAGTCTGTCAATGCTATGTCATGCTATATTAAAAAACAAGAAACGAAAACCAAAACAAATAAAAAAACCCCAACAAGCATCCAAACATTTTACTAATACAATTGTACAATTTATGCAGAAATTCTCCTTTTGTGGAGAAGCCCATGTACACAAATACAGAAAGCACCAAATGAAAAACTGTTTGCTGATGAAATTTCACAGGTATTTTCAAAATACGAAGGTATGTGAGATAATTGGCTTCTGTACAAAAGCCACACAATACAGTGAAATTAGTTGACTACTCATCACAAATTATCTTTGTTCTACTTCACACAGCATGACCAGCACTTTGAATTATCTTAGTAAGAAAGCAGATGACAGCAATGCCCTGAAAAGATCAATTTACTCTTCATCACCTTCCATGATAGTGCAAGTTTTGAATTCCTCCTCAAGGTTGCTCCTTCCAGTCTAGAACTGAAATCAACTGAAGTCATCGGCACTTGACACTTTGCCAGCAGCTGAGACAAGAAACACTGCAGAGCAGGTCTCCAGAACACAAACCAAACTGCTTCACAGTGCTGTAGGGGACCACAATCTCTCACCACTGACCAAGTTTCAGCCAAGATAATTGATTATGTTCTCAGCTGTTTTCAAGACACTGGAAAGCATAAGTGGCTTATATACCCATGTATGAAAATAAGGCAAGGATTCTGGACAACAGCATTTTCTGTAGTGTAGACAACTGCCTGTAGCAGCAAGCTGTTAAGGAAGTGAAACTCTCTCCTACAACAGTTCAGTGTTATTACTTGGTATCCAAGGCTGACTGAGTATTTGCCTCCACTAATGAAATCCCCCATGCAACCCACAGTAAGGGCAGCAGGCGGGAACACAAAACTACTTTCAAACTCCAAGTACCATATTTCCTTCTACAGGTGTCTAGACAGCATCCTTAGGAGAGCAGTGGTGTCCAGTCATTACAAATCTCAGAAGAAGTTCTGAGTCTAAAACATTTTATAAAATTGTTATTTTTTTCTCCACTAAAAGAAAGCAGTGTCAGAAACACTCTTATTTACAACAGCCAGCATGCTTTTTTAAGCAGAAGAGAACTACTTTGGGGGGGGGGGGGGGGGGGGGGGGGGTGGGGAAGCGACTAACAAATAGGAGAAGAATGGTACAAAAGAAAGAAAACAAAAAAAAAGATAGAG
>WUAM01000287.1:84025196-84054516 GCA_024336885.1 Actenoides hombroni | reverse complement strand
GGGGGGTGTGGAATGTGGAACACAGAAATTGGTGAATTAGTGAATGAAAAACTAGTGAATAAAAAGGTTTTCACAGATTTTAGATAATACAGTATCAAAGTCCTGAAATCATCACCTCTGATCAAAACCACCACAACTGTCATGCATGAAATAAACTCTGTGGAATAGCCAACACAGCACTGAGAGCAGCCAGGGTTACATCCTCAGTTCGAAATCTTCACTACCTCACTCCAAAGCAGCATTCTTTACTTCATACAATTACAGGTCACCAATTTCTTTCTAGATGGACTCTGCTGCACTAACCGCACATCACGGTGAACTCACGTCAGCTAGAAAAGAAACGAAGAACACTACACACATTACTGACACTCAGACCGAGTGTTCTGGTTGGAAATGTTTCAGTCTTTGCCATGTACCATGACAGAGAGGTCAGGGGACTGTACAGGGAGAATTCCCTTCTCTCTTACTCTTCTTATAGCAAAAATAAAACCAAGGCATTGGGATTTTTTATTTATAGAAAGTTTTAACACATATTGAACAGCAATCATATTGAAAGCTGAGTACACTTACAAAACCAGATGAAAACACAGAAACTCATCTGCCATCCAGACAGCCAAGACGAGAAAGTTCCTTACATTTTCTAATGTATGTTCTAACGTAAGGATTTGCATAAACTATGCAAATGTTAGAATATTTAAGCAACTAAGCACATTTGGAAAAATCTGGCTAAGTTATCGAAGCACTTGCAGGATCCCAAAAAAGCCTTTTTTTTTAAATCAGGAAATTTTACAAGAAATTGAAAAAAAGTGTGTTTTTCTAACAAGCTGCAAGTGCAGAGCATAGAAAAGAAAAACAGAATCTATAATTTAACACTAATATACGCCTGCTCTCCTTATGTCCTACCAGTCCATAAAACTAAGAGTCGTTCTGCATTCAAAATGTGCTAACCAGCAATCCATAAAAATGTAATATCTAGATTAAAAACAAACTTAAAACCTCAGTGCCACTCATACCAGCCACCCTCTCTTCTTTGAGTATTCTGGCAAAGATGATGTTATTGCTGCCACACATCTGTCAACAAAGTTGTTCCCTCCCCAGCCAAGCAAGTCCAATATCCCTTCTCCAAATTCCTATTTGAGGCATTGCGATCTGTCATGAGACGTCAGGTAGCCAGTCTGAAGTACAGCATCTTGGGACAGACGGTAGATTCCCTGGACAAACATCATAGCTACTCAAAAAAATCTCATGTCATCACTTCAGCAGTCCAGCTTAAGCTAAACACTTGGCAAGGCACCAAGTGGTATGTCACTGGAGCAAAAGCCACGGTTTGCAGGTCTGGAAGAGCGAAGTGATGGACAAGGTGGTGAAGAAAGGGAGATGAAATCCCCTGTTGCAAAATGCAAGGATAAAGAGAAGAGGGTGTTTGTGGATAGAAGAATGGTGAGGGAGAGAGGGGAATTCTCCTCATTATAAAGATGAATTCCAGTAATTGACAGGGTTTCCTAAGGGTTACACGAACACAGACAACAACCGTAAATCACTACTGCTGCAAACACTTAAACACAGTAAAAGCTTCTCCCCCCGCTGCCTTTTTTTTTTTTTGCTGTTCACTAGAGGATGGAGAATTTAGACCAAAGTAGGTGTATCGGCAATAAAACAAGGTAGGGACCCAGAAAGATGCTTAGTGGAATTTAGCTTAAAAGAGAAAAGCAGACAATATGGCATCAAAAATGTTTCTTGGACAATGTTCATCAAGTAAGATGACAGAAAACAGGAAAGCAAATTTAACTTTAGCTAAATCAAGTAAGAGTTTCAACTTGGAAACCACCAACTAGAAGACTTTATATTCTCATTTCAGAGAAACTTCATTCTAAAGCCTGTGATTATTATTGAAACTTAGCTAGATGACAGATATAGGCAAGTTCCAGACGTTATATTAAACCCCCATACTTATACTTCAGTCTTTGGCGTACACAAACAATCCCATAATTAAGTCTTAAAAGATATCTATCTAGTTACGTTACTTCTGTGTTGTTTAAATACCATATAATTATAACAAGCAAATGTAGCTAATACGTTTACTTGTACTCACTATTCCAGTATTAAATTATATTGTATCTATAGAAATGTGTTTGCAATAAACTTTCATACTTAGCATAGGGGAACCATGTTAGTAGGTCTGAATTAAATCCCAATTTATTATATTCTTCTAAGTGAAAGACTATCAGAACTGCACACAAGGAAATGCAGTAAATTCTTAAGTTCGGTAACTAGAGAGGATGTCACTAAAACCATTAAAAAAACATTTTATCATCTATGCTTTCTGTGCAAAAAACACTGCCATAGCAGTTTTTTTCCCCTCCCAAGCATGCAGGTGATAATTCATTTCTCATTTATATTTTGCACAAGCCACTACAACACAGAACATGAGAAGGTTTTTCCTCTGATATATTCATCCAGCTGGACTCCCCTGAATTGAAAGGCAACCAGGAAGTCAGGCGCTTCCAGGAACCAGACGCTCCTGCCATGGCCCTCGTCTCTGTGGCTGGGACATCCCAGACATCAACCATCCATAGGCTCCAGGAGTGTGATAAGTGCACTCAGCACCAGGAAACGTCAGCAGGAAGGGAATGCCACAAGAAAGTCTTCTGCAAGTGAATTCTTCTTGTGAAAACTGTTGCCTCACCAGTTAAGGATGAATTGCCAGATTTAAAGGTGACATCAGGAGGGAATGGAAAAGACCTGAAAAATACCATTTAACGTGCCTAACTTTCTGTACTGTAGCCAAGAAAAACTAATTTAATGTCCTTACAGAAGAGCTTTGATCAGATGTTGGATTCTCAGGTGTTTCAGAGCTGTGGTCTACCCCCCAACCCTCTTTTTTTAAAACCAGTTGCAAGGGGAAAAATCACTCTCCAAAGCATCAGATGTGTGTACCTCTAAGTTACCTGGCAAGTGACCTTCTGGGTAAATGTGCCAAGAGGTCCTTGCCTACCAATCAGCGAGCCAGATGATAAAATAAAGACATTTTTACTACTGTTCTGTTGTCTGTAGTTCCTCTACACTGAGAAATTATTTGTTGAGAGACTTGTGAAACAGTAGCAGAAAACTACACTGCTGAATAAAGAAAGTCTTCTGATTAATACTGTCCTTTATTTTCCTGTAACTGAGCTGTTATCTCTTCTCCTGCTATGGTAAACATACTACATACTAATAGCCCATTCCAACCCTGGCCTTTCTTAAACATCACCATAACCGACTTCGCTAGTTTTCTCCTATTACTTTTATTGACTTGCCAAATAACGTCACTGCAGTTTTATACCTTGTTCACTCTCCTTGGACAATATATTACCTCATTACGCAATGCATAAGGAGCCCAAACGAATATATAAATTTCTTTCAAATACCAAAGACAAGATTAATTGGAGAGGTCACTCTGAGACTCCAGAAAGCAATTTGATTAATCCAACACAAACTCCTTAAAAGAGGCCACATGAAATGACTTATCAAGCACATTTTGCAGGAAGCTGAGAGAAATCCCTGTTACACAGATGCTATTACTTAAGGTCTCTGTTTGTGAAGTACTGGATTGTAGTTGAAGCATGTGTCTAAGACCTTTGCCTAATTGGGTCCTACATGAACAGAACCAGAATGACATAAATAAAAATTTACCTCCATCTACAAAGGGTTTTAAGCGACACGTTACTCCGTATCATAACTTCTAAGCTGTAGTCACCTGGCCACCAGCAGAGAGAGCATCCCATGCCTCCCAGTCATTAAGCAACCTGTATTAACAGGATGCCTCTGACTGCTCAACATTCGCAATTTTGAACTCTTGTCTTAAAGCCTTTACTTACAAAGCCACTTGTGGCTCATGGTTCTTTATTTGCTTGGATTTTTTGTTTTCCTTGACTGGGAGAAGGGAAGGTTGTTTCTTAACATAAATCATATGTCAGTAGCATCATTGTTTATACAACAGAAGAGTCATTGGAACATTCATTATCCACTTTGCTAAACCAACCCAACCCATGCCCACGCCATTCAGGTAACATCCCCAACCACCAGGCACAGGGTGAATTGAAATATAACCTCCCTCTATATAGAAATTTGTTCACTTCGTATGCAGTATTTGAGAAAAAAAAAAAAAAGAATTCATAAAGTAGGATGTACACATATGAAGTGTGCAACAGATTTTACTTTAGCTACCAAGGGACTCATCACTAAGGGAACAGAGCACAAGCTTAAGTCAAAAGCCATATTAAACACCTTAAAACTGTGTTTCAGTAAAGCAAACCACACTCATCTATCTTCTCTACTGACATTTATAGTTTAAGAAGGCTGGTAAAGTAAGCATTGACAGGAAAACAACAAAACCCAAAACAAGCAGGCAAAAAAAAAAAACCCAAGCCAAAAACAAACTCCACACAAGGCAATGTAAAAGGTAAACAGAAGTCTAAATTATTTTTAGCAACTACCATGGATAAAGAAATAGTCATATTATCAAAGGGCACAAGCAATTTGAAATTATTTTGTCAAGGAAGAGAAAGAAATGGACAAGTCATTTGAACTCCAGTGGGAAAAGAGCAGAAGCTGTGTTTAAAAAGTCAGACTAATTCCATTTGTGCAGCTTAAGATGGGAGACAAGTAGATATCTACACAAAAAGGAAAAGCAGATATGGATTTTAAGTAATCACGTAGCATAATAAAAATGGAAGGAGATACATGGGCCAGTGAGCTGGACAGATGAAACATGACAGTCGCTTTCCTCGTGACAGTCCTCAGACTATCAGGGAATGAAGTGGAAGAGGAAAAAGTCATACTTTGACACACAGGAACTCTCCCTTCTTTCAGCAATGCAATTTATTTTGCAGTTAGGTTTGTTTCTCATGTTGAACACTAAAATGATATAATTTATTTTTAGAAATAGAATTCCTTATATATTATCTACATACAATTTGAGAATATGTCTGCCAACTAGAAAAGTGAATTCCTCATGTTACGTTCAATTTCATACACACTTGAGATGAACGATGGCTTAGTAGCGTGTGCTACATATACAAAAATAAAAACATTAATGTAGAATGGAAAATAAGATGAAAGACACAATGTTATTCTATTTTCATTTGGAAATATCTACTTGAAACAAAAATAACTTAACCACTATACTTCAATAATTTCGTTTCCATGAAAATACTTCAATGTTATTGTAAGGTCTCAAATCCTTCATTAGTGTATTCTTTCCATATCACAAAAAACCACTGTTTTGGGCCTCATGGACAATGAAAGCACTGCCTAGAACTATACGTCTGAGTACAAATGATATCATGGGAACTACTATTTATTAAACTGTCCAGAAAATAGGTTATTAAATTTTTCAACCTCTGAATAAAAGAGCAATATAAATATTCCACAATATCGTTAACAAGGATTTCAAAAGTTTTTCAACCAACTGTTTCCAAAGGAAATCCAATAACTTAATGTAATTTAGTCAAAGCTAACGAGATGCCTGCAGTTTTGCATCAGAACTACACACAACTATGCTGATTAATTGGAAACCTTATACCATCCCAAGTTTTTGTCAAAAGGAAGCCAACACCCACAATTATGGTTTTCTTGTTTGTTTTAAACCCATGTTAATCTCTTCCTTTCATTTTTAAGAAAAGATGGTCTGAAGTTCATGAGCTGTGCCATATCTGAATGTAGCGGCACAAAAATACAGTTGGGATGAGGAAAAAAACCACAAGACCTCACTTGCAGCATTTTTGGCACTTGTCATAGCCCTGCGTTTTCCCCTAAGTTGTTGAACCAACGCAAATTGAGGAAAACTCCACCTTGGGCTGGCTGCCCAGCAGCCCTCTGAGGCTGCTGTACCACAGCAATGGCCTGGCCCCACCTTGTTTTGGCTGGGCTTTAATTACACCTGGACCCATCACAGGCTTTTAGCATTCCCCAGGGATTCTCTGCACTCTCAGCAAGGAAAATCTTTAATCACACAATTAAGGTGACTTCTGACTGCTTTACATTGGCAGAGCTAGGGTAAAGCCAGGGAAATGCAGCTAGTTATGGAATATGGACCTGAATAACGAGAACAAATACTCATAAAAAAAGAGCCTGAAAACATTAGAAAAATATTCTTCTCTGACTTCCCTCCAGAGATTTGTCACAAGCACTTTTGTAGAGAAGTGGTACAATTAGCTAAGAAGCATCAGAGGCTGCTGGTAACTGGCTATTCTCAAGATAAAGTAATGAAGCCTCTCAGGAAGGGCTAACAACATTTCACATACGTTTGCATTATGTTTGTTCATTCATGCAAATGACAGTCATTAATTGCATTCTTCTATATTGCCATTAGTAAAGAAAATCAATTGCTTGCCTTGCTATTACCTTTCCACTAAGAAACCCACCTTTGGATTGTTATTTCAGTACGTAATACAAAAGGTTACAGACCACCAATACAAGTTTCTCAAACAGGTTTTTTTCCTCCCCCAAAAAATATAAATAATTACACTGTGACATAACTCTTTTCTAATCAGATGGTAGCCATTTGTCAAGACCTTGCATTTGTTAACTCTTCAAATATATAGCTGCCTAGGGTTTATACAGACTTGTCCTAAAAATCTTCTATGACTTCAGCGCAGAAAAGAATGAAAAAGGAGGCATCAGAAGAAACAAAAGTGTAGACTATAAAATCGTAACAGTAGGTTGGATGTATATTTCCATCAATTTATGCTAAATGGTGAAACTATCAAAGGGGAAGACTTCGTATCAAAGGTCATTTTTTATTTCTGTTCTTAGGGTTTTTCCCTCATGCTTTCAATAAACTGCTTAGCTTTCAGAAAAAAAAAAAAAAGTGGCTGTGTTAATGTAGCAGCCATATGTTATACTATTAAAGAGCTTAGCCCAGCTTTCACAGATTGAATTCAGCTACAGCTTGCTTGCATCTGGTCTTTGTCTAGATTTATTAATAGCATGGCAAGAAATGTAAATTATGCAGTGGTGTCACAGAGATCATGCAGCATACATTCACTCCGACTAAAGTGCAATATTCAGTTTAAACATTTTAATGGGCTTCTTAAAAATAAAACTGGACAATGCACCAGAAAATACATTTGAGAACAATCCTGCTTTGAAAAGCTGATGAATTAGATGATCTAACCACTGTATTTCAGTTATATTTTCCATGATCTATTTCATTTTCTGTTATCTCATTGTTCCAGTTCAGCATCCAGGCACTAGTCAGAGATCATCTTCTAGACTGAGAAGCCCCAAGGTTTGATGTACCACCTCTAAATGGTTCAGAAAGCCATGTGGGAAATGTAAAGCATCCCCCCTTTGCCCTTCCCACCACTGCACCTGCATAGGTCAGGCAACTCTGAGTTGCAGCTCTGCAGAAGCCCCCCTCTGTCCAAGCACAACCCAGCCCACATACAGGTGCTGCTAAATGAAACAGCAAGATTTCCACTGCCTTCCCTTGTTCTCTTCAGAGCTTATGAGCACAGGAGATGACATTGCCTTTCCCATCCCATATGACGTTTTCTATTGTAACAGATGAAAGCGGATTGGCAGCACAATCCGTGATGGGTAACACAGCTACAGAAATGCCTGAGCCCCAAGGGGCTCTTGCACTTCCTCCACACCCACAGACTTCTAACCTAGGAGAGAGCCTATCCTTTTTCTAGCTTAAAGAACCTCTCCTTAAACTTTGGCTTAAAGCATCTAAACTGTGCTTAGGAAAAGACAAACTTAGGCTATCTTTTGGTAGACTGTTCCATAACAATTCATCCAGATCTGATGATCAAGTGATGGGATCCACTTCAGCATATTCAAAATGCTGAGCCTCAACCACAGATGCAAATAAACACATAAGGAGGATGGGAAGTGAGTCTCCATTTATGAATGGGCTTGGATTTGCATTTCTCTGGCAGCAAAGACATTGTTCATTGTTCCCAGCAACACCTGTACCAAAAGCTTCATCACAGCTTTCCATTACATCAACTCAACCATACAAAGGCAGAGCCCTGGCACCAAAGTTAAGGAGAAAACAAACATTGTATAAGCAGCCCATTTCTGAGATGGTAAGAAGCTGAGGTGGCTTATATGTAACAGCTCATTTTTCTTTTCATCATGTTTAGTGCTTCAGTCAAGATTCCTGGAAAGAAAGCACAAGTAAAAGGAGATAGGTGAGAGTTTTCAGAACCAGGAATCACGATGCTACAACTCTGAGAGCACCACCAGAACAACAGGCAGACATAGCCAGCCATGTTACAGTTCCAGCAGGGAACTGAACTGCCTGCTGGAGGGATCCAGTGGCCAACAGGTAATCCTTCCAGACGTACTACTATGTTATCAAGAGTATGCATGGGAATTTGTACTGCAGCACCTTAGCTCTGACAGCTTTCAATGAAGTTCTCATCCAGCCACAGAAAAGTGTTGCCTCAATGATTTCCACAACTATACATACAAACTCTTCATAACAACAGAAAAAATAACACAATCTCTTCATGTCTCCTGGGTCATTTGTTACAGTGCCATCATGGAACAGACAGAAAAATAAAACTCAGACACAGTGTCAGATATCATATTACTGGTTTTCTCCATGTGCATTATACATAACTCTTCTATATAGGTAAAAATGAAGATTAAACAATCTGGATTTCACATTACTTGAATTCAAGATGGGAGGAAAGGCCAGCATTTTCTAAAGTTCTGTGGGGCATGGGGGGATGCTTCTGTGGGAGAAGGAAGTAGCACAGCCTTCCTCCCGGCTGTAGGGCAGTAAAGTGCACAGTGTGGGATGAAGCAGCAATGGTACAGGGCCAAAGAGCAGAGCAAATGAAGTACCAAAAAACCAGATGAGTTGGCACGCAATCTAGTTTTCTTCTGTGAAGTACCTAGGACAGTTTCATGCCAATATCCTGTATTCATCCTGATAAAACTTACTGTACATGTAATTTTCAAAGAAGTTTCAGTTGGAAAATACCACAGAAATAATCAGAAGCCAGCCAAGTGCTCCTCCCTGATTTTCCCTCTAATTCCCAATGGTAACAGTTACCCTATTTTCATTCTTGGTGATTATTCAGACTTGATGGAACTGCAACAGGTACAAAACTAATATATTTACATGGAGAGTCAGCTGTCAGTCAAGAGAATCAGTCTGTAAGTAGGATCAGAGCCTTCTAGAACCACATGGGAGCTGTTCTTCAGTTCAGATACCAGATGCACATGTTAACAGGGGTGAACAACTGACAAGCCAAACTCACGGGAAGGTGAAGTTTGTCTGACTTCACTGAAGATTCTTGTGGTTCTGGAAGAATTTAGTTTTCTCTTTTTACACAAGTCCATGTTCTGTCTTTTGATCTTCCAACAATGGAAGCAAACTGCCTATTTTCCTTTAAACGCAGGGATCACTAAAAGAAGCAACGTGAAGCCAAACAAAAGCAAATCTTAACAAAACATAGGAGAGATGTTTTGGAATCCCCTCCCCCCAAACTCCATCTCCAACTTCATGAATGTCAGCAAGGTAAAAGAAAATACAATCCTGGAATTTTATTTTAGAGTTTCAAAATGAAAGTATGCAAGAAGAAAGCTGATACTTCATCATCCTGAGAATTTCACACAAAACCAGACACTATCTTGATGCAAAGCTCATGTAGGAAAAGCAGCAAACAGTTATTAATCTTATGTGTCTTGCTCAGAAAAGTGAAGACAGCAATATAAAAATATGCTGAAGGAGAGGAATCACAACAAAGCCATCTCTACAATTGAAGACCCTTTCCCTACTCCTTTGTTTTACAAGTAGGAGACAGAGGGGTTGCTACTGCAAGTGCCATAATCTCCTACAAGGGGAAAAAGCTTGACATCCCAGAAATCTGAGACAAATCAGGCCTGGGATGCTTCTCATGTGAAGGTTTCACTGCACAGGCAATGGGTGCTATAGCTGGAGTCACTATCCGCAGCAAGAAAGCAGTTGCAGAAGAGGACACACATCTGCATCATTTGCCAATATTGTGTTTGTTATTGGCCCTCTGTCTGCTAGGTGCTGAGGTGCAGCACCACAGAAACTCCGTAAATGAAGTCCTGAAGTTATTTTTCAATAATAGTGTTCTCTCAAGTTCCCAATTAAAAAAGGAGCAAAGATCCAAATAAAATAAATATATGCATAATTAAATCCAGCTCCACTGACAGTAAATTTCTTAGGCAGGTACCTAAAGAAAGCTGCCTTAAGACCACCATCGGGTAAAAAAAAAAAAATTTACTGCCTACACATAGATGGAAGTGTACTGAAGCATATTTTGTCAGCTCTCTTTACCTCTAAGTCTTCCGTATACACATCAACAGCAAAAGTTGGGTCCATATCCAATATATTCATTTTATCTGTAAATATATATCAATTTTGCTACCTCTATCAAAAAGTATGCGCTTTGGGCCAAGGGAAGATCTCCAGCTGATCTTCTGAAAGCCTTTCCAAGCAGACAGCATGAACAAATCTGAACTACTGACCCAGCATTTCTGCCAGGTGCTCATCCAATTTCATACACTGACATGGCCAAGGAGTCACCCCTGGAGCATACGGAGACGTCTGAGCCTGAAGAAGTGCTCTCAGAAGATCAGAAGAAAAACAATCAACTACTTACAGATATTAAATAAACTTAATAAACTTCTCCAAAAAATAATGGTAGTCATGTAAAGATTTTCAGGAAATCTCTCACTCAGACACTGCATATTTAACTAGTATAATTTAAGTTTGGCATTCTTCTTCTCAGCATGGGAACAGGCTTACAGCCCCAGTTCCTAGAAACCATTAAATCTACAGAACTCAGGAATGCATTTTAAATTATATAACCCCATTAATATTATTGGAATACAGCCTTTAACTACCACTGATCCACTCTCCAGCAACAACAACAACAAAAATCAGTAATTAGATAAAAGCACTGCATAAGAGCTATTTATTTTCTCCCTTACCCCAAACTGTTACAGACTGACTGATTTTTTGTAGTTCTTTGACTTGTTCCACCCCCACCTCTCTTTCTTTCCTAAGAAACAACTTTCTTTGTTGTGGAGATTTCCAGTGGTGCTTTCCAGAATCTCTCCAGGATGACTTCCCACACTTATTCCAGGGTCCAATTGGCAAACCAATTCACACACAATAGTGTAGTTCCGCAAGGCATATTAAGAGCAATTGCTAAAAAGTTCCGTCTGTTGTGGTTCCCTCTGATGTCTAACAGCATCCTGGCTTTCTCAAGGCTTAGATAGGTAAGAAATAGCAACTGTCCTTTTCTGTCATCCTAGAGTATTTTGGTCATGCTGGTTCCTTGCCCCTAACCAAACATAAAACTTTGTTACACCTATTTTAATGGCCCTGACTGAAATAGTAAACGAGAGAGTAGTGCCTAAGCCCTCTAGAGAAAGTTTAACTGCTAACAAAGCACAGACTGACATCATATGTCTGCTAAGAGGTTGTACCCCTCAGCTCTACCCTCAGACTATCAGCTGCTGAACAGCTTTCAGTCTTACTTAAAAGGACAGCCCAATCCCATCATTGCTTTGTAGCTTCAAAAGCTGTGCAGTCAGCAAAATAATTGCTCAGGTCTACCTCCCTCTCACACAAAGCTGGTGTTTTGCTTTTTATGTTCTCAACAAGTTGAAATACTCTCTCTACTAAACTGTTGCACTAGGGAGGTGGGCAAAGGGTCTACAGATTTTAAGCCCCTGTCTCTCTTAATCACAGTATTATGTCTTTCCTATATTGATATCACCCTTTGACTTCAGTTGTTTTCTCCTTATCCAAGTTGAGGCCAAACTATAGCATGTATGTGTGTGTATACATACACACACACACATAGATAGATATATCATTATACTCACTTAGCAACATTTTCCTCTCTGGCTCTTTTCCACATGTATCTAGGTCAAAGTGAGCTTTCTGGCAGCATTTTTCAGAGGCAAACAGCACCACTGCTCTTTCAGTCACAGTGCTTCATTCATTCCAGAGTCACTTACACCATAATCATCACTGGGAAGTCTCCCTTTACAGGTGAAACAAAACTAGGGCACCAAAGGCACAGAGGGTAAGACTTTCAACAAGGAATTAGACACCAAAATCACTCAAGATCTCACTACATACTGCTCCTTTGAAGAATCTACCTTAATGAATTGACATCAAAAACGCACAGAGCACAAGTGGGAATTAAACCATGAGCCTGGTTTCCCCTTGTGACAACACCGTCATTTCCCAGTTGCTTGGAGAGTAATATAAATGCATGAAAGATGCAAAACCCTCAGTCACATTAGAAGATGGTGATTTTCAGAGCAAGCCATATATTAAACCACATTTTAACACTTGACTGATGTGTTTTCTTCGCAAAGACCCCAGTGTCAGACAGGTCTCTGAACCACCAATTCCCTACACTTGAAAAACCCAGACAGCACTCTGTCCTTTTAGCTAAAACATACTGGAAAGGTATGGTAAAAAAAAATACACGAGTGTGACCAAATGTAAGTAAGTGAACTTTCAACAGCTGTAAGGTACCAAAAGACTATTTCAAAAGACTTCTAACTCAAGTTAACAACTCTGTCCTGAACACTGCATTTATGTCCAACTCTTATTCCTTACTAAATACATTGATCCAGGGTGTTTGTTAGAGCAAATCAAGGGTGCCTAGAAACATTTATTCCAAAGCACTAAATTGCAGAAATACTTGATAACCATAATTCTAAGTCTCTTATTTGCCCTGAGCCTTACAGCACTAATTTAACTTCCCCCTCTGACAAGAGTTTCAGCCCTCCCCTCTAGTGTTTAAATATTTTTGCCCTGATTTTCTATATGCTGACATACACTTCTGTCAAACAAGCACAAAGGAGACTACTCATTTAACAGTTCCATGAACAAGCTGACCTTGCAGAGTGAAGCTATTGAAATTTTGTTTAATGTAATAGCTGGTTCTAAGCACAGGGAGGGGAGGAGTTAAAAGGCAGGTGCCAAATAGCACCAATTGACAAAGTTCACTTTTCAAAATAGGCCTCTGCCAATTTATTGTTCCATGATTTGCTCTGCCAAACTACTTAGAAAAGACAACGTAAGTGCTATCACTATTTTCATAAACAAAAGAAATATGAAACACACACAATAAAAAGCCAAGGAAAATGAAATAATTGACAGACCTAAGGAGGTCACTTTACAACAAATACTGAAGGCATGCAAAGAGGCAACTTTTAAGACCAAAGTCAGTGGAGACACAGATCAAAAAAAGAACAAAATAAGAGTCACACTGGAAGCAGGGCCACAGGAAGTTTTGGTATTATTCTCCCCCCCTTTTTTTTACTAAAGAGTGGCAAATACTTGAAGCAAATAGCCAGCCACAGTAATTTTCCTCCGTTAGCGTCCAGCCAGACTACATTCAAATATAAGCTCTCTTAGAAATTTAGACTGTATTCAGAGTAAATTCAGATCTCCCTCTTCTCCTATGGAAGACTTCATAAAGATAAATTACTCCTTTTGAAGCAAATATTTATATTTAACATCCTTCTAACATCACAAAGAATACCTACGCTGTGAAATATCGGCCTGTTTTTCCCCACCACCTACAGTTTCCACATTTTAATAATCTGCAATAACATTTTTTCCTGTCAGTAGGGTGTGAGATCTCAACTCCAGCTACACAGAGCCTGGACAAGAAAAGCAAGATGGCAGGGCATCCTTTTGGCAGGACGTCTGAACCTGGGAGTACAACAACACAGGGTTAAATTAAGTAGCTCTGCCCAAGGCAAAGTAAATCTTGCTTACAATGTTCTCCCGATATTACTGCAGTTCTAGAAATGCTACTGGTGCAGGACAAGGGGTTTAACAGAGAGCTCAGGACAACTTTTTCAATTTAATTGTGATGTGACTGGACAGTTTGTATGAAGGTTGTTCATGTTCAATTGGCTTATTTTCTCTGCTTAGAAAGTCTTCTTTAAAAGCATTATTCTAGTTCTTCTGTAGCAATTCTCAGACTTCAATCAGAGAAGATAAATATAAATTGTTTGAAATACTGAAACCTTAGAGGTGTCACATTTGTATACCTATGAACAACCAATTAGTCATCTCTCTTCTGTTAAACATTCCACTGAGATCAGTAGTTTCTCAACTTGCCTCATGTATAACTTTATAGATAAAATACGAGTATTCCTCTCTTCAGGAAGAAGCAATTTTACTGAGATTTTTATTTTCAGTATTTATAAAAACAATTCCCATCTCAGTAACCAGGCAAGTCCTAAGTGCTAAAAAAAAAAAAAAAAGAAAAAAAAAAAAAAACAACAAACAACCCACCAACCAAAAACAAAACAAAAACCCTCTTAAGAATATTAGACATTTACTTCAGTTAAAATATATTGCTGGTGGGAATTTCAGAAGCCTGATGTCAATTTACCTTACATGTTTATGCTACTATTTTATCTCTGGGATAGTTTATTATTGAGGATAAATGTTTGCAGGACAGAGCTTTTTCCTAAGTAACAAATAACAGTTCTTCTGGTTGTTTACACTGGAAGGTCAAGACCAAACCCTCTGTTTGGAAAAAGAGACATACTAACGATGGCTGTGTTCCTGAAGTACCTACATTTTTGGCAGTCCATTCATATCTTGGGAGGTAATCCCCAGCAAACATCATGTTCAGTAAGCCCTGTACCTCCTCCATGCAATACATTGAAAAATATCCCATTGAACACAAAAAAAACCCTGAATGAGTCAGTGATGCAAATATAAACAGAGCAACAGACAGAAATTAATCACAAGAAAGATTAGACATGCCAGTAACATCAGCCCAGAGCCACACTTTGAAAAAACCCACAAACACTGAAGACCTCACCTCATCCTATGACTTAGGTCATTGAGTCCAGTCTAGACAATCTCACGCAACTCAAACTAAGCACACACTGACTAGCTGAAAACTAACAGTTTTGACAAAAAAATATCACTGATTATTATAAATCTATTTTCTAATTTGAATTTATTTATGGACAAAACAGCTTGGTTTTTTATAAAACAAACAAACAAAAATGTTTAGCTTCAATACCAAGAATTCTTGTTTGCTTTCAGCCATTGCTTACCATGGCAAACAAAACCAAGCCCTCTAGGTAGCAAAAACTAACACCATTTTCCCTAATATTCCTCCTGCTTTGAGATGACTATCTTCCTGCTATTTCACAGAATTCTGTGTGATATTACACTATGCAGAGTCTTGTACATCAGGACTCACGTATTTGGGGGGGGGGAGGGGGGGTAAAATTACTCCATATTTCTACGGGAAACATTGTGCTTTATAAGTTAGGATGCTTTTTACTCATTTCATAACCTCATCACCTAAATAACTTTGAACTTTCATAAATAGTGTCTACATCCATGATATGCAATGCCCATCACTGGATCTTTGAAGAGACTAGCTAGATGTCAAGACCACCCATGTTTTTCTACATGGTATTTTGTTCTTCACATTTCAAATTCCTCCAAGCATAAAAATAAATAAATAAATACATAACTAAGTAAGTAAATTCAAAGAAAAGTATGACACTGGCTGTGGGAAAAGCTCTAACAATCAATTTCCCTCCATTCTTGCACCTTCTTTCCTGAAGTCCAGTATTTGCCAGTTTATTGTCTGTCATTCCAAACAGACAAGATCTAGAAGATTTTTTATAGAATAGGTTAGCTCATGAAAAGCGAATTTAAACATTATTTTTCCCCAGCTATGCACAAGCAGCCACAAAAGCTTCCTTTCTGTCAAAATCAACTTTTGAAGGGTGGTGGAAGAGTAGAGCAGTGCCTAGTATTCACAGTATACTAATACTTGAATAATTGTTTTGACTTGCTGTAGGTCAGACACTGAGGAGGTATGTGAACCCTTTCAATTTCCAAGAACTAAGAAAAATTCTGGGAACCTGGACCTGAGTTTTCCTTCACCATCCTGCATGAAGGATGTCCAGCACTTACCTCTCTGAGCTTTGCATTTTGTCTCCATCTCCCTCGTGACAACAACTTCTTAATAAAGTTTTTGCTAGTTGCTAACCTCTCATTAAGCTACAGTAACTTTCTTACTAGGAATTGAGACAACATGTCTATGTATGCATTTTTAATCTTACTCTGGTTAATCTCTATTCTATTGCCTTTTAATATGTATTCCATTTGTCCCCTTGATATCACAATACTGACCTGGCTAAACAGTATTTTGCAACTGATTCCATTTTCCTTCTCAAGATCTGAAAGAGCCTAGCTTCTGGTAATTCTTTCATGTGCAGACAGTCATAGGATTTGAAGAACTTTCTGGATCTTCTAATACAGCAGGGAAGTTTTAAACCATCCCATTAATAAATCTACCCAACACTCAAGATTTAGCTTTTCTAAGGTCATTAATCCATTAACCCAATATCCTTGTGGAGTCTTGAGTTACTGTTTCTAATACCTTTACTGAAATGTTGATTCACCAATCCTAATAGTGGTGTTCACACCCAAAGCACTTCCTATTTTGTCCTTAAAATTCTTCAACCAGTTGAGAAGGCTTTAAGAAACCTTTTTCACTTCCACTAATTCTTCATCTGTTCCAGTGAATCCTTACACCAAAATCAAACTGAATCACCTATGAATGACTTCTACTCAAGTTATCTACCATGATCAGCACTTCCATGCTGTTCTCTATACTTAAAATAATCAACTGTAATTTTTGACTCAGTGTCTGTTGAATGAATGTTTAAAACTCGGCTTTGAAATGAGTACTGCTATGTTTTGTGAAGATGCAGAAACCTGGGGGACAGCAGTACCTCTTGATGAAATGCAACTATGAAACACACTTTTTCTCCTCAAAATTTTTTCACTACTCCTTACTAGGCATCCAGAGGTCAGGCTGGAAATGCTGATGCTTTAAGGCCAGAACACTTTTGACTTCATCCACAGAAGAGCAGAAACTGGAAAGCTGTATGACACGTATGTTTTTCATGTTTAAATGCTGCAGTATGTTTCTCAAAATATTTAAACAACTAGGAAAATAAATCTCTGAAGGGGAAAGCTAATAAACATTCACACATGCATTTTGCTCGTCTCTGAATGTGGTGGTAGTTCAGTTATTCCCTTATTTATGCAGTGGGAGAAAGATCAGGAAAGATCATCAGTGAAAACTATTTGGCTGTCTGTTAACTTTCTTTACTCCTGGTTGTTTAACATTTATTTTTGAAGTTGCACCAAATGGTTCTTCTCTGTTCGGTAGGAAAGTAGGATGACAGATTGTGGGAAGGAAAGTGTGAGCTGTATGGAAAGAGAACAAGAGCAAGAAAAGGAGGGTGACTAATCCAACAAACCTGTGAATAGCAAGTGGAGAACAGAAAATGAAAAACGCGCCCTTTCCTAGCCCACCACACCACAGTAGTGAAGCCCTCTGTAGAACTTAATTCTGGGAAGGTGTTACAATAGCAGCGACTCTCCCCACCACAGGGGAGAAAGTGAATTTATAACAAATTGTTACAACAATTTATAACACTCATATAAAGTCAATGAAAACATGGAAGATCAATCTAGAAAGAGAAAATAAGCTACCTTTCCTGAAGCCAAGTATAAGAATACTGCAGGAATCAAAGCAAGACTCTCAGGATATGCCACATCAGAACAAAAAGTAGCCTACCTGCCCCTTTTATCATCAGCAACACTCAAGGAGAAGACATAAAATCCCTGCTGAGAAGTAACTGCAACAAACCTTATGCATCCCAAGCAACCACCAAATTGAATTAAGAACAAAAATATGCAGCAATCTTTCGGAAAAATTATTTAAACAGTTTGTCTGTGACTGTTTATCACCGATGACTTTTTCCTTCATTTCTTACCAGAGAAGATTTGAAATGCCAAGTTATGAAGCAGTAATTCCTGTAAGATTTGAAAAAACAATGCAGCATCTCTTTAACCCTTTCTCTATTAGTCAATCCTCTAAACGTCCTACTCCCTTCAACTCCTTCAAAGACTGGAGAAGGTGCAATCATTTTGATCTAGTATGCCAGTTAAATTACACCTGTAAACAACCAGGGGAGTGCTTATAGGTAAAAAGGACAGAAAAGGAATAAGCCTACAAACACATAAGCCTGGCTTCAACAGGATGCAAGATTTACAAATAAATTTTAAAAAAATAAAGAATACACTCCAAGTAGAAAAGTAGATGAAAAATTTCATCAAATACAAGATGGGTCTAATAAAGGTAGGCAGTATAAGACAGATCTTTCTTGGGTAGTTTCTTATCACCCTTTAAAAATTAATAAAGTCAGATATTTAAGAGCTTGAAGGTCAGGACAGGAAGCTGTTCCTGCTTTATACCCCACTATTTCTGCAGTGCTTCCAAATTCCTATCATGTAAGGATGGGTGTCTATGCCACTTCCATCACTGCACACAACGCTTTCTCCCTACCAAGCCTAAAATAGTGAAATAAGAAAGTGCTTACCTAGCAAACAAATTGCAGTACTTTCTTCCCCTACAACTAAAATAAAATAGGCATTAAAATGCATTTTTGCTCCCCACTCAAAGTTCCTGACTTCTTGCCTACATTTACTGCTCAGTGCTTAAAAATGACTGGTGTGGTTTTTAGATTAGATACCCAGTACCTAACCACACTAAGCCAAATCATGTCCTGATTTAAACCCCAGGCAACTCTAAAGGAAAAAATACACTAAGTCCCTTTAAAAGTGCTCCAAGACACACCTTGTTATACAGTTAGGGTCCCTTGCCCCAAAACCCAAAGTATACTATACCATAACTGTGAAAATGTTTGCCTGGCATGTCCCCAGAATACACTACACCATTTTCTGGTTTTCTCCCATCAGCCTATTTCCTTCAGAGCATATTTGCTCCCACCCATTGAACACCACCACCTGATACCACATTTTCTATTTTACTGTTCTGCAACTTTCATTTGATCTGAAAAAAAGAGATGAGGTGAAATGTTTGCTACTAAAAGATTTCACTTCGAGTAAAATCGTATGTTACCCTTCATTGCTCATATCCATGTACGCTGCATTAAAATTGAGTCCCATAAGTCTTCATTATTCAAGCATTTAATCATATGGAAAATGTGGTAATTTAATTAAAACAAGCAACACAGGTTAGATATCCCACGGGATACAGACGAAGGAAAAATGATCTAATTCATTGAGTTTCCATTTTGAAAATGTATTAATATTAGACCACAAGACCACAGGAAAAAAAAAAGAAAAGAAGAAAAAAAAAAGCCACCCCGCTGCTCATTTGCAGAGCAGTAATCCAGCACTGAGACAATTTGAACTTAGGAAGCCAAAACTTACACTGCTCTGTCTCGTGTCTGCAGTGAGTGTTTGTCAGACTGTAACACAACCACCAATTACTTGCTGTACTGCAGCAAAGCCTGGAAATTTTATATATATATATATATATTTATTTTTTTTTAACATGAGAGAAGGAAGGTATAAAGCATTTACTAGTTTAGACACCACTACTAAAGATGACACTTGTCAGACATTCACATAAGACTTCCAGTCTTCCTGGCTGTTAAGTGCTATGTTTAATTCTTCCCAAAAACTTATGTCATGTACCTGGTATTTGACTTCAAAATGATTTATCAGCCCAGTAGTGGGAGAAAGAGATGTGGGGAGGGAAGATTCATACACACAGATGGTTGCCATTCTCTCTAAAGTCCATGATATAACCACTAAGCCAACCTTTTGTTTTTACATGTTATGAAATAGATGCTGTTCTCTGACTGAATAATTTTTTCCTTTCCCTCCCTCTCAAACTCCTCAAACCACAACCCTAATTCCAAAACATTTATTAAAAGAGTTTGTCCAAAACACCCTTCAGGAAAACTTCCATCAGATATCAGGATCCCAGAAGGCCTCAGAGGTGTATATGAAGCAGGACTATTAGGTTTCTTTCCCAGATTTATTTTCTATAATAAAAGCAGTTACTACATGCATTGTCAACACCTACTTATGGCACCTATGTAGCCACTTTCTCTTCTGTAATTCTTTTTTTTTTTTTTTTAAAGGAGCTTGATCCTACATTTTCTCTCTCTCAAAACTCCTACAGAAATTGGTAAAAGATATAGACCCATGCAATATAGAGGGGGAGTTCAGCAAGAGTTGCACTTTTGTATCCATGATAGAGAAGACAGGAAAGTACAGGCATGCTACTCAGCTGGCCTGTGTCTGCATAGTTCTAGTGACATTCCCATAGTTTATATGCGGTGTTGTAAAATGCATCAATATACTATATACAACAATACTCAGCTTCCCACACATTTTCTATAAACATTAAGCAATATTCCATCCTATTTTTACATGTCTTTTCAATACTACACATCCCTTTTCCAGCATCTTCACATTCTCCAGTCTCTTTAGTTTGTGCAGAACATTTAAAGAAAAAGACAAAATAGGTATCAAAAAATAATAAAGATCTCACAATAAGTTTTGCATTTTAAGATAAAAATTACAGTATATTCTTCTCCACAGTGCTGCCATATTTATTTTTTTTTCCATAACTTAACCATGGCTTCACCTGTTCACACAAGACTGCCTACCTCAACTTGCTAGGAAAAGAGGTATAATCCAACTCTGCCTTTCAGTGTTTGTAAGTAGAACAGACACCCAGAGTTCCAGTAGCCTTGCCAGAGCAAGCCCTGTGACAGCCCACACAAGAGCTCAAAACGTCCACGAGAGCTCAAAACAGCCACAGGCTGAAAGAGTTAGACATGGGAATTACACCTGTACACCTGAAGCTTGTCAGGTAGTTGGGTTTTTAAGGGACTTATTCAGCTTTAATTTCACAAGAATAATGAAGAACAGGAACATTTCTAAAACACATCTGCACTTCACACTTGCCATTTAACACTCCGTATATCCTTGACATGAACTACACAGTATTGTGGGTTTATGATCTCTCACAACATCACAATCAAAGAAAAAGAAGTAAATGAAGATATACAAGCAACATCAAACCTATGGATATCTAGTACATTCAGTTCCGGAAAGGTAAAAAAAAAAACCCCAAGCATCTGAAAAGTACTTTTCCCTCCATTCCTTCTGCAAGAAGAAAACAAAAAAAAAAAAGGCAGCTTTTAGTATTCATCACTCATTGCTGGGTGAAAAGCTAAATCAAAACAGCACTTAGCACTTGATTCTCTTCAAGGAAGAAAGCTCTGGAGAACTATGCCCCTTGCAGAAACATCCCAAACTCCAGCTCCCATAGCCTGCCGTCTGCATTTAGCACCAGGAGGATCCAGCTAATGCTGTGAGCTAATAGGCTGCAAGCAGCTTATTCACAGTTATATATGTTTATTTTTTCAGAGCATTTATCATCAGACATATAACACTAGACAGATGTGTTTTGCCTACCAGTCATCTTCCTCTTTAATTTAACACAGTATGAATTATTTTGGCAAGCATTCAATCCATCAAGATAGCAAAATTCCATCAGCTTGCCACACGAGTGGAATTCACGTGACCTGGTGGTCATGGCTTAGAGGAGCATTACATGGTATAAAAGACCACATTGCACAGGCTAACACTTATTCACACTGAGGGACTGGTGCAGAATTTTGCCAAGTTGAATCTATATAAATTTGAACTATGTAAGGTATCCCTCTACATGTTTTGATTCCTTATTATTTCTAGTTTAGGTTTCCCCCCCTCAGGTCTTCAAAACTTATGCAATGGAAAATGCAACCCTTTTTATATAACTCTGCTACACAGCAAAATTCCCAACCAACTGATCATCAGCAGAGATACCACTGCTAACTCATACCCTCAGTTCAGGATGATTGGGTTTAAAAGGCATGTTATGCTTGTTGTGTGTTCATCTGGAACAATTTTTAAGATGACACACACAGATAAATTCTCACTTTTTTCACCAAGAATACAACATATTTTGCCTTAGGCAAACTGCTACTGGTAGTCAGCCAGCGGAATGCCACACATCATAAAAGTTTTAAGTGTCAAGTCTTGAAAACTGCTTATGCTCAGCAGTGTTGAAGATAGAGGGAAGGAGGTAAATAGTACCACAAACACCACCACCTCGTTTAAAGCATCCCATCGCCCAAATGTTAGCAAGCACTATTAGGCTCATCTATCAACAGGTGGGGTTTTTTTAATCTGCTCAACTGTAGATATTGCAATTGCTATATTATAAAACCTCTCTGGTTTCACAAGAGAGCTCCTTAAGGATTGCATCTGTGAGAGGAAACCATTCAGCTTCATCTCTTTTCAGAAAGGTTCCCATTCTCATTAATTGCTCACTTTCCAAGTAAGCTTTCTGCATGAAGCTACAGGCAGAGATGAGAAGGCAGCACCTAACCAAGCAGACTCCTGTAACAAAAAGACAAAATAGTGATGTGCTCTTTTCACTAAACCGTAAATCAACAGCATAAGATGATTTGTACAGTAGTTACTGTAAAATTCTCACTTCCAATACACCTTCAATCATTCTGAGTCGCACTTCAGCAGTCATATTACCAATCTGTGCTACATTAAGCCCCAGTTACCACAACTGGATAGGGAAAATCATTTCAGAGCCTGGCCCATGGTGATTTACAGGCCAAGTTCAAAACACATCAAGAGGGGGTAGGTAATACAAGCAAAAAGTTTTCAAGGGATAAAAGCATTTGAGAGAACTTACAACACTGGCTATTAGACTTTTTATTGTTAAATTGCTACATAAGGAGTAAGCAAATAACATTCACACCTTTCAGACTACATCAAAATCTGTCTTGTCCAAACACTAGGAAGGGAGAAGAGGAATTTTCCTTTCTTCAGTGCTGGCAGAATCAAAGCTGACAGCAGCATGGCTCTCTTTCCCCAGCTGATAAACAAAAAACCCAGAACAAAACACACACAAATCACCCTGAGATAAATGAACAAGAACAGTAAGGGTAACATATGGTGTAATGCAGGGGCAGAGACTGATCACAAGGTTATGAACACTTCAAAATTATGATGCAGCAATCAACCATTAAACACTTCCAAAAATATTCTGCATTTCTGAAGAAATTCATTTTGATAGGACTATATCAAGCATACTGTAAAAAACATTTTAATTGGAAAATTATCACATACTGCAGCATAAAAGTAAGAAATAAAATTAAAAAAAAGAAAAACAAATAGCCAGAAGTTCCTTCTTTCCTTCTCTTTTGCCCACACACACGTGCACACAGACACACACACAGACACACACACACACGTGCACACACACACACAACATCTTCAAAGCTGTGACTCTTCCATTTCTGGAAAGACACATTTGTCACCAAGTCCTCTTTCCTCTCCAAGCCTAAGACTCATCTGCAGATTTCAGTTCCAGAGCTGCTGCAAGCTCTCAGCCTGTACCAGTGCACAACAGCTGAGGATGTGGCCCATGTTCTCTTTCTTTCCCAGCCCTCACTGGACTCCTCCAGACCTTTCACCTAGTTCTCCCTCACATCTCCACCCAAGACACACACTGTGTATATACAGAAGGAGGAAATCTGCACCATAAACAAAGACACTGTTTACACTGCTCTATCATTTAAATGACTATTGCCACTGGGCTCTGTGAGCATTCCTTAAGCTATTCCGTATCGATTTTGGAGTAAGGTGAAGCAGCCATCTGCCATTTAAACTCATTTTTTTCAAGTAATCTCTGCTATGCCTTCCAATCCCAAGAATGTCTTGATAATTATTGTTGGAAACACTGAAAATGTCATGTCTTTCAGAAGGAAATTATCTTCCTGGAAGGGGGGTAATATCTGTTTTGTTTGGCACCAAGCTGTTTTGTAAAAGAACAAAAAGTCCATCTTTTAATTTTAGTAAAGAGCTTTTCAAGAGCAGTTTAGCAGTCTCTGAGGGAATGCAATGCTCACTGACCAAAGCCCTTCATTCTACATGCCTACAGAATGCTCATCTTTCTCTCAATTCACACCAAATAGGCCTCGCTAGAGTGATTTTATATATTGTACAGGACCATGTCAGAAGTGACAGGCAAGTGCTACAGAAAAAGAATGACAAAGCCTCTCACTTGACATTAATTACATTACAAAGACTTAAAAAATGTTTGTTTCAGGGTAACAAAAGCATGTCTGATCCTGATTTCTGTTCTACACAGAGATTTCTGCATATGACATGTGCCACCTTCTCTCCTCCACACGCTCTTCCCCCAGATCTTGTCACACAGCAGCACTTCTGGACAAATTAACGCAATGGACGTGACCTTTCCATGCAGAGCAAACAGATGTCAATATTCTGATCACTTCTGGAACTTACCTAAAGGCGCTGCATCTACATCCTATGGGCTGTGTGTATGCAAGTTTGTCCTCTCCTAAGTGGAGCACTGTGTTCCAGTTTGGGCTTTATTTTATGCCTATTATGTGTGTCCCACACCTTAGTACCTCTCTCTCCAGTAAGATTAAAAAACCAAGCTATTTTTTTTCAGAAGTACTTTCTTCCTAAAGAACCCAGAATCACAACTAAGATCTTTTTGCCATTTTGAAGTAGAAACCTGTCCTTTAAATAGAAATAAGCAACAAATCCTTTCTGAACAGATCTAAAAAAGATGTTTCATGCATGGCTTACTGAACAGTATTATTCAACCTTTTACCTCCCGAGCTGCTATCATCTATTCAGCATGGCTATGTGAGGGGAGAACATCAAGACTACGCAATGATAGTGGCATTCTGAGATGCAACCACTTATCTGTTCTCCTTGGTGACAAGTGACAGAACAAGAGAAAATGGCCTGAAGTTGAACGAGAGGAGGTTCAGGCTGGATATTAGAAACCATTTCTTTGCAGAAAGGGTTGTCAGGCATTGGAATGGGCTGCCCAGGAAGGTGGTGGAGTCACCATCCCTGGAGGTGTTGAAGAGCCAGGTGGATGTTGTGCTTAGGAACATGGTTTAGTGGTTTTTGATAGGGCTAGAAATAAGATTGGACTTGATGATCTTGAAGGTCTCTTCCAGCTGAAACTATTCTATGATTCTATGGTCTTCTGGAACCATCTGAAGGACAACTTTGAGTTCATGTCAATCTACATAATTACAAATGCATCTAAGATTTAGTTTTGTTAATCTAAGTACAAAGAATGTCCAAACGTATCCTGTGAGCTGCCAGATGGGCTTGTTTAACTTGAAATTTATTAAAAGACACTGAACACACTAAAATGACACTTGAAGAAGACTGTGCTCTTGATTCTGTATTTGAAATCCAAAGAAGAGCAGGTTAAGAATACATTAAAGCAAACATGATTATCAACTAGTTGAAAATAAAAGCTGAAGTTGTGCCTATGAGACAGCATATAAAATCCTGCACATGTTGACTATTTGAGGATTAGCACAGATGATGGATAGAAGATGGCAGACATGGAAATTAAAGCAACTTTGATTTAAGACAGATGTCTGGAAGGTCTGTCCCTACCCCTTTATTTTAAAAGCTGTATCTTGAGAGCAACCAGCACAGCATTTAGGACAAAACAAAGGGACCATTCAAAACAAACAGTAACAAGAGATGGAATAGAATATGAAAAGGTAATGGGTTTTACTGGGAGACATATCTGTTTTACAACTGATGGCACATACATATGTATGAACACGACACCCACACACACATATATACACACAAAACCTTCTACTTTATTCCGAAAGCTGTTCAAAACAACCACAAAAAGAAAAACAACATTGCAAGTACCAAAAGGCTAGTGCACCACAAATAAAACCCAACATAAAAAGCATCATCTGCAACTCTTACCGTATCGTCTAAAAATGATTTTGAAAATTTCATGTTGCTAGGAATCACAGTTTTTCAGTGCTAGGACAAATAGCCAGGACAGACTCATAAAGTGCTCAGCTGTGAAATGCACATCAGTTCTTGGCCAAAATACTTCAGTTGTCACAGATCTCTAAAAATATTTCAGACATCTTACACTCAAGTGGTTTAGATACAGTATACCTGAATACTCTATTTAACAAAACTGCTTTTTGCTCCTCTGTTGGAAAGGTATCATATTGAAAAGCTAAAGGACAAATACATGTCTGTACACAGAAAAACAAATCGTATGTACAAAATTATTGCAAGTACACATGGAAAACTGCAGAACTATGTAACAACATGAATTTTATTATGCACCTTTGACCAGCATTTTGTTTGCCCATTAATTCAGCTACTGGGATTACTTTTAACTTTCCAGCTCCTGAAGTAACCCTGAACTATAGCCATTTGGTTCTCACATCAGATTCTGAAATGATTCTTCAATATCTCCCCTAACTTTTGGGGTTTCCATTAGGATAGCACCTGTCTATGATCCAGAGAGGAAAAGTCATCCTAGCCAGCACTTATTTCTTGTCAGGGTTATGTTTTATGGTTTAGTATTCTTTGTATGACTGTCTTTCTAAAACCCAGATAAGTATCCTGTTCTGCTGGATACTACATCAGTATCTTTTTTAAAAGTTTCTGAAGCAGAAGAAAGTAAGTTCTGGAGGTACAGCAGAGAAGGCAACCACCTCCAGCATCCACTTTTATAGCATCCAAAACGCTTGCAAAAACACAGGCAACTACACAAGCAACTTTACCATCTAAATTAAATATGAACACAGTTACAGCAAAATGAGGTAAGGGCAAAGAAAGGACAGGAAAAGTTGACAACTAAAGTAGTGAAAGGAAAGTTTCGTATTCCAGAAAATATATCGACAACAGAGGCTTTACAGCTCTTTTGATGTTTAAACCACTATTTAAACGGAAATGCTGAATTACAAGTGTATTAAGTGTCTGAGTCTCTAATTTCACATGGAAGTAATCCATATGAAAAATGAAGATATGAATCAAAGTAGCTCAGAAGCTTTCAGTCAAATGTAACGGGACCATTTTATTTATTGAATTTACACATGAAAAACCTATTTGTTCTAACTGGGAATTGATTTATACTAAAGTTGTCACACACGCCAAAAAGCACTCTATACACTTTTACATTAAGCACAAAATGGGGGTTACCAGGGAGAGAAAAAGCCAACACCTAGCTTTCCAATTCCATGCTTAGATTGCAAGGCTGATTTGACAAAATCAAGTTTTTGCTCACAGAGTAACTAGGTTTTATCTAGACATCTTTAAATACAACTCCATAATGTAAATTAGCCACAATCACTGCTAGCAGTGAAACAAGAAGTGCATTTGGAGGCAGCACCAAACACTGCAGGTATTTTACTGACATTTCTGAACTGACAGAAGCAAACATTTTGATTCTTCCAATGCTTAATGCTGCTTACAGGACAAATCATAACTTGCCATAAGATTGTCCGAAAAAAGCAAACAGCATCATGTATGTGAAGACTCCATTTCCTCACCATCCCTTGAGACAAAGCATTATGTATATTGCAGGGAAGAAAAAGAGAAGAGAAGGGCAAAAGCTAAGAGAAACCAGCATTGTGGGGTTGATACACTCCTACTTAGGTAGTCAAAGGTGCGGATGGATCTTTAATTTCACCCACCTTCAAACACAAGCAACATATGCCATTTCATATTAAACCATAGAAGCTTATCACTCAGCATGAAGGACAGAACCTGAAGTACTTTTGTGACATCTGAAATTGTAGCCTCCCTCCCGGGGACAACTCAAACTACACTTGGCAAGGCTGCAGACTGATGATTAACTCTACAACAGAGCTGCTGAAAATGTCCATGAATTAATGGATGAACTCTAATGAGTTCATTGTAACTTGAAGGGTTTCAGTCAAACTTATGGTCTCTACTTTAGGCTAGAGATTTTTAGTTCACATTCAAAGAGGTTTTAATGTTTGAACTAAGCAATTACAGTAAACTGCTCTGGAGCAGAGCCAACACGGCCCAGAAGGCTGCACTGCAAGACACCCACGTTACAGCGTGACATTAGCCAAGGCACCGTCTGTCTCTCCAAGTACAAGTGAAGGCTCTGTAAGAGTCAAAGGCTGCCAGCACATCTCACACCTTGTTTACTTGACCAACCATCAGATGGGACTGAAACACAACCAGCAGTCAGCGGGTACTGCAGATAGACAGGCACACAATTTCACCACTTGGCAAAGATCTTCAAAACTAGAAAGAACAGAGGAAATACCAGTGCAAGCTCTGAACCAGAACCTTATCATCATTCAGTAGTTAGAGGGAGCAGAAAACCTGAACACAAAGACTGTTTGCTCTATTTCTGTAACAGAAAGACAAACAAAATGTCAAACAATAAGAGAGGAAACTGGATATTTGTGGCTCAGCTGCCAGAACAAAGCATGAAAGCTTAACTTCCAGCTCCATCTCCACAGAGGAAGTTCCCTCAAGGATAAAAGAATGGCTTAACAAAGTGAGATGCTGAACCCTGCAGCCCCACTTTGTCACTCTCATCCTTGTAGCTCACAGCAAAGTACAAACTTCCGCGCCAGCCCTTGGCACAGCAACCGGGAACTGAGCGCAAAGGAGTCGGGCAGGCTGCAGACAAAAGCAGGAGCCTCCAAAGGCAGCAGCCAGCTCCACAGAAACAAAGCAGCTGGCAGGAGACAAGGCAGTGACATGGAAGAAGCCTGTGTCTGTCTGCTGAGCTGAATGGCAGCAGCCTCATCATCAACTGCAAGAGGTAAGGAGAGGAATAGTTGTACACAAAGGCGAAGAAAACACTTCTACTACTGCTTTCGACAGCCTTATTAATTCTCAGAAGTACTCCCGACAAGATGTCTATTCAATTTGCATTCCGTGTGTTCCATCTAATGGGAGCTATATTATGTTTCACACTGAGAGTAATTACCTCTTGAAAATCTTGCGTACAAGGGGAGTAAAGGCTTTAATTTTCAACAGGTGTCTTGGACACAGTCCTTACAAATGCTTTGACCTAAAATGAGGTGCACATTCCTGTTTTACAGGGCTGCTCTTAAATTAGGATGGTTTATATTTGTGGACCAAGCTGAAGCCATTTATCCCATCCATTAAACAGAGACACATACAATACATTCTACCCTCACCATGACATAAACAACTGCTCCAGTGAAACTGAATTAATACAAACCCCTTCTACTGCTAGTTACCAAAATGCTGTAAATATTAATGGCTCAGAATTTTACAGCCCAAGAACAGAAGGCTGCTTCTTCATCTCTTCATATGGGGCATTCCTGCAAAATTTTTTGACAAAGTTTCAGCTTACAATTATTGAAGAGTTGTTTAAAACAAGTATATTGTGTTCTCGTACATTCCCCATTCTACTAATGAGACTGAAAAGCCCACTTGAATGAAAAATATCCATTTATTATGCTTTAGTGAAAGACAGCAATGTTCATATGCACACAAATCAGCCAACCTGAAGCTGGATTATTT
>WUAM01000287.1:84005129-84025096 GCA_024336885.1 Actenoides hombroni | reverse complement strand
CCACCCCCTCCCCCCCCCCCCCCCCCCCCCCCCCCCCCCCCCCCCCCCCCCCCCCCCCCCCCGGGCCCCCACTCCCCCCGCGCCCCCCCCCCCCCCAGGCGGGGCGGGGGGGGCGGGGGGGCGGGGGGGGCGCGGGGGACGGGACCAAAACAAAAACCCAACAAAAAAACACCACACATCCCAAAAAACCCACTACAAAACAGTTTCCTCATGAAGTAACCATCCAAGCTGCCACTCAGGATGCCAGGCTCTAAGCTGAGGATGGCTGAGAATTGCAGAAGATTATTCAATGAATGAAATGAGACCAGAGCTACAACTAGTTAACTAGTTAAATGTGGTGTACCAAACAGCAAAGAAAATGTCAAGAATGTGTATTTCCTCATTATACAATGAATAAACAAACATTTTAGTCTTTCATATACATTCATAAGCAGTCTGTTACACAAGCCACTCCTCAAAAGGGCTTCTGATGAAGACCAGCACTGCTCTTCCACAGCAAGCTATCATGTTGAAGCAATTCACTATGCTGAAACCAAATCACAGTTACTCCTGTTGGAGATCTTCTACTCAGCATAACAACAGTGATGTCTTCTTCAGAAAACGCACTGGAATTAGGTCTTCCATACACTACAAATCCATGCCCAGAAGAGGGCAGGAGGGGAAGGGATCTCATCTGTTTTCCTCCATACACAACTCTTTCTTGGATTGAAATGTTTCCAAATTGGAATATACTTAGACTCAAAAACACTTGAAAAGCTTCGTCTTTGACAATCCTTCATGTTCTGACCAAGAAGAAAAAAAAAAAAATAAAACACCCTATGTTTATTGCTTCCTGCACCTTTCTTAAGTAATGAATTACTTTGCTGAAGGATGTAACATGAGGAGCATCTCCTTCACCAAGTCATAGCTTTATTAAAGATTAGGAAAATATCCAGAAAGACTTGGAGCCATTCTGTTCACTCCCACTCCACAGGTGCATTTTCCAGGTTTGTCTGAAGTTGGCTTATAATTTAACCAGAAATAACCCCCTCTAAATCATACTCAGGCAGTTCAGTACTTGACCTTAAAACTAGCTTTCCAATCTTAGTTGCTCCAAATGTTGGACTTGCGTTTTCCTCACTCTTGTACAAGTGATTGAACTGATTTTGCTCAAGCCTTCAAAAAAAAAACCAAAACAAACAAACCAACCAAAAAAAAACCCCACAACAAAGCCACCAACCAAACAAAATCCAAAAACCTCACAAAAACACCTCCCTGAAAAAAACCCACAAATCTATTCAGCCACAATCCAAAACCTAGAACAATTCATCTGATTCATCTGCAAAGCTGAACATTTCAAAAGCCATCTGTAAGTAGAGCTTTCTGAGAGGAACCATTTCTTAACTTAGCCATATAGCAAGAGCCACAGCCATAAGATAACATCCAGAAGGAAGGATTACAGCTGTAAAAAATGTTCACAATGAAGTCATAAACTACACAGTGTGCCCCTTTTCAATTTCTTTACAAATACAAAACTTTTCATAGAAGTTTACCGAAGATTCACACATCTTTAGAGAGAATATGGGCCAGTTTATGGAACCAACAGAAAACCCTGTGAAATGCTGCTTTTTCTCTCCCCCTCCCCAAACCTGAAACTCAAAATAAAAAAAATCATGGGGCGCAGACACACATGTATTAAAAGAAAAATTGTTGTGCACGAAGCCTCAAGAATAAAACACACCATGTTTTGCACAGCTCGTTAGGATGACATTATAAGAGCTGGGATCACTTAGGAAAACTCATCTAGAAGCCAAAAACATTCTTAAACAGGGGATGGAAATATATGCTCCAGTTTGTCTGCAAGCCTAAAACAAGCTTAATTAAAAGTTTCAGAAATGTTAACTAATGTTAATTTGTCACTCTGGCAAACCGCCTGCTACAACAGGCTCTCTATAAATGAGAGTCTGCAACAACATCACTGAAACCCTGAGCTAGTTCAGACTATTCAGGCCTTTTGTGGTTGTGGGCTGTGGGGTTTTTTTGTGACTTTTAAAAGCCTATGAAGTGAAGCTGTAAACAGAGACAGTGCTATCTCAGGTCTGAAAGGAAGAAAGGCCCACGGACTCCTTCCTGACAGTGTTTCTGATACAAAGCTTTGTCAAGAAACAAAGCATCCTGCCTCTCTACAGCACTATCAAATCCAGATGGCATTTATAAGTAGTACACAAAATCCTACATGATATGGATGTCTATTCAAGAATTATTTTCAGTTTAGTACACAGGACAGGACAAGAGGGCATACATAAATATTATAAGAAAAAAACCTGATTTGAAGCAGATGTCAGGAAGCCCCACTGCATGCAAAAATAACAAAAAACCTCATGAATACTTGTGAAAGGCAACGAAGCAGATTTCTGCAGGTACAAACACTGGACCCATTCACAAACAACTGAATAGTGTATTGGGGTGGAGTATGGCCAAACGGTCACAGACTAGCTGACAAGCACTTCAACTACATTCAGCGCAGCGGTACAGTGTTTGGAAGGGTTTGCTGCACTGGGTCTCATACCTAGCACCAGACATGGATAATAGCACTTCGAAATATTTCCTTTATTAAAGGCTGTGGATAGATTTCTGGTTCTAGAATCCTACTTACAGTTCCAATTAGAAGGCATCCTAGACCACCAATTTACTACAATTCATATACATGCATCTTATCTTTCTTCCAATTCATCATCACCTTCACTATACACAGACCCATAAGCTGCAGAAATACATTCCAATAAACGCAAGTAGCCTGAAATAAAGTCCTACAAGAAAAAGAAAGAAATTTTAAAAAAGTTACTGCAAATTTAAAAAAAAAAATTTTCACAAAATTTGGGTCAAAAAAAGCTTCACACCTAATGCCTCGGCCCTCTCTACAGAAAGAATGATTACATTTTTTTATTCTCAAGAGAAATACCTTTCTCTTACATCAGATTTATTCTATTTCAAATAGAAGGGATAAGGAAGGCTTTAGAAAGTTTAAGAGAACTAATAAGGAAGAGGGGATACAGTGAATTCTTTGCCAGTCTATATCGAGTAAACCGGTACATATCAACAGCATTCCCAGTCACAGTTTGCAGCTGCAAGATTTTATTTTCCACACTCCAGCTCAGATGCTTTTTCAACTGTTGGTAGCACGCTCCCTCATATGGCACCATTCCTCAGCAAACCCCCAGAAGAACTAGGGGCCATATTCTTGATGTAACGGCCTTGGTAAGTTTTCTAGGGGGGGAGAAATGTGACCCACCTGAAAGCAACGCCACAAAGGATTGAATTGAATGGGAACAGTTTTTGACAGAATCACCATATGTAAAGTTAGCTTCAAAGTTTCTGGCAACATTTCTTTTTGCACAAAAAGCACAAAAGTAAGAAGGAACTCTCAAGTTGTCTGTAAAAATTAATCTTTCATATGTTTATAATTGAAAGAATTTCCAACAACTAAACTGTAACTGAAAAACACCCAGAATAGCTTCTCATCTTTTTTCATAAACAATTTGACATCCGTACCGGAAACAAATTTCTGAGCGTCCTGGTTTCGGATGGAATCAAGTTAATTTTCTTCTTTGTAGCTGGTGCAGTGCTGTCTTTTGGATTTAGCTTGCGAATAATGTTGATAACAGTGATACAAAGTGAAGGACTTTTCAGCTTCTCATCCTGACCTGCCAGAGGAGGCTAGGGGTGCACAAGGAGCTGGGAGGGAACACAGCCAGGACGGCTCACCCAAAGGGGTATTCCATATCATATGATATCATGACCAGTATGTAAGCTGGGGAGGTTGGCTGGGGGACACCTCTACTTGGGAACTGACTGGTCATTGGTAGGCAAGTGGCAAGCAACTCTACTGTGCATCACTCGTTTTGTATATTTTATTATCACCATTATTTGTATCATCCCTTCCTATTCATTCTCTCCTGCCACTCTGATATACACTGATTTTTTTATTAACACTGTAATAATATCCAGCAACCAATAATATCCAAACCCAGAACAAGTTCAAGAAAGTCTATGACCTTTAACAGTTGCCAGTATTGTTTGCAGAAGCCTATGATGCAACAGGTAAAACACACAATACCCAGAAATTCATATCCAAGTATTCCACAGACTGTGTTAAACAATCCACTGCATACTGTATGATTGATGTAATTCCTTGAGAAATGAACACTTTCCACCTTTTAGTTTTCTCTTCTACTAAAACTGATCTTTAAACAAGTGACAAGGAAATAAAGAACAGAAAACTAAATATATCAGACTGTTATGTCCAACATCTTAAAAACTTACTTTAAATCATTAAATATTCAGCATCTCAGAGACTCTGAAGCTAACACAGAACGGAGTCCCAAGATGGTTTCTCAGAACAGGTACCAGCTCCTGTGCCACCTCAGCTTAAGCATTTTTGAGCCTCTCACCTTGTAGGTCTGGACTTACATTTACTTCCCAGAGTAGAGCACAAGGTCCTGCACACTGACACTCTATAGGGGTGCATCTTTTACAGAGCACCACAACTTCCATTTAGGTTTCTTGTCCACTGTTTTCTCTATTAGATGTCAGGGTGGTGGTGTGTCAGCAGGAACAGACTTGCCCAAGAAACCTAAATGGATCTACAAACTTGAAAATCACTTCTATATTTTCTAATGCAGATGTAGCCTCTGATTATGTAGCTGTAAGAATAGGGGGAATACATTTGCTTGGGTTTTGTTGGTTTTTTCCCCTTCACCAAAATCAACATGACTTCTTAATATCACTTAAACTACAACAAACCCCTGCTTTAGGGAAAGACAAAAAAAAAAATTTCCCTTGGCATAGTTAAAATAAATTTTTTTGAAATCACAAACTTTCTTATATCCTAAGTTGAACATTAGCAGAGAGGTTCATGGATGTAGGGACTTAGAAATATGGTGTTCAGTAATTGAAGACTTTTTCATTCCACTAATCTAAATTTAGCTATTGTAATTATGTAATTTTTGTCTATTCTAACTTAAGCCACCATCCAGTATGATCAAAAAAAAATTCCAAACACACACATACACAAAAAAAAAGCAACAAACATCATAAATTCTTCTCTTAGAATTCAAGGAGATAAAATACTTTCCTGGGGGATTATGAGTCTCGAGAAGGAATGAGAGTTAAGGGTTTGGAAAGATTGAGTTTCATTCTTCCCTAACCTTGATCTCATGAATGTGGAAGGACCCCTGAAGTCTGAGCTTGCTGATCTACCGTTCACATCTGAATAAGCTCTCCCAATGATGAGTTCTGATTCTGAAGAGCAAGTGTACAGTATTTTAAAACTGCAAGTCAATCTACAGGACTTAAAAATCAAGCATATAGTTTATTATCTGCTTCCCTAATGAACAGAACTAAGCAAGTCACACTTCAGAGCACACTGTTTATAAAATATCATGATTTCTCCTCTAGTTAACCTTTTTGCATTATTAATAAAACACTGGAATCCACAAGTCACAGTTTTAATCAACCATTCACAAATATTTTTCCCAAGTAGCCTACCACCACTTAAGCAAAACCTAGCTTATTATTCAGTCACTTATTCTTCTGTTTCTTACCTAGTAAGAAATTGTTTCACACAAATACATGTAGAGGTAAAATCAAAATATTGTTACTGCAATTTCCTCATTGGTTGTTTTGGTTTTCCACTACCCATACTTTCCACTGTGTCTGCAGTTTAAAACATTGCAAGTATAACTTTGGTCAAGCAACCAAATTAGGTTTATGCTATTTCAGGCCATAACCTTTATGTTCCGGCTTTCGCTCAGATTACAAGCTAAATCCCGTGGGTAAGCTAAAGAAGGCCTATCCCAAGTTATGAGTTATGTGGTAAGAATCCTGTAACACCGTGTTGGACCTATCAGAAATATGCCTGGTCTACTAACCTAATAAAACTGTGCTTAAAACCATCCTTTTGTCTGTCTTCAATTACCTGCATGTCTAGATCAATGCTTTCTTGTGAATGAGCCACTGTTGTACTTCTCACTCTCTAATACCATGCGGTTTTAGTTCCATCCTATATTTATCTCCACATTTTTCTCCTTCTATATGCACCTTTGCCTCTCCCTCACTCTCTGCCTTCAGAAATAAAACCATTTCTCCACAACATTGTGGTATTAATGCATGAAGGGTTAGATTTCCATCTGATGACATGAATGGGAGTTCCATGCATGCCAGAGTTATTCCAGATAAAAACAAACAAAATACAGCAGTGCAATTTTATGACAACAAGGAAACTCAGCCAAGATTTGAAGACAGTAGCTACAGTACCTTCAAGTAAGGAAGGGGCTTGGCTGAGTTACTGGGATAATCAGTGAATATAATCAAAGAATGTTTATAGCTTCAGTCAGACTGATGTGTCACTTATGGCTAACAAACTCCTGATCTAAGCAAACAGGACGAAATACACACCTACAGATAGAGAACCTATTCTTGGATATTCTCCAGGATTTCAAACGTAAAAAATCATTTATCTTTGCTTGAAAAAGAAGAAAAAAAAAAAAAAAAAAAAGAGAGCACCAGGCCCTGTATGCAGGCTGGGTTGGTTTTTTTCAGCAAAAACAGCAACAACAAAATTTTCTTAAACCCAACCTCTGATATGCACCTAACTTATTAAGAATAACTAGTTATTACACACTGGTTAGAACTTATAAATATTCTTTGGCAGGTGTATCATTAATTATCTAGCAGTCCACTTCAAAAGCCTGAACTCAGGTGGACAGAGGCATACCTTCCTAGTATGAATCTAGCATCATCTGACCTCCTTCAGAACACCAACTTACACATTTTCATCTCGTGTTAGATAGGGAACCTGTCAGAGATGTCATTTTTTGCATTTTGTTAATAGCATTTTTTGCATTTTTAAGAAACAGCAATACAAGAAACACTAATTAACTGCATACTTCCAGTCTAAATACTGTCCAGAGGAAGCCTCACACCCAATGCCCAGGAGCAACCAGAAACATCCCAGCGCTCGAATCGCCATGGGATGCAGCTACTGTATTTGTAAATTGGCTGGTCCGCAAGGTGACCTCCAAACCAGAATCTGCCCATTGTAGGAATGTTTTAAGTTTCCATGAACTGAAGCTCAAGTTCACTCAAGTCCAACCCATGCATGCTCTTCAGATGCATCCAGGCTTCTACAAGAGTATCACCCTGAAACCATACTGAAACCATACCTTGCTTGCATTCTGTGGATGAGGAAGATTTAGAGGATGACTTTACGAGTCCTTGAGACAATATATGTCCCTGGTCTTCTGTGCTTTCCTGCCTTGCAAGCTACCCTCATCATGAAGACTGCAGCTAGCTAATTTATACTGTCAATACAAAATCAGGTTACTTTCAAATTAGATAATGTTACACAGTGTATACAATAAGTTACTGCTAGTCACATCCTTCTTCCATCATCTGCTAGCTTGTTCTCTCACACATGGATGATTCTGCATGCGTAAGAGAGACTCAAACCCCCATTCAGGGGGCTTCAGTGTCGCAAGTAAATTGTGAAATTTCACTTTCTGATGAATGATTCTGAAAAGCTATCTTGCCAAATCTAGTATAGTAAACAGAGCCACCATCATGAAGCTGAATTCAAGCTAGAGTAAAATGGCTGAGCCTGGGTTTACATTTCTGGAGTGCAAATATAATACAGTTTATGGGGTTTTTTTTCATGGAGAAGAAAAAAAAAAGTCTTTTCCCAAGGCCTTGCTGTGCCCTTAAACATTTAAAGAGAACTGTAAAGTAATAAAATATCTCTTGGCTCCCACACACATAGAAATAAGGTGGATGTCACAGTAAGATGTAAACAGACAAAAAGCATTTATGTTTAGACAAACAAGCCTTTCTTTGTAAACTCAGTAATAAACACACAGGCGCTCTCATATGCTTAGAGAAGAAATTGCTACTGGGTTCATTTAATTACAAGTTGAAAATAACTGTGTATTTCCAAATGCCAATCAAAGCTTAAAACTGCAGTCAATGATGTATTATTTTCCTCTTGGAGCAACAGACAACGTGTCTGCAGTTTCTGTACAACCGGCAGGGCATCCTGGCATCCTAGTGAGATCCCAACGGAAGGAGAGGAGTTGAAGGAATACAGCTGTTGTCACAGGGGAAAAAGTCACTGATGAAGATTTCAGTGCCCTTTTGTTTTATGCTGAACTTCTGAATGGAAATCACACACATTTAAAGCAGACCAAAGCATGCACTCCCAAAGCACTATCATTGCCACTTCCAAAAGCCACGTCTTGGGAAATCCAGAGATTGCACCTTTGTTCTAATCAAAGGCATCAAATCTTTCAGAGTTGTAGCAGCTTATGAATGAGAGAAGCCTGAATTCTGTGCCAAGAGCAGTTATCAGAGATGAAAAAACTGTTTACTTGAACTTGAAAATACAGTGTGATGACTTTATTCCTCTGTATAACGTGCTATAGCTGACTATTGCCATATAATGCTCAAGCCTGTTGGTGAATGCAAAGAATAAGTAAACTGGAAAATAGATCAAAATTCTTATTCAGATAATACTTATATTTGGAATCCTAACTATGTAAAATATTTGATGAATAGAGAGGAAAAACACACACACAAAAAGGTTAAGTCAGGGAAAATAATTATCTTGGTCTTATTACTGTTCATTTGAAAAAGAAAATACTCATGCAAGCATTTCCATGGCTCAGTTTTTACCACAAAATGGAAAAGTCATTATACTCAAAAAAAGACTTATACTCAAAATGAGATCTACTTTTGTATTGCATTTGTATTTGTGTTGGAATAATTAAGACTTTCAAGAGGAGAATCAGCAAGAGATAAACTAATAAGTGTAAGTCTACAACCTGACAAAAAGTATTTGGATCACGTGGTCTCACTTCCACACAAACTTCACAACATGTAATAGTCTTGACAGAAGCAAAGTTCTCCATCTATTCCTTCCATCAAGAACTTATATATTAGTATTTGAGACAGGAAGTGGTGGCCATTTACCTTGTTCACAAACAAATTTGTCACCAACATTTTTTTGCCCTCAGCTTCTGCATTGAAGCGCAGAACTCATCTTCCCAGAAATAACAACCTTCATAATCTTTAAAAGTATATGGTGTGAAAGATAGCTAGTTCAAAATATTCATAACTTCTAAACATGAGGCCCTCTAAACTTCCCTGAACCATCAGAGCAGCTCTTGGCAAGCCCAAGGTCCAAGTAGCCCCTACAGTATTTGCTCTTCGGAGCTTTAATTTATGTACATTTCACGCCTGAACTCAGTCATCGCACTGTAAATTTTTTTGAAGAGGCATTCGTAATTTATTAAAAACACATTACAAATCATTGAAAATAATGTAACTACTAGTAAGCAAAAAAACATTTAGAAGACAACAGTTTTAAGATTGTAAAGAGGCTTTCCAGCAGACACAGATATTTTAAAGAATCACTCCTTTTTGGAGAGAAAAGGCTTTCCAAATGATGTACATGAGCCTCTCAGAAAAATGCCAGACTTCTTCATTTTTGCATTTAAAAATATAAATGGTTTGTGGATTTTTTTATTTGGCTGGTTTTTTGAGGTTTATGACCCTAAGAGAGTATAGATACCTTGTTTCTGTAGCACAAGAGAGAACACAACGTTATGATTTAATAATGACAGTATTAAGAATTAGCCTAGCCACATGAGATTCCATAATGGATTTCACATCACAGTATTCGTATCCTTAAGATCACAGTGATTTAGCTCTAGGCACCATTCTAATCTGCAACAGACATCACCTCAACCATATTCCTTGCTGTAACACCCAAATCCTGAACTCTCTAGAGCATTCTTCTTAAATGCCACAAAAAATTAGCCACAAAGTGAAACAATACAGTCCGTTCCAGAATAAGCTCAAGTTCTTCACTGCATAAAATCATAAGGCTCACCAGCAAAGTTACTGGACTGGAAGTCAGAAAGATCAGGCCTTTTTCCTACAGCGGTCTTCAACAGGGAACAGTTTGATGAGTCTGACCGCCTAGGTTGTCTATAGACCACAGTGTTCTGCTAATAATGGTGTTTCCTCTCCTTCAGAGAGGCTGGGAAATACACAGTTGACATCCTCTGAGGGAATGAACTATTTTTTACAATAATGAGTTCTTCTGAAACAAAAGATTAGGTATAAATACAGGTATAAATTAGGTAAAAATTCTGCAGCATGCTTACCAGGGTAGAGCATGCTCTAGTGGGATGGTGAGGTGGTTTTTGTCTGTTTTTGTTTGGTTTTATTTGTTTTGGGGTTTTTTGGGTGTTTGTTTTCTGGTTCATTTTTTGGTTGGTTTTTGTTGACAGTTGGACACAGCCTTTTCCAGCCTTCAGAATTCTGTGATTCTGTGGTTAACTGCCAGATTCCACTCTCAGTTTAATTGAAGTAGTGGTACTTTGAACTTCTTGTAATTACTTAAACAAACCAGCTATGACTGATCAGGGCATTAAAAGTAAAACTCTCTGAGCTTTAGAAATCACAGAAAGTCTTCTAATACATTTCCATTACTGAACTTCAGTACATGCCTTGACTTCCAGCTAAGTCTTTATACACGAACCCGACTTTATTTAATAGAAAGGATTGTCAGAACATCCCTTCCTAACATAGCAAAAAGAAAGGAGAAAGCAAAATACCAGGCTGGTCTTCCATTACCTTCTTGAATGGAATGGCACCATTTTGTAAAAATTGAGTAAAACAACGTATGAGGGATATACATTCCATGGCTTCCCTACCAGCACCTATAAAGGGGAACAAATTAATTTCCATTAAATCAGGCTTTCCTTGCCAAGAACATCTCAACAGCTATCCCAGGCTCCACTAATCTCACTGTCACTTTACAAGAAACATTAGCATGCTTTGGGGACAGAGGCTGTGGCAAACATACTGGAGAAAAAACAAAGCCAATGCAGGAAGAAGAGATGCTGAAGTGGGGCCCCAGGGACTGCGCATTCCACTCTCTGGAAAACAGCTTTGCAGCCACTGCTGTATTTTCAGCACTGATTTGAGGAAAGACAAACCAAGCTATAAAAGTTCTAATGCAATGTCTTAAAAAAAGAAGCAAACCAAAGCTTTACCCTGAAGAAAATGCCTTTCTGCCAAACTTGGATGTCAGTTTTCAAAGTTCAAGATTTTAAAATCCTATGTAAATCTACACTGTACCTAGAAATTCTTGCCCAAGAGTTTCAGGACTTGAAAAGGCATTGAAAGTCTGCATAACAACCAAAAAAGAAAGGAAAAAAAAAAAAAGGATAAAAAGGAAAATACTTAATGCTAATTTTCTTCCTTCTTCCTCATCACCCTCCATCTTCTTTAGAAAAAGGACTACACCATGACTTAAAAGAAACTTCAGAGATCACAGGCTGCCTTCTCTGAGAGCAAGATGAGCAAGAGGAATACTCCCTCCCATAGAGCAGGGAAGAAGACTGCCTGGCTACAGTGTGTAATGCAATCAAGCCTGTCCCATTTCCTACACTTCCCAAGTCAAAGACACAAATGGTATACTCCTAATTTCATTCCAGAGGTAAAAGAATTACATTAGTGTTTGCATTTTCTTACTGTGCCCAAGAACAAAAAACTTCTCAAAACAGTAGCAAGAAAGCAAGTGAGCTACCACTCAGCCCATGCCAAGTGCTGGGGAGGAAGTGGGGGCTCCCCCGGCTCCCCACTTTCAGTCTCCTGACACAGAGTGCCCAGCTGGGCTCCAGGTCTCTCTCACTGGTTGCAGCAACTGTTATCACAGGGGAGTTCTGCAAACACTGGGCTCTGGCTGTGGTCTGAGGCTTTCCAGCTGCCAGAATAGTTACTATGGCAGAGATGCAATTTAGAGTATTCTCAATCTGCCAGACATCAAGCTGCCAGTGACTGGTGAGGTTGATCACTCTATCACTTATTTGAAGAGTCTGTCCTTCCATTTCACCCATTTCTGACTAAAGTAAAGGGAAAGCTCAATCACAAATATAAAACCTTTGCAGAAAGGGAAGGGTGGGGGAAATAAAGAATAGTTTACTAGGAATGGTAAGGTTAATTATAACTACAACTAAAACCACCAAAGGCTTTAGTGTAGTCCACAGAGTCCTTAGCTGCTCACGCCTGACTACCAGATGTATGGCAGCAAGAAAATGGAAGAGATCATAAAAATAATTCTACCACAATTTCTGAAACCGAAGAGCTATTTTCTTGCTATGAAATTAGGAGAAAAAAATGTAAGCTGGCTGCTGCAGAAGCAAGAAAACATCACACAGTATTATCTACACTCATTTTTATAGTTCATCCGGTTGTGGCAGCAAATTAATACTGTTTTCCAAGAGTCATTCACAGCTATAATATCTCTTGGGAGGGGAAAAGCTTTGTATATGACTATAATATACTAGCTACTACTTCAGCTGAGAACACAAAGATCTGGTTGAAATTAGCATATTTTTCTTTGTGGCCACAGAGGCCTCTAAACAGAGAAATATTTTAATACTTCCAAACTTTGTTGCCGACTGTTGAAAAGTCTGCTTCATTGTTCTCAAAATAATGAGCTACATCAGCAGTTTTTGAAATGCAAAATACGTATTAGAATAAGGTGTTTTGAGATTTGATAAATTTTTAGTTGATGTTAAAATGCAACTTTGAGAGACAAGACTATCTGCAGCCACAACAAAGCACGCTACAATGATGTTATCACTTGATACTGAAGATTACTTAACAGATGTTCCAGCCCTTCTTTCTTAACTACCAGAACACTTTCTGAATCACAAGATATTTCCAGGTGTCATCTTAAGAGTGCACAGATTCTGCACTGCACAGGATCATTATCACTATACCCTGACTGACTTAAAAGTACACTTTTTAAAAAGCAATAAAACATGGTAACTAAACTATGCTACGGAGGGGTTATAGAGCCTGAAAAGCGCCTGGTCAAGTTTCAAATTACAGGTAGTCTCATGAGCACATATTTGGGTGTGTAAAACAGCACACTGAAATATTAAGAGTTTTAACCAAGATTTAATTATGTTGGCAATATTTTCACTGCATATTCTAAGGAATTAAAAATTTACAATTAAAAAGAAAGTCCATTTGGTATGTAACATTTCTTTAATGCAGACCTTAAAATAAAGAACGGCTGCTTATCTTTTTGATGCTTATCTTGACATTTATCCAAAAGAGATGATTGGGAGTTTGGAAGAGACATGGACAACAGCCTTAAGGTTTACAAGTGCTGTCTTTAACACAGTGCTACAGCAGAAGTGATGGCCACAGAATAACGTGTGAACTGGAAGCAATACAATAAAATAGAATGATCGCAACATAAATCCATGTGCAACCTGTGATTCTTGCATTGGCGCTAGAGAGGTTAGCACAGAAACAGCTAACACAGTTCTATTACCAAGTACTAGTGTCATGAGTCCTGTCAAGTTTGAGCCCAGAGCAAGGGTACAGACCTGAGTGACATGCCCTAAACCTCCATCCCTTTCCACAGGAACCAGGATATAAAGAAACAGAGGACAAAAAGAATAGTACATGCAACCTTCCTTAGACTCTCTGAGGCATGACCAGCATACCTCCAAGTCCTACAGTGACTGCCATGCCAGAAGATTCAGCCAAATGTGTACCAAAGAGAAAGGCAGTCATAAGGATTTTATTTTCAGTTTAATATAATTCCGGTCTAATCTAATTTAGCATTCGTGCATGCCTTTTGTTTTGTATACTTGGTGTCTGAATGCGTCTGTTGATCCTTTTACACCGCAGCTGCCTTCTTCAGGCACTACAGGAAGCGACAGTTACCAGCACCATCTATTCTCTCCTTCTGGCAATACTGTCACAATGAAGACTGAAACCAGTGCCGTATGTCCCTCTTATTTATAAAACACACTGAAACTCATTTAGTTTATATAATGCAGGTCACAGAAAAATCATCACACTACCAATACCTCTGTGGAATATATTTTTCTATACAACTAAATCATTTGATGTTCTACATGTCTTTGATCAGCATCTTGTTAGGATTTGGTTTTGGTAATGTTTCAGAGACTAAATTATTCCTGGGCCCCACCATTTAGGTGTAGTTCACAACTGTTAACTGCTGTAACAAAACGGCCATCAGCTTTATGGTTTCAGAGGAGTGATCTGTATCATGACTTCCCAACACACTGAGGGTAAACCCAATGGAATACAATTGCTCTTCTCTACTAACTGTATTAATTAATCCTTATTCATTCCTTGGCATTTTGGGGGGAAGAGAGGAATAGGTGTGGAAATACAATTCAGGACGTAGTCAAGAAATTAGCTTACTGAAGCAACCCACAGAGTACTGGATACTGTTGTGCCTTCCACAGTCATCCATTTCAAACACTACCTGAAATTAATGCCTGGAAACAATCGGGAAGAGTTACAGCTACAACATGTACACATGACTTACTACAACCCTATACAAGTCACCACCTCATCCAGTTTTAACATCACCTACTAGCAACTGTAAAAACACTGCAGAACAATAGCCTTAAACAGGTCTTCAAAATACTGGTTGAAGAGAATCTCAAGAGATTGAGCTTAGGATGTCTTTGAGGTTGTCCTTCCTTCCTTCTACATGCAACATGCTCAGTTCTCCTCCACCTGATTTCTCATCTGTAATCACTTCATCTTTTGAGATGACACTCTGAGGCAGAGCACTGCTTCTCTTATATCTCTGTAGCCTCACCACAGCCTTCATCCATTTAACATTTTCAATCATGAGAGGTACTCATAGAATGCAAGATGAAAGAAATAAAAGTGCTGAATATTTGTGAAGCTCATTGATACAGCAATGAATGCCAAAATTTTCACCATCTCCCTGCAGAGGCGCAAAACTACACAGAGGTGCCCCACACAGCCCAGAAGGCACCAGAAAATCACAAGCTGTGAGATCGTCTTGGACAAGGAAAAGGAAAATAGACAAGAAAAAAGTAGCTTCCAGACGGACGGCAGATATAAACTGGCCTAGTGCCTCTTGTTCTTAACTTCTAAGAACAGAAAGCCCCAGATGAAGTGAGACGAGTTCAGCCACGTCAAACATCTGAAAACAGGTAACATTTAATATTCAGCCAGAAGTTTGTTCTACTGCATGTCTTTTAATTGGAGATTTTTGACAACCAAAACCAAACCCCATAATCAATCTACACTTGGGAATGAACTTGCCTCAAAAGACAGATTGATTCAATGACTTGAAAAACTAATTTTTATGACTCTGATGTCCAAAACGTCTGGTTCATGTTCAAATGGGTGGAGTAGAAGACAAGCCTGTGGTGTATTGCATCATGTACACATGAGGGTAAACACTATCTGAAGTGGACGAACTGAATTTGTAAGACCTAAATCATCATCAGTTTCAGAAGTTTGTTTCTTTCTCCTAAGCAGTGAATTTATTTAGACTGTTTTTTCATCCAAAGTACTGACATTGTTTCTAAGGAAGTTTACAACTGAAGGCAATTGAGAAAACACAGTAAATCTGTTTGCTATTTGTCAGCGTTCCTGGACAGCAAGAGGAGACAGTTATGTTGTCATGGGAAACATGCAAAGATACACAGAAGGAGAACTGCCACGTGGCTTGAAATCCCTACCAGCCTGGTCTTCTCTAGTCTGCCTACATGGCTGCTAAGTTAATCAAGTTACAGAAATTGCTAGATGCACCCCAAAGATACAGAACATACAGGGAGCTGCCCACCTATGCCTCCTGCTCTTTACAGCAGTACAACAGCAAAGTCATTATTAGACCATTAGGCACATTAGATACATAACCATATGGAATTCAAAGGGTGCAGGACTAAAGTTACTGTAACATCCTCCACTGCTAAAGGCTACCTGCTCAGATTTCTGCTGCTCATTCCAAAATCCTAACATTTTGGACTCCCTGGTGTCAGTCAATGTCAGGTGTCCCTTATCAACCGTCAAAATATATTTGGCCTATCTTAAGAGATCCCTTTTCCTTCTAATAGTTTGATATTTTATCCAGAATACACTCAGCAATACAACTTTGACCAACTGAACAAGCTACGTGCCTATAGGACAGAGGACTTAACATAGATATTTTGGAGAAGTGAAGACAAGCAATGGAAAAGAAAAAGGAATATAGTCCAGTCAGGCAAACAGGGGGAATTTACTTTCACAAAATGATTCAGGATAACTGTTATTTCAGTATAACAAGAACTTAAACTCACATATTCATTTTGGGCCGGTCTGTTTGCATTCAATATATAGTCAAAAACTATGCAGTGCTCCAAAGAGTTTACAGTCTAATAAAGTAAGCAAAATGCAATACAGAAATCCCTGTGCACTCTAGCTTATTCTGCAGACAAAGACGTTAGATGCACCACAGCAGAGCTTGGCAATACACCACCCAGCGTGCTTAATGAACCAAGTGCAACTCTCAGCAGTGGGGTCTAATGGAGCCCGTTTGTAGAGAATCCTACAGAGACACATAAACACACACATCAGTGAGTGAGCCTTGGAGACTGGATATACTCCTTGTTCAGCCAATGCTACCCTGCCCATGCCTATCCTCAACCTCCGTGACTTCCCAGCCTGCAGTGACTACATCCGAATGCTACATGGATGCAAGCAACTTTCAGCAAAGGCAACTGATTATTGTCATTATGTAGTTCAGGCTGCTCAGATCACTGTCTAGTGATTTATCTGGTGGATTTTTAGTCTTCTACTGCATCTGTATTTCTCATGTCTGTTTATATCCCACTAGATAGGTAGTAATAATTGCACAGTTAAAGTCTACTACTGACATAACAGTATTTATGCCCTAAATTAGCTGGTCAGCTCTTCCAGGTCAGACATGATGTTTGTGGGCAATGTACCACGCTGAGTTTTTTGACTCAACTTCACAAAGCACAATATCGAAGGTATGTGAGATATACCCACACACACCGGTGCTGAATCATTTCTTTCTTGCATCTTGTATTTATGCAATGCAGACATTTAGCAGTGGCCAGAACTCTATTATAAGTGCTCATGGCTAGCAACACAAAGTCACAGACTGAGATGCCTTCAAATGTCTTCATGAGGTCCAGACCGAGACACTGAAATGAGACCTTCTCAAGAGAAGGTGAAATGCTGTGCATATATTATTCCATTAATGGAAAGGCAGGAAAAGTATTGTGGAAGTACTTATTGACATAGGCATCACAGCAAGAAAAATACATCCTAGTCTACAATTACTAATGATGAAAACTCTTGATTACATCAGTGAACACATTAAGTTACTTTACTTAGCCTTATCCCAGACATCTTCCTCATCTCCCCTAAATAAGAGTGATTTTTACAATGCAGATTAAGATTGATTTAAACTAAATTAAGAGACCTAGTAAAGGATAAGCATGTTCTAATAGGATCATGCATTATTTCCACCCCAGGTTCATTTGCATCTGAGCCCTCTGCTCATTTTGTTTCAATAAAAGCAAATGGATTGAGCAGAACCTCCTGACAAGAAACACAGCAGCATCAGCTCTCTCCCAAGCCAGCTCAGCACTGCAGCTAAAGCGGCTCAGGCTGAGGCTGCAGATCCTCCAACACTGTCTCAGGGATCAGTGGTGCAGCTAGACTTTATTACAATTTCTTATTACTGTGCCAGGTCAATAATAAAATGTCTGAGGGTTAGGCTTTTTTCAGACCCGATTTTGTTGTGGAGGTTTTTTTTATCCTAAATCTTTGCAAATCCTCAGAAGTCTTTAAACAGGTTTAAGTGGGATATCAAGCAGTTACTACAGATAAATCTTATCTTAATTGTACAATCCTGATTTAGGTTAGGGAAAAAAAAAGCTGCTGGTGAATTTCTTTCCAAGTATCTGTCATGACAGACTTACAGGTTCTTACGCCTTGCTAACCAAACTAATTCCAGGCAAAGTTATATTTATCAGGTTTTTGCCTTGCTTTTTTGGCCCCCTGCCCCCTTTATTTTTTTTACGTTAGTTCTGGGGCTTATTCTCTTAATTTTTTTTAACTATATATCTGCATAGTAAATAGTGGATGGAGGAGTACTCATTTTAATTAGGTCATGAGGTCTGAGCAATAGCAGCCAGACAAAAAAAAATAATTTTCCACACAGAGCCCCATGCAGAACCATGCAAACACTCCACACATACCTTTTGGGCTACATTTCATGACACTCTGGGTAAACCTCTGTTAACTCCAGCACTACGTGGTGCAAACAGTATTAATACCCAAATAGGCATTACCCCAATCACATCTGTTCTCTTTAATAAATAACATGTGGATAGGCAACACGGCCTCCCAAAACATCTCTATGTGCACAGAAGACTAAAATTTACTATTTCCTAAGGTGTTAATGAATAATGTTTTCTCCCACTTCATAAAAAGGTTATCTTCAACAGTAATAAGACTATTAGTTAAGTAACTCAACAAAACAAATAAAATTCTATTTGTTTACTTGGATCTTCTAATGGCAAGTCAGAAACATTTTTGAAAGCAACTGAAACAGGAGATAATACCTTTTTACAGGTTTGTGCTGGATATCAAATTGCAACAGGAACTCAAAGAATGGATTTTCTAACTTAATAAAATATTATGTTTTGGTGAATTGTCAACTTTCTCAAAATCAAATCAATGTGCAGCCTCTGTCTGAAAGAGGAATTGCAGACCTAGAACTTGATTCCAATATGAGAATAACATTTCTGCATTTCCATCTCAGAAGAGATCCTCATATGCAGAATCTTGAGACCAGTGGTTTTTTCTGACGTTAGACAATATATTGAATATTATAGTCTAGAAAACATTAAGAACAAGAAACTTTAACCATAATCCATAGCCTTCAGAACTGATTCTTTTTTCTTTTTCCAGGAAAAACATACTTTAAAAGCATAGCATGCTTCCAGCTTTGAGTCGCTGAATGTCATTCACTGTTCACAGCATACAACTCTGCAACATTTTCATTTGGAATTTTAATTGTCTGTTTTTCAGATTAGTACTCATGAAGAATATGACACCAAACGCAGCAAATCCGGTTCCTCTTTTCCCAGCAACAATCATCGGTCAAACTCTATTCAGACATGACGCGCCTCCATTTGGAAGTGTCCTTTTTCATGTCATGGGAACATTCAGTCCTTCTCTCTATGTTGAAGCCACAAGCATCTACTGGCAAGGTTAAGATCAAGGGAAGGCAACAAGTACTTGTAAATTAGTGGAACCAACTCTCAAGGGAAGCAATGGAAGCCTTCCTAGATGGGCTTCACAGCAACTCTGGATTCCATTTAACCAGATACAAGTCCTTAGACACAAAATATAAATACCAAAAGAAGGTTAATTGTTCTGTGAAGAACAGGACTCCTAAAACATGGACCTTGGCCTTGAACTTAATTCATCTGATTTCATGTATCGAAGCATCCAGTCTTCAGGTGAAAAGAATTCTCTGCTACTGTTCATCTGGGAGGTTTTCAAAATTATCCCACAGAAGGCTCATATAAGACAGTATTCCAACATCTACCAATTTCTTTCTGTGTGAGGGAAATGAGACCCAGTAATGGCACCAACCTGCAAACCAGGACACAAGGCAAGAGGAGTACGGATGTAGTGTTGAAGTATAACTAGAAAAACTGATCTCAGCTGTAGATCTTTGCCATGAATGAGAATATGAACTCAAGGAATGAGAACGCCTGCCCCTTGGCCTGAACTTGAGTCAAGTCCCCTCTCGATTTCTCGTTGTTGTGTTTCCCCAGAATAAAAAAGGGCATGAAAAATGTTAAGGTTTTTTTCAACTTTTAAGTCCAAGTTCTGCAAAACATATCCAAACTGATGACAAATATTAAACTGCAGGTGTCAAAAATGAGAGGACAAAAGTTAGATCTGTAATAAATGCAGTATTAGCCACATTCTTTCAAACTTTAAGAAAAGGCAATTTGCCATGCTGACTAAATGCAGGGCTTACTTTCTTGATAATCCAGTCTCCTGTCTTCCAAAATAGTTGC
>WUAM01000287.1:83955735-83988122 GCA_024336885.1 Actenoides hombroni | reverse complement strand
TTGTTAGGACACCCGCTCTTGCAAGAACGTCTCATAAATTGCCGCTTCACTAGCGCGTCTGCTGCGAGTCCTTTCTTGGGACTTTTGCATTTCTAACACTCAGCAAGTCCCTATTTCCACTTCCTTTTTAGATGGACATTTTTTTAATAACTTTAATATCTAAACAGACACAGCCATAAAAGAAGAAATCTGCTGAGGATATGAAGGTTGACATCTAGTTATTTGTACAACATCAGCATAATACCACGCATTAGTACTGTTGTTAAAATCATTTCACTGACAGAAGTGTGTGACATACTATGACAACATCTGGCATTTTCTGAAAAATAATGCAGTTCATTTTCTTATTCCCTAAGCAGACTTGATGAAATGTAGCAGTTCCTGGAGTATCAGTAGCACACACATTCAAAATCATAGCAACTGCAGTTTCTCTGGTATTTTCAAACCTACTGCCAGCTTAAAAGCAAATGGCCACACTCTGATGTGGCTTCCATTGGAAGCATCTTAACTAAAAATCAAGGGGATTCTACTGGGTGAAAGTCAAAGCAGAATTCAGCCCAAAGGTTCTGATAGGGAAAAAATTATGTTAGGCTTCCAAGCCTCACAGCAGCTTATTTTTCATGGCTTCCTCCCCTGCCCCTGCGGATTTTTAACATATTCTTTGGTGGAAAGAAATCAAAAAAAAAACCCCAGGTCCTTTTTTGTTCAATGAAACCACACAATTTTGGAGAATCTCACACAAACAGACACATGAGAGCCTTTGGTAAAACTGCAGACAACAGTTCTAATTTTTTGTTACATTGGAAAAATAAGCTTTGCTTGTTTTCCTAACTGTTCCCTCTTCTCTTATAAACTCAGCCACCCAAGGTCTTAACAAATAGAGGAGAGGTTAATAGTTTAAAGCATAGGGATAGATGTTTCCCATAGGGATGCTGAAGGAGAGCACACAGACATTCACCTGCCAATAGAATTTTTATCCCTGGGGCAAAAAACTCTGAAGTCACTAATTCCTCTTATATTCCTCAAATTGCTTTTCCACAGAGTTTTGCCAAGAGAAGTTAACCTTGATGTCTGTTTAGGTTAATTACAACTTGTCCTGATGACTTCTGGAAGTGCTCTTCTGTATTGTAATTAGAAAAAGCCACTTTCTTCTACAGGGGTGTTTGTGACCAAAAATGAAGCAGAAGCAGCACTGTCATTTTCATTATTATTATTATAACGTGAGTAACATTACGATGTACCCATGCAATGAGAACACAGAAAACCAAAACAGGGATTATTGAATTTAGTACGAATGAGAACTGCACGTATCTTAACACGGTTAAGGGATTTAGGGTCAAGACTTTAAGCTCAGTAAGTGTTAATCCGTTTACTTTCACTCTAGCACATCGCAGCGGTCTCTGATCCTCAGCTTGCAGAAAGTTATGAATGATGCTTTTGCAAACAGAGAGCTTCATCCTCACATGCTACTCAAAAAACCCTCTTATTAACTCCAGTGGAAATATTACTTGGCTTAGGGGAAGCAGGATCAAGTCATTTCATTTTAATGAACAGAAAACTCTTCAGACTCTACTTCATCTCCTTGAAGGGGGGAAAAAAATGCTTGAACAGAGTAACTACAATAGAAAGTCTGAAACTATTGCTCACTGTAACCTCAAACCTGGCTTATGTTTTGTGGTCTATAAAATCAACTCACACGGAGTAATTACAGAGAGCTCACTCCAAAGAGGTGCATAATATACCTGGTAGGAGCTCTGCAGTAGCCAGCAATTTACAGTACTACATGATCCAAACTGCAGACATTGTGGGCAATGGGATTAGATCATAAGACCAAGCAATCAATCAGTAAGTTCATCCTCCTGAGACACAAAAAAGGCGCAAAACCGTCCTGCCACATCAGAATTCAATAACAGGAGTACCATGTGGAAGGCATGTAAAATTTGCCTTCTTCTGCACAGTTCCCCAGTGTTCGTTCTTCATTTATCCCTCTGTATAGTAACTTTTAGCTTTATTCAGTGAGATCAGAAACAACAACCGTGAGAAAACAGGTATCCCATAAGCCATATTATTTACTTGTTTAAAGCTCTTGGTGTGCCTGTTCTACATTATGCACATCTCTGCTGTTTGAATCAGAGTGGATCAGCATTAGGATTTTATACTGCATTGAACAACAAAATTACGGATAAAGGAGAGTTAGTCAGACCTTAAATCCTCTTCACTGTGTTGTCAGTCATCACCCAATCTACAGTCAGCTCAGAGTCCATCCAGGGTGGAGGATAACAACAAACCTACCCAGTACAGTGCATATGCAGTAACTTTCTGAAGTAAAAACCTTGGGAAGAAAATGCCATTTCCTGGTGCCTGAATAGGGATTTCAGCCCCTTGGAATGAGCTGTGTTTCTCCTTTCCTACAGAAGGTCTGCAGAGTCACCATGCTGAACTCATGGCAGCCCCTAGTAACTGCTGCCATAACGTAAGCAATGCCTATCAAAGCATGAGGATGGGGACTGACTTTTTACTACAATCAGAGCCGTCCCATCATGAGCTGCACTTTCAGACACAGGACCTAAACATGGATGATGTTCTGTTGTGCACTACTACCCAGGACCTAAAAGCCTGTATCTTATAGAAATCCTCCTATGATTCACAGACATTCACTCAGCCACAGCTGCTTTAGAAAGGATCAGTAGGAACGAGATCCTTCGTTCAGCAGAACGCTCTTCTGGAAGGGACTCAAATGCCAAGTCCTTAGGTCAGGGCACAGACTTCTTAGCTGTTTTGTTTAGTAGGAGTCCTGGGCTAAACAGACTCACAGGTCTTTCCTCTTTCCCCAGTTTTATATTCCTCAAGCACTGATGGTCAACTATTCCCAACAGTTTCCTAAAATTTCCAAGAACTTTCATACCTTTTTGATGTTTTTTCTTTTAGCCCTATCTTAATACATCGTTTTTCGGCTACATGAGCTTCTTCACTGTGCCCTGCTGATCTCCTTTTGAACACAGTCAAATAGCACCACGCAAAAGAGGAAGCACAAACACGTGCAGCAGAGGGGAGATCTAAACCCAGAGGCCGACAAGGCAGGCCAGCACTCTGGCTCCAAACAGTCTTCTATGGAAGGCTACTGCCATGGAGAACCTGGAGCTCTTGAAGGACAGCTTGCTGAAGAGATAAAATGTCTATCCCATATATTATTCAATAAAGAGGATTTACCAAAATCTAGTCTGGCACCAGATCACATCCCTCCTTGAAATAATAGCCTGAAATAACAACAAAGCATCTTACCACATGCTTTCCTTTTAAGGCAAGGGCTGGTGAAGTATCATCAGCCAGTACATGACAGACTAACCAGACTAGATTTTTATTTTTTTTTTTAATTTTTTTTAAGTGGAACTTTGAGTATTATAATTATTACGTGATGCACTATGCATTGCCAATATGAAGCTGGCTTCAGCACATATCTTTCTTTTCCTCTCAGAGTAGGATCTCAGTTTACACAGCTCCTAATTTACCAATCCTGTAGTGGTATGTGTGTCTAATGGGGATTTTGACAGTAAAACAGTCTTGATAATAGCTTAGGATTTATTATATTATTCACCACTTCCTTAAATCTTTTTTATTTCAGAAAAATAGATATTTAATAGTTGAGTTGTATTTTCCTAGGCTCTCCACCAGCATTACTAGGCTATCCCTAACCATCTTCAGTGACAGCTGTAAGTGATATAAGGAGAGGAAAATTTTGATGAGACACCTATAAAGCAAAATAACATTTGAGTAATGTAAGGTAGACAAAATTTAAATAATAGCAAGAATAGGACATACAAGAAAAACCTCAATTTTCTCAGTACGGATGAAACCATTTACACAGGATGCTTCTTAGTACAGCCACACTCCAAGCCTATATCAAGGATTACAAGTTATCCGTGCAAGAAGGAGGGACTGTGATCCTCAAAAACAACTCAACAAGATACCTAACAAAAGCAGTTGAAAGGGAAAGAAGGATAATATGTACATGACACTAGTAAGAAAGGAAAGAAAATTAAGTACATGTTTTCATCTGTTTTACAGCTACGTCCATCTACAAACTACAGTGGATTCAGGGAAACACACAAAAAGCTACAGCATCAAATTGTGACCACTCACCCCAAAACAGGGCCCCGAATATGAAACAAAACACTACAAAAACACCCATTCAAGCTTTCTGAAGTGATGCACTTCAAACGTCCCTGTCCACAATTCCGGGTGCATTCTTCTCCCCTTCCGGAACAGCCAGTTCCACTTCCAGCATCCCAGTTCCATACCCCACACCAAATATTGTCAGCACTGTTGCTACACAGCCAGGATCTCAATTTCGCAAAGCTACTTCTTCCAGAGAAGTCTATGAACCTGTTAGATTAGGTTTTTTCTTTTTTTTTCCTTCCCAAACCATTTACTCTTTCATTCCATCCTCTTCATCTCCAAGGTCTGTTCCTTCCATCTCTCCTAACATACCTGCCAGATATCACCTTCAATTTTCTTCTCAATTTCCTTTTTTAGTCATTTCTTTATCACTTAGCTCTACTCACACACACACACCTTGCATCATCAACCAAAATCCTCCCACCCGAAGTCTTCACATCTTCTTAAATTTAAAGTGACTGGGTCATCAGATCATCGATAAAAGCACTTTTTTTTTTTTTACCTGTAGCCTGAATCAAATTTTATTTACAAGTTTTTTGGTGTGTTACGAAAATATTTTGAGACAAAAGAACTTTAGAAACTCTGGAGCAGAAATGCCACACTGGGCCCAATCCTCCACAGTCTCAAGCGTGGGCAGACTGCCTGCCAGGGGGAAGTGGATTCCAGTTCCCTGCGACTGCTGGGAATTGATAATAGCAAAAGCAGGGCTATTCTCATATATCACTGTGTCATCTATCCACAATATACAATGGAGTGCTGAGATTCTTCCTCCTTTTTTCTTTTCTAAAGGAAGCAACTGGTTTCTACAAAATACTTAGGAGCTTTTAATTCCCTAGGACTTCACATGGATGAGGCACCCTGCCTGCTCAGTTACATTACACAGTTAGGATCTATGACTTCAAGCTACTATATTTCAGGTTTGAGCCTACCATTTCCAATGTAATATTGCTAACAAACCTAAAAGTCCAGAGACTCAGTTTTTCCTTTTACCCACACACAGCAAACAGCTGTTTCAGCTCCCCTCTAGTGCAGCAAGTTTCAACACACATTCCATTTGGGCAAAGAGCTTTGAGCATTTCTCTTGCTTCAAAAGGCACCGGAGGGGCAAGTACTACAGGAGCCCGTGTTACATGACAACACTGGAAGTAATTTAACAAGATTTAAAAGAACCAAGAAGGTGAATTAAGAACAAGACTTCAATTTCCTCTTTGCCAGTCTTAATAGCGAAAAAACTTGTGATGATAGGCAACTGGTAATTTCAAAGGTAATTCCAGTGACGTAACTTACAGATGTACGGATACATGCTTCTCCTTGGAAACTGAAGCCAGAGAAGCATATGGTAAACTATGCAGGCAGTGTAACAGTCTTTGTGAACTGACTCAAGTAACAAACGCGTAATCCTGAAAGCAAAAAGCATTGCGACAGGTCACAGGGACCAGGCACGTGTTCTTGAAACCTCTGCTGCTAAATTGCTATTGAAAGACAAGGCAGAACCGGCCGAGTGTGAAGGTGTTCAGCCACTGGCTTCCATCTTCTCCCTTGGAACTGGATGCACTAGTAAAATCCCACCTCTTTCTTTCCTCCAAAACAATAAAAAATGGATCTGTGACAACACATTATGAGAGCTCCAAGGAGTCAAATGGCCTGTACATCCTTTCCCTTTCAGTTTCTTATTTAGTAAAATACTCTAGGTACAGCTTAACTATAATTACCCTGTTCAGTATTATTTTACTTGCTCCAAAATGGCAGCTGAAAGGCCACTGACCAAGGGACCAAGATGCTTCACTTCACCCTGGTGCATTTTCCTTCTGCATTCATGGTATTTTTTAAATCATTTCTCATAGCAGCCACAACAGCTGTAACTTCATAGTAACACATCCCCTTCGGTGCATTTGATTAGTTAACAGTGCATTTGTTTTCTGCACAACATGGATAAAATTCAGAAATTCCAAAGGTGTGCCCCCTGCACAGCTGTTATTGCCTACAACATGCAGGAGACATCCAAAATCAGAGCTCTTTCATGAGAATTCCATTTACACTTGGTATTTTCCAAGGTCACCCAGTGCATGAGTATCATTTTGGACCAGAAAGATAAAAAAGTGTATTGTAACAAGACTTGCAGAACAACGGTTTGATTCTTCGATACCAGCAACTTCTGCACTTGATTATCACATACATTCCTGAGTTAGACAAAACAAATAACTAAAAGATAATCCCTTAGAAATTAGTAGAATGTGGGGGAAAAAAAATCTCTAATTGCTTAGAAAGTTAACTGGAAAAATGTTTCGATATAAGCTTCTTATATAGTCTACTATTTCTGGGTTTAAAATATAGTAATTGAAAATTAAATCTTTCATTGTACTTTTCCAATTGTCCTAATATTTTAAAGCCAGATGATTGTCTGAATTGTCAAAACCAGATGCAAAAAACACTCTTCCACACATATAAATAGAAAAGAATATCTCAAGATTAACATTCTTGTATAAGCATCGACTTTGTACAACAGTTTTTTGTGTAAGAATTTAATTCCTGCACAGTACCAAACTGCCAAAGCAACAGATAATTTGAAGAAAACTGCCACAAAACAGACACCATCTTTTGCTCACCTTAACCCATTTAAGCAACATTGCTTAAGAATAAGACCACAGTTTCAGACCAAGATAAGATGAAGACCTCAGTAAGAAAGGAAATAACTCTCCTTTGGACTTGTTCTGCAATCTTTTCCCAGAGCTGCACTGGTGGTAAAGCAGTTGGCTGTATCAGTTTCTACGATGGGGAACTGTGCTGGATGACAGACAGGCAGCCCCAGTCGGCCTGGTTGCAAGAGTTACGTATCCCGTGCTGTGAAGAACCGCCCTTTGCAGTAGAGCTGCTAAGAACACAGTCAGCATTTCCTCTATTACAGCAGCAAAACCACAACTAGGAAAAATAAATTAATTTATGCTTGAATTTTTTTTTATCAATTTATACAAGATCTGGAGGTGCAATGGCAAACCAGAACCAACGTGACTTCTGACCAGAGAAACCTCATGGGGAGATACAGCACTAATGAACAAGCCTTAACAAGCTTCAGAAGGTCTGATCTGAACTGCATTTTCCTGAATATAATTGCTTCTAAACAGAGATAATGTTAAACAACTGTTCTTCTGCTTAGCGAGCTCTCAGGATGCTTCCCAGGGCTGTAATACTATAATCTCCTCCTGCTCCTGTTGCACACAAACCTCCACATTTGTATTCATATCTACGTAGACACAGATACAATTTCACTAGCCCAGAAAAACACTCCAGGACTCTGGTCTCATTTACCTCCTGTGCAGTATGGCCCAGAAGTAGACTATGGTATAACATGCTCTCTGAAGCTGCTCTGTGTGCATTCACAGCATCAAAACCCAGCATTATCTCCTTGCCCTATGCTACCTCATTCTGTGAGACCTCTCCAGAGGGGATTGCCCCGTGTCAATTACAGAACACAGGATCACATAATACACCAGGTGAGGGCTGAGGCAAACATGACCCATTGCTGTTCCTGGTCATAACATCACGTGGTGCTTGACCAGGTCCACCCAAGGCACTCAGGCATTTTCTTCCCCTCACGCTTCAGGGTTGATCTAAAGCCTGTATCTGAGGCAGGCTTAAATGCCAGCTGTTTGGATTCTAGACAAGCATGAGCTGGGGCACAAGCATGAAGCTATTTCTAGGACAACGTGTAAACATAACAACTAGGTCTATGCAGTGACTTGTCTCGCAATCTTTTATCGGCTGAAGGGATAAGAGGAATAGGAGCTGAGTAAGAACATAAAACCACACAAGCAGTCACGGACTGTTGTAAATGGTATTCATGCATTTAAACAAAATGTAACAGAGGATAGGAAGTTGGGGGTAAATACTAAAGCACTGGAAGTTATGACAAAAAGCTTACTCTTAAGAGGAATTACCCCAACAGCAAATATTTACAAGGTGAGGCCACAGCTATTTCTTTTGAAGTCAATCCCACTAAGTACACTAGCAAACTTTTCCATATAAGGAAAAGGCACCATGAAGAGTCATTTGAGAGTCTTAACATCAATGAAGATAAATACTTGTGAGTGTTACTGGTGATTTATCTCAATACAAGTCATTTCGACATCAAAAACATTATTTTGCTTGCTGCCTCCATATATCATTTCCACTGGAACTTCAGCTTCCATTCTATCTTATAAAGTTTTCTTCATCACTTCACTAAAACTAGTAACTCCAAACTCTCATGCCAAACTCTTGTTGGCCTTCATGTCCAGTGCAGAAGAGAGCTCCCGTGAATAATGGAGACTATAATCCTCAAGATACGCAAACATTTTTAGGCAATAGTGCTTCTGAAAAGCATTACATCTTGACACTTACCATTGTCAAACTTGCAGTTCCTCTCCCCCACCCATGCACTGAGAACATTTCCCTCCCAGTAGTCAAAGTTATTTTCCTTAATAAAAGCACTCTATCATTTGAAAAGTTTTTATGTTTATAATTAGGAGTGTACAACACTTTTTTCAGATATCATGCATTTAAAAATTGTTCCTAGGGAGCAACTGTGTACACAAAGTATCAGCGCAGAACTAACACACTGTTTGAAGTTATACAAATAAAAGTCCTCATTAGTGGAGAGCATAAAAAATGAACCTTTAGTTTGAGTTTGTTACACTCCCTGGAGAAAGTAAGCCAATTTTCATTAACATGCAAGCTACTTATATGTGTCTACTTCCCAAAACCAAGACCTTGAGAAAAACAACAACAAAAAAAATTAAAAAAACAAAACAAAAATTAAAAAACCACATAAGGAGCCACCCATCTTGGGTCTCAATGATTAATGAAATGGAAATGTTAATGCAGCTCAGAAGTGGCCATATCACATTAAACTTTTAAAAAATAAATATCAAGTTGTTTCCAAGAAATTGTACCCATTAATAATTTTAGACCTCACTTGAAACAGGAGAGGCATAAGGAAAGTATCTGGAAACTGATGGTATTGATTAGACTACACTATTGGAAGTTTCCCACAGCAGCCACGATCCATCTAAGAAAATCACTAAGAAGTGAATTCCAGTAAGGACAAAAATCATTTTTAAATCAACGTATAATTTTTGCAAGAGTTCTTGCCAACACCACAGTAGATGAAATGAAATCATGAGTTTCTCAGCCCCTCACGCCATATAAGATTTCTTCAATAACTGTATAATCTTTTTTGTTTTACATTTTTGGAATCTTGAGATTCCTCAAGGCTCTTAATAGTACTAATTCTTCTTACTAGTAACAGTTTGATTTCTGCTATACAGACCGGTGCCCTTTACTACAGAATGGTGTATCCAAGTAGATAAAAATATTGTATTGAATAAAGATTTAATTATCCAAAGGTATTACAGATACTTTTTGATGTCTAGAACGGCAAATTAAGATTGCAACAGTAATTATTCTACTAAAAAGCATTTGAACACAGCACAGTCTGCTTCTACAAAGGCAAAATCGTCTAACAAACAGAAAACATTTGGCACACAATAAACAGAGGTCAATTTCCCACAGACCTGTACTGGAGATAAAATATTATTCTCATTTGCTGTACCTTAGTGGAAACAAAGGTAAATGGCTACATGAAACTCAGAAGAAAGATGAAATTGTGACCAAGAAAGAGCTAGAACAACTGCTTAATGTAAAAGGAATTAAATAGGAGTCAGGCTGGGAAATAAGCAGCAGCTTGCATTGCTGTAAGCCTCGCAGTAAAATACTTTCAAAGCTTCAGGGAAAAGGGAAACCTGGGGAAGTAAGTCTTGAGGCTCTGCACAGAAGGCACTGCCCTCTCCACTGCCTGGAGGTCAGTCTCCTAACCTAGTAAAGCACTATGATTAAAGAGAGGAGATAGAAAAGCTATGACCCATCATCTTTTTTTCCCCATCCTTTTAGTCTGAGTTTCTTAGCTACAAGCATGAACAGACTAAAGCACAGACCTGATTGATTACTTCACCAGTTTTTCCCATGCAACTGCCTCATTATTGTGCCTTAAGCTTGTCAAGCGCAAGACTAATACACTGCAACTGGCACATTCTTTGTTGTCAGCAAGGTAAAAGTTTAGTTACCCTGGTCTTGCACTTCGTAATTGTGGTATTGCTGCTCTAAGACACAGGTCTGAGGAACAGACAAAACACCCTGTCAGCAGAAAACTTGGCACTGCCATATTGATTTTTAGGCTTCTTTGTTTAAGACAGAGTTCCAAGCTTTATCAAACAAAATGCTATACAGTTATTTTAATTGTTAGTATTTTATTTTTCAAAGGTATTTCTAACCAGCAAGCTGCAAAGCACTGAGGGGCTCTTCAGATGTGTGTCAGAGATGGAGGAAGGCTAAGAGCAAGCTAGGCAAAGTTGGATTAAGTCAGGATGTTTAAAGGGAGCCTCAGTCTCCATATGTATTTCACCAAGCATATTTGCTTTATTCTGGGATAACTTTTGTAAATGAGTGCAAGATCGCCTGCGAGACAGTAGGTCAGAGAAAGCAATTTTACAGTTCTTGTTTTCATTGGCAGCTCTAGAAGGCTAAAGCACTTTATGACTTCATTTTGAATTTGCTATGATAACGAGTTATTTTTGTACTGCTACCTTAGAAGCGTACCTTAGAAGAAAGCATTTTCCTCACGGTTTAAGGATTTCACAAAACCACATGACTTGCTACCTACTGGAAGAAAAGCACATGTGAACTTAGATCAAGCAGTCTTAATAGGCCTGTTGTGAACGAGGTTCCAAGAGACATTGTAAACCTCATCAGTACTCCACGGGGTAATCAAACACTCTCCAGTAGTTGTTTTACATTTGCAAGATTTTATTTTATTTTTTTAATTAAGAACTTGAAGTAACTACCAGCCAAGCAGCTAATACTCTCCCCAATAGATAGAGTCTTTTCCAAACCAATAGAGACAGAAGCAATTCTCAAAATAACTAAGCTCCTCCTATTTGGAGCCTGTGTCAATCAAGCAATCTGCTCTCCTCACTATCTTTTGCTAAAGTCAAAGAACAGCTGCATATTTCCAGGTATACGCTTATAAATATTTCTCTCAAAAGCCATTCCTCAGTTGTCTTTACCTTTTTCCCAGTCCCATCAGAACTAGCATTCAGACTAGATGAGAAATAGTGCCTCAAGAATATATCCAGATAACATTAGAGAACATATTTTCACAGGGTTTTTTGCAGAAGCAATGTTAAAACTGAAAAGTAATTTTGACTTGATGATCGATACTTCAAAGCAAAAGCAATTTTTAAGCCTTTATGTCACAGAGTCTGTGTATATTTTCTTTCCATTGCACAAAAACTGCTCAGTTTACCAAAGGAGATCATTCACACCGGGAAGACTACCAGTGCTACGTGTTGCACCTAGTAAAGAATATGAAGTCTGCCAGCAGGTTTTCTTTAATTTTGCCCAAAAGAATAAGAAGCCTTACATTTGTAACTGATTTTCTTTTTCTTGTTTGACTGCATGCCTTAATTAAGAAAAAATATATATCCCTAAATGAAAGTATTAGGAGGCAGTGTTCTAATGTCACACTGCAATGGTCAGTCTCTCAGGATAGCTCGTTTCCTGAAAAATCATCTCAGTACAGGTTTTTTTTTTCCTTCAATTATGTGGCTCTCAAATTGCTAACAGATACCTAATTTGAGTCTCCCTGCTCTTTTCCTACTTTTCTTTTTAACCCTGTATGCCCAGGTGGTGTATTCACAGTGTTTCCTAGCTAACGCAGACCTTTGTCAGTGACAGCCCTCCAAGCGCCCTGCAGCTTGTGTTAATGAGAAGCATGAGTTTCAAATCACAGTACTGAAAGAACTACTTTCTCAGAACATTCTCCTGTAAGGGGTCTCTAAAGCAGCTTTCCCTCTGGGTTTCAGTAACCTCAGCTGAAGCGGAATTCCTACAGTTCAGCTTGTGACAGGAAAAACACCACAATTTTGAACAAGTCTTTTGGATAAAATGGGCAAGTGAATCTAACGTGACTCCAGATCAGGACTGGACTTCCCATTGACAAAGTGCTCTGTTCCATCACATCCAATTTACAGGATCCTACTAGAAAGATTTAGAAGGCATCCATGGTTTGACTGTGGCTTAACCCTTCAGTCTGACTCAGAAGCCAAGAATTTCTCTTCTCCATTTCCATTTCCTGCTTGATTTCGGCAGGCCAGCATGGAGTCCCTATAGAACAAGGTCCACATACATCATGTGCTTCTAACCACGTAAGTTGTTCCTTTTTGTTCAGGAGTTGTCCTGCCCTCCCTTCTGAGTAAATTCTTTTGAAGAACGGTACGATTCACGTAGGGAGAACTATCTGCTCTTTAAAAAATAAAAAGCAATTCTAGGCAAAGAGCTATGATCATACAGCTGATCAGTAACCAGCCAAGGAGGGTTACAGAAATCTCTGGTGTTGACAAGCAGCGTGGGCTGGTTGATAGTGGCATAACCACTCAATAGTTCACTGCTCATGAAAAAATCAGCTCAGAAAAAGGGAAAAACCATTCCAAACCATCATCTGCTTCCTGAGCCTTAAGACATACCAAACAGAAGTGTTGCTCAGTTGTAGTTTTATGCCTTTACCAATCCTCCATCAAGAAAAAACAACAAAAAAAAACCCCAGTAGTGCTGATTTTGTGCCAATCTGGAATGAAAGTAATTACCATCTCTCATGTCAAAGTGTTTCACACCACAGAAACACAGCCTGGGGAGGTTCTTCTAGAAAACTACTAGTTTGCATTTTACCTTTTTCCTAGTCACCCACTGACCCACTGAAGTATCACAAAGGGTCAGGCATCTCCAGTATCTCAATAAAGAAAACAAGCCCTTAAAGGAAGGGGGAGTTGCAACACTGTCCACCAGCAGCTATTACTCAAGGGCCAGCAATGACGCACAACTGCCAACCTTCTGTTTCCAACTATGCCCGTAGAACAGGCATAAGAGCTTGGACTACCCCTTTTCCTTCACCCCAGTTTTCTGTATAAACAGATGGGCATGTTCTCAGCTGAAGGAAAATTGCAGCATCTCAAATGTCTGGGATTTTATTCCACATTAGCCAGTTCCTAGCCATGTGCACAGTTCACCAAGGCTCTCGGTTTAAGGCCAAAAGTACAAATAGCTCTGTTCCTCATAAAACATGTTTTGCTGAGAGTATTTTAATTCTGGGGGGCTTGAGAAGTTGAAGTGATTTAGTAATTGTCAAATACTGGGTGTTTTCTAAGTGTGTAGGGAGTTGACTAAAGTTTTTGATTCTGGTTCCTGCAGGAATTACTGAGACCCAACAGACAACGTTGAGTACAAGATATCTGGGAACCACATCTTCCAGTTCAAGAAATTACTATGAACGTGGAAAAGTGACTTCATAATTTTACCACTACTTCATTTGAATATTACATTGTTCTTAAAACAAAGCCTGCCAATGGATTCTTACTTCAGTTAGCACTGAATAAGACCATAAGCATAGTAAACATGGCTCAAATTGGTGAAAATAATGTCAAGTTTCCTGTGCCCACTGAGCATGTCAGTGATGAAAAGGACATACCCAGACCTATAGAGATATTAAAACCACTATTATCAGCAACCCTGAGTGATCATCTGTTCTGCCACTCGCTCATCACAGGAGACAAAGCCTCATTTCTGCGAGCCCACCTTTGACTATGATCAGAGCTAGAAGTACTTCCAATTCAGAGTCAGCATGTGCAGGTCATTATCTTCCACTTGGAAAGATGTAATAAGCACATTTATTATTCAAAGCCTGCCCCTTTGAAGCTTCCCACTTGTAAAACCAGGGATGCAGCAAGTGTTGCATGGTTCTGACAGAAACATAGCTTTGAGGTCTGTACTTCAGACCTGTGGTTTTACCACATCTTTCCTTCTCACAAAGTATTGCATGTTTTACTTCCCAATTACATTCATCAGGACACTGCAAATGGTTTTCATGTCTTTCAAAGTCACTTTGAACTGATGCTATGGCCTGGGCTTGAGTTACAACTACAGGATATGCCCCTGCTTTGAGTTAAATTATTTTTACCTTTCCCATTTTAACTATAGCATTACTGCAAGACAATGTATCCATCTAACTGCCTTACCTAAACTTATGTAGAGAAGGCACCAGTATTGTCACAGAAGAGTTTGTTTTTATCATACCAAAGGATTCCAGGCAGAGAAATGAAAATATTCAGTCCATTTACAGTTGGAACAAATTCAGAGAGATGCAAGCTGTTTTCAGAAGTTGCTGTAAACTAAATGGATGCACCAGTTTATTGAGTAAGTGAAAGTGTTCCTGTGAGCGGGTCACTACTCAAATCCCAGAAACTACATTAGACCACAATTAGCAATATTAACACATGTCCATATTTCACATAAGGGGCATGTTTTTACATGTGCTAACAAAGGGCAAGCTTATCCTTCAATTACATCTACATCTCCTTTACTTTTCTGCCCTTTCAATGATTAAGTCTACCTGGACCACCACAGAAATCAAGAACTGGGTATTTCCATCCTATCTTGCAATATTCCCAAGCATCTGCAACTTCTGAGCACTCTTTTGCTTACTGTAAGGATTAAAGGTTATTTTGCAAACTTGCTCTTCTTAACAGGACATGAGTTTCTCTGTTTTACGGAGGTAAACGGGATCACAGAGAAGAATTAAGCTGGTCAGGTGTTTTGCTGCAGATGCACAGCAATGCTTGGGGATAAAACATCTGATCTGCCAATCTCCCTCCCATTTAATGATAAAAAACCAATCATGAATTAATAGCAAGCTGAAGACTTCAGCATTATTTATTTCATCTGCTGACATAGGGCATGATCCTTCCTCAGCAGAAATTAATGGTAAACTCCCATTGAGTTCAGCAAGACCAAGATTAAATCCCTGGTCTCTTTCCTCCCACCAGCTTCCCTAGAGAAGCTGACAAATCATGAAAGTTTAATTACTGTCTTTCATGTAAAAATAAATGGTAAAAAAATGCACACTACAGTAATTGCATACTTCTTTTCCCATTCCTTGACCAGGGTTCTGATCTTTACTTGGAAAACTCAATAGGAAAAACACACACAAGAAAGCCCAAGATACGTTAGAAGTCTGACCGACACACAAAGCCTGTCTTGGACCTAATTTTACACAGCAGACACTTTTGCATTTAGAATACCTTTTAAATCACATTAACTGAACTGAAAACTGCTTTTGTGCCCCATTGTCACTCCCTTTCCACCACCGTTTTTCAGATTAATCTATGCACCTATTATGGGGACTGCCAACATGGAACATCCCACTGACCTTAGCAACTGGCAGCTGTGATCAATTACTTCATAAAATCCTACATGTCAGCTAAAAAGCAGTTGTGTTTCTTAAGCAAGTCAATCTTCTGAACAGTCTAAGTCATGAATACAGTCAAAACACTAGAAAAACAAACTCATTTGGGTGAAATCTTAGTTTATCCACTATTTTCTTTCTGAAATGGCTAATAACAGAGTAGAAATTAATCATTCTCATTACAAAAAGCTGCTCACAGACTCTTCAATATATACAGATTAATAGAGGGCAACCCTACACCTACTGGTGAGGTTTACCACAGATATCCTCATCATTATACCCACCTTAGTAACATGCAAATATCAGACAGTTCTAAACTTTTTTTCAGATAATCAATATGACCTAAACACAAAGTTAATAACTGCCAAGGAGTGACACTCATTTCATGGTTGACTTTATAAGCAACAATCAGACTTCTTCAAATCACCCTTGCAATCAGACCATACTCCACCATCTTTTACACCGTATAAATTAAAGCATGAGACACCAAGATGCCAGCTCTACTCTGCATATCAGTTCTCTTGGTATAGTTATCATGTATGCAGTGCATAGGAGGAAACCACTGCTACCAAGGAACATGGAAACAAATCTCTGTGTCGAAACCAAGCATCAGACTGAACCAATATTACCGAACACACCAGTGTTCAGATGAGACACTTTTTAACCCCAGGCTGAACTTTGATGAAATAAGACCAGCATAGAAAGTCTTTCTTTCCGTAATTATTTCCTCTTTAAAAATAGCGTGTCAATGGATTTCTTCGGCCAATTTGCTCATTATTGAGATTGTATATTCTACTCTCTGCCTTCAGGTAGTCCTATGAGCATAATTTAAGTGATTTGTTAGCTTTTTGCATACTCAATCTGTCCCATGAAACAGAGTTTTTCCACTCCACCCTTTGGATAAATCAAAAGGAAAGAATTCTAAAATATGCAGATGAAATATAAAAGTTACAGGAAAAAATAAGGAAAAGTAATATGAAACATGAAGAAGGTACATTGAACAGACCAAAAGAGAAAGAAGCCAACTGAAAACAAGGGAGGATAACAATGACACTGAAAGAAAGAAGCCAACTGAGAACAAGGGAGGATACCAAAGAAATAACTGACTGGAGTCATTAGTCTTGAATGAGTAGAGAGGCCTGTGCAGGTAATTACAACAAAATCTGATCACAAAAGGACTTTTACCACCTTCAACACATCGCAACGCCTTTTACAAGCAGGATAATAAAGCACAAGCTTGCCTCTTAAAACTTCATTTGATTCGTACAGCAATTTTGGAAGTACTTTTTTTTAATGTCTCTACCTAGTTTGTTTTCAGTCAGGCTTTTACTTCATAAGGTATAGTATTTTCCACAAGTTAAAAGAGTGTTCATGTTTCCAGTGGTACTCAAAGCCAGCTGAACTTTATCACCCTTGGAAGTTCTAAAATCTTACTAGCTTGAAAATTAAAACAGAAAAACCATATGGCTTTTATATTTGCTATCTTACATGCATTTGCATAATCCATGACTAATCACTCACATTACATAGTGATGTCACTAAACACACTAAACATAGCACATTCTAGCATCTCTACTTACATTGATGTGTGTGTCCTGCTCGGTAGAAGCAACTGCCTTGTCTATAAACTCTCTGGCAACTGTTTATTCCCCCATAAAAATTTGATTATGGATTTACTTCTGAGATATTTTACTGCCCACTCCATTTCTATACCTAATCATGACTTTGAAAATCACTTCTAATGTTTAGAACATTGTAGATTTGTTTTGGTTGGAAGAGACCTTTAAAATCGAGTCCAACTGTTAACCCAGATCTGCCAGGTCACCACTAAACAATGTTCCTACACGTCACATCTACATGGCTTTCAATTCACTCCAGAAATGGATGGGGACTCAACCACTTCCCTGGGCAGCCTGTTCCAGGGCTTTACATCCTTTTGGTGAAGTTTTTTTTCCTAATACCCGATCTAAACTTAACGCAACTTCATGCAACTTGGTTACATTGAAAGAGGATTAGACTTTCAGGCTCAACATCCAGACAGAGAAGCCACTAAGTGGAATACAATCACACGCGTGTTTTTATCCCATGGCAAATGCAGTGATTTGAAGAAGCAAACCTTGCTGAGGAGGAGAGGCTCAGCACATGCCTACACAGCTCACAGTGCAGAACAGCTCATACTGCAGCTAATCAGGCAACAACTTGTTCAGAGCTCTTCCCTGAATATGAACGTTCCTCCAGCTGGTAAGATGCCATGTAATGTTACCACAAGCACAAGTAGCATTTCTTCAGACTAGATGATCTCTAAGGTCCCTTCCAGCCTAAGCCATTCTATGATTCTATGAAAGGTGCTTAAGCTCTGCAAGAAAATCCAGCAACCTTCATATTCAAAGGCAGAGATCATGCAGAAGCAGAAGACGTTTTGAAGCACAATCTAAGGTATCTACATGTCTGACATTCCCCTGTGCTGTAATTAACTGTTCGCTGAACTCTGTAGTCTACAGCCTGAGGCCTTTTGGAAGTGCAGTTATGAGGCAGACAATGTGCAAGATCGCACACCATGAATATCACATTCTGTTAAATAAAGCTGAGGAGAGAGCTGCTGTGGTGCAAGGCCAAACACCATCAGTTACTGGTTACATTCATTACTGGTTATACGCATTACATGGCAGAAAGAACCACTTGCCACAAACGTGTCCCCTGAAGCTAGATCCAAGAACCCGAGGACAGTTTCACAGCACGAAACCTCAAAAGGTAAAGAAAATAAGAAGAGATTGATTTTTTTTAAGTACACATCACCAACACAGGTTAGAAAAAAGAAGCCATTACTTCATCACAGCCCAGCAAACAGAGGAGAGAAATAGGTTAAGAGTCAAATGAGAAAGTCCAAATGTATATGAAAGATAAGCTAGAGAAGTATGTAGCAGATGGGCTGAAATCATACATACATTCTGTAAGAAAAGCTGTAACAGCTCATGAAGTACACCATATGAAGGAGGACAGTAGTGATATCCTATAGCAAATTTCCCTAAAGCAACCTTAAATTGTCCTTGGTGAATATACCAAGCAATTGGTTTGGCATCCACTGCAGCACCCTCTCCTGCCCTCCTTACAAACTGCAAAGCCTGGAATTCTACTGTACATTTCATTTTTTTCTAGTGCCTTTTCACACTTCATATGACATTTCATAACCAACTTCTGGCATTCTTTCTGCAGCTCCAAGAAAGAGGCCATAACACGTTCAGCTTGAATTTAGCTGCTTTACTTGGGTGATGTGTGCCAAGCCTGAAGCCTATAAAAGCAGAAAGAAAATTATCACAATGCAGAACACACTTCATCCTTCTAAAACACATCCTTCTTGGTACGGCACTTCTCTGCTTCCAGCATGGACGACTGAGAAGGTGATCCAAGGTCTACTGCTAGCAGCAATACGTACCCAACAACCCACACAGGACATGAGTGCACAATCCCATTTCTGTTAATCCAGAAATCACATTATTCATATCATTATTTACACTGTTCATGAGTAGCTGGAAGATATGTAATCCAGCAAAAGGTGTTTCAAGATAAAAGCCAGTCTGAAGGGTTTTTCACAAAAGGTTGGGAAAGTTTGAATTCTCCTAGACTGATACATTTCATCATGTGAGCATGGCTTTTATAAACAAAACACACAAAAAAAGAACTCAAACAAGGAAACCTACACAAACAGGACTGCACTAAAAACAGTTTTACCACGTCATGGAACTGCATCCTTCCAAACATACAAATCCAGGATTCCTAACTCAATTTCACTGAATCTGCTGCCAAACTCACAGAAGGCTCAACTCAGGGAAATCAAAACAGACAGACTTGACAGTCTCTTACAATGAGTTGTGAAGTTAAAATAAAAGAGCCTTTGTAAGCCCAGACAAGTTCAGCATCTAAACACCACCTAAACTCCACCACATAAACCACATTTTCTAATTCTAGGTAAAAAAACCCACCTGTATACAGTAACACAAGACATTTGCCTATCTTACCTAAGCAGAGGTTACTAATACTATATGAAAACAAGAGAGTTAGAGGTCAAGTCTAAGACAGATGGAATATCAAAAAAAAAGATACTGTTCTTGTGATCTTGTGACATGTGCATTATAAATACCAGAGACTAGCAGGAAGGATGACAAAGCATGCACTCTTGGCTGTCTGGGCTGAGTTTGAGACTAACCATTCCCATGCACCACAACAAGGACATTTCCCAAGACCATCAGAAAAACACAGTTAAATGAAACAAACTGATAATAAAAGCAAATAGGCTCATTCCAAATAAAAGTAAGTTTCCAAATTTTGTCTTACTATATTCCCACTCTAGAACAACAGAAAAATACTCCAAATCCCTGTCCCAGCTGGAGATGAGAAAATGGTGGGGGCTGAGACTCCCTTTCATTCCGTAGCCATTACAGTTGAAGAGAGATTTAAGCATGAGGATTTCATTTGTAAAAGACCAGAATACCTTCCAGCTCAGAAACCCTTCTGTGATTAAATTTACATTAGAGTCCCAGCCTCTACCCATTAGCTTTCATGATTAAAAAAGAAAATAATATTGCAGTCTGTCTGGTTCTTTTTCATGGGCATCAGCAACATGAAGGGCCCAAGAACACATAAAAGTATTAGAAACCATCTAAACACTCATCTTTTTCTTTGTTTTCTGTAAACTAAAGAGTTCACCATTGTAATTGCTCACCGTAACCTGATAGCTAGAGAATACCCAACTCCATCTTTATTCAATTAACAATCTGGCTGAGAGTATGCTTCCTTCAAGTGCTTCTGAGGGGTGGAACTAACATCCTGCTGCACTGGATACAAGGAAGGAGAATGCCTGCCAGGCCCTGTTTAGCACTCCTCCACACCATCACAGCAGCAGAAATGCAGCACTGCGCAGAATGTACAAGGATTTCCCCTGCTTCAGAAGCTGGCACCAGAGGCTGCACCTCATCTCACTAACGACTACTCCACTGAGCAGCTCCAGGCAAAAATTCTCAAGTCAGACTGCTGAGAGTAAGCCTAAGTCACATACAATATCTGTACACTATATATTTCTACTGTTCCTCACCCTGTGACAAAAGGGCACCACTGTTCATATGGTGAAAAAAATAAACATTCATAAATAAATAAAAATCACACTAAGTCCAAGGCAAGATATCCAACTTTCTATGACAATGATCTTCAGAATGTACAGCGGTCAAGGGTGTTCTCAGTCAGAAGCTGGTATCTAATTGAGCTCTTTGTAGTGCCACGGAAAACTCCTCCTTAAAGAAACTGATAGGCAAGGAGAATCCTGCCAAGATTGCAATTTAGCCACCAATTTAATAATTTCTAAATTTGGCCTTGTTCTAGTTTGAGCATAAAAGGTAAGTAATACACAGTAACTGCTTAATAAATAACCAGGATTGGACCAAATTTTTCCTGTACCAGTCTACAGAGCACATAAAAGCCTTAGAGCCACAAAAGCTTACACACTAACAAGGTTTTGTTTAGAGCACTGGGTACTAATGAACTTCAGAAGGGAGTAAAAAAGGTAGAACCTGCAGTTTAGAATTAGGTGTATACTGTACTCCAGAAAATCCGGACCCTGTAACATTAGGTCTAGTGACAGAAAACATTCCGCATCATCAGTTCACATAAAGCCCACATCACAAGGGAACTGGGACAGTATTTGTCAGCATTTACTTTACAGAACTGATGTACTATAGCTGCATCATACAAACAGCTTATTTCAACTGTTGTAACTTTGCTTTTGTTTCAGTTTTGAAGTTCAAATTTTTGTCCTTGCTGGTTTTTTAAACCATCACATGCCCTTTTATCACAGATAATCTTGTTAGCTAACAAAAAGAATTGTAATTTGAAAACCTGATAGCAAAAGCATCATTTCCTGTAATCCAAGACATGGCTTAACCATCAACACACAAGCAGAATGACCTAAATCATTTGGACATTGTTTCATGAAAGGAATGTGTTCGCTTTTGGCTCCTCAACTGAGCCCTAATAACTTCCTTGAGAAACAAATAGTGATCAACTCGTCAAAACTGGTTGTTCACAAAATGCAGTGACACTAAATATTTTATCTCACTGCCAGTGTGCATGGACTTTTTCAGTACTAAATCAAATGGTACAATAGACCTAAAAAGCGTATTTTCCCAACAAAATTAGACTCCAAACACCTGCCATTACATTATATGCCATTCACTATCTCACAGCCAAAGCCTTCATTCAGTTGCACCTCACTTTTTTTTCTTCTAGTGCTTACAACACAAAGAATTTGTTTATAGTTTGTTTCCCAGAAACAGACACTGGAGTAAATGCTCAATTCCCATTTCACAGAAGTACTTTGATCCTTCACAGGATCTGGAGGAACTGGAGTCCTGCACTCAAACTGAGTATCTTCTTAAGCAGTGAGGTACCGAAAGCAGCAGCACAACTGGTGCTATCTCTGTCTGGCCATGGGTGCCCTTCCAAAGGGAATTTTAGGAACAGTCAGAGGCAAATTTGGTAACCCATCATAAATAATACTGTATTGTGAACTAGCAGCCTATAAAGCCCCCTTCTCAGTGGCATATCCCTACGGGAAAGGGCACACAAGCTTCCATATGGTGGTGATATATCATGAGATTTTTTTAAAAGGCATACTATAACTCGGACTTATTTACTGTTCTCTCTTCATATATGTAAACAAAGAAAAGCTTAAAAGGTTACATTCCTTCCTACTCCTTGCTATGTTATTTAAACCAAACTAAAAGTTTAGCCATATAAACATCTGTCATCTGTCCTTAATTCTTGGTACTTTCTCTTTCTTCTTCAGAAAATTAAATACGCAGATGTGTCTGACTAAATAAAATGGGCGCTGAATCATCTCATTTTTCTGCCAAAGCAACAAAAATGATGATAGCTCAGAGTAAGGGGAGAATCTTACAAAAACAGAACTACAAAAAAGTTAAACGTACTGAACACTGACCATATCCTGAACAGGCTTCCTCTGCCACCACACGTAATAAAGCACAGAGTAAACTAAAATACTATTTAGTTTTCATTTAATTCGTGAAAGCTTTAATTCATATAAGAACTCAAAGGACATCAACCAATTTATAGAAATCATATCTAGCAAGACACATATAAAAAGGTGTGCGAACACATGCTAAGGAACAAAATCAAGTTTTTCAAATATCCTTTTTACTTTTTTCCCCCAGCTCTCCAATACAAACACAAAGGTTCAAAAGGAAAATGGCTGATTCCACTATTAAGTAAATCAAGTAATGGGACATATTCAACCCTCCCTTCTTGCCAGTTCCTTTCTTCAACTTCAATCACTTGCTTTTTAACTTATCCCTCTTAATTTACCATGGTGAGGAAAAACTAGCAGCCTACTAGAACAACAGGAGACATGAGAATCATAGGAAAATTCAGGTTGGAAGGTACCTCAGGATGGCTCTAATCCAACTTCCTATTCAAAGCAGGGTCATCTCTGAGATACAACCAGGTTGATCCATCCAAGTCCTGAAAACACCCGAGACCGCACAGCCTCTTTGACCAGCTTTCTCTTACTGTCTAGGTACCCTATGGACGAAAAAATTGTTCCTAAACCCAGTCTCAACCTGTTATTGCAATTTATGCCTGGTTTTTGCCACTGTGAAAAGTCTGGCTCCATCTCCTTAACCTTCTCATAACCACTAGGAGGTTACCCCAAAGCTGGCTCTTTTCCGTGCTGAAGAAGGCAGTTTCCCCAGTCTCTCTCGCAATGTGCTTCCACCACCTAGTCATCTCAGTGGGCCTCTACTGGGCTCCCACTTACTAATGCCTTTCTCATATTACTCAAAACTGGACACAGTATTCTAGATGTAGTCTAACGAGCGGCCAACACAGCTTCAACTTCCCTTGTCTCCTGGGAAGGCACCATAACCACCCTGCAGTTAGATCTGCAGGGGGAGGCAAGCCTGCCTTCTTTTACCAGCAAACACAGGCTCCCTCACTCCACCTGAGACCTCAGTCTCCTGACAACAACCTGCCCCTTGTTCTGGGCAGCTGGGAGGTTGAAGCTCTCTTTCTCTGAAAACCCCATCACACTCTTTCTAGCATCCCTGATGCTGCGCAGTTTGCTCATCTCCTGTTGCACCTTCTTACTTGGCGACACAGCTCACACAGCATACACCTCCTGCCACTGCTCTGCTCCAGCCCCAAGGTGAGACACCAGACATCCCTGCTGCCCCATACCTTGAAAAATGCCTCCTCCTTTGGAACCCTGGTCCCTGTTGCTACCACTGTCACCAATGCCAAGGGCCACTGCTCTGCTCAGGGCCAGAGACTTTGTTCCGGCGCAGCTCGGGCACAACACCGCACCGTGCAAACCACAGCTTCCCAAAGCCGCGCTCAGGGAGCGGCGGGGCAGCCGCAGAAGGCTCCCATCACACCGGGCGAAGGAACGACAAGAATCGGAACCGCCGAGCGAGCCCCAACGGCAGGCGGCACCGCACAGCGCCTCGGGCCCCCGCGCTCCTAGAACGCCACAGCCCGCGGGTCCCGGCGCGACCCGAGAAGCGGGCGGGCAGACAACCCACCTGCGACCCGGCGCCGGCCGCCTCACAACCGTTCCTGCCAGAGCACGAAGCCGTCCGTCCCGGTCCCGACCAACGGTCAACTCACCTGGAGGGGCACCGCAGCTGCGGCTCGTCTGCGCACGCACCCTCGCCAACCACCGCCACCTGTGCAACGGTCACGCTCGCGCCCGCCGGTGACCGCACGCGACCCAGCAACGGCCGCGCTCGTGCTCACAACCGCCGCCGCACGCGACCCAGCAACGGCCGCGCTCGTGCTCACAACCGCCGCCGCACGCGACCCAGCAATGGCCGCGCTCGTGCTCACTACCGCCGCCGCACGCGCCGGAGCCGCGCCCGCCCCCATTCCGCGGGCAGGTCCCGTCCTATCGAGAGAGCTGCGGCCGCCCGCGCCCCGCCCGTGGCCGGCGTCGTGGCGACCTGACCTGGAGCCGCCAGTATCAGTACAGACGGGGGGATGGAGCGGGGAGAGCAGCCCTGGGGAGAAGGACTTGGGGGTGTTGGTGAAGGAAAAAAAGCTGGACGCGAGCCGGCACCGTGCGCTCGCAGCCCCGAAAGACGATTATATCCCGGGCTGCATCCAAAGCAGCGTGGGCAGCGGGGCTAGGGAGGTGATTCCGCCCCTGTACTCTGCCCTGGTGAGACGCCGCTTGGAGCACTGTGTCCGCCTCGAGAGTCCTCAGCACATGAAAGACATAGACCTCTTGGAACAGGTCCAGAGGAGGCCACAAAAATGATCAGGCAGCTGGAACACCTACAAAGGCTGAGAGCTGGGGTTGTTCACCCTGGAGAAGAAAGGCTCCGGGGAGACCTTATTGCAGCCTTTCAGTGCTTAGAGGGGCCTTACAGGATAGATGAAGAAAATCTTTTCAGTGGGGCATGTCACATGAAAGGGTAAAGTAATTTGGCACAAAAGAAACCCCCTTGCATTCCAGCTTGTCCTCAGGTATCAGAGGAGCTGGGGACAGCTAAGCTTGGATTCTGAGTGATGTCCAGTTTGGCACTATTGGTCTGGTGGCACTCAATATATGTAATTGCCATGGCTCCGGGTTCACTAACAGCGCTGCGCTCCCCGTTTCATTGATCTCCATGATTTCACGCAGCCAGTAAGGAGGTGGTGGCACCCAATGAGAGACTCTTTCAACTGGCAACGTGAACAGCGCAGTTTATTGAAAGCAAGAGCAGTGCAGGTTCTTAGAGATTGCTGGTGATACATACACTATCTGCAAGGCATGTGCAGGTGGACAAAATGCATTAAGTTAAAAGAAGCAGCTCTAGAGAGATTTCTGAGTTTTCTCAGAAAGTACTCACAGAGTCCAGATGTTACCCAAAGGTGTCCTGTGGGGGGTAAGACAGGCTCAGCCTGTCGACTGATCCCAGGAATCAGAGATAATCAGCAACCATATCTTCCCTGGCTTGTCCACAATGGGGTCTTCCCTAATGTGCCCTCTTCCTTATATTATTTTTCATGTTCAGGGCGGAGCTTGACTGACTCTGGTCAAACATACCTTTATTGTGATTGGTGTAAAATTCTCTCACTTTGCTTTTAAAGGTGTAGATGAAATTCAGGGCACAAGCTCAGTGATGGGTGGTTACAGTTTGGAGGCAAGTAGCCTTTGGGGTGGAGGTGTGTTTTGGTATTATAATGACATTATAATGAGCACAGTTCTCACAAAGGACAGTACTTTGTCAGCAAATGACAGACTGTTGGCCCAGGGTGGCAAATACGCAGCTTATCAGTTCCATAGTACCACAAAGCTCCCATCTCTGCAGTGATTCACAGAGCCTGGCTGTGCAAAGAGTTAATAACATCAATATGGAAAAGGTTATTACCTGTCTGGATAGGCAACTAAAAAGTTTCCAAGTGATGCACAGGAGAAATTAGCACCTCCAAAGCATAAGGCAGCAAGCAATGGCTTGGTAGGAAGAAAGACAAAAGCCCTTCTTGCTTGCGGTAATGAATGATAAATTAACAAGTTGGGGGGAAATCTTTCCGTTGAAATGATTCTAAAGGTGACTAGGGACCAAAGAGGAAAAAGAATCTGTCAGCTTCAGGCTCCATTCAGTAACTGTAACCTGAAGACATAAAGACTTAGTGAAAAATGGAGACCTTGGTTATAAATGCTGCCAGGCATTTGCCAACTTGTCAGTTGAGTCATACAGAGTAAAGGCAACCATCAGATCTAAGTGCTGCTTATTGAGTATGTTGGGGTTTTTTTCATCTCTTTCTGTTCATCTGTATCTACAAATTTCCGTATGTGCCATCTGTTCAGGATTTGTAAATAAATACTTCCTTAATTTTAGCTTAACTTTTGTTTGGAGCTACTCCAAGGAGGGCTGAGCCCTAAGGCTTTCATTTCCTTGGGTATGGCCATCCTGAAAAGCTGCACCTTACCTATGTGGGAGGTGGCCACCAAGCCCTGCATGCTCTCTTACATGCACATGGTTCTGTGTCTCTGCAGGCAACAAACTATGCTTGAGAGCTGGCAAAAGAAGCTTGTAAGGAAAAATGTGTCTTTGGGTGACCACTGGTGGCCAAGAGAGCTGTTGGGCACGTGGCAAGACAATGACTCTATTTGAAGGGTCTCGTGGGACGTGAAACAGTGATAAAAATTGAAACAATGTGGTGGAGAGGGGAGAGACTCATGACATGTGCTGCTGCAGAAGGTAAAAACTCCCTGTCCTTGACAGTGCCAGAAGTTGGCCTTAAGCTGGAGTAGTCCAAAGAAACAGAACTAGCCTTTCTGCCTTACAGCAGCTGAAATTAAAGGCCAAAAATGAGAAAACCAGAGACAGCTAAGAATGCAGATAATAAGCCAAACAGGTATCACAAGAGGCAGAGCACAGGAGGTGAATGGGACTAACAACCATAGGCAGTTGGCTGAGATGAAAGGACATAACCAGCAGAGTAGGAGCAGCTTTCCAAATCACACAGCCTGTAATTCACCCTGCAAAGATGGATACTTCTGACAGTTTGTGCAGCATCCACAAAGCAGCAGAAGACTGTTAGGTATCTGGTTTATTTTTCTAGCTGAAAGGGAGAAACTTTGTCCGTTTTCAACAGTGTAGACCAGGCATTGTATCAAATTACAGTCCAGTTAAAAATATTTTACTGAGAAAATTTTTAATTATTCCAGCAATGAACAGCCAGCAACGCCAGAGCTTCAAAGAGCAGAACAATATAAGTCTTATACAGAAATATTTGCTATGTGGTGTACCTGTGCCAAGAAGAGGATTGAGATCTTATGTGGTGGGAGATGAGGCAGTTATTGTTCTCATTAAGTTACTTCGGGTCAGGGTATCCCAGATCCTCAGGAAACAGTTGATTTAAATGTGGGGATGATGACATGTTCAGCACTAACCTCTCAGGAGAAAAATAAGAAACTTCAGCATCAGCAGATAGGCAAGGGAGGGAGCAGTGAAATAATCCCCACATGCAGTTCCCATCCCTTAAGCTCTCCGTGGAAAATATCCACAGTATTACAACGGAGTACCACACCTTTGTGCCAGGTGTTGTGCTATGCCACATGGTCAGGCAGCAGAGCCTGTCACCTTGAGTGCTCCGAGTGAGGTAGTCTGAGTTCTGCATAGCAGGTACTACAGAGAAGCCAGTAAATCCACTAGCGAGCTGAGGTGGGGAGGAAGAGATGGTATTCTGCCAGAGAAGCCGTGTTTGCTGATAGCCCAGGTAAGCAGAAGGATCATTAACCTGAGCACAGCCTGGATCAAAGCAGTTGTTTCTGTTGCTGCTCTGTGCTCTGCAGCTCTAGAAATTAATTACACTTGCATAGTGTCACCAAAGAAGTGGCAAGTGTCAGTGTGAACCAGCGTATAGTTCCTAGCTGGTTTAGGTGGACCTAGATAAGTTCTTTGAAGTATATTCACATTTTCTGAGCCTTGACAGTATGCACTTGTGACAGCCATGGGGGCTTTACTTGAGAAAGCACAGGCCTGCTTGCCCCATGCTGCGGGCAAGCAACTCGGTTGCTTCAAGGTGACCTGTACAATCACAGTCAGATACTACTCTCCTTAAGCTAACCTGCCAGCCCCACACATTTATGTCCCCAAGTCTTTTATAAAGTTAATCCACAGGCTGGATAAATCACTAAGAGTGAGCTGGACTAAGAACTGAATGCTCACCTACCACCTCCTGCATACATCTTCAGAGTATGAATGTTGGCAGGAAGTAGCTATTCTCTTTCTTCTGTTAGTTGCTAAATGGTATAATACAGTCTTGTTTCCCTTCCAAAAAGTGTCCTTTGTTCTTACGGTGAATTTATATAGATCAAGTAGTGACACTTTTGTATAGGAGAGTCTGAACATTTGAGTAGTGCAGGAGCATGGCTGGAAAAATACAATTCCTGCTCAGAAAGCATTAGCCTTTTTCCACTTCTTTCCTTCCTAAAATTTATGGTCACTTCTATCCACCTTTCATCTGCTCAAGGAAAAAAAAAGAAAAAAAAATAAATAAGAAAAGAGCCTTTTCATATGTTCTTTGCTTAAACAAAACCAGGCTTTCACATTCAAAGAGATTCATACCCTACTACCAAGATAATAGGTGAGATGCGAGTCCAAAAGTCCCCCTACTGTGTGCTTAGCATTCATGGGTGGTCAAAGCTGTAACTGAGCTACCTCACCATGGTGCAGCAAGAATTCAGAGATTTATTTTATGCAATTGGCATTCTATTTATACTTTTCAGTCCACTGTATCTCAGAGAGCATTACAGAGTATTTAATCACAATATACTGTACCTACAGCACAGTTCCACCACGGTCATTTAGCACATGAAAGGCAAAGAAGGGGAAGGAGATGGGAGAAAAAGGAAAAGAGGTGGTTTGGGTTTGAAAAATTTAGTTTTCACTTGATTGGAAAACAGTTAAGTATTCTGATCATTGTCTACCTCCGATTTCCAACTACTGTCAAAATCTTCTCATTATCTCTTCACCTCAGAATATCATTTTGTCTTGACCTTCTGAAAGATAACCCTTGCTTCCTAATACCAAAGTTGTTTACCCATGACATAAATTCTCCACTAATCTTACTGTCTTTTAACTGCCTAAATGCTTTCTAACTGCTATTTCTTAATTTTAAACTGCTGCAGTGACAACTATTTTCTTACAGAGGCTGTACTGCTGCACCTTCTGAATGTTCAGCAGCTCTACCCTTGGCTAGAAAATGTAAATACTTCTTTTTTACCTTCCATGTTGTGCACAACTCTGCATATTGGACTTCTATAGCATCCCAATCATTTCCCACTCTTTTCTAGTAATGCCAGTCCCTCCAGTTCTCTCTGTTTCCTTCTCCCGTTCTCCTCGTTAGCCCTGTGGCCAGGCCTGTCTAGCTAGCAACCACACAGCCCCAGTACCTAAAGACATGGGCTCTGTTCATGCAAACCTGAACTCTTCCTGGAGAACACCAAGTGAGAGGATTAAAAAAATATCCATGGCAGTTTCCTGTGAAATGTGTCTTTCTATTTTGGTCTGTAACGTAAACTGCAGCTCTCCAGGACAGGTAGAGCTTTCCTATCTGTGCCTTGTAGCATTGCCAATTACACTGTCAGTGACTGACAAGTAATCACTGCCTGCACAGAATATTCTTCCTACTTGACAGCTGATCACTGAAAACTGCATAACCCCAGGAATGCAGCCCAGCAGCTAACCAGCAAAATCTGGAAAAAGGAAATAAGCATTTTGAGGAAAGTTCATCTCTTTCTCAGCTGTTTCTGGAAGCAGAAACAAACAAACAAAAATTAAAATAACTGCAACTAGCCTAAAATTGTCAATCCCTCCACTCTTATTTTGGCAAGGAAAAAGTACGGTTGCTTGGCCTCTCTTTCAACCCATAGTTGTGGGCTCAAGGGTAAAGAAATAGGTAGGCTGTAGGCCTGTAGTGGTGGTTTATTTAGTGCATTTCCATCAGGGCACTTAAGCTTTTCTCCTTTTTTCTATACGAGTATTTCTCATTTCCTAGTACCAAAAATAATGGCAAATGAGTAGCTGATCTGGCACATAAAAACTTATAAAAGCCAAAATAAGGAGAATCAAAAGAAGTATGACTCACACACAAGAGATTAGAGATCATCACAGAACGAATACCATTAATGCTACTCACTTGGTGCAAGTATGCTTTTACATGTGCAGAAACTATCTCATATATATATATTACTCTTGTGAGGAACAGATTTGTCCTTGCAGCACAAAAGAATGGTGTGCTGTGTTCTCTGTTTTCTGGCCTCTTAACAGTATTAAAAGTAACACTTATTCTCAACTTTCAAGATTAAAAATTTCTCTGGGCCCTATGCAAGAGAGAAGTGCTCCTGCCCATGCTCTGTAATCACTAGCAGTTTTTCAAAAGGCTGGCTGTGTCCTACCCAGAGAAGAGCACGTTCGTGGTTCATACAATGTGGACCAAAAGCCAAGACTTTTCAACAGACTGACACATCACATTCCCCTGAATCTGGTTAGCATTCAGAGCACTAACCCTGCAAAGCTCCCTTTACCCTTCCTCTGGATATGATGAATGAGAAAGAGCGGATGATGCCAGTGCAGAGGGAGCTGCAGGCCCAGGTAGCTGCAGAGGAAGGGGACTGGCACAGCTGTGGAAGGGCAGGGAGGGTCAGGCACACAAAAAGTGCTGTTCATCCATGGGCTGCTTGATGTCTTTGAACTCAGCATTGTGTGGAAGAAGGGCAGGCTGCTTTTTTTCAATCAATGGCCAGTGATAGTATCCAATCACTGTAGCGCATTTACATTCACAGCCATGTAATAACAAAAATATTCTGTGAAGCCAAAAGTAGACAGAAAACTGACTGTTTCAACAGTTTGTGTAGCTCCCCCCTAACAGATTTTAAATCTCGGGGACTATTCACCCTGCCTGCTATTTGGCCACACCATGGGCAGCTCCAACACATGCAATTAACATCAAGAAGATGACTAGCACAAATACTGCTGCCTTCTTGCTTTCTTTTCTGCTTGACTTGCTTGTTACTTATAGTGTGCATCAACAGATATAAGGAGAGCCTTCTCACGCAGTCTAATCACCATCACAATCATCCTCACCATTATTGTAATTACAACACCCCCAAGGGGAAAAAAAAACAAAAACAAACAAACAAAACCACCAAGAAATTGTTTTTCTGGATAGAAGAAATAATCTCAATTCAGCAGCACCGTGATTTTATTATTGCACAAGAGTCAATAAAAAGATAACTTTATGGACTTAAAAAACATCACCAGCTGGAAGTATCCCAAGTAAACATAAGTTGAGACCACTCACAAGCCATTATCATTTACAGAGTAAAGGGCAGTCAAAGCATTAAATCCATCTTTTCATCTTGTTTATCCCAAAGAGGAAATTCAATATATAGCTAACTCCTGTGCATTTCATTTTCTAATAAACAAGGAACTGCTGCACTGGCTGTAAGCTGGGAGGCAGAAGCATATGGTGTTTCAAACGCAATGACGCTTGAAAGGTTTCATTTGGTGGAGATTGTTCCATACAACTGTATATGGCTGAATTTTCCAAAAAGTAACAAACAGCCAGTGAAATGAGTTTGTATTCAGATACACTTGGCCCAGCAGGCTGTGGCTTAGCCCCATAGGTAAGCTCAGATTTGACATGGGTTAAAATAAAATACTCCTTGGCGACCGGTCATAGTAACTGAAATCTTACTCTTGGAGGACTGGTTAAGAGGGTCCAGATCCAATTCTTCCACAGTCACTGCAGCTGGAACAGAGCTGGTCTGTCAGTGCCCAGCTCCATCAATCCTACGTGTCAGATCTGTCTGAGTTTTGCTAAGAAAACAGAGTAAGGGAGCCTTGAGACACACAGACATAACATAAATAAAAAAATACATTCACGTTTCCAACTGTCCACACATTCTCAAGAAAGTTGCACCTATGTTATATTACTCAGCATGTGGTTTCAATTGTAACAACAATGCACATTTGTTCAACTGCGTGCTGGCTGTGAACTGCCCCACTGGCCATGTTTAACTACGGCGTGGCCTGGGACTGCCTTTCAGGGTCAAGTATCTGGCATGTGCCTGCTACGTTATGGTCGGTATAATCTTATAGATTACCCAAGAAGCAGCCCCAGACTCTTTGATGTCATGAAGGCATATTTATATACAGTATGCATACACTGTGTATTTTTCTTAAGGTAGAAGATCCAAGAAAGAGGGTAAAAAAGAGGGGGGGGGGGGGGGAGAGAAGTAACTATCTAGATTTTTCCCTTCCCTTTGCATTTTATTTACTAAAATACATACATAATTTTTTTTCACAACTTCCCTGAAACAAAATTT
>WUAM01000287.1:83943327-83955635 GCA_024336885.1 Actenoides hombroni | reverse complement strand
GGGGAGAGAAGTATCTATCTAGATTTTTCCATTCCCTTTGCATTTGATTTACTAAAATACATACATAATTGTTTTACACTACTCTCCTGAAACAGAATTTAAGTATTTTTCACTCATTTTTACAAACAACTGCTCATGAAAGTTGTCTTGCCCTGCAGAACTGTTTGCAATGGCTATCACTGCAGGATTTTTCCAGAAATACTTGCTATCATCAAGTTCCCTGATAAAGCATTAACGTCAGTGGCTTTCAGGTTTATTTTATCCTCACAGAGGATATTGCCAACATTTTCAGTAATAGCTTCTGGAACATTATAATGGGGAGACAAAGAATACAAGTCAACAGACCTCAGTGAAAAGGCATAGCCAATGTACAACATCAGTGTAGAACTTAGCAAGTGAGGAGGACCGCGTCCCCAGCCTGCTAGGAACAGAATTTAATCCAGGTGTGCTCCACTCCTGGTTTCTGCCATTACAGACCTTTCCTAACCTAATGCTTCCTAATGAACTTTCTCCAGACACTTCATTATAAACAACCATTTAACTTACATACAATTTTTTGCAACTTGTGTTTTGAATGAGATCTTGCTGCTACGCATCTGTCTCCAGAAATCCCTTGACCTCACATTTTGGAACAGGAATCTGAAATTAAACAATGAGATGACCAACATGTGTGACAGCGTAATTAAAAACAGCATGATAATGCCTGCTCAGAAAAGAACTAGATTAAAGCTCTGCCATCCCACTCAACTGTGGTATTTCCTAAGATTTAAATGATCAAAGTTGTAACCTTCATAATGTTATAAGTTATATTATATAAAAAAAATATAATTTTACAGGGGGCATGGAAGAGAGGGTTATTCACAGAGTTAAACAGTGTGAACTAGTAGTTCAGGGCACTTTTTTTAACACTTCCAGTTCCAAAACCCAACTTCTGAACATATTTTTTTCTGATTGATGCATCACAAAAAGTCAGCATGAAAAAAATTCCTAACACAATTAGAATTTCAATGAATGAAGCCATTGAAAGTTTCATAGAAAGAAATTAAAATAAAAACAACCCAAACCTAGTTAAAGATTTTATGCCCGTTTCTATTATAAAATATTCCTGTTCTTCCTACCCCACAGGTTTTGGGGCCTCGTACGGGAGCCACAGTGGAGCCGTACACTAAAAACCACACCCCTAGTTCTCCTGGTGCCAGTTAAAGGGCTACATAGAGATGGTCACACAAATTATGATGAAGGGGCTCTGTTTTTTTATTTTGACTTAGGCCAAATATTTCCGATGAAAGACCCAGAAAAGAAGGATAGATTTAAAGGTTTAGTTGACTCTAAAAATGTTCTCTTTGTTACAAAGAGGTTGGATTTTTTCTTCAAGAGCCTGGAATGTAGAGCTCAAAGAGAATATGAGCTCTTCTTCTGCTAACATTTCTGTACTCTTGAGATTAAGAGTATAAACTTGAAATGCAATGAAATATAAACTACACCAACATGACAGATTTTATAAAAGCCAAACAACAAAAACACACCCCAGCATTTTCTTACTGCTAGATTTCTCTTCGTTTTACTCCTTTTATCTTTTCTACCCCAACCTGGCTTCTGGCAGGAACCCTTTCAGTCTCTGAAAGCTTACAGATCTCCTGGAGGGTGGGGGGCTAGGAGAGGGTGGGTGGGGAAAGAACCAAGATGAAGATTCATTATTAATGCAAACATACCCACTGGTTGGGACTACACATTACAGAGAAACCCTCTGAGCGATGGACAGTTAGTACATGCATATGGTGGGTGTTCCTGTCACCTTCTCAGGTAACTGATGATAACAGGGCACTCAAATTGCTCTTGCACTGGGTGAAGTGGCTGGTGGCAGGGTTAATATCCAGCCAGGATTAAAAATTAATGACTAGTGATTATAAGACTCTAACTCTTTCTGTTATTCCTATTGCTTTAACAGATGAAAACAGTAGATATAAATTAACAGGTCTTGGCATGTCCAGCAGCACTGTTGTTCAGCCAAGCAGACAGAGTTTTAAATACTCCAGAGCTCTGTCCATAGTTTTTTTATTTTCTAGGTGGCTCTTTACGCACCACAGCCAGGCACTGCTGTGTCTGAGTTTAAACAGGAGCCGTTGCACACTCAGCAGTTCTAAAAGTCAGGCTTGTTTTTAAGTACCCAAAAAAGGATCGAGGAGATGTAGTTTGGACCAGTATATTTTTCAATCCTGACTTAAATATCCATACAGACAAACAAAAGGGAAACAATGGGAAGAACTTCTTGGGGAGAATTATGTTACTGCTTTTGAAGTTGGAAGAGAGATTGATGACACAAGCAACTGAGGATGTGGTTCTGCATTGCATGTCTTGCAACTGGCAAACCCATTTTAAGACACTTCCACCCCAGGTATGCCAAGACACTCCTGAGAGATTGTTGCTTCCTTAGTTGTAGCAAATCAAGTGGGTTTATGATTGGCTCAGGTAATATGCTTTCGGTTTTATTCTTTTTCTGTCTTTTAAACCACATTATTTCAAAGGTGAGGATATGAGTGGGGAATTGTAATATCTGAAGCCACCACAAGACAGTACTGCTTCCCAATGGGTAGTCCACTCACATGATTCCTACCATATTCCCACACACCCACTGTTGATTTTGTATTTTCAGTAGCAACAGTAACTCCACAAGAAAAAAAAAAATTAGACAGCGGAACATTTTTAGCTTGGCTTTAACTGATCTTATATCTTTACAGGACTGAAGTTCAACTGACAAAATTGAGGGGACACATACTACCGTCAAGACACAGAAATGAGTGAAAAGGGTCAGGGATTCAGAAAGCAGCTCAGTGAATTTTTATTGTAGATTTCCAGCCTCACTGAGGAAGCCCCATTTGTGGTGACATGCCATGACAAAGAATACAGACAGATGTTTACTAATCTTCGAGGATCAGACTATTTGGGCCATCCAGCCAAGAGAGCTTTTATAAGCACTTTGAAGAGCAGCCATGAGGAGTCAGCAAAAGTCACAACCTCTGGAAATGACATAAATCGCATCTTCATGTCATATAATCATCTCAGTCCATCCAACATGCAAAGACACTTCCGAGAAGCAAAGGAAAGAAATAGATGGATCTAATGGTTGACAGGCCTGGTCCAGAGCCTGTAAAACTGGCAGATGTTTCCCTACTGTGAGGAAAAAAAAAAAAATCAAGTACCTGGGAAAAGTAAATATTGTGATTTGTCTGTTTACTAACTGCACTAGTCCATGGGTAATGCTTTTCTTGTGCATATCAGCACCACTAACAAAACAGTTTACATGTTCTGTAGCAAAAACTGACAAGAAGTAATGGGGGCACTGTGATGTGGCAAGAAGTGTTTACAGCATCTCAAACAAAGAAGAGAGCATGAAAGATTATCAACTGAACCTTGCATCTTTTCCCCATGCACTCTTACAGCCTCTACAATAAATCAACACTATACTCAGCCATGTCCATCCCAACATAAAGCCAAGATAATCTTAAGGAAGACTACACAACACCTATCTGTCTCAAAACTAGAAGACCTTATTATACTTTTTCATCCATACAATATATTAGCTAAGCATCTGCTCACAGAATTGGTCACTAAAGCTTAAGCTGGGGTTTGTTATTTAACATGTTGTGTAATAGCTCCGCATTTCATCGTCCAGGCAGTTACAGAGCTTTGAGTGGGTTTGTTTTTATCTTTTAACTTCCCAAGTAGTAAATTAGGAGTGATCATTCTAGAAAAACAAAGTGCACGAAAACTTAATCTGTCAGCTTCTAAAAAAATAATAAGACAATGGATCCATCACAATGTTTCATTTGCTAAATACCACTTACACCCTTCCAGTGCAACGGTGGCTCAGAGCAGTGGCTGAAAGCAAAGCAACTGCCTTCCTGCTATGAAATCTCTGACTGGCGGGCCAAAGGATTTCTTTTCCTTGGTCAGGTGCCAACTGACCAGTTGCAGTTTGCAGCATGTGCTCTCTGTTTGCATGTGTCGCATGGACCTTGAAATTATCCTCTCAGTGAAGAGACAGGCAGATCATAAATTTATTGATTCAAGCCAAATTACATTTTTCCAAATTAGAAATTTACTATGATGTAGCTTTTAAACTGCAGCACTGCTGTAGATACTAATGATACTGCCTCAGCTCATTTAAAGCCACACGTATATTAACAACTCCTAAATATAGTGTGCACCTCCAGCTTTTCCTCTGAATTTTTTTTCACATTTAGTCTCTTGATAAAAAGACTGTTTTCTGGCTGCACAGCACATGAGGTGTTTGTTCAACAGCCTCATCTGATGGCGCAGCAACTCCCCTTTCTGTTAGTGTGGTGTCTTTCTTTTACACATGATAATGACAAATCTTCTCACTTTTAGGGTTTCTGTTATTGAATATCAATTATGTTTTAAAAAGTCACTGCTAATTTAGAAATGATAGAGCAGGTACATAATCTGACTGCTTGGGGCCTCCGTTTCCCTTTAGTAAGTTAAGAATTGTCTGAAGAGAATTTGCAAAACAGCAATTTTATTTTTACGGTGACCCTCATGGCAAAATCCAACAATCACCTTCCCTGGTTTTGGCACGTGAGCCTCTAGACCATAGCTATCCCTATAACCCCCCCCACTACTGTGACATCCCAAGGCTTTATATCATAACAATAATCTGAATTTGCCCACTGATCTAAGGTTAATGGACTTGCTGAGCACAGAAAACATGTAGAAGTTACATTTTTCTTTAGTGATCATTTTGAGCATGGTTGATTTTTCTGCTTGAAAACTACAAGGCAAACATTTCCTCTTATCTTAGGAGGAAAAAAAATACCACAATTCCATAGCCTTTTAAGCGTAAAACCTAATCAGATGAGATAGTAATTACAGAGTATCTGAGCACCCTTCCTCTGAAAGGAGATGATGCAATTATACTGAGAGAGAAAAAATGTATTTTATTTGAATAAAACTCTCACAGGTAGTAATATTTCACTTAGGTCATAATCTGTGATTTCAGAGTGAATGCCCAGTCTGTTTAAATAGTGAAATAAGAATTCACCTTCAATAAAAGCTGAACCAGTTCCACTAGAAACTGACTCCAGAATTATTATCCTATGATATTTATAACAATACAGTACTCTTCTGTACTAAATACCATGCTATTGTAATATGCACAGATTTCTCACTCCTGTAATTAGGAAGCATCCTTAATTTCATGTTTCATTGCTGACATGGATCCTTTTACAGTATTTTATTTTGGACCATATCTATTTTTGTGGAAATGGCAATTCAAGCACTAGAATTGGTTAAAACACTGTTTTTTCCTTTTTTGAAAATTATAAAGAAATAAAACCAACCCTTTTAGACCTGCTGTTCTCACAGTGACCAAGGAGGATATTTCAGGTTTCTCAATCTACTTTTTAGAATTCTTTAAGTCACACCCCTGAAAGTTTTCTTATGTTTTGCATATAGTTCATAAAAACTTTTTTCCCAGATGCCTGTTCAAAGATTAAATTTGATTTGTTTCAGACAAAGTAAAAACCATCAACAAAACAGAATACTACTGTTTGACATTAAACTGCCATTCTAGTACACTATTTTCACTGACATGTGCTCAGTACACTTTTAACTACTTCAGATTCATAGTCTAATCAGGATCAAACAACTATTCTCCAGATAGAGGGAGGAGTGACTATGTGACAAGGCTCAAGTGCTAACTCTGCTTGCTTCTCCAGGTCTCTAAAAAGGTAAAAATAGATATAAAATACCTATTACTGCTCCACCTCTCAGACAAATATCTACAAGGCTGCGCCACTGATAAATAATCAGTAAGTAACCATGAGGAACAGGAGATTCCTGAGGTTTCTGTCAAATAGACTTGAAGAGAATGACAACTTACTTGTTCCTTTATAGTTTTCTAGGCACATAGTTGAAGGTTGACATTTGACAGAGTTGCTATTCTTAAATTTTGTGTTTATGACATTTTTAAGAACCTGCACAGGAAGCTCTCTCATCTGGGCAACTGAAAATCTTTTCATTCTCACAGATACAAGAGAAAAGCACATATATATGACACGTAAGAATGCAGCAGTGAGTCCCACATGATGATGTTGTTTGGTTTTTTTACTCTACCGTAGAAAATTTCCTCTAGTCTTTTTGGGCACAGCAGCAGAGTAGATTACTTACTGCTCAAAAAGAATGCAGTAGCACCCAGGCAGTCTTCGGTACATAACACAATACCAAGAAAGAGACAAGCAGATTGGCCTTTCAAATACATGGAATATATAATGCTGACAGAACTGTTACTAGCAAAATCTTTTTCTCCCTTAGCAGAAGTTACGGGTGGTCTTTCAGGAAGAAAAAAAAAAGATTAAGAAAACCTTGGCTGCAGCCTGCTCGCTAGCAAACGCAAAACCAAATATCTGGCACCAGGTGTGAAAGGAGTGAGGCACCCTGACCTCACGGTCATTAGAGTTTTGCAAGATTTCCAACTCAAGTAAGATTTCCCAGCTCACACCTCCTTCATCAGCCCTCATCACACTGGCTGAAATTATCTTGGCAGTGGGGATAATTATTCATCAGTTACAGTAAGTGTTACAGACGTATCTGAGTCAAACGCAGCACACGGGCTGGATAGATGGCTTTGAGAACTCCCACTGTGTTCTGGTGAAAACTCTCCTCTGGAGAGGCTGGGGGCTGTGCCTGAAGCCAGCAAAAAAATGCTCCTTTGTGTTTATCTTGAAAGGATGCTTACTACAGCCATATGATTTACCATTAATCTGAATCATCTTCTAGATAACTCCGGGAGGTGGACTCATGCAAAGGCTTTAAAGTTCTCATTTTCTTAAGAAATAATCTAAGCCACAGATCTGTAAGTATATCCTCATTAGTCCCCACCCAGAAGATATAAGGTTGATCTCCAGCTCCCATGTCAGTAACAATTTATTTTCTTGTCTAGCCAGGCTTTTTTTCATTCCTCTTTGTATCAAATGTCACTTCAGCTCGCCATCTAGGTCCCTGTCCTTCATACAGATAGCACATAGTCAGGAAATATTTACTTTGCCATACACCATCATGATCCTGGGATGAAGTATTGAATGACGGGCTTTCATCTGGATATAATTTATTCATTATATCACTACTTCATATTGAAGAAAACGCACCAGTGTGAAGGTATGAACGGAAAATACATTTTGGCTATTGAATAACCAGGAAATTATTAAAGTTAAAAGCTCTTGAGTCAGACAGAGTAGCATCATATTATTAGAATAATATGTTAATGTTTCAGTCATGCAACCTCTGTGGGTCTTTTGGAACACCTGTGGAAATAAGTATTGTACTCTTATAATGCTAACAAATATGCAGGACCTAGTCAGTTTAATTGCTCAAATTATCAATATGACAGTTTTATGAGCTAATAAAGCACATTCTGCTAAAAATATAATAAATACCTTGTACAAAATACTACATTGAATCTATTTTCAACAACTCTTCTCTTTCTTTCTCACCTCTATTTTCCTGTTTGCATTCAATACAGCTGCTACTCAGAAGACCCCTGATGCTGCTTGCAGTGGGATGGAAACTGTGAGCAAATCATCTACCATACAATGGAGAGTCCATCTTTAAAAATAAAAGATACTGCAGAATAGAATTAACTCTTTCCAAGGAAAACCTGTCAACAGCTCCCATTCTCTCTTTCAGCACAGAGAAAGAGGCACCATTTCTTGCTATCTCCCTTTCCCTTTGTTAGGCCAGATCTGTGTTGCCAGATGTCACCACGCTTCAACTTCACCTACTGGCTCTTCACTTTTACTGCCTTCTCCGGGTGTTTTGTCATTGATAACAGAGTCTGGCAAACAATTTTCCTTACCTAGTATTAATAGCCTTGCTTTTACATCCATAATTGTGTCATAAAAGTGAAAGAGGGTGAAGTTGTATAATGTCTAAAGATGGGCCTGAGTGGCAAAACCTGCACACTAAGTGAAAATTTTCCCAACTTGGGAGGTGTAGAGTTTCTAGCTCTACACAACATTTTCCCTGTTCTGAACGGTTACATGTTCTGCTACTTTCTTGTGAAGAAAGAGGTGTGAATATATTAAGACAGTTTCATTTTTAGTTTCCAATCACAGAAAAAAAGTGGAGCCATAAGAAGCAGGAAGGTTAAGAAGTGATAGTTTAAACATTTAGCTCAGGAGCACAGAAAAGGCCAGAAGACAAATACGTCATTTTATTAATGAATTCATTATATATTTTTCATTTTGAAAACTGATTGCCCACATCAGTAAGGCATAGCTGATTACCAAATGAAGGTGTATGAATTAGAATCATTCAGTATTCCCGAAGCTGAAGAATTTATTACCAAGTAAATGGCTGAGTAGATCTAAGTGATGAAAAGAGGCAAGTCATTGAAAATAAAATGCAAACTCCAGCCTAATTTAGTGACAAGCTCAGAAAGAATTTATGACCCTCACAATACACTGCCCCCAAAAAATAATTAAAAAAATACTTCACACTCTTAAAACCAAATTTACAGCTATGTCAGTATCAAATTTACAGTATATATACTACTATTAAAGTAGAAAAGTAAGGCATATATGCAATGTAAGAGTGTAAAATATTTTTATTCAGATTTATCCAAACATAATCACACATCTTTATCTTTCTGTTTATTTCAATAGTTCTGCATTACCATAGTAATTCAGAAACTGCTCACTCCTCCTTGTGATGTTCTAAAGTAGCCAAACTCACCAGCTGATTACCCTATAGAATTTTGGTCCAACGTAAAAATTCACCATCCCAAAAGAAGCTCTCTTAGGAACCTTCTAGTGATGGTTCAGGACATTAGGAGCTCCAACTCTCTGGTCCACCCCTCTGACAGATATGCCATCCAGAGCAGGAAGAGAAGAAGGGAACCTACATTAGTGCACAGCCAAAATATTCACTTGAAATTGTCAACACAGCTGATTGCACTTTTTTTTTTTGCACTGGATCTCACCTGGCTATGAAGTGGAGCAGCTGACTCTTCTTGCTCCATTCAGGTGGGCACCCTTTGGCAGAAAAATGCAGCAGACAGCTGGAGATGGCCCTTTTTTAAAGTGCTGCAGCTAGATCTATTGGAGATCTTGTCTGAATGCTTAAAAAGAAAGAAAAATTGGCAACTTTTTAATACTAACAGCAATGTAAAATAAAATAATCACTCAATAAGCAGCCCAGGGTACTTTCCCCAGTTTGGCACTAACAAATGTAGTATAAGATACCAATAAAAAGCAAGAAAAACAAGATAAACACAGTGAAAAAACACTCTTGGTTATGTAACATGGATGCTAACATATGAAAAGCTGGCAAGCCTGAATTACAAGAAAAACATGTCCTACTTAATAGTATGGTTCAACAGCTGACACATATATATGTACACACACCTATAACCTTCTGATTATACAGAGAAATACAGGCTGTTTTTCTAAACAGTGAAGTCTGTAGCTAAGACTAATGCAGCAATTACAAGAAAAGGGAAGTTCTTGTTCATTCAGAAAAGATGATGGTATTTTACAGTAGATGTCCTATAAATTTGCTTCCTAAATTCTGTTGTGAGAGTCTTCTGCAGAGAATTTAGACTCAACAGCAAATGCCCTCTGTGGTAGAAATTTAAAAATTATTTCATAACTATGATCTATATCACACTAATTTTAATGAGTCATACTTCATTAATGAACATTATTTTCTGAGCTTTTCCCCAGAGCTGATGGGATGCTTAAGCAGCATAAGTGGCATTTTATAGCCACTTTGCATTATTTTGAGGAGACTGAGGCAATAGCCACTAACATCCAGTACCTTTGTATTCACCTACACATACCAAAACTAGTCTGAAATTGATTGGACAGCATGCATAAAAGGGATTCTGCAGCATCCACAAAGATTTATTTATGGAAGTTTTGCACTTATTTACAGGCTGAATACAGAGATGCAGGAGTCTCAGGAGGAATGTATATTAAAAAAAAAGAATTAGCTCAAGGAACCAAAACTTGAAACAATAACTTCCTAAAAAAAGAAAAAATACTTCCTAAACAAACAATTCAGAGAACCTTGCAACTAACCTAATATCAACAGGTAAGCGACCATCACTTTTGAAGCCAAACAACTTTCACCTCCTTAATATGGTTTTGAAATAAAAAGTTCCTGTGCAAATCATACTTGTGGTGACAACAACGTTGGATCTCTTGAGCTGTGAATCATTTTCCATTCACATAAAATCATCTTACACCTCCTGCTTTGTTTACCTGATAGAAATCTCTAAGGAACTATGAACACCAAGTCATTTTGATGAACATTAATATTATTATAAATAACTGGAACAAGAGATATGTGTATATATATAGGGTATACATGTGTAGATACAGATAGATATGAAGATACTACCTTGTGAGTGGGTTGGGGTTTTTTTCCTAATGAGAAAACCAGGCTGTCCACATAGCAGACTCAGGAATAATGTTTATTGAAGAATGCTATGAAATGAAATGATGCCACTTAGAAAAAACACTTCCATCCCCACTATATTATCTAATTAACAATTACATTATTTTGAGCATCTTCAAGTCATACGCAAAATCAACCATTTGACAAGAGATTTAAACGTAAACACGGTATCTATTTAACAGAAATTCTTTGTGTTGGGCTCCAGTGTGGTGTTATTTTTCCTTCCTTTTGTACAAATGTTAAAATAATCATGTAAAAGAATTCCCGTACCATGTCTTCAGATCTTTCAGAGGATGATTCACTCTATTCATTTTCTCTAGGCACAGCGCTGCTTCACTTAAACTGAACATACCTTTTATATATTTAATGTGGATTCAGACCAATATATAGAGACTGAATGACTCTTTGCTAATAATGCCAACAGACTGAAACAAAATACACATGTAGGAAAGAAACCATGGGTGAGAGGAAAGTGCTTGGCAGAAGGAAAGAAGCTTTTGGTGATTTGGTGGTATGTGAAAGAAACTGGGCAGCCTCCCACTGAATTACATCTTTCCATCTGCCCTGTCCCCACTCATCATCATACAGGGCCCATACACTCCTCCCTTGAGTAAATCATTTGGAGAGCAGAAGGAAAAAATGCAGTAGCTCAGTCAGTACTATTCAAGGGTTGGGGAGCAGGAAGTTGGCTTGCAAAACTGTGACACCATCTATAGAGAGAATACTTCTATGTATGGAAGGGATCCACGTCACCCATGAACAAATCCTCTCTCCCCAAGCACGGCAGGATTTCAACAGGACATGTAGCAAGCTACCCCCAAGTATATGATGAAGGTCCACAAGACTTCTGGTGAGAGTTAATCCTTCCACGAGTACCATTCTGTCACTGCCAGTCTTTTGTATTCTTAAGAGACTCACAGGCAACACAGCTGGCAATGAAAATCACAGAGCTTCGCATCGCTTTGGTGTTGCCATCAGTCATTGTCCTCCTCTGAAGCTGTTTTAAAGCTGTCAGCAGGCCTGTACAGTAACTGAAGCGTACGGAGATGAAGTGGGTGAACAAGGAATAGCTGAGCTTTAACTTGAAACGCAGATGCGTCTGCGCTGGGGGCTATTTTAGTTTATCTAATCTACACTAATTGCACGTGCTACAGACACAGCAAATCTGTGCCTCATGTAATTCATCACACTCCAAGATTACATGTGAGACTCCCACGGCAATTGAAGGAGATGCAGTGACAAGGTTGGTGGAGGTACAGATGATTTGTTCAATACGTGAAAAGCACACCAAATCATCTTTGCCAGCTGCCAGTTCCTAGTTTTTACATCCTTTTTAACCACATCACCTTCCTGTTCCATGAAAATCATTCAGCTAATTGTAGATACCACCTCATCCTACTATCACTACAGCTGTATCAGGAAGATAGTATTATTTCTTTGCAAACAAGAACAACTTTGAGGAGAAGAAAAGGGACAAATAAAACCCCAGACTAGTAGTGAGCTGGATGATGACAGAATTGCCTCAGATCTCTGGATGACAAACCTCACTCCTCATGCACACACTTACTGTGGCCCATAACCACCCCAGCCCAGGTTTTAGAAATTCAATAAAAGGAACAGGACAGCATCTGGCCAGTAAGGCTCCATCTGACATTTCAGAATGAAGTTCAAACTCAGTGTGTTACACAACCCTTTCTAGAAAGCTTTCCTTCAGAACAGGGGTTCTTATTAAAAATGTCACATCTAGAAAAACTCAGGGAGAGAAAGAGCTCTCTGCTGTGAACAAAAATTTGCCTTTACTTACCCCCCCCCCCCCCCCCCCCCCCGCGCCCTCC
>WUAM01000287.1:83884945-83943315 GCA_024336885.1 Actenoides hombroni | reverse complement strand
GCTGGTCTTCAGACAAGGGGGTTTTTTTAAAAATGTAAACTCAATGAAAAAAAGGCGGGAAGAGAAACACTCCTGTTGTAGAAAAAAATGTTTCTTTTTCCCCCCCCCCCCCCCCCCCCCCAATAGTGAGGCTACAAACAAACTTGAAACAGAGACAAAAAGAGGGAAGAACTTTGCTTCTGCTAGGTATTAAATCAGAGACATCACGAATGGAAATGTCTCAAAATGTTCATTGATTTATTTTTGCAGCTCTCCCAAGTGTCTTCACACCTTTATTTGTGAACCAGATACTTATATAACACTCTGAAATTCATCAGAGACCAGTCTGAAATATTGTCACAAGGCAGCCAAACTGAGTTGAAATGCCTCGCTACGATTCAAATGTACATGCTGCACAGGAACAACTAGCAGGCTTTACAGGGGGGCTGAATAAAGCTGCCAAAGAAAATAGAATTTAACAGCCAGAAGTATGTGAAAATAACCCCCAGATTTGTACATTTTATCTCTACTGGGGAAACATTTTCCTTTCCTTTCTTTCTTAATTCAATTTATATTCATTTCCATTGTACTTTAGAAAGTCATTTTGCAGCAAATCATTATTATTTCTATCAAGTTTTAGACAGACTTACTTTTACTCCATTAAATCATGCAGCAAGAGCACTAACGTGAACCAAGGGACTTCAGCAATTCTATCTCTTAGTTCAAGCAGCCAATGTCTCACCTCTTACAAAACACTCTAGCATCTCTTGGTTTGTCGTTCTCTGTCTGTGATCACTGATACAGTTTCCACCATACAGACTATGTCAGTACCACTGGACTTGTGGTATTCTTCACCTGCAAGGACTTGCTTGTACTGTATTTCAAACAGGTTTTCTAGGAGCACTCCTAGGTAGAACACAATTGCCTGAATAATGAGGGAAATCCAACACAATGGGAACAGGAACACCAGTGAAAACCAGGTGTTTAATATTGAGAAGAAAGCATGCAGAAATGTTCTTATATTCCCCAGAACCTAATTACTGTACAGGGCAAGTTTGGAGACAGGTATTTATAGCTGTGGTTACTGTTGTTGCTGATAGTCAACAGTCACATTTAAGAAATGCTTTATGTGATTCCACCTTCTCCACAAAGAAGAGGACCACAATTTAAGGACCCACTTCCTTTATCCTGTCGTGCCATACTACTTTCTCTCTATTGTAGAAAGTGTCCACTGTATCTGCCAGTTCAACAGAGAATAAATCTAGTCTTCCTCTTTACCTCCTCTTCATTGGCATATCAAAATCCTCCTGGATTCACCTATAATTATTTTTTTTCCCCCACCATCGTCACAAAAAAGGCCACCATCCCCTAATTTCTTACCCACAACACAGTCTTAACATTATTTCTATGAGTAAATGAGAAGATTCACAGTGAACTCTACTCTTAGTTTCAGCTGGGGACCGCTTCTCCATGATCATTATAGACTGAAACCAAGAGAGACCACCTCCTGAGCCTAGAAGAAAAAATTTTAAAAAAATCATTAGAATGACAAAACAAAAAAATCACCATACACACACTGTTGCATCGTAAGAGTTCTTGTAGTCATGTCCAGATGACTAATAATTATACCTAAATATTGAATACGGTTACTTATTGTCTTCTGTCAGTGGTGAGGCCTCTTTCCTGGACTGGCAAATGCTTTTATGCTTTTAGAACCTGAAGCTCTAAAATTACCCCCTTTTGCTAATAACACTGGCAAGTGAGCAAAGAATTACAGTCCCACTTTATTTCACTAAGGCTGTACTAACTGGCTAGAGGACTTTATAAAATCCCTCAGTACCTCAAGCAATCATCTATGCTTGTCACTGCCCTTGAAGAGCTTCCAGTGCCCATGACAGAGGAGTCAAACACTGCCTCATTGATGCACAGTCCTGGCTCACAACCTCTAATCAGCTCTCAGAGACATGATCAAAATTTACAAAGGAAATCCCTGCACCAACCAGACCGCCAAAAATTTCTGTTAGCGTTACAAAAAGCCCCGAAAATGGTTATCCCTGGCTCCTGAAAATTAACCACAGCTGTTGCTAAAAACGAGTCCAATTCCACAGGAAACCCACAGAACTGGCAACTTCAAAATGGTAACACGCTTCCCTTAGCAACTTTTAATCACAATCCCTCAAGCAATGTGGAGCCAAAGCAGATGCATCATCCATTCTGCAAGCAAACCTCATCGTAGTTCACTTTGCTGGCCTCCTCCACTGTTTCTCACTCACAGGCCTCTCCAGCATGCCGTGGTCAAAAACGGACTCAACAAAACCTTCCAATGTGATTTACAAGAAAAGCACAGTTCAGCATACTTCAGGTACACAGCTCATGAATAAATGTACAGCAGTTTATACACAAATACCCACCATTTTCCCAGAAACCTGGGGCCAAATTCTGAAGTAACTGGAACCTTATGCAACTGTAGACTCTACTGGGAACAAGTAGGTGTTATGTCAATTATCCCTGATTCTCTCAGTGAAATACCCCCAAGCTGCGATTGCACTATGACAACTTTTTACAGCTGACACAAAAGATCTTACACACAACATAACCAGGCAGAAGATGCTCATCAGTGTTATAGGGCAGCATTCTGTGCAATCAAAGGGAAGTAAAAATGGCCAAGGTTTCTTCCAATACAGAAAATCCCAATGACTCTTGTCTCCAAGGAGTATTTAACAACTTGCAGAAGTTAGAGCAGGCATAAGACTACCCTAATATAGGCCAAGTAAAGGGCTCAGTGCGTGGCTGTGAAAAAGCTTGCTTAATAAAAACCTCTGTTATCCAAGATGTTCATTTCTTATAAGAGAATTTGCTCATTCTTTGCAAAAATAAGAGAAGTCTTTGCTTCATAGTTACAAAAGCAAGTGAAACTACCTACACTCTACAAAATTACAGCATGCCTTCCTTCAGCACTGAACAGGATTTCTGTCTAAATTCTACACAAACTCCTACATCCCATTACGTTTTCTAAAGGAAAAAATTACCTGCAGCAGCTGTTGCACTGTCCTTGGCTTGCCAATTGCTGAAAAGTAATTAGAACTCCTAATTTTTTAACATGCATGTACAGCATTTTGTTCCTTTAGTAGTCAGAAAAAAAGCTGAACCCATGCCTCCTTCTGCTGACTACAAGAGCAGCATCAAGGCATTCAGGATTTTCTGAGACACAAATGACATTGTCTCTCAATAAGTTCATAGTGTTCTTTGGGCTCTAAAAATCTATCCATTAATCACAATTGATTATATTTACACTTAGCCAGTTGTTTTGACTACAGATGATGGAGCATAACAAATAAACCTATGGGCCAGTAAGATGTAGCACATTTAATTTACATTACTTGTGTGAGTTTAAGGGCAATTTCTACACCCTTTAGTTTCATAACATGAATCTTCAAAGGTCAGAAGCAGTGGGAATTCAGCTTGAAAGGCTATTTCCTGAGCACATGTAAAGATAAGTCTTTAATATTGTTTTGCCTATTTATCAGTTTGCTGAAGACATTTTTAGAGCATTTCACATACCCATAATTCAGAAAGAAAAGCTCCCTACTTACAGCTGAAACCATGTCAAACGTCTTGAAAATATTTAGGGAAAATTTTCACACAGGCAGCACCAAATTCTAACATCAACTAGTTATATTGCCTTCAGAGACCATCCCAGCTTCACAAATGAAGAGGTATCATAGTTGTACCTGCTTTGACATTTAACTAACATGTAGCTAGCCATATGCCCTTGGCGGGTATGTGGATATTTGATAGACAATTTAGCATTGGTAGCTGCTCCAGATGCTTTTAGTCAGGCTAGCAGCACAGAAGTACGTATGCATATGACATAATCAGTCTGGGACAATATTTAAAGTACAGTTTTTACTTGTTCTTAAAACCAGATGCTATAATATACAGATGTATTTGCAGCCTTCAGGTGCTGGCACATGTACTAGCTGGACTTTCTGCACACAGACAAGCACTGGAAATGTTGCTTTAGTAGAAGAAACTCTTCCCGCCTGCTCTGGGATTTTTTGGGATTACAGTTCTAGAGAGATTACCTCATTTTTAGGTATCACCTAATTTGAAACAATCATGGCAGACATCTTTCCATTATCTATTATATAGATTATATAGTTGGAGGTATTTCACTGAGAGAATCAGGGATAATTGACGTAACACCTGCTTGTTCTCACTAGAGATATATCTCACTATCCATTAAAGTTTGCCAGCTCTTTCTAGGATTAATAGACAATAAAGGGAATAGTTGCACCATGCTTCCCAAAAGCAAAAATATTAATCCATGATAGAGCCCTGTGATGTTCTGTTATGCAGTGCTTGAGGGACCTGGGCAAATAATCTTTCACGGATGGACATACAGACATTGGAACAAACTGATAACTAAAAGGCTTGAAATATCAGTCTTCTTTGTATTTAAAAATAAAAATTACTAACTTTTAGCAAAAGCATCTATTTTTTCCACACTTCCATTATTTAAGTATTTCAACTCAACATCAAAAAGACTAAAAATAAAACACAGACCAAAACCAATCTCAGGTGTAATTATATGAAGCAGCCTGAAGAGATAAGATAGTGTCCAATTTAGTCCATGAGTAAGGATCCTGGTCCTGTTTTTTTACTAGAATCCCTGTTGTTACACAATCAATCATCTGTAGAACTTTTTCCAGGTGGCTTGAAATAAACTGGGCTCAAATACAGCATATCAGACGAAACAATAAAGTCCATTCTCTTGTGATTTCTTTCATGAAATTACAGACAAGCTTATGGTGAAAAGGAGGTTGAAGGGAAACAGTTAAGGCAAATTTAAACACTTACATATTACCTTATGCTTTCTCCTAGCACCATGTAAGCTGAATATAACCGGAACCTGAATTACAAGTCAGGACAATGTTTACCAAAATTTTGTCTTACATGCTAAATATTTCCACATCACTACCAACTTGACCCAAACAAAAATATCAGGCTCAGCATGGTCCCATTTTTCAGCAGCTCAGCATCTGATCCATGAGTCCGAACTTCTGAAAAACCAAACAATAATTTACAACTAATTTTGTGTATCAAAGACACAGACACCCAACTAAAATGTTGGTTACATAAAAAGAAATACACAAATTTTTTTGTGAATTATTATGCAACAATAAAAAGCTCACTTCTGAAAGAGGAAAGATCGAAATGCAGTCAAACAAAGCAAGACTCTTTCTATTACTTCGAGTACTCTTCAGATTAGCCCCCGATTTATTTACCAGCATCTATTTACGAAGACCCTCAGGGTGCCAACTGACTCATTAAATTAAATAAAGACCAGGAAAAAAATATCCTCGTGCTTCTCATTTCCTCCATGTTGAAGAAACATATTATCTTAAACAAAATAATTACTTGGTGAGTACAACTATTGATTTCTAAAGAGTAATGTCTGGTTTTGGACATTTTTCTGCATCTTCTGCCAAGCCCCATGGAGATATTTTATATAAGATATTATTCAAAAGCTGTAAGTCTGCTAAATTAAACAGGGGGCTCTGGGGTCTTAGAAAATTTAAGTGTGGTGAAATCAGAGACTTTTACCTATGCAACTTAGTGAAAATAAGCAGCTACAAAGCACACTGCACTTCATTGTTTTGAGTTCTTCAGCCCATTACTAAATGAGCCAGCACTCGGTTTACAGCTTCTTTCCACAGATTTCATATTTCTCATCTTATTTTCAGCACTGGTTAGAACTGGAACCTTTTTCTGTCCCTTTTTCAAATGAGGGCTAAGAATACATTTCCTCCTAGCATGTTATTAATATTCCTGCTTTGGTCGATGATAGTCAGTTGTTTTTCTATGTCACTTTGAAGTTAAGTTCCACTCATTAGTTTTTGTTCTGCTTTCACCTCAAAGAAACTCCAGATACTTGAAAAGTTATTTGAGATAATGATATTTAGGTGAATCATTTGTTCACCTTACTTGTTCTTTTTGGTCTTTAATACACACAGAAACCTCTGTGGTTAGAGTTGTTCAGGGCATAGTTCAGTGAAGCAATCCAATCTTCTTACTTCTGGAAGTAGTTCAGCCAGGCTCTGTGCTGATTTCATAGCCAATTAGAGAGACATTTCCTAACAAGTATCTCAGTCATCCCATTCCCAACTAGTTAATATTTTATTCCAGTTCTTCTTGAAAGTTCTCCCTGGCTGGAATATCACATTTACTAATACAGATACTTTACAATAGTTGTAAAAGATGTCAGAAGAGGGCATCTTCTCCACAGCCTTTCAGTTTTTCAAAGACATGGTATCCTCTGGGCATTTAAAATAATTATAATACAATGTTTCTTTCACACTTCTTTTGGTGGGGGAAAAAGCCAACCAACCAAACAAACAGAAAGAAAAAAAACAACAACAACCAACCAAAAACCTAAATAAACACAAAACACCAAACAAACAAAAAAACCCAACAAAAATCAAAAAGCAAACAAACCAAACAAAAAATGTACACATCCCAAATAACTCTCTCCTCTCGTGCATATTAGTTCAAGGCTTAAATTCATCACTTAAATCCCACTTAAGACCTCAGATTGGGGTAAATTTCGCCCTTGAAGAGCTACAAAGAGGCAACAGATTTCTTTGTTTTGTCCCACTTGGGAAAAAGTCTGTCTACTTCATTATGTTTCTGCACTGTCTCCTCAAAAACAGTCTTCAAACCACAAGTGGCCCCAAATTACCTCTCTCTGAAAAGACATCGACTCAACTATAAAATGATGCAAACCAACAAAAAATCCCCATCAAATCGGAATTTCACTAAGTGAAAGAAAGTATCTGTTGGCACTTGGAACATGATCATATGGCAGATGGGCTGCAAGTCTGCCTTTGCAGTGTTGTTCTTTGGCATCATATCTATCATACCTTTGTTGTCTATCACAGTCATTACAAGTACATGTGAGTACGAGTAGTTCTGGTCCAGCAGATGGTGTTTCTTCAGCCCCTGTCCCACCAGACACATTTCCCTTTTGCTGTATCCATGTCTTAAAATCAGAAATACTTGTCCCGGTATAGCTCTTTCTAGAAACAGGAACAAGACCAATTCTTCCCTGCTCAGATTTTGTACAGATGAGGAGGAAACTATAAATTCTGTCATATGAACGTTCAACCCTCTGTATTGTATCATTTTCTAAATTATTACTTTTTCCCCTTGTATAAATACAAACAAGAAACATCACACATAGCATAGAAGAAGAGGAATCAAAAAGAACAGGATCTTGGGCTTGTCTCTAAAAAGCTGATAAGACTCTTCTGTAGTGGAATTCTGCAACATAAGGCATGTTCATCTGTCTTCCAGTGATACACAGGGATCTTCATATTACTCTCAGAATCTTGTCGCTGGCAGTGAACTACTCAGTTAAATGACAGAGCTCAGGCTTCTGTGACATCCTTCTACTCTTTTCTGAAGGGTGTAACCTGATGCCACAAAACTTATGACACAGGCAAATGTTGTTCCTCATGATCTTTTTCATTTAATTTTCTTCTGAATTTGCATAGAAAAGTTACCGACATTAAAAAAAAAGAAATATTACTCAATTAAAAGTCTACTACTACTAATAGTGATAATCTTTCTATTACCTCCAATGCAACTCAGTATATTCATATTCTAAAAACAAGAAATACATTTAATAGTGTAGCATAAGCTTATCCTAAAATAAACAGACACATTTCCATTTAGGTGGGTAACGTATACTGACCACTGGAAAAGGAGAAGCTACAACATTAAGGTTTGGAATGTCAGTTGTTTAAAAAGCAAGCATTAAGACTAATGAAAAATGTTTCCCATCATTAGACAGTCTTATAAATACTTATTTGACAACATTAACAGGAGTGGTAAAAGACCCATGTGGAATACAGCATATGCGATATGTCATGTGTTTGCCTCTGCTTATGTTAAGAATGTGCATGTTATTTATGAACAGTGAAGTTGTAAGTTTAAAGACCCATTTTGGGGAACAAAGTTAGATTAGGCACACTCAATATAGACCACATTGTTTTTCATCAGGTCTCATAACTTAGAATTACAGTACAGCGACTCCTGTCACACGCAGCCACATTTCAGCACTGTTTACTGCACTCTGTGGCCTCTCCATGTCAAAGGTGAGCAACATGGTACCAAATTTACATGGGCTCTCAACCAGCTTTCAGACTCAAATTTCAAAACATATGGGACCAATTTTGAAGCCCAAGTCAACCTTTAAATCAAGCGACAAGAAAGAATGAATCGTTATCAACAAGATCTTTAACCATCACAATGGGAGAAGCCATCAAACAACCCAGGTTCAGTTGCTGAGTGTAGTTTAGGTACATGGTGGCCAATAAAACCTGAAGCAACTTTACTGGTGATAAGTATGTTCCTTCTGGTTAAGCATGTGCTTTATTTAACTTTACTGACTTTCTTCACCAATCCTTCACCTCACTGAATTATCAGAAATAGGATCTCACAAAGATCTGACTCCAATAATATTTAAAGCATCCTGGTCTGAACTAGGCTTACAGCTCTAAGGACTTGTAGGATATATGTATTCAAAATGCCCAGAGGCATAATACATTAGGCATCAAAAAGCAAGCATCTCAAATCCCTATTTTAAGTATTAGAATGCTCCGATGCTTGTTCATTCGGGGCAAACATCCTAGCTCTTCAAGCCTCCTGCCCCAGAGCTATTTACTATAAACAGAACGTATTATGATAGCAGACAAATGCATTGGAACAGGACACATGAACTGAAGCTTTTATTCTGAACAGATAGATAACTGGTAGATAGCAGTTATACCTAGTAGAGCCAGCCATCAGCCAGTGCCTGCCTTGTGCCCCAAAGCACAACAATATCAACTGCCACATGAATTTCTCTGTGTGATATCGCTACTGATTGCAATTATGACTTTCACCCTTTTCTGTAGTATTAGCTTGGCAAATATGCAATGATGATTTTGACAGTTTATGTACACAGTTCACTTTGTTTAGTGTAGCTGCACAGACTTGTTAACCATAACATTTGGTTTTGGCACCAGTAAAATGTATTCATTATGAAGTGTATCAAAAAATGTAATTGTCACTTATAACCAGAGCAGAAATTAAAATACAGCTAAATTTCATCATAAGCAGGTGAACAACAGGCTCAGAGAAAACCACAAGTCAGAAGTAAAGGATATTAAGAAACACATCAGACAAATTCTCTCTAAGTTATCAGGATACACTGAAACAGTGAAGAATCACAACAAATATTCTTCTCTATGAATTAATAGATGCACAGGGCATTACTGAATTATCAAGGGGAATACACTGAGTGGGCTTCTGTTCTCTGCAAACAAAGCAAAACAAATATCTTATGTTTTTTACCCTACATATTGTTTTCCCAGATAAATATGTCTATTGCAGGGAAACAGACAAATGGCAGAGTTTTTTGGAAGCAAATCTACACTCTACTCACCTATGATTTCAAATAAATTGTAATTATTTTCTTTGGCACTTTGTGAAATATGAGTGCCTGTCCACGGGGTTCGGTGTCCTCAAGACTGGTGCTGTCATGCCCTGCTCACAGTACCGCTGCCATAAAACACACCCTCTGCCAACACAAACAAGGGCCTGGAATTTAGTGAATTTTTCTGAGCAGAGATAATGAGGTGTGGTTGACTACCATCAAGCTCAACCGGGCAAGTGCAACTGGGTTATTCCAGAGGCAGCGAGAAGGGCTGGCTGAAAACCAAAAACCACTTTATTTGCAAAAAAAGGGGAAATAACTTTTTTTAAAGGAGCCTGGAGAGATCTCAGAATACTCATTGCAACTGAGAATGAAGCAGAATAGTCATCAGCAAGTCATGGGGTTTATAAAATGTGTGGTGGTCTTCCAGAAGTCTTCTGGATCACACCCATCCTCTGCAAGCTCTCCGAGACAACCACTGGTGATGCTGAAACTTCTCCCTGAATTACCCAAGTACTAGAGGTGGAAGTTTGACACTCCCCACTGATCTGAAAATGGCTAATTTGGTGATCAGTCATCTTGTCCTTTTTGCTTTTCTCCTTCCTTCTCTAACTTGAGTACGTCTCCCTTTGTTGCTGATATCGTGCTAGTTTTCTTATCCTCTTAATGAAGACTGCAGCAAAAATCCATTAAATTCTTTAACCTTGGCAGGACGTATTTTTAGCTTTTCTTCCTCTTTGAGCAGTGGACCGTCTCTATCCCTGGTCTTCCTCTTAATATTTGTGTGTGTTGCAAGATGTCTGTTACCCATGGTGTACCTTCTTTAAGCATTATGTCATACCTTAGACTTTCTGATTGCATGCTTCTGTGTTCATGTTCTCATATCTATTTCCATACTAGTATTTTTACTGCCATGTCATTTTTATTCTGTGGATAAAGGATTTCAGTGTCCCATTTGGGGATTCAGGTGATTTGATAAGAAAATCACATGTGATATGCTGCAAAAGAAGACTTTCCTTGCTCTTCGTTATAACATTTTCTTCATTGTCACAACTTACTATATTAATACAAGACTGTAACTGTACCTAGATGTTTGCCTTCTAGTGTAGCTTTTTCATATAAACTATTTCTTATTATGGCCCATAACCTAGAAAAAGAAAAAAATGTTGACTCAGCAACCACCATTTGGACCAGTAATAAAATAAATGAACTTTAACTTGGAGGTCTGTGTTCAGTTCCCTGAAGGAATATGAAATGTATCTTTGCACTGATGGTATTTTGTCTGTAGTGTGTCATATTAAATTAACAGTAACATATTACCCATCTGTCCTGCTCAATTCAAAGTCCAGATACATTTCACAAATGTTTTTGCAAACAAGTGAATGATGAGCAAGCAAAAAAGATGAATAATTATTAATAAAGAAATAGCAATAATAAAAACTTTGTATGACTATATATTTATAAAAAAACAATTCTAATCATTCAGAATTTTGGCAAAAGTTTTTTCAGGGCAGAAGCTGGCTTTGTTTGGTCTGAGTCTGAAAAGATCTTTGCCAAGTATGACAAAATATGATTCAGACATCTTAAACTCTGTTGTGATCTGGGAACTTATAAGATGCCTTTCTTTTTACTCAGATAAAAACAGTATGTCTGGAATTTTTTAAGCCTTGGCAGGTGATGCTGCTTTGGATAAAAAAATAGTTCATATTTGAAATCCATTATTTGCACAATATTGCCATTGACAATGAAACCTTGTATCAGTAAGAAACATTCAGGTCAAAAGGGCTGCCAAATACTGTATCAAAAAAGTCACAATCACTCTACATATAACAAAAGCTTCTCCATGTTAGCGACAAGCACATTTCGTCTGCTCTTCTATTGTACAAAACAATTGGAAAGCACTGGAATTAACATGGTGACTAAGTATGTGACTAAAAATACAAAGACAATTCCATATATATGATTGTTTACATCACTCGGAAGCCTCACTTTTTTCTTTTTTTTCCCTTCTCCTTGGTCAATGTATTTGCCTTGGATACCCATCGGGCAAGTCAAAAGTACAGTTTACCTTAAGATGCAAAATACTAGCATATACATCATTTTGCTTTATTCTTCTCTAAATAATTGTTTCCATATTCTTGGCTTCCTTTGGAAGCAGTGTCAAATTGTTTTTATGATTAGCTGATGAAAATGAGGAGACTTTCTGTTGCACTGCCATGCACATCTCACCTAATTCAAATTATTTCCTTTCATATCATGACTCACAACCGCTGTTTAGCCACTTCAAGAAATACATGTTGTTTCCTTTCTGTATTCACTAGGTTATAAAGAGCCTCAGAACTTCCAGACACAGCACTCACATGTATATCCAGAACCTTGCAGGCATAGAAATGTGAAATTGTCTCAAGCATTGGAAACAAAGCAGCAGATACCCATCATACTTCAAACCTTTTTCGAATCTATAAACTAAATCTCCATTCTATCCAGGGAATAACTGTGGCAGAAGATGACCTTCTTTCCCAGAAGCTGACATGTACTTCAGTTTGAAAGCATGGATTGCAACTGCTCCAAGTGTTTTGCTTTGGTTTTTATCTAGGCAACTATATCAAAGCCATCACAATAGGTTTCTAATATACAGCTCAGCACAGTTTTCTAAATAGTCTCACTCTTCAGCTTTGTCCCACGGTTAGCTGATGTTATGCAGAAGCAATTCTTCTCTGAAATGAATGCAGTTGAATCAATTTGCAGCAGTTGACAAGCTGACTGTGTTGTCTGTAATGTTCTATTAATTTACAGGATTTGTGAAAAAAAAAGTGGAGTGCAACAAGTTTTCACAGCACTGAATTGCACTATGAGCTTGCAATTCTTGTTGAGGTCAATTAATTCACATTTATTGGATTGGTATTGATCTGCTGGTAAGTGGAGAGTGGACACCAGTAACATAAGACTTGACCTCAAGTGCTGTAGCTTCATAGAGGATTATGTGAAGAAAGTAGAAGAGAAGTAATGAGATACAGAAAAGTTGTGGGTTTATTTTCTATTTGGCATGTGCACGTCCCAGTAAATGACTCTGAAAAGAATTTGTGTACTTAGGTAGAATAGGCACAAAACTTTAAAACTAGAGTGTTTGCCTAAGACGGTGTAACTGTATACTCCCAAACTGCTAATTTTTGGAGCAGGAAACTACCTGAATGATTCAGGATGTGAATGAAAATTGAAATGGCAAAATTTCCAAAGTACTTTAATCAATGCCTATACGGGCCTGTTAATTATCCACATCTACAAAACTTTTCAGTACTTGACACCCCCATACAAGTCTATAGGGCATTCAATGCAGTATTTCTCAGGCTTAAATTTGAGCTGCGTAGAGAGCACCTTAGGTATAAAAATACCAATAGTCAACAATAGACATTTGTTGTGCCAGTAGAAAGCAATGGAGTTTTGTCAGCAATTTCACTAGAGAACAGACACAATCTGGCTCACAGGTATAACCTGATACTCAGTGTGGGAAATCAAACTTGAGAAGAATGAGTTGAAGAGACTGTCTTGTTAACAAGTCTCTAAGAGTCAGAGGGAATCCCTGACTGAGACTGGTTCAACTGTTAGTTGCCCAACAGGAATTTCTGGAGTGATTTCCTACAATATATAGATTTCTGTGGATTTTTCTACAACTGAGAAAAAAATCCCTATGTCAGTTGGGCAGATGTACTCAAAATCCCCACCTCTAAATATTTTGGCCTCCTTTTGTGGTTTTGTAATCCACAAAACACCGTAATACCTCATACAAATCATTTCAAGTGACACATGGTTTACAGAGATCTACAGCCAACTCAAGGAGGCATGATTTTCATTTCAGTATTCATTTTTTCTTTTCATATCTTTGGTAGAGTGGCTTAGATTCTGTATTCCATTGATGTCAATTTGAGTTACATATATAATACTCAAGGATTGGATTTATGTTCCAGCGTATTACATCTGATTTTGAAAGGTTATGCATGCTACAGTCAGGCTATGGTATGAATCAAGAAACCTATGTTTAACCTGCTAATTCTAAGGTGTTCCATTCCAATGTATTCACGATTATTTTTATTAAGATTTCTTCCAAGTTTATTCCTTTATCTAAGCATGAAACAGACTACCAGATTTCCAGCATTCTTCAAACTTATCCAAAATATTCTGCATTTAGAAAAAGTCAAATACTATTATTTGCCTTAAAACAGAAATTCCAAACCATAAGCCATGAAACAAAAAATATAACTCTACTTTCCTGATCCATGCCAGCCCATGATCTAGCCCCTTGAGTATTTCAGAATGTATCAACGTAACATTCAAAGTCCCCTGTTGTTAAATAGTGTGATATAGCCTCCCAATCTAATGATAACAGTTCCATTTGCTTTCATCTAATGTTCAGAGCAGTAACAGACTCCAGGCCTTGTCTACTATTTTTGCCTTTAGCAGATCCTCTCTAATCTTCAGAGTTTGCAACACTAAACCCCAGTCAGTTCATAAGCTTTTGACAAGAAAGAAAAGCACACCAGTCATATTTTTCTAGCCAAACGCAGAAGACAGAGATGTGTGAAGAATCTAACATAGGCTTTTCTCTCCTACGCTATTTTTTTCCTTCAAATAGTCATTCAATGCTTCCTGCCCCACTGACTGACAAATAAGTCCTATATGATACTATGAACAAATAGAGATGGCAGCTATTTACCAGCAGCAGAATAAAGTAACTGGAGCCCCCCAAAAAATCCCTATTTCCCCAATTGCTTACTAGACTGCAAATATGATACTCTAGTCTCCTGAGGACAACACACAAATAAAATAAACATAGTGAAGAGAACATGAATATACGCTAAAATTCTTCAATAAAACCATTTGTTTAGCAATATAGTAAAAAAATGAAGGCTAGAACATATATTTCCCAATTTTTCACCCTCACTGTCCTTGGGAATTAGATGAATTAACACACATTACTAGCAGGAATTCATGCTCTCTTAACGTAACAGGTTTTGAGGCTATACCTAAAAGACAGTTCTTTACAACAGCTTTTCTACTTTGTGTTTCATGGTACATCACGGTGTGTAAGACTAGTTGCTGAAGATTTTATTAACAACTTAAATTTCTTAGCTGAAAAATATAGAATTTCTGACACTAAAATAACCTGTTCACCAGACAATGTGGCTAAGCAGCCTCCTTAAACTGCTTTGGTTGGAACAGAAATGATAAGCACAATGATTTCTGATTGATCTGACCACAAAAGGAGAGAATTTAAGAAGTCTTGAAAGAGTAAAAGAGACAACTAAAGAAGAAGCCAGAGATGAATTTTACTTTTCAGTTTTGGTAGCTTTTCTTCACCCTACCTCTCTCCAGTGCAACTCTCAAATCCCCTTTTCCTACTTTTGTTTCACTATTGCATAGATTCCATATACTATTTAATATCCATAAGGTACTCTCCTGTCCTGTTTCCATATCCCACTATACCCTGAGGTTTCCAACAGGAGAATTATTTCTTAGAGCAGATTCAGGTAATCAACAGAATGATTTAGAACTATAGATGGATCTAATTTCCAATTTCACAAAATCTGAAGGAATGTGTACCAGGAGCTTGTACAGACAAGACTGTCAGGAAGATGCAGTACTGGGCAATATTGGGGCCTCTTAAATAGAAGTTTTCAGGAAAGTCTAGGGAGAAGACAGGAATGAATTACTGATCAGGACATTTTTAAAGCACTTGTTGAGAGATCCAGCAGTTTGTAGAAGAATGGGAAAAGAGTGTCCATGTTAAACCCACCAGTTCAGAGAGTATTTAAGCTTCACTGTGATGACAGGTACAGAGAAGTCTGGGAATTAGACATATCAGAACATTTAATTGGGTTTCACTAAACAGTGTTTCAAGAATCTGCACCCTTCACAGGCATTGAAGGATGAGGGGAACTTCAGGAGACTCCCTCAGGAACATGAGCCACTGAATCGGCCACGATAGCAGAGATAGTTTGGCCGATGTTCCCGTCCAGTCTAGCCTGACTAGTCAGTGGTCTGTGCTAAACCAGCCTCTTTTTCCACTAGCACCTCTCTTTTTCAACAGCAGGCTGAAAAATTACGAAGACTTAATATTTTGTTAAGACATTTAATAAAAATCCTAATTTATTAAACAGTGGCTTTTAAGTGTCAAAGCTTGCCTTAAAGAAAAATAAGAACCAGCACTGGTGGGAGCCAGGGGAGCCTTCCACTTGCTTAAGTGAATACATTTTAAAAAATTGTAGTTCCAACAACTAACAAGAGGTTTTCTTTTTATTAAAAGTGATTAATGCTCAGAGAATAATTCAAAGGCTTGGAAAGAAACAGTTCATGGTCTTGGCTACTGGACAAGTAATTTTTTTATAACTGACCCTCAAAACTGTGAAGAAATCAACTACTTTTAAATACTTTATTTCAAATACCATGGAATGTTCTTTATAAGAACAAAGCTTTTACACCTAAAACAAGCAAATGGCTTTGTTGTTTGGGGGGAAAATATAAATACAAATATATAGAAGTTATTTTTATCTTCTTTTCCAAGAAAAGCTCCAACCCCCCGTAATATTGTTAAGATAATGTCAGAGCATTAAAAGCAAGGTGGGAAACATCCCAGGAAATGTGGTTTTATCTGAGGCAGAGGAAGATACTGGTATTGCAGACATAGGTCCTAAGTCCACATGGTTGTCAGCTTGAAAAAAAGTACTTAATTGAAATACTGTGTACTTTTAGGATGTGACACTGGCACCTCTGGAAAGCATCTATTAACATGGATATTACAGTTAAAAACCCATGTACTAGTATGAACATGACTCTGCTGCAAGGGAACTATGCAGCAACTTTGTGTTTTTTCGTTAGGTAAACTTTCTCATATCTGTTTTATGTACATATATAATTTTAGAGGGACAGAGGAAAATAAGGCATATGCTATGAGTAATATCAAGTCTCAGGAAATAGTCAATCTTTGATTAACATGCAATGTGATGCACAAGTTCATAGTAGCATAACAAAAAGATTCTTTAAAATAAACAACTCTCTATGATTCTTAAAAGTCTGAGGCATCATTTTTCTACTGATGTTCAAACTCCAGCTGCGAAGGATATTCCATTCCAAATATACCCAAATAACCAGGAAGTAGAATATATTATAAAATAAAGTAAGGTTGTTATATCAGTTAAGAACAAAACTTTATAAAACCAGTCTAACTACACTGTTAATACTGTGGAAGCTCATTTTTGGAGACATATACATGCTAGAGAGAACATGAAGTAGACTAATTTGAGTGAGAACATTTCCCTGGACACAAGCTATCTTAGTTTTGGTACCTATAGCGTAGCTGATGGTGGCTGCTCAGAAAACATGGGGTTTGTTTTGTCTTTTTGTCACTTCACTTCAAAAGAGGGGGTCCCCAAGTTGGTATGGGATGTACTGCAGGCAGACTTAAGTGGGACAGAGTGATAAAGCTGCTTCAGCAGCACCAGCTGAGGGTGTCTCCTGCCCACAGCTCAGCATCCCTGTGCCCTCCCCAGCACCTTCTCTGAAGGCATAAGATAGCCTCTGCAGCTCTCCCGTGGAGACCATCAGCAGTCCTATTGGGAACAGCAACTACGAAGGGATGTACAGTGTAGACACTTCCAGCTAGATGGTTTTAAAGCCCTGGAAGTCTAACCATATAACTAGGAAAAGAACACTATTGGTTAATTTTAGATTCAAGCTAGAAAATAATAGTGAGGTTCTAACATAAAGGTTAAGTTTTTAGATCCTGGTTCTGTTTTGAGCTCTCTCAAAATAAAATACCTCAGTAATGCCAGAACCAGACAAGCACTGGCTTCAGAAAGCCTCCATGGGTTTTGTAGTACAGGCTTCCATTTAGTAAGATATACATGTTTTTTAATTAAATTTCCCATGAATAACAGCAGTTTAAATTGAGGGAAACTGTGCCTCACAAAAACTCTATAATTGTTGAAACAAAAAGCTTATTTGAGAAGAGTTTTCAAAAAAATCCTAAACACATTAATTTCTCTATTTCTGGAGGTAAATAAATCAGTCATAAACTCCATAAACCCATTGGGATTTTACTGGGTGAAGGATCAGGAATGGCAAACAATATGATAGAGTGTTTCATAGGTGCTTTCTCCAGCTGTGTATGTGGTAGCACCAGGGCAGCCCTGGAGAGGCGCAGAGCTGGCGTGCCTGTCTACTTGCAGGTTGCAGTGCAAGGTGTCGTGCAGCATTCGTCATGTTCTGATCCCCCATGCTTACCCCAGCCACCCACAGAGGAGCCCAGGGCTCACTGTACCTCCCTCCTACCCCAGGAAGTTAGGGAGGAGGTGAGGAGAAGGTGACAAATTTCTCTATGTTGTCCTAATCCGGAGCTAGAACCTGACTGAGTATCTTTAGCCAGGAACTGTGAAGTTTTCCCAGGCCTTGTAGTTGAAATGAGGCTGGTCAAAGCTCAGGAAAAAGCCAAATAGAAGAGGTAGAGGGAACCACCACATTCTACATCATGAACAGGCTGTGCACTTAAGTAAATGTCCTGACATGAGCCCCGGGACAAACACAGGCACCAAATCTCTAAGCAGAGGCTTTGGAATTCCAGCTGTCCACAGCTGTTCAGAGCAGATGTGTTTAGTGAGGTCTATCAACAGAAAGTAACTACCTCCACCTGAAAACAACTTCTATGTCTAATTCCTCGTACTTCCTTGATATAGCTTCCCATGTAGCTCACACATCTACGCCATAGCCCAACATTTACCTGCTTCTTACTTGCAGCAGCACAGCCTCATTTATTCACATATAAACAGCAGTTATATTTACTTGACTCCTTTTTAATAAATAAATGTGGGGGTTTTTAACTGTTCTCATGTTCCAAACATATATGCCATGCTTCGACTCAGTGATGATGTTATCAGTGGTAAGGCCACCTTGTCGTCTCCTGCACTGCTCCGTCCCTCAAGCCAGCACAAGGCTTTGGGCTGCAGCATAATTAACTGGATTAATCACATATTTATCTGTGATCCAGGTTAAACATGCACAGCTTTTGCTGAGTTAGGGTTAACCCAGTTCAAAATTATGACAGTTCATACTTAATATAAAACTACTATAGTAAAGTGCAAGGCATCTGTTGACATAAAATCCAGATGTGCTTTGATCTTTCAGTCATCGCAATTTACCAAGCAGTGCAGATCTGTTGGCAACAGAATGAAGAGGTTCTGCAGGGCTAACTACCTTCTCAGGTAACTAGCTCCATGTCAATTAGGCTGCTATTCTGCTAAGTACAGATGGTTTTTTTCCCCAGTTTGGGAGGTATGATTTTTTAACATGTGCCTCTGTACAGCAAGCAGCTGTAAAGGGCTCGAAATACAAGTACTGAGTGCAGAATACTGGTAGAGCTTTTTATTCAAAACGAGAGGAAGAGCTGCTTGGTTCCCAAGTTGCTTTATTTTATGTTGCTTCCGTTAAATAAAGGTATCTATTTCAGAATCCACAGTTGGAAGTGAAGGGTGGGGAAATCAGAGCTTACAACACCAGAAAAATGCTTACTGTTTCATCAGCCTCAAGCCCAGGAAAGCAACACACAGCAGCAAGGCCAAAACTGCCAACTCACGTTCCAGACGAGTGAATGGTAAATCATCAGATATGGGAATGGTGAGTGTGGAAAGAAAAGAATGGAATTGTTTACTCCCTTGTGGCTTCAACTGAACAACAACAACAATCTAGTTACAGCAAGAAAAGAAAAAAACCTTGGCTTATATCTGCAACAGCCCTAGGTTTTGGACAGAAGCAATGTTATAATGTATAATTATATAACTTACTTGAACAGTTGCTTTCCATATGGGAAGTAACAGATTTGCCCAGCTGCATTTTGGCAAAATCTGAATCTACCATTATTCAGGGTATAAGAATTCTACTGAAATTTGGAAGTCTTACAAAGGTATCAAAACATTTCATGGATGGTCCTTGACACTGCTTCTCTTCCTAAGAACAATACATGGCTTCAACCCCTTTTACAAGGGGTCATGAGCCATATTTATCTCCCAGGATTGTCAGTATTACTGTGTTCTGACTACAGCTGACTACGATGGCAGTCCTTTCTTCCTGTGATAAAAGAAAGGGTGGAACTTCAGGAAGCATGGAAAAGATGCCTTTGAGTGTCTCATTTCAACATTTTGATCTTGTATAATCCTCTAAATATACACATTTAGTCCAGCTGCTTTGTGACCTTTATCCTAGGTTACCCCATGTCTTCTGTATCAGTAACTGAAGAATTGAAAAACAACTGTCTTCAGCAGTCAGGGCTATTTTTTGTCAAAAGTCCTCCTCCACCAGAAGTTAGCACACTAACCGATCTCACAAGATTCCATGCTGCCACACTACTGTCAAGAACTGGGACATTTTCAAAATATCACAGAAGTAAAAGGCACAGGTGCTTGGCACGTATATATATGGGTTACAAGTTGTGGAGTGTGAGACTCAACAGAGAAGCCCCCAAAACTGTCACAGTTTCAGAAGACTGATGCCAAAGTGACCTAGTTACCAGAATATCTGAGTCCTCAAGTATAAGTCAAACACATAGCAATTGAAACATCTCTCACAGCCAACCTGTCAAGTATTGTACAGGACATTACTCCTCCAAGAACACTTGACAGGTTTATTTCACCTCGTGCTGGAGGGAGAACAAAGGTGTCCAACACCAAAAAAGACAATACAGTGTGCATTAAGAGAGCACCAAGAACCAGTTCCACAAACGCTGCTACAGCCTCCTGAGGAATGCTTCACCGCATAGCACATAACATTTTCAGTAACCCAGAGGGGAATTACCTCAGATATCCTGTGCTCTCGTTTGTCTGACACAGGGTTTTATTACATTTTATATCTTTAAGTATTCTGTATTCCATGAAATCACTCCAAAAAGCAATTTACCACATTATATTACTTTCTGCTATCTTTATGTATCATCAGAATTTTGATAACTAAAACTACTGTGGTTTGAAGAATCCATGGAAGGCATCTGGCACAATTAGCAGAGCTCAAGAAGAGACTGGATTTGTTGCCAGATGGTCTTCTGCATTTTGCACGAAACGGTCCTTGGATAAAAGACAGGAACAGGACCGGGATGGGGAAAAGAACTAAGGCAAGTCTGAATCCTCACAAGCAGACAACGGAACTGAATCAGTTTCCATATATCCTGGCCAACGAACCAGAAATGGCCCAAACATCATCCCTACAGACAGCAGTCCTGAGTGAAGGTCCCAAGTGGGTAGAGAAAAAACCTCCTTGAAGCCCAGACTGAAGATATGATACATGATAGTCCAACTTTACGATTCACCCTATCTCTTTTCTTCGTGCTGTTTTGGATCCTAGTGTCTTCCTCAGTGCTTTGGGTGCCAGTTTAGATACCAGCTATCAGGTTGGCTCTGATCCGTAATTTGCAGCTGAGTTTTGAATCCCTGTCTTGACTATGACCCCTGGTTCCCAGTGAATACTGGGGAGAAGACCAAATGAGAAATAAGGCACAATCTTTCCCAAATAGTAAAACCATGGAATCATCCTATGAAATAACAACCTTCCCCACACCGTGTATGAATCAGCTGTGACAACAAAGAAGCAGCTCAGGACACAGGCTTTTCTTTTGAGGAAGGAACAGAATGCAGGCAAATAGACCACAATTTGTGCCTTAAGGAGCACCACAAAAGCAACTAAATCGCTGAACATATTGTCTTACTGAGGCACAAAATATTTCCTCTACAGGGGTCCTACTGTACAATCATTTTCTGAAGCACAGAATTTTGCTGACTTTACATTCCAGTAAGTGATCTGGAGTAGCTTACAAATGTTGCCATATTTATGCAGAGGGAGTAACTAACTTCAAGCTGCCAGCCCTCCACAGACCACGAAAACACTTCTTCCCCCCAACCCCGCAGTTCCTACTCAGTGTTTTCTGAACTTAAGGCACTGACAATATATTTTAACCAGTTCTTTAACAAGAGGTATTCTAATTTTCAGCCACTGTCAAAACCAGCAATTCTCTGTGCTTTCAAAACAATTTAAAGAAAACTTCCTGTAATTTGACTGTATCTTTGAGAAATATGAAGACAGATTCAAATACTCCTAATCACAAGTTTTGAAAGAAAGTAAAACAAGGTGTTGGAATATGCAAACCCTACTCCGGCCAAGGATGGGTTAATGAAGTGCTCTGGGCTCTGCCTCCCTACTCGAATAATAAGAATCAGGCTTGGAGGCAAGGATTTCTTGGTGACTGTCCAGAAAGAGAGCCTATAATCTGCAAAAGATGGGATCTGGGTACGAGTCAGAAACTGCCTGAGTCTTCTGCCTGTCAGAGCCTCGCTAAGGGAAGCTAAGCCTGCATGGAACAACTTGGGGTTTGTTACTGAGACCATCTCTTTGTCATGTAGGCAGTGCTCTGCTTAAAGGGAGGAACAGACAAAGAAAATGTGTCATGTGCTTCAGCTATGCAACTTTTGGCTATGGAATTGTGGTGCTCTTATTACAATCACTTCTTAAGTTACAGTGGTCAAAGGAACATGAAGTGGGGACGTTTCTTTATCATTTAGTCAATTCAAACAATCAGTTGCCTTTACTTAAATGACAGAGTGGTACTGGAATGGCAAAACAGTGGAAGAAAAAAAGAAAAAGTTTTGTTACTGAGGAATCTGGTAAGGTTTAACTCACAAAAAGAAAACACTGTTAGCAGTATCTCTTCAGAAGGGTCCATACCAGATCTAAAAACAGATGAAAGAATTTGAAAGAAATTGAGGAAGGCTATAAAAGGCTCATTATTACAGTAACCTTCCTAAGAGAATAAACTAATTGTGATCAATGTTCAGCACATCACTAGCTCAGTCAAAAATCATCCCTACTGAAACTTACAGGAACAAAAGCACAAGGATGAACATTTCATGTATTTATTTCTCATCTCTCAGTTAAAACAGTAGTGCTATAAAAATGATAAGATGGCCACATACATATGGAGGCAAATCCTAAACATCAGTCTGTCAAATCACTTGGGTGAGTTGACAGTGTTCTTTAGTCATTATGAGAGCTTACTGGCAGATGTCTTTAAACAAAACAAAAAACCCCAGCTGCTGCTTATGTATTTTACTTGATAGAATTATCAGACTTGCAACCAAGAAAAATATCAGACTGGAAAAATCTTTTTCTTTCAAATCATCTCCAAAAACTGTCAGAAAAGACATATGGTGCACCTTCCCATTTTAAGGTTTTACAAATGTTACACTGTTTCCAAAACAAGTGATACCACCTTTATGCATAGTGAATACCAAGACTGTGATAAGACTATCGATAAGCAAGAGGAGATACATATTTGGAATTTCTTCTACAAGAAATAAAGCAGTATTTTTCCTCTGAAAGTTCTCTTATTTTTAGAGTCCCTACCAGCAAAAGTTGAATACAGAGCAATCAAAGATCCAGAGTGCCCTCTGGTGGGCCTACAGCATCAGTAGTGCTTCAGTTGAGAAAATTCTTATTGGGAAGGGTTGTGTTTTGTTTGGTTGGTTTTTTTTTTCTTTCCTGACTATTCTACACTGAAGTCTTATCGCTATTAAATAACATCCTGAAATGTTCCCCTAACAAAGATATTTAAGAGCTAGACAATTAAGTATGTAGATCCAAACTGTCAAAAGTCACCCATGTAAAATGAAGTCCAGAAAATAAAGCCCACATTTTGTCTCCACCAATTCCAGACATTACAAAAAGAAAAAAGTGAAATGTAAAGCTTAGATAAACTTCTCAGCAGCTACCTGACATGACACAGAAGGAAGAAGAGGGAATTAGCCCTCTAAATTGAACAAAAGTAACCATGTGGGTTAGGAAAGGGAAGAGAGACGACCAGAATTAATTCTGCTGTAGCCAAGACAAGGGACTAATTCTTTCCAGGAGCTCCTACTCACAAAGTTTAATAGTAGTACTTATCTGCTAAGGGACAGTTGTCAGTGTTGTGATCAGTCACTGTTACTGACTTTGGGGTTCATATCACTTTCATCTTAGATGCACTGCAGCTCCTGCAGCAACATGACTAAATGGGAAAGCAGCTCTGAGCTGAAGCTAATGTAGACTGTGCTGAGTTAACTTCCAAGGGATTTGCACCCTGTGTTGCAAGGAAAAGGAAAGGATTTAGTCCTTCAATTTGTCCATCCCCCATCTGTTTCTTGGCTCCTCAAGGGCTGACTCCAGTTTTCACTGAGGCATGGCAGCTTCCCCTACAGCAGTAAAAGGACAATTCAAAACTAGAAATGAGAGATTATTCCCCAATTCAGATGAAGAATACCCTGAAAGCAATCAAAAGCAGATGGATATTTTAATGCCTTCCTCTAGTAAGTTGTCAGTCATGTCATGTCTCCCAGTCATGACTGGACCAACATCTGCTTTGTAAGTGATGCCATTGTGGACAGAAGAGCAAAATATTCTGATAAAGGATATGAGCTGAGCTGCAGACACACACTGCTGCTAGATCATCCCTGGCACACTGATGGTGCAAGAAGGAAATCTAATCTTACAGAACTGACTCAAAGATAAAGAGATAACACTATCATCCAAGGCAACTAATTCAATGTCTGCTCCCAAGAACAGTGAAGCAGAAATACTCACTGAGAACACTTCCATTTCATTTCAAATGTTTTATACTAGAGCTCCGATGAACACTCATTTTTTCTAATGTATCCAAAAGTAACAAAACTAACACTGGCACTCATATTGCAATGAGACTAAGAAACTAATTTTAAAACAAAGCAGAATTAGAGTTAAGCATACACATTTTCTACAAATCAGATATTTCAGTTCCAATAGAGCTCTACCCTTGAACTATAAACCAATGATTTAATACAGTACCTACTTGCCAAAGTTTCCCAAACAGAGTAAAAATACCCTCTCTGGGCAATCTGTGTGCAAAGGGAACGGCTTAAGGACTCCTTAATTGAGAACACATAAACAAGGGTCTTAGCCACATCGAACCAATTTCTTGAGGCAAACTTCATGGTCTGATTTCCCAGAAATGCACTGGAAAAATCAGCAAAAGGGAATGTCTTTCACTGCTTTGTTTTAAGACACAGAAAACAATGCTGGGTCACCCCCCCCAAAGGGCAGATGTGTCGCCTCTGGCATTAACACAACAGTAACAGTTACCATAGCTTCTACAAAAAAAAATAAATTAAAAAGCATTAAGGTAACAATCTCTGCTTAGTAAATATTCCAGACTGTAATATGTAGCTATTACATAGGCTATTTGAAGACTACAAATCCTAATAAACTTTCTCGCAGCATTATCAAGATATATGCAACAACTTAGACCAAGACCAGTAGCGTGTACTTCAGAACTGTGAATGTTAAAGATAAGTAGAACAAGTCACTGAGAAAAAATTCTAGACCAGCACCCCAATATGGTTTTTTTTCCTTAAAACAGCATTTACTAAAAAAGAAAAAACATTTGATGAACTATCTTATTGCACGCAACATTGTTAATCCCTCCTGAATCATAAGCAAACTTTTCCATATGACCTTGCAACATGTTCTTTGGCCTACCTGTGCCTTGGTAAAACCAGCTGAAGAAATGTGTAAAAGTGCACTGTAAACCTGGCAAGGTATCTGAGGTGAGTTCAGGGTAAGTGAATTGTGAAAGCAATGCAAAGGTCTGACTGCTGCCTGGAGGCAGCCTCCTGCTGCCATACTTCCAGAAAGCCCAAGATGTGAAGAGTGCAGCCAGACTCCTGAGCTTGGGCATTGGGCAGATGGCAATTGATCAGCACCTGGCAATGTCAGAAAACTCAGGAGCAGTAAAGGGCCTCATTTTGGTGCAGCAGTTCTGCACCTAATCATGAAACTTGAAGTTACTTTGCAAAACAACTTCATCAGCCTTGACCTTCTGTAGGCAAGAGCTGAGGTAGAAAATGCAAACCCTTGGGTTTACATACCAAAGATAGCAAGGTTCCTTCTCATCTGAGGTTCACCATTACTGAAATATTGGAAAAATGTTCTGATTAACCATGATTTACAGAAGTTGCTTTAAAATTACTTCATCTTTAGAATTTTCCAGTGCGTTTTCAGTTGATACACTGAAGTTTTAAACTAGCTGCATTTCTGGTCACTACAGATCTTAATTTTCCATTCCCAGAGCTGAACATACTGCTGCGGCTGCATAGCACAGGAAATTTACCCCATTAGTTTCCCAGGCTTCTAGAAGCATGGAAGAAGACCTTTAGAGAATCCCAGCTCTTTTGAACACACTTGAAGGAGAACAAGAGTGCACAGATGTGTACATGGTGGGGAGAAGTGGAATTACCCCCCCATAAGTAAAATGGCCTCAAGTCAGTTCTAATTTCAAAAGCCATTCTTCTAGGCAAGGATTATAAGATAACAGTACTTTTATGACTTCAGCACTTTTCACTACTGAGTCAGGAGACCAGAACCAGGTGGTGTAGGAACACCAGATTTGATCTCCATTTCTCAGAAATCCAGCCTCACAAAGAATTCTCAGCTGCCTGAGAAATTCCAACAAACAGAAGCAGGAGAAAGATTTAGTCTTTTCAAGATCTTGAGCCACATTAGCTGTTCAAAGCCACAGAAATCACCTTGAAGTAGTTTTGATACACACCATTGGTACTGCACGATGATATTTTGCTATTAAAAGGCTTTTAAAAGGCAAGAATAATAAACTGGATAAGTGTAAGAGTGGCTTTCTTTTCACGCTTACATTTTAATCTCAGTTTTGATCAGTTTGAGGAGATTTTGCAGGCTCACAGCTTTACATTAAAAGTCACATCAATTCAGTTTTGGTTATTACAAGACATTGTCTCATTTCAGAACTTCAGCAACCTGTTTACACACCAAGAGAAGGTCCATCTCTTACCCTCTGCCTGCACTTCAGCCACATAATTTCTGGGCATATTGTCATTGCTCCCTTGATCTCACTCCAGTCAACAGCCTTAACTCAAGTCTTCTGACCTTCTGATATTGGGTCCAAATTAGTCTCAGTTGTCTTATAAAGCGAAGTCTAATTCTTTCACTTACTCATAACAGACTAGCACCTCACCACATTTTCTGCCTGCATGCATGAATGTTTCTCCTCTAATGCATCAGGAACTTTATAAGTAAGATAGGATCTTGTCAGAGAAGGACAAAGTTAAATTTCTTGGATGTTGACATCAGTTGCCCCTCTCAGCTTGAGACTTGTACCATGGAATTTAAGAGAAGGATGATAGCACTAGTGAGTACAAGATTGTTGGTTATGATACTATTAGTATGGTCTCTATAGCTTTAGCTTTAAAATATTTCAAAGTAGCACTGGATGAAAGCCATTGACTTTCATGTTATTTTGAATCTATTCTACACTTGAATTATTTTTTTTTACCAGGGGAAAATTACCATGGAATATGTTATCATGCTAACAGAAGAAGGAATACTTACTAAGACATTGTGGTCCTCTTAAAGCATGTCTAATCTGTAAATTTAAAATATATCTGTAATCTGAAAATAATACAAAAATTAAGGTTAAAATTTTTTAGCTAATTTTCTGCCACTCTCCAGTTACTTTTATGCCAATTTCTAAGTCCATTTTAAAGTTTACTTTTATCATCAATAGGTGGAGCCATCAATTCTGAAGTCATTGTCTGTCTGATCTAAAACAAACAAAACATCTACTATGTAGCAGAAGAAAATATATTTCACATCCTAGATGATGTGAAAGCAAGAAACGCTAGACAGAGTTAAAAGGACTATTACAGTAAGACAGGAAGATTAAACAGGGGAGTGCGCCAAATAGAGTGTTTCAGTATCATCATGATACCTACTTGAAAATATAGACTATTTTCAACCTAAAATGTACTGAAATACTCCTTTCTTTTTGACTGATTTTCTGGTGCAAAATTTTCTATAGCCAATAAGAACAACTTCTAAAAACAGCTAAAATAGCATAAAGTCTAATTACAGAAAAGGTAAACAAGACAGAAGCATTTCAGAAGTTTAGACATAGGGAACACTCTGAAAGAAGTGTTTGTATTTTCTCAACTACACCAATATAATTTCTAAAGTTTGGACAAATTATTACATTTTAGGGCTGAATTCTGGGTAAGTGCAACTTCCATAAACTTGTTAAAATAACCATTCCCCAATAGTTACAGAAAACAACATTCCCAAGGAATCTCAAATTCATCATGCTATTGTTTTCAGTCTACTTGATAACAAACTTCCTCTCTGCTGCAGTATCAAATGAAGACTTCCCTACTGGAATACATTAAGCCTGAAAGATACCTGACATAAAAATAAGCAGAAATTTACTTGATGAGGTTTTGGCTTCACTTCTGTTTATAAACTGAGTAAAACAAGAACACATTAGGCAACATTTGAGGAGAAAAATATAAGTAATTACTCCTTACAGTACTGCATAGGTCAAAACACTATCACACCATTACAGTGCCCACAAACGCAAAATATTTATTTTTCTTCCTTGGTGCAAACCATCTGGTAGATCTTTGACACTCTGGTTCACAGCAGAGGGCACTTTGCTGGGCAGGAAGTAAAAGAAGAGAGCAAAAGGAAAAATAACTATTTTATCAAGTATAGGAATTCTAGCTAGCAGCAAAAAAGAAGGGAAAAAAGGGTCATATCCTCAGTTTAAGTAAATCTTAAAGCAAAGTTTCATTGATATTCAGTTGATGTCAACTGTCTGTCTCAGAATGAGACTTTAGGAACAGAAATACAGAGAAGACACACAAGCTGTGTTCCAAGAACCCAACTCATAAATCAAATTTACCTCCTTCAGTAAATTTCAGCCTCACTGGTGACTAAAAAACTCAAATCCACTATTACCACTTCCTATACCTGTAATTTCCATAGTGAAGTCACAGGACCTTTATTCATTGAAGTATTTCTTACTCTTACAAACTATCCCCATTTACTTCAAAGCAAATATATTCATGAGTGAGAAAAGAAGGACTGAGCCACACAAAAACTTTGCTTTTATATTTCTTTCATGTGCTCTTTGAGATATTTTTTTATAGCAGACATTTCACTGACTTCTAGTTAACCAAAAAAGAATTATTTTTACTGTGTCTGTTGACATACAATTTTGTTTAATCTAAATTGAGCAAGAACCTTGCAGAAGTAAATAATTTTTTTAACCTATTATGAAATACTGTGATATAAAAGTTATACAGGAGTAAACAGAACTACTTCATTTCAAAGCACTCAATATACAAAAAAAAGCTATACTTAGCCTCCGGATTGAGACTTAAAATGCAGAAGCTACAATATTACTCTTGAGAAAAGTGAATTCATGTTACTGGCTCTGCTGTCAGTTCAAGTGTCTGTGTACCTTGGATATGCCACATAGCCAGGGAACTCACTCTTCTGGTCAATACCTGGGGAGGGGGGAAACTTGAACCTTCAACTGGAAATAACTTAGAAGCAATCCACCTTGGCAGCAAGCCTGGAGCCAGATGATATCCCTCTGTGGGCTCCTGTCCACTCCCACAGATGCCATAGCAGTTTGTCAATACAGACTATAAAATTAAAGGCAGTGTGAGAAAGGAACATAAATAAATGACATTCAGTCCACTACGTGTGACTATAGGACAATACTTAGCACTTGGGTGTAAAGTGAGTGCAAACACACTTCACTTCCCTGGTTATACTTCTCTGCATTCATTTGGCTATGCCCTCAGCTACTTCATTCTAAAGATAACTGTCTTCCACATAGCTAGCTTAAGAGGCAAAAATACTGGTTTTAAAGTGTCAGAAGGATACCATTACTGTCTTGTCAGTTCTGTGTTGCTTAGTCATTTTGTGCAAATAGTTAAAGGAGTATTATATAAAATAAGCATCCTTGTCTCCCCAACAATAGCAGTTCTAGGTTTTCTGTTGCTTTTAATTTCTGTTGGTTTTCATCAATTCCTCTATTCATTCATTCAAAAAAAAGAAAAAAACCACAACAAAACCAACCAAAAAAATTGACAGCTAATAATAGGGTCAGAAGATAGTTTAAACTCTTATAAGCCAAATTAGGACAAATCTATTGAAGCCCTACAAAGCCAGATTTGATGTTATTGACACCATTACAGGAGGGAGCTACAGTGAGGGGCTGCCTCTCCTACTAGTAGCAGTAGCTGATCTCACTTTTTGACCTCCTTAGTTCCAGGGATAGCAGAAGCAACTGTGGCTCTCTGCTCTTCCCTCATCTTCAGTTACAGGAACCCATAGAGTAGGAGGAATGAAGTATAGTGGAAGAAAAGGAATTCTGGGTTTTGGGAAGAAAAGAGACTATGGAGCCCCCAGAAAAAGGAAGCATAGATGCAAGGGGCAGGGAAGCTGCATACTTTCAGGAAGGCAGGAGAGGAAAAAAAACCCCAACAGTTACAGAAACTTTCACAACTCCTTAAAACACCCCTGATTTATTAGTCCATTTGAATACTTCACCCGTTCTCTCTCCCCCTTAACTTCCCTGTTCCCTTCAGCGCTTCTCTTTTGCCCCCTCCTTATCTGCTCCAGCTTCCATTGATCCCATCCAACTGCTTTTCATCCACCAGCTTTTCACCATTCCTGCCAGAATGACATCTCTACAAAACTGACCTTTGCTTGCTTTATCGAGGAACCCTAACCCTGTTTTGCCTGTGCTATTGAGAAGTCCGAATCCAGCTTTGCCTTCACAGTTGAGGATCTTTGATCTAGTTTTCAGTATCCCCAATCTGGAAATGTTTAGCTGGTCTTCACTTCTGCAAAGTCTAGACCAAAATCACTCTGCTTCATACGTATGTATTTCTGCCCAAATCGAAATCTAAAGCCAGGCATTAGGATAGAGATTCACCCTAACAGAAAGCAGGTGAAGTTACAGATCGCAGCTGGCTCCCTAAGTCTTGCTTTCCTTTATTCTCTGTTTTTTAAATTTATCTTTGACCCTTCTCAATTTCTCTCTCACATGGACACACATTCAGTCAAACAACTTAGTGTTTTACTTGGTTAAATAAAGATAATACATTGTTTTTAGTTTAAACAAAATCAGAAAGCTGACACAGCATCTCTTTTTACCAGCCTTCAGACTGGATGTGAAATTATGTGCGTTCCCCTCTCCCAAGTGACATTACTGGAAACGTAATTTGCATTATTGTTTTCATAAACGTGTTTGCAGATACTTCGACATCGATCAAACCTAGTGCTGTGCAACAGATGTTACAAAGAACAAAAGCCAAAACACTGAAACTTTTGCATTCCTAATGAGCAAACTGTTCCTTTTTTATTGTCCTACTTATGGCGTATTGCTAGCTTCAGATAGCTCTGATAAATGTAAGGATGCAGAGCTGTGTAGCAGTGGAACACTGTGCAGGAGTACCTCATTTCTGTCAGGCAGGGAAAGAGGATTCCTTGAAGACTGAAAGCTTCACATACTGTGCTGAAACAAGCTAAGTGTCTTGGCTCCAGGCCAATGCAAAGCCAAACTTTGCAGCTAGGCTCTACAACATAACTAGCAATCAACTATCCTAAAATGGAAAACAGAACTTTTGTTTTAGGAGTATCATGGGACATAAACTTACATTTACTTTCAAGTTTCTCTGCAGCTTGAGTAAGAATTTTTTTTTTTCCAAGTTTCTCACAGAAAAGGGAAAAATATTATTTAAAGAAGAAAAAATGTAGTGCTCTCTCATAAGCACATAACATGCAGTCCACAGATTGCTTTGAACACCAGTTCATTGGCAGAGGGCATGGGGAGCTTCAGCCTCTTCTTAGTGCTAACTGGCATAGCCTGCAATTTACATCATGTGGTACAGGCACAACCCTCTGGCTTCCTCCAACATGGGGACAAGGGGTCCTCTTGTACATGTACAAGTGCCTATGTTCCTTTCCATTTAAATGGTAAAGGAAACATCAGAAACAGGTTGTGCTTTTGAGCTCAGATATTATGTCTGTTCCTCCCACTATAGACTAGAATCTGCTGGTCCTACTTCTAAATTTTCCTGTATGCTTCAAATAGGATGACTCGTGGATGAAGTGACTAGAACTGATAGTGTTTAACAGAAATTACTTCATAGGCCACACATTAGCTCAATTTCTAAATCACACAGCAGTTCTACAGAGCTTTCATTTTAAACATCTCTGACTTGTTCAAAATACAGATTCTGTAGCCTATTTCAATTTTAAAGTGACAAAAACCATTCCAGTTACTGCAGATAATTCATGTGGACTTCTGACATTTAAAATATTCTAGATCCATTTTATATTCCAATTTTTCTGCCTTCTATCAAACTTCCTATTCTACTTTTGAAGTGACAGGCTAAGTCCCATTGAACTGAATGAGTCAGCATAAGTCAGTAAGATCTTGGGTAGGCTGTCAGTCCATAAAAATATCAGCATAAATCCACATATTCTCCACCAAGGTGAGTAGGACAGCATGAGGTGAAAAAGAATGTTTTGTGTACTGCTTAATATGGTATTGAGAGCTATGGAACCTGTAAATAGATGGTATTAATCTGCAGTGGCTGCCAAACAAGTCTAGCATAAAGGAAGGAATTGAGGAGTCTTCAATTCTGTGCAATTCTTCCCCTTCCCTATCACACGATATGACTTTTGACATAATCTAGCTGTTAGTATAACTGAATTATTATGGATTACATTTCAATGAAAGCATCTGTAAGTGCTCCTGTAAATATCAGAAATTTCACTGCACATATGCTGTACAGTCTGACCTCTTCAAGAAGGAAAAAAGGTGGTTAAATTCCAAATATAGAAGGTGTTTATCTTATAAATCCTTAATAGGAAAGGCTGCAGTTGTCAAAAATCTGCAGTTTTTCACTTGAACGCATACACATCTGTTCTGGCTATTTCAAGACACACAGCACTGCTGATCTCACATGATCAGCTTCAGGAGTGGGCTGCAAGACTGGTACTGGTAATATAGAAAGACTCTTCCTCACTTAAACAACAAAGTCCGGCAACTTTTATGAAGTGTTTTTACATATGTTACAGAAGTCAGGTTCATGCAAAGTCAGCCAATTTATGAAAGATTCCAGAGATTAATGTAATTTTTAATTCACTGGTTGAAAAAATAATGCCTATGACAGCATTCCCTGTCTGTTGGCTGTGTGACTTCAGAGCTATGGCAGGTTGAAAGGAAAAAGAATCTGGAATAGGTGAAGGATGGATGTGATTCTCTGGGCCCACTGTAATCCTCAAGGCAAATTTTCTGTACAGATTATAAATTGGCATATGGATCCTTGAAACTGACTGCAGTGGATGGATCTGGTTTTGAGCTACTGTATGTTGTGTTACTTTGAAAAGCCAAGACTGCAAATACAATTTTTTTCTATTTGGTAGAAGCTCATGGTTCTAGTCTGTGCTCCAATAAAATTAATTTTTGTAGTTCAATGCCCTTTGCATATCTGAGGGGACAGCTTCCTAACAGAAAAAATGGATCAGAGCCACTTTTAAATTCTGGATGCACTGAGGTCCTGCCCCAACCTTTCCTCCTCTGCTTTGCTGTGTTTTTGGGAGCTGCTAGTACAGAAATAGAATCTTAGTATAAGAGTGCAGGCTCTAAGACAACCTGAGAAATTAAACCTCAATTATTTTCTGTTGACAGCAAGACGAGCAACATTTCAAGAATACTGTCACTCGTGTAAACCAGACGTCCACTCAAGACAGCTACGTGACATTAGATCAGATTCAGACACTTACAACTTTGATCCCTGCCAAGCATACTAGGGTCATTTGCTAATAGAAGCCATAGTAGATGGGAAGCTCTTTGATTCACTCCATTGCCAAAAGCCAGGATCAGATACACATAAACCATCACTCATGTGTTTTTCTAACAAGTTCTTAGAAACTTCACACAGTCTCTCTGAGACTTACTCCATGTTTATCTATTTTAGGTACAGATCACCACTAAATATTTAACCTCATAGAAACATGGCCTCTGATTATTCCTAGCTAAATGCAGTGGTTTTTACACATTATGAGTTCAATTGCCTTTTTAATACTTCAAAGCTTTGCTGTGATTGGTCAAGATACTTTAGAAGTTTAATTCTAATATGAATTCATTAAATCTAAGGCTACTTTGTCCACATTAAATTTGAAGATATATTCTATTCCATCGTTCAAGTTATTAGCGACACTATGAATAATGAACACAGGAAACCCCCCTGAGGAACTCCACTTGGTGCATTTTTCCATTTTCTTGGGAACCTGTGATACATGGATTATGACTTCCCAGCAAATTCTGTATTCACATGGTAGTAATTTAATCAAAACCAACTTGCACTCATTTGCTTAGCCTAATGTCATCTGAGACAGCATCAAAAGCTTTATTAAGGTGCATGTGGCATGTGCTGCTTCTAATCTACACAAGGAATCCTGCCAGAGATAAATCACATTCAAGCAACCTAATTTTAATCTTGAAAATTCCATGTTTGTTCTCTCTAGTCACTTAATTGCCTGTTAGGTAACAGCAAATGGATTAGTTGATTATTTGTTCTTTTCTTTTTCTGCACATTCTAACTTGGGATGACTCATGTATAATTGGCTTTCAGTAATTTCATTGTGAAGACAGACATGTTTACCTTTCATGAATCTCATCTCTTCTTTATGAGTCCTCAAATACAGCTGCCAAAACTTTAATATTGCATTGATATTATATTTCTAAACCAATTTTGTATTCCATAAGAAAATGAAGAGCTAATGTACAGCTACACAAATAATGAAAGATGTGAGCTGTCACTTCTTAGCATAAAAGCATATCTGAGAAAGCATACTAAAACTTAATGAGCCCCTTCAAAATGTTCACGTGTATCTCAGAAGATCTGTTGGAGTAGGTTACTTCTATGATGAGGATATATAGGTCGCTCATTTTTAATCTTTCGTATTGTACACTGCAAGTGTCATACATATAATGGTTCTGTCTGGTAATGTTTTACTTAAAGTGTATCTTACAGAATGACTGACATGCATACAAGTCAGTTAAAACACGGGGTTTAATCTTCTTTAGATAGTGTAGCTATTAGCCAAGTAACACAGCCTTTTAAGAAAATATGGAAAACCGATGTTGCAGGTGGAAGCTTCTCCACATCCTTGAAGTCTCAATCTTTCTCAAACAAGCTCCCAAAGAAAACATACTAACTCAGATAGGTGGGTTATAGCCACATGCCAGGCTTCTATGCAGAAGAGAGTCCCAGGTCTTTTCCCTGCAAGCCTCAGGCATCTTGCCCCACAGAAAATTTGCTACAGCAAGGGTAGGCACCAGATTGCCTCCTTTCTCCGTGCCTTTTCCTATTTTGTACTGGACAAATAATTTGTCTAAAACTTAATAAAATGTCTTTTTTGTACCTTGGCTTGTAGATCAAACTCTCAAACTGCAATCATCTTAATTTCCATTAAATGAACAATAGCAACAACCATGACCACAGAAGTACTGCCAGTATTCTACAAAAGATTATCTGCCACAGGCTTTTGTGGGAACACAAAGGAGTGTTGCTATCCTCTCAGTGCAGTAACTTTGATCAAGAGAGTTAATAAATTAGTTTTTAATTGGAAAATTCTGTGCATTTATAATCTGTGTTTTGAATAAAGGGTGGGGATATGGACAATCAAGTTGAGTGCTACAGAAGAACTTAGCCAGTCTCAAAATCAGAGGTGGAAAGCCAGGCAAAACTGCACTTGCTTTTAGCTTTCCTATCTAGTGAAAAACCATTCCACCAAAAAGCACCATCAAAAAGTTAAAATAAAAAGCCTTAGAGCAGCAATTTCAAATTCAAATGAAGAACAAATTTCATCTATTATATGGCCTGAGTCCATCACAAGAAGGCATCATGAATATGTCATTGTCTTTTTTTTATGTGGCAGTATCATACAATTCTATCATGCCTATCTGGCTCCCAGACAAATAAACCTACAGACCTGCTGAGAGATGCTCTGTTGAACTACGTGAAAGAAGGAAACATGCCAAAGAAAGCATCAGCACTTCAAGAACACTTTTGGAGATGGCTTTTTTCTTGGATAAAAAGATGTGAAAAAAATCTACACAAAAGAAAGGACAAGCCAGTAAAAAATGGATGTAAAAGGGCAAGAGGAAGTATGCAGATAGTATTACCAAAGAAGTTGAAGTGGTTGCTGAAACAAGTAATAGTAAATCACTTTATCAGCTCAACAAGGTCCCAGCTAGCCAGTCCACACTATGTGGAAAGGTTGTCAAGGATAAACAGAAAAAACTTGAACACAGAGAAACACCACAAACCTTCTCTTTCCAAGGACAATTGAACTGGCATCATGTAACACTTCTACAAGGAAACTACATTCCCAGAAATAAACAATAAATGTGTCACATCAAAGTGAGGATTGGAAGACCTAAAAGTAGTTAAAATTTGCAAAACTGAAGGCAGTGGGATAATGATAGGGGACCAAGAAAAACCTTTAGTATAACAACACTCAAAACTGAGATATCAAAAAGTGTCTTACATGAGTGTATCAGTGATTGAGGTGAGCACAACTAAGACATAAGTGAAGTAATTTTTAGCACTTTTTTCCTTTAATTTTTTTTAATGCTGAAGTAAATCAAGAACAAGCTGCATTTCATGTGTTGACCAGATTTTTACCCTAAGTATTATCATCAAAGAGAGCATCAAATACCATTTACCACTCAGCACAAACTTCATAGATTTCCCCAGCACATGAAGAGCTTCTATCACAAACCACTATAGAACATCTTTGTTACTATATTGCAACAAAAATTATTGCCACGATTACAGTGGAGCTTCCATAGTTAAACATAGCCTTGAAAGAATGGTTAATTGTATAGTCTGGTATTAATTAATTATATATTCTATAAGCTGTCATGTATGGTATTACCATTAACTACAATATTAGAAACCATACACATAAAATATATGCATTCCATTACTCAGCAACAATAGATTTTGAAAATCTAGACCTTACTGATGACAGCTTTAAGTGCTAGCTCAACAGAAAGGCGAAGACAAAAGCATTTTAATACTACAAAAAAAAGAAAGATTTTCCTGTTATGAATTGTAAAAATAAAATCAATTCAAACTGCCACTTTCATTTGAAAGCTGAAGTACAACAGGAAGTCAATTTCTAAACACTGGCAGAAAAGAAAAAAGTACAGGATTTTCAACAGGAAATCATTAATAAGTGGACAAATTGACAAGTGTATTTACCAATTCAACCAAGATTTGATCACTAAAAATCTATCTTAAACATCAATCTCTGAACTTGTAACACATCAGATGTACAGATAGAAACATCTTCTCTGTAAACTTGTCAAAAATAAAAAGGAAATATTCAGGTCATGTTAAAAGATGGTCAAACTTATTAAAATGAGCTTTTTATAAAACTCCTTGGGATCAATATTGTATGGGAACTAGGCCCTTCTTTCCATTTTAAGACATAATGGTGAAGCCTCTTTATGCCCAAAAACCCCCTCTGATATTACAAAAAGAATTCAAACTTGGAATAATCTAAAAAAATAGATAAACCAAATATATTTGAACAACATTCGCTTGGATTACATCCTATTTATAGATCTTGCAACAGAATCACTTACTGAGAATTCAACATAAGAAAGTGCAGAAGTACAACATGGTACATCATAAATTATAAAAGAACAGGAGTCCATCTGGCAACCATGTTACAGATATTAAAAGACTATTTATAAATGGAACTTTAATTTAAAGCATTTCTCAGATTTGATCCTTAAAACTTCTTCAATTTCAATTGGGCCAAGTCAGCTTTATAGCATATATGAAAATATGTAGCACTGCTTCAGGTTATTGCCCAGACATGCTGTCAAAGCCATGTACGATGTATTTGGGATTAAACTTTCTAATCATAGGAGGAAGCCCAGCTAACAAAAAAAGTCTTCACTTAGCAATCGTTTTCTACAGATTTACTCACAAACCAGTAGTGCCAGCAAGAGACAATGGAACAATCCATACGCCTGAAGAGTGGTAGCCAGTGGCTTTTTGGGTACCTTAGGGCATCCAGGGCTTTTGCCTGGCTAGGTCTGACACATGACAGATGGAAAAGACAGAAGAGCTTTCTCCCACTTTCCCCTTCTGGTCCTCTTCGGGCGCAGCTTGGTTCCAGTCTGCCGGTTTACATGGTTCCTGCCTTCACCTTTTCCTCCAATCCATCCACTACAAGCAGGGCCTTGAAATATATTTCTGCTTTCAGTAAAGGCAGTTTACAGAGCTCTAAATATTGATGAGCTACACCATATAAAATTGCCTGTACCTTGAATTACTCTCCACACCTATGCCTTCCTGCTAATAGCCAGTGAAGAAAAGATTGGGGAAATTAACTATGCAGTATAGGTACTCATTAGTTGGCTAATGCTTCATATTTCATCTCAGACTACCTTCAGTATTGGAGTCCAACTTACTCTTACTTAAGGACACTGTAGCAGATAAAAATCACAAATAAGAACTGCTTAGAAATTCCTTCTTACTACCTCAGTTCACTTCTTTAGTTTTTAATCTTGAATATGATGATTTAGGGGAAAAAAATAGTATTTCATGTACCATCTGAAAAATCTTCAGTAGAAATCATGCTGCAAACTAAGACTATGTGAAGGATCAGGAAAGAAAACTATGTCAGAAAACCCCCAAATCTACATTAGAGATAAAAATACACTGCAGTCTCCTGACTTTCTCCCAAGTGAGAAATCACATCTTTGCACGTGCCGGGCAAGATTAAATCATACAATCATAAGGTATACAGATAGAAGTAGCATGAACAGCTAATTATTAAACAAAGATTGTGTAATTGGCTCCTACAAAACAAGTTTACTTTCACTGTCTTTTCCAGTTTTATTTAAGACACTGTGTTCTCATTTCTACCATTATAAGCATCTGTGCATACTGCTTTGCCACTGGTGAATTACAGCCCTGGGACAAATGATGAGTTCTCATTAAAATATACCTTGATTTCTTTAGTGTTAAATGAATTACTCCAAAACCTCACATTCATACTTCCCACAACTTTCTGTATGTGTTGCTGATTATTGAATGTTTCTGTGGGAATAGTGCAGACTCTGGCTGGGAAGCATAGGTCTCATATAAGCTGACTGATACCAGCACTCCAGTATCCTCTGGGCTTTGTGAAGAGGAACTAGATACAGGATCAATTAAAGCTTTTTACAGAAGACCAGTCAAAAAAATTAAGATGCTGCATGACAGCAGACACACAAAGGGCACACTCATACACATATTAACTACAGAAAAATCCTCAAAAATATTTGTGCTCCAGGATAAACTTTCTTACTATCTTAATGACCAAAGACCATTGTCTCCGCTCAGTTATACACACGCAGTCCCAGTAAAGTTGCTGGTGTTAAAAAAGGACAGCATTTGACCCACTCTATTGAAAGAAAATAAGAACAAATGGACTAGGCTAAGGTGCTGCTGGGAAATGAGAAAGAAGAGATTTTGAGCCCCAGAAGCAGCAGAGTGGGAGGCAGTGACTGAGGTGAGCCAGCTGTGCTGATACACGGAAAGAGCTGCAAACCAGCTTAAAAACAACCCATGCACTTTGTCACATTGAGAGACTCTCCAGATACACAGCTGAAGGTGAGTTTTAAGATGTATTATTAATACATGATACAAACATGTACTCTAAGAAGGCAAATTCTAATGAAGACTTGTTAACTGTGCTTTTTTTAACAGTTACTTTCGTAACTTCCATCAGATTGCTGATTAGTTTGCTTTTCAGTTGCTTGCCCAGAGTCCCTTACAGAGTTGAATATGCCAGCTTGTCTCTTGTAATCTGCTTGAGGCTACATTTTTAGAACAAACAAATATTAAAATACACATAGAATTTAGCTGGAAGTTGAAAACAAGGCAGTGAAGGCTGTTCACAGCTCACTGTAATGTTTTCACAACAATCAAGACACTTCATTTTATAAAATTATTTAAAGCTCTTTTTACATAGAGAATTTCTGTTTTTCCCTGCTATCCAGAAGACCTAATCAAAGCATCCTTAACTGATGTAATAAGGTTAAGTCATATTTTAGCACTATCTTCTCAAGATACAATCAACCTGATGTTTCTGGACTATGAAAGGACGTGTAGTACCTGCCCACTGTATTTGCAAGGAGAATTTTGCAAGTGTTAGACAGAGCAAAGCTGTGGCTTTAGCAATTACATCTATTGTATGCATATCTAGTGAAGAAGTGTGTATCTTTGAAAAGGGGAACATATAGTGTTAGATTCATTTTTTTCCCTGCCCTGCATTTGAGCTCTTGCATACTAACCATTCTGAAGTTCTATTTTCTTTTTGAAAAACAGTAAAACTCCATAAATAACCATATAGTAATACATATATAGTACCCTGAACAATTTCTGCTGAGTCTGCTGAGATTTGATAAGGTATTTGGTGCAGCACTGGTTGTTGAGAAACTTTGTAGTCACATTAAAATTAATAACGTAAGGCTCTCCCTCTGTTAATTTTTTACAGCTCAACGACTCTTCCTGTGAAAGACTGTTTATCAAAAAAGGGTTTGGTCATCCCAGATTTGTCTATTGCATATTTTTGATAGAACACCTTACCTGGGAGTTTTTAGGAGTAAGTGAACAAAATCAATAAGGCTGTGGTGGTCCCTGAAACACAAGGGACCAGACTTGTGTATTTGGACTTTCTTTCCCTCTTGTGACACTTCCCTGAGGGATTTCACTTCCTAAGGCAATATTCAAACCGCTATTTTTAAAGATGTTCTAGATCTCTCTTGCCTCCTACTGAAATAGTTAACTGTACCAAGTACGTTTTAAAGAATCATGGGAACAGGAACTGGTTTGCTCACGCTGAGAGTTCCAGTCATAAAGCCAGAGAATTATTCTCTCAGTCATTCTGACCCAGATGACATTTAACTATCTTCTAGAAAGTCACACAGCTTCTACAGCAGTACCTCTACAGAGGTAGAAGACAGCCATGCTTCAGCGTAGTGTATAGGGCATGATCTTGGAGACAGATGATTCAGGTTTCAAATACAGGTAGGGATAGAAATGTCTTCCATTTCTAGTTGTATACTCCAGTTCCTTAATTTTAAAGCTCCCTAACCACAGGGCTACTCCCAAACACAACAAAATTCCTTGATCTGCAATACATATTGTTATCAAGTAACGTCTGAGGTAAAGCTTATGTAATTGGGTCTTGGACAAGCAGACACAAGTGAAAAGAGAAGCTAAGTACCAAAGTACCACCTCAAAAGAGAAATTGTTAATGATAAATTTCAACAGAAAAACTACTATTACCATCCCTTTCACTTAAACTCCTGATATAAACTTAGTGAAACTATTGTGTTGGTGCCTATATTATTCTTCTGAGCTCTAGAAAAGTCAGCTGTACTGGCTGATTGCTTCTGGAGAACAATAAATGATCTCCGCAATGTCAAATTAGGTCAAGCTAAACTGTATGTCTTTCCCACTGGCAAGAGTTCATAACAGCATTGTCATTCTGGACTTGTTGCTGGAGAAATACTTGAATGAGGATAAGATGAAAACCTCTGATTTAATTTTCTCCACAAGGGCACAGTACTCTGTTACTTAACTGCTGAAAGAACAAGCCCCAAGGCTTCTAACTCTGAAGGGGATAATGAGTTGCAGCAGTGGAGTTTCCCAATTGAGTACAATTTTAGAGGTATACCTAAATTATCTTTTTTTCAACCTTGTTTAATATGATCAATCAATCTCTAAACTTGTATGGTTAATCAAGATTGACAGCCTCTTCAAAGGAACTGCTTTTGCTATCTTGAGACGCATTTGGTAGATTTTTATGCACCATTGCATAATAAAACTACGACGTGTGCTGAAAATATTCTCCAAAGAGCATAACTGAAAAGCACTTAAATGACCACTTTCCAGGGTGATTCAGAGTGAAGGCTTTTTTGTTAACCAAACACATCTATTGCTGCTATCACCCATCAGGAAAGTAGCTCAGAACCTAAAGCCCACAAGTTACAGTACTCTCATTTCTGTCTACCAACACCATCTACAGAGCTTTAAAGCAGCTTTTACAAGTTGCTTCTCAGGTGATCCAGTTCAGCACAATTCCACCACTGCTAGTCTAGATTTCTGTTCCACATATTGTAGCCAGATATGCAGATGTGTTTATCAAAAACAGGAAGTCAGCAGTTTGTGTCAAAAGGGGTTCCTGGCGACTTTGAAGAGCTTTCAGAGGACTAATGAAAGCATAATTTATTTCAAAATTTTGTCCTTTATTAACTGATCATCTTACCCTGTTGCTTTTTTTAATGGAGCTGCACAACTAATATAAACAATTTATATGAAGGTAAATAATCAGTACATTAGAGGGCAGGATGTCACCAATAGTACCTTTAGTGTCGTCTTACCCATCTTACTCTTCTGACGCAGCTCAGTAAGAACTACCTTGTAGGATCCAGCACAGGTTCTATTCAAGACTGAGAAAGGACTTCAGAATTTGTTAGTCACACCATGTGTAAACACAACAGCCTGACAGGATTTGATTGAGAAAGCTGCTGGTTCTTTGCAACGACATCAAGCTTTAGTATGGTAATTCAAGGTTCTCCAATATCTGAGACAGTTTTTTCCTTAAACTTCTTTTTGACCTTTTCACTGGTATATCCTTTTGCCTTACACTCTTCTCCAAATAATCTCAACTTTTTCTTGACTCACATCCAAAATACTCTGTTTGAACTCTCAGCAACAATCCCTCCTCTGCACAATTTTGTATTATCTGCTCAGTTTTTCTTGTTTTCTTTCACATTCCATAATCAGCAGGCCTGGCCTGCGGTCAAATAAGTGTTAAAGCAGAGTACCCCTGAACACATGGAGTAGCTGCTGACATCATAGGGTCAACTGCAGGATAGATTTTCCTAGAGTCTTTGGTATGGGGTATCAAACAGACTGTTAATTGCTCTTTGTGGTAAGTTAGGTCCGTTTTTCTCCTAGTAAATTCTTACAAGGTCCTGAAAAATTCTGGGGGCTCAAATTTATCAAGCAAAAATATTTACCCATAGAAGAAGTCACATTACTAAAGCTTAACTGACTGGTTCTTCATACTGAAGATTTTCATTCTGGAGCATTTATAGCAAGCCAGATTGGGACTAGTCTTTATGCAACGCACAATACAGGGTCTTGACCCCTTATCCTCCGCACCTGCCAACACGTGTATGAGCATATAAATCTCCTGCTCATGTTTCCTCTCAAGACTATCTTGACCCAGTCCAATCGTAAACATTGAAGAACTGAGGATACTTTTTTGATTCTAATTGAGAACAACTTTAAGATACAGGTTAATGTCTCATTACTCTCTGTATACAAATTCAGTATCTCTCAGTGGTCAGTTGAGGAATGTCCAGAAAATCATCCAACTCAAACAGTCCAAGACACTAAAAATTTGTGAGCTAATGATTTTTCTCCTCTGTTGATCAGGAAATTAGGCTTATTGATAGAATTTATATTCAGGCATGACCAGCCTTTGTGTATACATAAAAAATTACATCTGATATCCAAGTGGGGACAAAAGAGATCACATACATTGTGGAGAATAAATACACAGCCATTAATATTTCTCAACAACGCAATTCTTACAAGTGTTTTCTTCAACATCTACAAAAACCATACCTTTTAGACCTGCTTTCATGACAGCTCTACCATAAAAAGAGTTTGCCAAATTGAGCACTGAGGATATTGCCCTACAAGAAACATCACTGAGAATTTATTTTTTTTAGTAATAAAGTATTTATAGTTTGGACAGATGTCTGCATCCATATTAGACAAGTGTAAACACCAAGGAAGGATAGGGATAGTTTAGGTTAATGCACCATAAAGCAGGCCAATGGGATTATTGTTCTTTGTTTCATGTAATAGCACCTAACTGTTTTAAACTGTAAGAAGCTGAACTACTACACACTATCCAAACACAGCACGTCCTTGCCCTGTTGAATCAGATTGGATGTGGAAGAGGAGAGGTAATGAGTGAAAACAGCATGTGGTGGAGGCTGACAAAGAAAGACAAGAGAAATGCTACAGTAAGGCACACTGCTGCCTTGCCTGCTATAGATACAGACATGCTTCTAAATCACATACAAGTTTAGTGAAATACTCTTGGTTGCTACTATCCAGCTTTATTAACAACTCTACCTTTTGAAATCAAAGAAGAGAAATGAGGGAGGGAGAGAGGAAATGTTTTCCAACACCGAGCTCTATCAGGAGATTAAATGGTCAAGCAAACACAGCTGAGGATATTTTTATTCCTCTGGTTATTTACAGTGCAAAGAAACACTAAAACATTTAACAGTGGCCAATGGACGAACACAGATTATATTATTTAATAGGACCTTATAATAGCCCAGTACTCTGAACATTCATCTTGACATGCAAGAAAAGGGAGCTCTAATGAAAGATAAAATGAGAAGTGGGAAGAGCAAGTACTGAGTGTTAGAACTGCATGGAACAGATATGTTTCAGTAGTACTGTACAAGAATAGAACAGGATGGAGGGAGACAAGCTGTTAAAAACTCCACAAAGTGAAGTGAGTGAAGAAATAGAATCTATACCAAGCCTGGAAAAAGGGTTGAGAGAGAGGGAGAAGTTTTTTTTTCTATGGGCTGGAATTTCATCTGAGGTTCAGTGACACAAGTTTCACTGTTAATAAATTAACTTAATAGACACACCCACTATTCTATATAGAAAAATGGCCCCTCAGTTTATACTGAACTGTTTATATATAATACTCCCTGTAGGTGATGGAACACTTGAGACTGCCAACTGTCAACACAGCAATATGACATTTAGTATTCATGAGTAAATGAATATGCCCTTTTTGTTATGTACAGAGGCCCAAGATGTTCTCCTGTCTTTGATCTTTTCTATTCATTAAAAATACAGAGCCTTTCAAAGCATTCCGTGTCAAACAGGGCTAATGGAGATTTCATTGGCCATGGTCTTGCACATGTTGATATATCCTTCAAACCAAAGCGTCAGAATGTTTGCACAGGAGGCATCTGGCCAGCTGGAGGCCTCTACTGAATAATCAAATATACAGCTGGTAACTGTTGCATCTGATCTAAAAATCTGCACTAGATAATGACTGGATGGAAAATATAAAACAAAAGCACCAGCAGTCAAAGAAATCTAACTAGAAATATGTTAGCAAGAGGAATTCCTATTCCAGATCTCTGGAGAGCATAATTGGAATATGGCATGTATTTTCTCAGTACAAAGCACTTACGGGAATCTCCCAATGATAGAAATCCATAGCATTCCGATTCTTTTTTTTCATTAGATAATGTTGAGAAGTTACAGGATCCCATTGCATGCTGACAGCTCTCCACATCCAATATGAACACTGGGGAGATATACAAGCTTATGTAATCAAATGCCATGTACATTTTCAAATGTACCCATTATGTTTAGTACAGCACCATGAAAATGAATATATGAACTTGTAAAAATCGAGAACTGCATTTGTCCCTTAAAGAACCAAATTCAGTGCCTGTGGTATGCTGAAACAACTCAAAGTGTAGCCAGTACAAAATGTAAAACATCAGAAAATAAACTTTGGCCTGTAATACATCATCTAAATTGACTTTTGCAACCTACTGTTTATGGTGACTGTATCACCCACTGCAGGAAAATCATCAATCTTTTCTTGGCCTGCTGGTGAAAACCTACTACTCAAAAGTAATAAGGACTTCCAATTATTTTGAAAACCTGGCTGTCCTGCTTCCAGACTCACTCTATAGAGGCTAATCCATAGAAAATGCTATTTTAAATTTTAAAAAAGTTTCATCCCATTCAAGTTAATCAAGATTGGTTAAGCTGGTCCCAATAAGCAATTGAATAATTGCATAAATGAAAAGGTGATATTAGACTCAATAAAACTTTTTTCCTTATACTACTCCTTATAACTTGAAACTTTCCCTGGTTTATATTCGGCTTTGGGCTGAATTAAGCCAGCATTATAAGTTGAATGGCAGAGATTTATTCTAGCCTTTAAAAAATATCTATTAATCTGTTCATAATTATATTAAGAATTACTAAAAAAATGAAAAATCATAACCGACATAGGGTACACAACTGCAGCCATCATTAAATCACTGTGGGCTCAGGCTGTCCAATGTTCTCCACAGTCTCAGTAGGTGTGGAGTCAGAAGAAATAAGGAGCTAAGGGGATATCCATCCTATCTCTGACACAGCTGTGGGAATTCACACTGCTCTATCAGAGCTCCCTCAGCTTTTTCAGAGTACATGGCAGTTAGATAAACTCTTGCTGTGCAGTCAGAGATGTGTCTTTCTCCTCCTTCTTGGCTGCTCCACATCCCTGTACACCAATCAATGTCAGAAGGAAACAGCTTAAGCCTGCCCCCACTTCAAAACAGAACTGTATCCCTCCCTCTCTGCCTTTCATCAGTTTTATTTCAGTGTTTTATTTTTTAATGGCTTCAGTAGGAAGTGCCAAAATATTTCTGAAGATTAGACTTTACTGCCTATCTCTGATGAGACAAATATCTAGACCAGGATAAAGCAGAACTTCCATAATTCCTTAGGAAAAAAAATAAGGGGAAAGTTTGAACATCTTAAAATTTCTACAAATTCTGCACTGCAGGGATGGATTAAAACACATGGAGTAATGCAGGAGTCTGATTCTGTCTCACTGCTGTCAACCTTTTCTTAGATTTTGCTGGCTAACAGCATCTCACATCTTGATTAAAACATTTTGATTCTAATAACTAGAGGAATATTTTATTACAGTCATATGATATTGCGTGAGCTCAACCTGAAGTATGTCTGGGAGTGAGATACCATTCCTTAAACTTGCTACATAAAACACAATCAGTTCTTCATCTCTAAAAGTTCCACAATTTGTTCTGCCTCACTCAGCTAGTACCTCATTAGATGAAAAAATAAGTTGGTTATTACTCTTCCCACTGGAAAAAGAGATTTCAATTTAGTACTATAAAACGCATTGCTAGTATTTATTAGTATAAAAAGGAGAAAGTACACATATTTATATACACACCTGAGAACTTCTGCAATTATTTCATAAACACCTCACAGTACCCTTGTAACTTTTCAGTAAAAAAACTCCAAAAACATGTTATACTTGGATAGAAAAAAAAGTGAAAACAAATGATTTACAGTGGAAGCACAGATCCCAATCCCACATGTAAAAGGATCAAATTAAACGATAGTCCACTGATATCCCAAATGTGGTCTGTATACTTCACACAAAAACTCACCATATATTACTTTTCAATATATTTTTCTATATATGCTTCCTAGTTTTAATAGCAACTGTGAATACTTCAGAACACTAATGGCTTTGTGATTCTTAAAGGTACAAGGACAAAGAGGTAAAAGTATTGTTAAATCAACAGAGCATTATTTCAATTACTTGTTTCTGTCAAAATGAGTGTTATTAGTGTCCTACGTAGCACAAAGCACTTTTGGTATTCTAGGCATATTTCATAACCAAGATCTGTGCTTGTGCTCCCAATGCTTCTACTGAAATGATGAAATAGTTGCTTTTGGCTTTCAGAGGTACAAGCAAGTTTCAGTGTCTTTTTTCTGACAACTGCATAAACAAATATTAATTGATATGAGATTAGGCTATAGCATGCAACAAAAGTATTACACTGGTATTTTCACTACTTATTTTTCTTTCTAATGTACTGGCATGAAGAGTCTTTGGAATAAGTGCATTTAGAAAAAAGTGTCATTTTTAATTCATTAGTAGACGAGAGAAGTATCTTCAGGTTCATTTAGTAAAGTAAAATAATGTAGAGGTGAGAAAGAGGATTAGGATCCTTTACAAGGGTTAGGGTAAGTTTACATAATTATGCAAAAGAGACATGTGCTTTATTTTCTTCCAGAGGTTACCATCTTAGTACTGCTACTAGGCAGATAATTATTTCTTTTGCTCAGAGAGAAGAAAACTGGGTATTTTAACAAATAAATATCTAAAGGTATGCACAGCCAGAAGTAATAAGATCAGTGAGCTTTAAAGTGTGTGTACACTATATCACTTCTAGAAGTATTTTTAAAAACTATGTGCACATGTAATAGAAGCAGAAATATTCTAAATCTTTCAAATACTTCAGAAAAAAATAGGTGTACTTTATAGTTTACTGTAAGATGGAAACTAGTGCATAATCTAAACAATATGATTACACCTTACCCTTCCAGCAGTCTCTAGAAAATTCATAGTAAGATTTCATTGGCTACCAATCAGAAAGCAAAATCCTAAGCTACAGCATGACTTATTTCATACCTTGTCACTAATTTATTATAATCATGAAGGCCTGTTCAGCATCTTGACATAACTGCACATTAATAAAAACAGAGCTGCATTAGTTCTGCCTTTATAGATGGTTCTGGAATGCATTGATATTATTTTGGCATGCCGTTTTAAACTGAAGGTATGTGCTCTGCAATAATGCAGTTGAATTTTTCTTTATGTGAACCACTTGTGCTTAAGAGACTTCTAGCTAAACACAAGTTGAAGAAGTTTGTGCAGCAGGTACGACATCTTACCTTCTTAAGTCAGTCTTATGTTCCAAATTAGCAGAAGATTTTTCTTTTTTACATGGAATTTTAATACTTCTTCCCTGTTCAGCAATATGCTAATGTGCTTTCTCTTCTTAAAAGCTTCCTGATGAATCCTGGTTTTCTTCCTCAATAAACTACTGGATATTATCAGGCAGTCAGAGAGGTACTTTGTGCACAAGGGAGAGGTACAAATAGTTTGCAGATGCCAAAATTAAAGGTCCTGTCTTAAGATTCTCCTGAGAAAGCAATGAGGCTTTAGCTGAACCATCTAAAAATGTAATTAGATCTGCATGAAGTACACTATAACTTAAACATTTGCCTCCTCACACACCTTTTCCTAGTGAAGACAAACCTGTTATCATCAGGTTAGACAGCAGCAAGACTCAATATAAAATGTTTTCCTCTAACTTGTTTCAGCCAGGTTATGGTTATGCATCTGACTCTTCATCCTGGCTACAATTACCTGTTCTGTGTTTTATTTCCCCCACAGGAGTGTGACTCAGACTAATGGTACATCTCAATCTATCACAACAGACCTGGAATAACAGCTACACTGTCTTCTGGTTTCCAGTGGTGTAGGAGCTATTAAGAAAATCATTCTGGTGAGTTCACTACCAGAAGAGCCAAAATAATTTTCTGATTGGCCATAGCTAGAACAAAAAGACTAGCATTCACCACTACTTGAAGTAGACAACAGTTAAGCACTGAAAAACTGCACGAGTTCTTATCTACAATTGATAATGAATAGGTAAGTATTTAATTGATAAAGAAACTGAGCTCTAAAGATAATGACAAAAGCCCAAGGTTTTTCTGGGACAGAAGGTGCAGATACTATGTTTCAGTTACTGAAGACCTCCATTCAGTAACTTTCCTCTCCTCATCTTTGGGCTTTAGCTCATCTGCCTGCATCTAAATTTCCTATAACAGCTGTTACCAAAAGCAGAACCCATAGCACTGAGACCCTGCACAAAAACATTTTTAAATCCCATGGTGTACTTGTTCTGGTGCAAACTATAGTTACTGGCAACTCCAGCAGTTTGTCACGACAAAAGATATTCGCAAAAGCCTGGACTGGAAGACAAATCCAACCCTGCTCCACTGGGAAACACTACAGGAGTTCTGGTCTTCATTTGGTAAGCTTCCACTGCAGGTTTTCTGCAATTTCCCCACAGAAATTTCTCTGTGTGACCTCAAGCCCTAGAAATTTTTATTAACAACTTGAAAAACGCAATAAATTTGTATTTTTCTAAGCCCTGGAGCTTCAGACAACTTAGAGAGAGTCCATTTGATCTTCTCTATTGCTAGAAGTTGTTCTTTATTCTTGCTGTTACCAGATAAATCTACAACATAGCACAATCTTGCCACCATTGTTCTCAGTAGTGGTCATATTTCACTCTCTATCTTTAATTTGGTCAGATTTTTTGAAAGTGAATTTGAAACACTAATCCAATGATCAAAACCAAATCATTTCCTTTTCTTTTCCCCTACAAAACATACTTTTTGGAAAGCATCATCTGTATTGTAGCCACAGGACCTAACTCAGATCTTCAAATAATTTATTTGCTATTAGTTAAAAGCATGATTTTAGTCACCACTACTTTACATGCAAGTCAAATACTACTACACTGGATTTTGCACAAAAGCTTTAAAATGGCAGTAGACAACAATACCTCTTTGGAAAGGAAGTGTTGTCTGCTTGTTTTCTTCCTGCAGAAAATATTGCATAGGATTCCTATTGACTATGTGTCCTCATTCTCTAATGGGAATATGGCTTCGTTGGGACTAGTTTAAAGTCACAGGACAACAGTTTGACTGGAGTTGGCTTCTGACATGTCTGTTTCACTGCAGAGAAATTCCTGATAATGACATCAATGTGTGTATGCACCCTAGTTCTCTATGAAGTATGCTTCATTTCCTCCAATTCTCCCCAAAGAAAACTTGGTCATAAAAACAAGTAACATCTTTTTCTTGATGTGGAAATCTCTAAAATCCATCAGAACAGTTCAGTTATGGCTGCTGATGTTAAACAGCTACATGTGCTGGGTAGTTCAGCAATATGACCAAAAAGTAATAAAAATCCAGGTTTAGTAAATTTTGATTAAACACAGAATTACATCCAAGTAAAATGGCAATAAATGGCAGTATTTTGGACCCCAGACTGTGACAGTGTATAGCCATGTGCAGGTTTGCCAACCTCGTAAGGAGTCAGAGAAGCAGGAAGAAGCTACTTCTCCTTGCACCACTTGGCATCACTTTACAACACTGTGAAAGCATTTGTACTTCTCAAAAACCCTCTTGGAAGTCTGATATACCCAGACAGACATCTAAAGCAGAAAAAGGAGGGCAAGCAACTTTTCTCCTCAAAGGAAGACATTCCTCTGGTGTATCCTGTACATGCAGTTTTCTCTCAAGAACTATTTGCATCCTCAGAATTTTTCCTGCACTATTTATTTCAAGAAAAAAAAAAGATCAGTGACCTGTATTATAGGATGCAGAAGTTTCTGAAGAGCCTGGATTTCTTTCCTGCTTTTTTTTTGGGAAAATCAAAGCCATCTTGTAAAATCTCTTCCTATCACCAACAAACAGCTTCTCAAGTACTCCTAAAACCCTCCCTTCATTTATATCCACTGTGTTGACTTCCCTTCTCTCTTTGTAAGAACACATGCAGTTTAGAACTCACTTAAGAGACCCCAGGGAAATTACCAGTATTTTCATCCAATGTTGAACAGAACTGGTACAATTGTATCATAGAATTGTATATTTCTCAGAGCAGAGATATATAATACATAATCCTATAAGAATACATAATCCTACCAGCTGCCAGTCCCAAGTTAAACAATTCTATTTTCAGAGATGGCTGCACCAAATCTTGTTTTGTTTACATTTTCAGAGAAATCCACATGCAACTTGCTATTATGTTGGTTTGCATTGTGTGCTGCATGTGCTTGCTGACAAACACAATCATTGTACTTGTTTAATTGCCTGAAGGGGTTTGTTGTTCTGTTGGTTGTTTGTTTTTCACCCAGCACATGGTCTCCACAGCTTTTTCCATCATGTTAGTAATCTTCTATTTGCTAATCACATTGAGAAGGCTGCTGTTAAAACAGAGCACTGCAGACTTAGCAGACATATGTGCACAGAACTTTCAATGCCCTCTAGCGTTTCTTGCTTGCAAATTAAAATTTATAGTCACTAAAAATTTGTTAGCCTGGTTTATTAGTTGGCTTTTTAGGTCCCTCCATGTTTACTGATAAGAAACCCATTGTAAATACAGCCCTATCATGAAACAGAAGATGAAGTAAAACTGTCCCTAACTGAGACAGGCTGTGCAATGCTCTGTGTTGGAAATTAAAACGGTGAATAGCAGGCCTCTCAGCTTCTCCTGCAGACACTCAGACCCTGTTTACTGGTAAACCCATGCGTTCAGGACATGCCAGCACAAGACGTGTGATGTATCTCCAGTCACATAGTGATAAAGAGGCTATGACAGTGCCTATAGCTAAGGAGTGAATCTTCCAGAGATTTGGGGCCCAGGATGAAATAGCTCTGCCCCTGCAGTGCCACAGGCTCCTTTCAGCACTGTAATCTTATGCACTGCATCAAGATGACCAACTATCTCCTAAATAGAAGAAACGGAGCAAATAGGAGTGCCTTGATAAGACGGAAGGCAAACAAATACCTAAGATTTCAAAGACCAGAAGAAACTATAGTTGCACAACAGTTTGAATAGAACTGTGTTACGTTAGTGAGAGCCTCCTGCCCTACACAAGTCAATGATTGTCCTGATTTGTGTACACATTGGGAAATAGCAAGGATGCTGGAATACAACAAGCAGTCAGGCCAAGACATGGCGCAAAGTATATACAGAGCTCTCTCAAATGACAGAAATCATAGACCTCATTAACATCAGGATATCATCATCTAGCTAGCAACTGTCTAAGAAATAACCATTTGGAGCTGTGAATGCTTTGATCTCCTGATACATGGGACAGCAGCAGTAACGTATTATTACAGTGCTGTGCCCAAGCTAATCAGATTTGATCACACTTCTAGGTTCAATCAACATTCTCATACAGTATTGCACTTGTGCAAGTTTTTGGCTTGGTACTTGAGAGATCTCTACCTTTCTGCTTCATACACTCATGAGGATATGCCCTCGATATCTCTTTACACTACCTTCCCAGTCATCAATTTCTGAACATAAAGGTGCTTAGTTCTGCCTCATTAATCTGAAAACACCATTCTTACTTGTTCTTAATACTTCAAACAAAATTAAAACAGAAATCCAAAACAATGTTGTGACAAACTCAAACCTTAATAATTTGTGACAGTTTACCTAACTATTGGCTTTTTTATTTTAGCAATGTACTGGTGTTACAAAAATAATTCTTACTTCACAAAAAATTCAACTCACGTCATCTTTCAAAAGAAACAATCAGAACAGTAACACCCAAAGTGGTGTTTATGGGACAAGGTGATCATAACAAAGCTATTAGTCAGAGGAGAAACAAATGGCAAACTGCAACACAGCAAAACAAAACCTTGAGAAGAAATAAACCTTCTTATTCTTCCATGTTCTCCACATTGAGTAACACTCAACATCAGTTAACGCTTTTGCCAATACATAAAGTTTTATGGAATTTTGTCATCCAGTAGATTCAGCAGGAACAAAATTAGTCTCAGTATTTTTTCCTGGGGGTTTTATTTATTGTTGAAGGGCAAGGTAGCTTTGGGAAGACACAGCTGAGTTTTGGGGAAACCGGGTTTTTTTTCCAGCTTTAACAATCAGATGCTGGTTTCCTTTTATTTGTGCAGTCCGCAGAATCACAAAGCCTTGGAAGTGACAGTACAGCTGGAGACTGAAATCTAAGCTATAATTCTAGGTAGCTTCAAGTTTTATCTGGAATTTAGGGTTCCTGCTAGGATGACACATGCAACGGCTTTCTTACACTGTTCATTGGCTTCAATTGAGGACTGCATAAGCATCAAGCAGGAAATAAATTACTTAAAACCAAGACATAATCCTGAATTCTTTTTTTTTTCAGAAAGAAATATAGAATACCTAAAAACTGAGTTATTTGGGATACATCCACAGGCACTTCTCATTGCCTTTGACAGGGTTTCAGCATCTGAAGTCCTTTCAGGATATAGGTCTTAACCTCAATTATGTTTTTAATTCTGAATACCATGAGGAAGCAGAGAAAATTGGAAACAAAGAAAAAGAGTGGTCGAGCTCACTTCTAGCTGTAGCTCATCATTCTCAGATCTACACAAGCCGAAGTCTAGAAATCAGATTTTAACTTGACACAAACCCAGAACATTTAACCTACAATAACTTTAGAAAAAGTCCCTAAAACCTGGTAAACAATGGACAGAGACTTAGAAAAAAGTGCCTGTAAGAACGAAGTGCCAGAAAGAGACTAAAAACAGAATGATAACATTATGTCCCTTATAATTTGACCTTAAATGATGATTGTGAAAGGCATTCATTTATCTGTACAATCAGCTCTAAGTGCAATTGGCAATTAAAACTTTGCTCAGCACCAGGTGGTGCTATTCTGCTTTTTTTGAAAAACCTTGATCTGCTAAAATATTCACATTTTAGAAGAATAATCTCTGATTCAAGCTAATGAGTGAGAAAAGTAACTATTTTCTCAAGCTGTAAGTCAATTGTGACCCCTTTCAGTGTTACAGATTTATAAACTTAGGCAGCAAAGGATTCCCAGCACACCTGATGGGATTATTTGAAACTCTAAAGACTTAATTTGTCTATTTATGTCATGATTAAACTATTTGTATCAATTGTTATATATGCTTTTTTGACAGTACCACACAGAAAATCCAGCTTAATCCACAGGCAGTGGTTGTGAGAGGGCACATATAAAGTAGGCATACTTGCTTGCAAATTTTTCAGTTACAGAGAGGCTGTCCTGTCCAAGTTCCACCCTTTTCCTTCCAAGTCAAATAACATTAAAACACCATCTCAACATTGCTATTACAGGAATGTATATACAGAAGATTTTTTGACATGTTTTTTTTGTCCATGATTGACATGTACTAATATTTAGGGCAGGCAATGCAATATAAGTCAAATCATTAATGATTAGATTTCTTCTTTAATTCTGAGATCTCAAAATAATAAAAGTATGGTTTTGTCTTCTTAGCACAAATAAAGTTGAATTTTCACATTCTACTTGCATATCACTATGATTAATTATAGGAATATATTTTCTTCAAACAAAATAAAATTTTCACATCTCTCAAAGCCAGACTTAAAAAATAAAGTACTTTTTGTAAGAACAAAAATAAATAAATCAAGAACCAACACTCAAGTAGTATTTTCGCAACCAGAACCATAATGCAACAACATCATCTTGCTTGCCTGGGGTGAGACAGGCAAACAGGCCTACTCAGTGCTTGAAGAAGCAAAAAGGATGGAAGGAGTGAGTTAGCTGAACACTGAAGTCTTTGCCTCCAAAACCACAGACAAGCCCAGAAGGTGGGGATAAGAGGGAGAGATGACCTTCAAATCAATTCTAGAAAATAAATCTGGGGTTAAAGTTCTAGGATTTTTACTTGGTTTTTTAGCATGTTTGCCAGATATACTTACCCCAGATGGTCACATAAAACAAGTTGCCCTTTTTTAAGGTTCTCTTTTTTGTCCAAAGAATAGGTGGTCACAAACTGCATTTATAGACCAATTTACAACAACTTTATCAGCTTCAGTTTAACAAAATATCAGTCTTTGCAATATATCAATAATCCAAGAACTTTTTGGATAACTTTTTCAATTCGATTTAGACTTCTTATTCATAAAAAGCCTGCCCTACAGAAAGTAGTAAGAATACAACAACTTATTTTAAAAGCCATGAAATAGCCACATGTTGCTGCCCTGTCTCCACTACAAAGACTTGTCAGTTAGCAGCATAAGAGGGAACTGATAAATTAATAGGAAATGGGTGACATAGTCCTACGCTGTCCTTCAGCTTACTACTTAATCCTTGGACTAATGGTTTACTCAAGGATTACTAAGTCTTATTTCCATGGATTCAGGACTGTATTGCTTCTGGAGGCATTGCTGATTTCACCAGTTTGTCAAAAGTATTACTTTTGTGGCTGGTTTTGAAGAGATACCACAACTACAGGAAATGTGTTTGATAAATAAATTGGATTTTCTCTCTTCCTGTAGAAAGGCTACACCAAAGGCAGACACAGCAACACCAAACACTGTACAGTGCCACAGCACTTAGAAGGATAGGTCATTCAACCCCGCATAGCAGAGCTGAACCTTCTGCTCTCCGCACTGCACGTCTGATATAATACAAGTTCACAGGACAACTAGTTGGGAACCTGGCTTTCTCCACACAGACAGAAAGGAAGGAGCTGTTCTTTAAGTGATGCAGTAACACCAACAGTTCTGGGGGGGCCTTTATTTTAACTGATATCTACCCTCACCTAGAATAAAAAGCAAATCCAGAGCTGGATGTCCATATTTAATATTGTCAACAGGGAAAAGTACAGCACTGTCTCTGTCTCCTATAACCTTGATAGCTGGTTGTAGAAAAGATGCAAAGCCTGGAAACATCTCTTTGGCAAAATCTCCTACCAATCCCCCCCTCAATCTTTTCAACACAGCACCAGCCAGACAATAGCAGCCTGAGTATGCACCTTCTGAGGAGTAAGAGCATATCCTGTTATTGGAGGATAAAAGTCCACTCCACTAGTATTCAACAGAAAATCAAGTAAGACTAGAAATAAACCACTATAGGCTTGAATAACACTTGCACATCGAAAGACAGAAATTATACATACTCATTCTTTATGGGTCATGACTGAAAAACTGTATTCATCAATGCAAATCACTGCTTATTACTAACCTTTGAAGACATTATTAAGTTTAAGACACTAGAGGCATTAATGAACTCACTTACCAGAACAGGCAATATAATGCAACACAGAACAATCCTGTGCCAACTGAGCAGTTTCCTTTATGGGCTTTCATGCTCCATGGTAACATAAGGGCCCTGCTTGTCTACTACATCCAAAAATAAACAACCTCCTAGTTAAAAATAAAAGGTAACCTACATGACCCACTTAAATGTAAAAAAAAGATTTCTTAGGCTATTAAATCTCTGTGTTTATAGAGAAGTAGAAAATTCATGGAGCCCTTGACCTATCATATCTTAATGCAACAGAAAGGTGAGCTTGAAGCTCAGCTGCCACCATTTATAGCTTGGGATCACAAAAAAAGAGGAAGTAGATGAGGGCTTAGGTTCATAAATTGGCCTGTGAAGGGCAGCTGGTGAAATGCACTTTCAGGGACTGTTCTGCTGCCTCTGTTACAGAGATAGTTTTATATGTATAAGAAAAATGAGAAAGGCTAGAAAAGACAGAAAATTAATTTTGTGCTCAAACAACTCTTTGCTCTAGCCTTTAGTTTGGGAACAGAATACAGTTAGGCACAGACTCCCTTACTCCCAGGGATAATTGAGCAGAAACTGAACTTTTTTTTATAAATTTATCACTAAGACAAGGAATGCTACAGGTAAAAATGATTGAAAAGAGACAAATTTCTCCCTGCTCAACACCCCTATTTTCCATTAAACTCTTAAAACCTTGTAATAACTTTTGTTTTATCCAGATGAAGTCACAGTCAGGCGTTTCATTCAAGCCTCATACTTAACCTATCCCAGGTCAGCAGCCAATAATAGCTCACAGTTGGCTACCGACAGGATATTTACTGGACTAGGAAGTATGTGTTGTCTCAAAAAAAGGTGACTAATTAAGAATTAAAGCAGCTTTACTACATCTTTCAGTCTTTTCCAAAATGGGATTATGATTCAAAAACTTCTGTCCCTGTCAACATTGGAAACTATTTCATAATCAAGAACCTAACAACTGCTTAAGACAAAAAATCACACTACAATCTCAGAAAGAGATCTGTTGTAAGCATAGAATCACAATACTTTCTTTTTTATTCTTTTACATTAGAAACACCCGAGTTGTTCTTTAACAAAGCAGAAGGGCTTTCATAAAACAGTTCAGCTGGCAGTAAAAGTACCACAAACAGAAGGGGGTCCCAAGCATACTACAATTATTTTGTAAGTGGGGTGCCTGTTAAAATTCCTTTTTTGTTGTCATTGTTCTGTTTGTAACCTCGTTTTTTATATTAATTAGTTTCATATTAATTATTTTTTCATATTAATACTCAAGGAAATAGAATCAACTGGGCAATTACGTTATTTTAATCAACAGAAAAGTACATGGGGAAAAAACATTTTCTCATATAATGTGGAGTTGTGAAGGCAGCTCTGGGAAAAAAAAAAATCTACGGCTGCAGCTAGGAATGACTTTACTGCTTGTACATGAAACTTGTGTTTTCAGGGTTTGCTAGTTCTTGAGATAAAACGATGCCAGACAACAACATAGGGCAGCCTGCCCGGATGGCCAGTAAGAGATCTGGGCCAGATCTCCGGCGGGGGCAGGAGCAGCAGATCACCGTGTCCTCAGGACCAGCCCCCCTCTCCCCCTCCCCGCCCTGAGCCGTGGTTCTTGGGTGGGTGGGACGCGCTCGCCCCCGCCCCGCGGCGTGGCGCCGGCGGGCTCTAGGACCGCGCGGGAGGAGCGGCGGAGGCGGGCGGGTTGAAGGGCTCCCACCTGCCCGCGACCGCCCCCACTCCCCGGTGCCGCGGGGCAGGCGGCGGCCGGGCGGGCGATGAAGGAGCCGCGGGCAGCCGCGATGTTCGGGGCGGGCAGGTACAGCATCCCGCGGCCCGTCACCAGGAACCTGGAGGACTTGGACTCGGTGCAGAGCGTCCTGCTGCACAGGTCAGTGGCGGGGACGGGGAGGCGGCTCCTGCACCCGTCCGCCGCGGGCTTTACGGGGGGATGCGGGGCGCCTGGAGTTCGCTTCTGAGGCTGTGGGGACTCTGGCGCCCCTCGTTTTCCGACCGTTCTCCCTGGGAGAGCGGTGGCCGGAGAAGCAGCCCCCCTGCCCTTCCGTTCAGGAGGAGCTTCCCGCAGCCCGGCGAGTTCCCGAGGCTGACGGCGCCCCGGGCGGGCGGCAGCGCGGCCCGCGGGGCAGTGCCGAGCCCCCGGCTCTCCGGACAGGCCCCCGCGGCAGCTTGTTGTTGGGGAGGAAGGAAGCGGGAAGGGCCGTGTCCCTGCCTCCCCGCACCTTACCCGGGCGCCTGTGGGGCGCGGGCAGGGGGGACGCGTGTCCGCCGCCGCGGGGGCAGGGGCGGCCGCACGAGAGGAGCTGGTGCTGTCGCGCCGCTTGAAGTGCTGTGGAGGGTGGCTTCCCGCGTGGTACCGGCTCGCGCGCGTGTTTTGATTGTTAG
>WUAM01000287.1:83832179-83879213 GCA_024336885.1 Actenoides hombroni | reverse complement strand
GCAGCGGGCAGCGCTTGGGGCCGGTTCGGTACCGCAGGTGAACGCTGCCCGGGCCAGAGCGGGGAGAGAGGCACTCGGCTGACATGTGACAATGCGTTAGCGTTGGGCTGCAGCCCCCCTGCGGTAGTGGCCTGCCTCTGGGGAAGGGCGAGGTGAGGAGACAACTCTGTAATACCAGCTCGTATTTTGAAGTTACATATGCAACCTCTGGAGTTTCGTTTATTCATTTGCGTTTTCAGTTCGCATAAACATTGACTTTCTCGGTTCCCTGCATTAAAGCAACTGTGCTTTAATGGTTAAGTATACTGCAGTCTGTAGTTGCCCCACACCTCTGCCTCAGCGAGAAACGAAACTGTTGGATGTACATCTACCTCATTTTGTTTCTATGTTTATAAGCTAGAATCAGCTGTAACATATTTCTGCCTGAAGTTATGCTTTGTTGTTGTGGTGGTTAGTTCTGTTGTTTGGTTTTGTTGGTTTGTTTGGGTTTTTTTCTCCTTTCCCATTCTTTCATCTAAAATGCGTATTTATTGGTATTATTTATATCTGGTCAGAGGATAAAGCTGTGTTTCACAGTTTTCAACATAGAACATAATGTGTAATACTGTTGGATAAGCTGAAATGCATCTTTTCTATCACTTCATCAATAGAACTGTAAAGCTTTAATCTGAGGTCCAAATGATTTCTTCTGTTGGACCTGTGATACTCCAGCCTTCTAAGTACAGAAACAAGAGTAAATCCAATGCATTACAATTGTTCCAACTATCATTTTTGTAGTTTCTCGAATAAGACTTTGTATAAGATGCAAACTCAGCCGTGACTTTCAGGAATAGCCAAATTATCACAGGTGGTGGCTCTTCTTTTAAAACTGTCAGCTTGGGTAAAATAATGAATGCGTGCAGAGAAAGTGCATAACCTTTCTTCCCGCCTGCAACCTCTATAGGCTTCTGCAGGTCTCTGGGATTCCAGGCAGACAGTAACACCAATGTTTTCTATGTTCTTTGTCCAGCCAGATTCCTTCTTTGAGCCCTTAAAAGTGCTGTGGTGCAGTGTCTTTGTGTAATGTTCTCTGTTCAGCTAAACTTTGCAGCTGTATTCATTTATCTGTGTAATCAAATTAATACTCCATTTGAATTCTATAATACTAGTTTTAAACAAAATTTGCATTCTTTATTCAGTAATATTAGCTAGGTCTAGTGTAGAAGGTATGAATGTGTGTTAACTTTACTTATGAAGTAAGTCTTCATTCTAGTTTTCCCTTATTTGATTTTTGTCAAATGTGTTTTCTCAGATTCATAGGAAGGGAGACTTGTTTGTCATCAAGTCAGGAAGAATGAACTGATCTTCTCTGTTCCTGAAAATCTGCCATATGGAACATCCTAGATGTTCCTTACATGGCCTGCTAGTGCTGATATACTTGTGCATGTGATCAAGAAGTTCTCTTAATATTTAGCTTAAATACTTGGGTAAACGAAGCCCCTAAGTACTGCTGCTTTGACTATATTGATCCTCATCCTTCTGTAGCAATGCTCTGTGATTTGCCTTGGGCTGGGGGAGTGGGCCATTTGGCCTGTTGCCTCTCGGCTATCTTTTTGTGTTTGGACTTACTCTCAGCTAAAAGAGTATAATTTCCTTATATCCATTGTTTACAAATGTAAAGCAGTTGAGCTTTCACTATTCAGGAGGCAACAATTTTTTCTGTCTTTCCCCCTGCCCTACACTCTTTTTCTCCCCTTGCTACTTGAAGTCGCTCGCATAGCAGTTTTCCGTATCAGAGCTCTCACTGATCATTCTTTCTTTCTTTCTCAGTGACCTTGAGCCTGAATGGTTGGATGGTGTTCAGAAAAACGGGGAACTATTTTACTTAGAACTGAGTGAAAGTGAAGAAGAAGCTCTGCTTCAGAACAGCTGTCCTGAAACGCCAGCAGTGAATCATGTCAGGTTTCGTGAAAATGAAGCTGAAGTTATTCAGGAGGGATCACGAAAAGAAAGGAAGTATGAACTGAAGAAATTGACCAAAATATTGAAAAAGAAGAATCTTTTACCAAAGCATTCTGGTAAGAAAGGCAGTGGAAGCTGTAATGTACTCTCCACTGGTCCTACTTCCATATTGAAACACCAGTCAGCTCAGAAAATGGGTGTCACTGTTCAGCAAAAATACAAAGATGTGTGTGTTCACGTAAATCCCAGAAAACTCTATGGTGCTGGAGAAGATGAGCAGCACAGGCTGCTGGAGGCCTTAGTAGGGATTGTCCATCAGTCTTCGTGGAGCAGCAGAAGAGTGGAAAAACAAGGCAGGAAGGACAAAGTCATTAGAGGAATCAGTGAAGAGAAGCTTGTAGTACATGGTTTGGTGCCAGGTAGTTCAGCAATGAAAACGGGTCAAATCTTGATCGGTAAGTAATCGAATGAAAAGTTAAATTCTGCACTTTTCATTGAAAATCAAGTTGGTTTATTGTTTCTTTTTTTGAGGCAGCTGACTTGAGTATTCCTGATTCATAAGCAATTACTCAAAAGAACTATTTTGTCAGTTACTGAGGGATGATTTTAAAGAAATGTCATAGCATTTGCTGTTTTGTTACCTGTTCAGTTTTGCTGTATTAGTTGTTTTAAGAACATATGACATAAACTAGGAGTTGTTAATATAGTAAGGAGGTGACTATCATTTAACCATATAGGGAGTGAGCAGCTTGAACTTGGACCAACAAATATTCCACCACTACCATCATTTATTTAATTAAGAATGTGCTCAGAAGATAAGTGGGACTGGAGAAAAGCTAGTCTGCCAAATATTCTATTTTGTTTTCATTCTTTACCACACCACCCCCCTTAGATAAAAAGCTTTACTGTATATGTTTTAAATGGGTTTTGTACCATAAAAATGTGGAAAAAGTACTTATTAAGATGTATTAATATTACACACTTTCTGCACAGGTTTATTTGGATATTCTTCTGTTTAGCAAGTATAACAGCTGCTTCTTCATTCCTTGTGATCAGAAGGCCTCAAAACTACAGTGTGAGGAGGCAGTGAGCCAGTAGAGCAGCTATCCTTTGTGTTGGTTTGACTCCTGTCAGGCATTTCCATGAGCTGGTGAAACGAAATAACCTGCCAGAAAACTAACCCAGAAGAAAAATTGCCTGTCTAGTTTTTGCTGGTGTTGCAAGTTAAATTTGGGTCACAAAAGGCACAAGCACTTGAGCGTGAATAATGAAGGGGAATGAACTTCTGTGGCTGGTGGTGAAGGAGGAGAAATACTCCCACTTCCAGCATCAAGAGGCCATTAAAAGAACTCTGCACCCACAAGACCTCAACCTAGGAGACAATAAATATGAGCTTAGCCTACATCTCTGAACGTTAGAAGGTGGTTTCATTGCCCTTGAAGTTCATCCTTTGTAGGGAGAGAGCAAAGATGTGATGTTGGTTAAAAGACTGTGAGAATCTTACTACTCTAGTAGCGCAGATCCCACAGAGTCAGCATGTGTGCTCTTGAAATTCCAGCATGGTGTGTGTAAAAAGGCAAATCGTGCTTTGACGAGCTGATTCTGCCAGCATGTGTTTTTGGTAGGGATGCTAAAGAATACTCCAGAGGGAAAACTGGATAACTTTCAAATTTTACCAGCAAGAACTGATTAGTCAAGAAGTGAGGGATGCATGCTGAGGGGGAGGAGAGAGGGAGTTTCAGCTTGATCTGCTTAACGGTACTTGATCTAATTGGTGTAAGAGTGTGTATTTATAACCTGTAAGTTAATTTGGGGATACAAATCTGCATGTCACTGCATGTTTATAAGAGCAAGTGTGAAGTCAGAACAGTGCATGCAAATACCATATCCAGGAGATACAGCTAACGGAGCTAAATGGAGATGGTACTTCATCTGCAGCACTTAATGCTTCCCAGAGCTAGTGAGGACCAAAACTGGTTTTTGTTTTGTTTTAAATAAAACATTTAAATTAATCTAAAGAGTCCAGCAGTTTAATATGTCCTAGGCTATTATCAACCAATATTGCCTTGTTTTTGTGCATTGGGAACAAAGACTTCTAAGCATGCTCTAGTTACTCAGCTCTTAACTGGGAAAATGATCTGTATTCTATGCCAATAGTATAAAATGTATAATTTTCATATAAAAATACTTTCAAATTATGTATCTATAGTGAACACTGAGTACTCCAGAATTTCTATGTGGTATCTAGAAATAGAGATGCTTTGCATAAATTAGATGCTCAGGTTCCAGTGCTGTCTGCATATACAGTAAAAAGTTTTGTTACAGTCAAAAAACTGTCTGGTTTACTGTTTCTGCATTGTGCATCAGAGGATGGGAGAGCTGTGACATACAAACAAAGCCTGGTGAGGAGGCAACCATAGTTCAGTCGATAGCCTCAGATCCTCATAGGATCTAAAGCTGGACAGAGAGTTCAAGGAAATACTTTATTTTATTGTCGTCCTTATAACTTTTAGGGATCCTGTTGTGAATTGTGGAAACAGTCAAGTATATTTCTGTGGTTAGTCCAAAGTTGTGGTATTTGCACAGAAGTGAGCCATCACAAATGAGGAGTAGCTGATCAGTATGGCACAATGCCTGCTGGCTGCTTTGGTTATACCTTTGTTCATCTTCGTTGACCTGCCTATGGATAGATATTAACTGGTTTGGTTTTGCTTTTTTAATACTTTAATAGTCTTCTGTGGTGCAGACCATTTTTTGTAGTAGTCTTTCATGATGAAAATACTAAGTATATTTTCTTTTGAAGTACATGCTTTAAAACAACATGCTGTGGTCTTCCTCGTGACCAATTTGCAATGTGCTTGCAGGCAAACAATCTTGACTCAGGGAGTTGTTTTGTTTTTTTTTTTTTTTTTTTTTGCCAATATATCAAATTTCAGATGACTGTTTCAGGTACTGAGAAGAGGGAAACTAAACGATGCCCCAGAAAATTAAGAAAATGCCTTTGTTTCCCTGCCTTCTCCAGGCTCAGCTTCAATCTAACAGCTTTCTTCCCCCTTCCTAGTCTCAGCTACCCTTGTTTTCACTGCATGCTAACACCGTGTCCCCCAACTGTTCTGGTGAGGTAACAGATGGCACAAGAGAGTGGGATTGTGTGTGTGATGTTTTCCTTCTGCTACTCCTTGATATTTTATTTTTGTTGTTGTTCTGCAGCAGCATGACTCCTCCACAGACCACAGTCCTTCAGGGATGGGTCCCTTCCGCGGGCTACAGCCCTTCCCCTGGTGACTCTTGCTTGCTTTTAAATACATTTGGGCAGAGGTGTCATGACTCTCCTGGCTAAGCAATGCTTTTGTACATGCTGTGGCAGCTGACACCAGTTCCAGAACTGACTGTGAGTGGTACAAGGAAACTTACGACCCGTGGGTCACTCCTGCTTTACCCTGCTACAAAAATCGTGCTGGTTATACCTGATAGAGTGTTCTAATGATCCCATTTTACTGAAAATTTGAGCTCGCTAGATTATTTTTCCCAGACTGAGGTTTGCAATATGTTGGATAATAACCAAGTTACTGATTACTTTGTATTTTCATTAGCAAATGAGTTAATTTGTCAGTCACAAGTGTGGTAGCCATCTAAAAGTCTACCAGGGCTTAAGGGAAACTGAACTTCGCTGTTTTCACTCTGAATAAACAGTTACAGAGTGGTTACTGCTTTAACATTTTTTAGTAGAAACAGCTGCTTTCCCTCTCCCTCCCTAAACAATCACTTTCCTCAGGTGGCTTCTTCAATTTATTCTGAAATGTGTATGCCTTATAGCTTTGAACACTTAAAACATCTGTTTATTATTTGTGCACTACACTTTAATTATTTTTTTAAGATTGCATATGGAAGTTGTAAGTCTTGTTGCCATCCTTTATTAACCAAGTTGAATGCAGGCACTGACCATATGAAAGTAGATACAACAGTTTTGCAAGCTAGAAAAAACCTGCTGCTTTGTAATGGTACAATGATGCTCCTCTATCCATGTGCTCTTTATCAGTTCCGTTATCTTTTTTATATATAGTTAGCAGTTCAGCATTCATCTCAAATTTTCATAATGAAAAAACAATCATTTATTTCTTAAATTCTTGCTGTCACTTTCATTATGGTGAAGATGAAATACAGTTGCTTTTATCTCATGTTTAAGTGTTTCTTGTATTTTTTGGCAAAATTTTTCTCTTGCTTGAGTTCCTTACTAACAACATGCAAAGTTTGGTCTGCTATGCAAAGCTTTCTACTCCTTGAGCAAATCTTCAAAGATAGAAAGTTCCAGTAAATATTCCCTTTTAGATTCAGGCAAATGAGGGTCGTGATAGGAAATGCCTTTAATTTTTTTTCCCCTCTTCAAATTGAAACCTATCCAATTCACAGCATAGGTCTGATAAATGCTGATGATCCTCACCTCTATTACAGTACAAGAAGTAATTCCAGTCACACTGAAAACACAGGACAGCTTTCTTCACTAGCAGATCATACTCTTGTTGCTATTTTGGAAATTATTTTCTGTTCTTGCTGTTCTTATCACCAATCATCTGAACAGTTTGTGTTATTTCTCTCACCTGATCAGGAGGTACAAATGTCAAAAAACCATGAAAACTACATGGGGACAAGGATTAATCTTGGATGATAGTAAAGAAGGGCTCTAATAATCCAGTCTTGAACAAGTTGCAAAAGATGCAGGCTGCTGTTGCAAGCCTCAGTTGAAAGGTCGGGATCCCAACCCCGTTTACTGACATAAGTTTTTTTTGTGGGTTTCTAATTCAATAATTCTGTTGTTTGCAAGAGTGTTATTTGCTTGTTTTCCTGGAATAAAGAAATGTTTAAGTAGTAATTCTTGCTCATTTTCATTTTAATAGAAAAATGCAGATATTGCTGTTGAGTTCTGAAGTTTTGGTAAACAAGGTCATCACTTGGCTAGAAAGCCAAGTGTATCTGTTAGACTTCTGTAGCATACACTAGTGGTTTAAAATGGTAATCCATTCAAAAAAATTACGCAACTTGCACTCAGCTTGCAGATCATGGAACTAAGAGTCCAGTCAGAAAAATGTCCTCGAAAGGGCCAAAATACTGCAAGAGTGAGTTTTTCATGAGGAATTGCCATATATAGTGTACTTGTTGAAAAGGCTCTCCGAAGTTGAGACGTTGGGCATGCAAGATAGAAACGTAGCAAAGCTTACGCAAGCTCTGTGCTCTCACTGTAGAGTTTGGGTTGTCATTTATGTTCTTTTAATTTTCTCTTGAAGCATAACAGCATTGGTTTGGGTGAAAGCAGCCTGCTAACATATAAAACGAGTAATTGATCTGGCTTTCTTCAGTAGAATGTGTTCCATACTTTGCTTTTTTTGGAAAGGAGTGTGTGAACATTTGTAAGTACTTCCACCAAGTCTTTACCAAGAAGGAACTAAATATCAGGATTTCATGAAAGAAGTGTCTTCAGTCCTCTCCCATGTGACAGGCATGGTTCTGATTTTAATTCGGCCCAAAATGTTCACTTTGCATCATAGTAAGTGGTATTCACTTATCCATCACCATCCCTTGGCTTAATGTGAAGGTGTAATTTTAGAAGCGGTGCTTACAGGTTTATCTCTGGGGAATGGATATTTAACAGAAGTAATAGTCTTGTGCCTCACGTGGTGAAGCAATAGGCAGTTCTGAAATAAACATTTTGGGGACGACAATAGTCCTAAAGACTTTCCTGAACTTTGTCTTTAAAAAAGCAGGAATAATTGAATCACCTGCATGCTGATTAGGTGTTTGAGATCAATATAACTTGTTTGTAGTTACTACTGGCTGGATGTGAGAAGTCTTTTCTAATGAGAAGATGGGAAGACAGAACAAAGAAAATAGGAAAGAATTCTTGCCTCTCTCTGTTCCATCACTAGTAAAATTCAGTTCTGCCTGGCACTGTATGGGAAACATATACAGACATATTATAGTTTCTTTGTGGACTGAGAATCTTTTTATAATAAGTGATAGAACTCAGAAGCTTGTTTATTCACTGTTATGGGATTTTTTTATTTTTTTTTTTAAAGCTTACTTTAATCCTTAGAGAAGGACATTTTTTTTCCTAAAGATAAATTTATTGACTCAAGGTGTGATGTGGAGCTGCCTGTAGAAAATGTTTTTCTGCTACTGCCGTTGCTCAGTGTGTCTCTAAAATTGGAATCGAGCGAAACTTTATTGTAATGTTCTCCGTCTTTTAGCACACATGCTGGTCCCTCTTGTGACAGACAATAGAGATCTCATTGCTGGTAGAAATGCAACCAAATAAGAGCAGGTCAAGTGCTATTCTAAATAATATTATATAGTATATCTTTTGTGTACAACCGTATTGTTGAAAAAGCTAAGAAGAAAAGCAAACATTTACATTATTTTAGGCTTGAAAACATTTGATGCAAATATCTGTTTCTTGTCTATGTACCTATACAGGTCTACTTGAGCAAAAAGGAGAAAGTTCACTTTGATCTCTGCACTTAAGTCAGTTGTGGGCGGTTTTTTACCCACTTGATAGAGCACAGGAATGATTGAAAAGCTTATTTGCAATACCATCTGTACAACTTCTTTCTCTCCTCTAGAGAAGTGTCTCTCTACATGTGAAATACAGCAATGTTTTAGTCCAGAAAAATTTGACTTAACTCTGCAAACCATCAAGTTAGATCAGTTTAAACAACTGCAAGCACCATTTACCCTTCTATTTCATTTAACCTAAACTGATTAAGCATTAAGTGAAATTACATTAAAATTTATATCTTGGTGATTTTATTTTTTTTTGATGGACTTCATGTCAGTCTCACTCCCTGTAAATTTTTCACACTGGTAAAGGGGAGAAAACAATTCTCAAAAGAAAGCGTAGATGTGACACTAATGAAGAAACCCTTGCATATATGAAGTCTTTCACAGGCATCAATTATCATACTGGGCAAATCTTGTGGTTATGTTCTGCTTTAAAATGTTCTGTGTTCTTAATTTTACATGGTTGCTATTGTGCCAGTGATGTCTTTCATCCTGGTACTTGATAGCCTTTACTCTTTGAATGCTGTAGTGTTTTGCAAAAAGAAAAGGAAAAAACACTTAACACCCTACTGCCAATTGTGGAAAGTCCACACTGATAAATGTAGATTTTCTCAGTTGCACATGAAGTTGCAGTTCTTTAACAGTGATAAAAGCTTTTTCTGGCAAAATGAAGGCAGCTTTACAGGACTGCTTTGGCTGTGTCTTCTGGAAAGCTGTTCCATTATGCTACGTGATTACATTTTTACAAACTGAATGGAATAAATATTTACTGCTGCAAGGAAAGCTTTACATATGTACATGAAGCATGAAAGCAGTAAAATAATTTATATATATGACATGTAAATACTGATGGATCTTCTCCTTTCCAAGTGTCATTGTATATTCCACCTTGGGAGATGTATTTCAAAACTATTCCCTTAAGTGCTAAAGGTGCCTGTTCTTCACAGAACATGTGCAGCTCCTTTGAATGGCTTTGTGGGTTTGATGGTGCCAGTGTTGTCTTTCCAATAGAATTGGTTAGGTCTCTAGTAAAAGAGAGAGAACACAAACAGCTTATGTTTCAACAGTGCTCCAGATGAGTGCAAGAGCAATTTATGCTTTCTCTTGTATTTGTGAATGATGATCTTTAATACACTGTTCTTCAACAAAGAACACAGTAATTTTGTTTATGATTTGTTGTTGTATTAGAGTAGCCTGCAAGCTCTGCTATTGATTACTAATTAGTAGTTCTGGGGCTCTGGCATGGATTTACTGAGTTGCTTTTGAATGCTGTTTGACTTTCGGTTTTCCTGTCTTTGAATTACTGTTGCGTTGAAAATTCAACAGGCTAAAACTTCACTGTGCTTAGGGACACTTAGGGACAGACCTACTATTACTTGACATAGAAATAGGGACAGACCTACTATTACTTGAAATAGAAAATACAATTGAATTCATTCCAAGAAATGGTAACTCTTTTGTGCATATAGTAAAACTTACCCTTTTCTTGGGTTTGCTGTAAGAAAGAGTAGGAATCTGTTTTCCTTTGATGTAAAATAACAGTGAGCAGTTGGTTGTTTTCTAGTATATTAAAGAGGAATATTGCTTGTATTTTGGGGATTTCTCTATTTCCTCACTGATGGTTAGTTAAGAAGAATGTTCTTTTTCTCATTGGCCTTAATTGTGTTTCATACCAGTTCTGAGCAATCGACCTAGTACGCCAGAAGAATTCCAGTTGTATTTGATGGTATTTATCAACAAGGTAAAAGACAAATTATAAACTGTCATAATTCTTCTGAACTCTTAGTTTCTATTGTCCTTATTAGATTCTCAGGAAACTGGAAGACTTTAGAGAGATAGTTTCTGTTACTTTGAGCTGAGCAAATCTCTCTAGAAAACTTGAAATACCTACTGAACCTTATGCTTGCTCAGTGCTTTACTTCTGCAGCTGAGTACATTTTTGTTGCCAAGTCAAGGCTTAAAGTGCAGTTACATTAACATGGACATTGGCTGCGAATCCATATCCTTTTTCTAATCTCTTTACACTGCCTGAAAGAGTAAGGAGCCCTGCTGCTACTAACTGGCTGAGGATTTCTCCCTTGCAGGTGTAGTTGAATACTGCTGTAATGCTGACTCTGGCTTTTCATGTGTCCTGGTGCAGCAGAAAAGAGCAGATGTCACCATTGCAGCTTCTAGCCTGTGTGTTCTGTAATTCATATAACTTCCTGAAACCTGAAAAAAAAAACCCTGTACTAGTTGTGAGGGGCTTGCTGGTTTTTTTCATGTTTTTCATTAAGACTCACCAAAGTGTGATGAGTTGTAAATGGAGGTACAAATAGTAAAACAAACTGTGAATAGAGATCCAACTGTCTTTGGATTTACATTATTTCCATGTATCTTCACTATGTCAATCTCAGAATTCCTTCCCACATGTCGATCCCCACATGTGGGGATACCTTGTACTGCTCTTACAATGCTATTCCCTCTCCTGAGGGAATTGCATTATTCCTGAAATTTAGCAATGAGATCAAAGCTATTCACAGAACCATTGCACAAGTCCTGTTTCCTTAAAAAACAAAGCTCTGAGTTGGAAAGAAAATCAAGTACTTCGGTCAATCCTAGTTGCTGGCTGGGGCTAAACCATGACAATGACCTTGGAATCAAGTCACTCTCAATGTTTAGTAAGAAGCTGATTCCTTTTCTTTATTTCCTTGTCCTACAGACAGAAGATATAAGCTGAAAACTAGTCAAGTTTTTCACCCAATAGGACAGAAAGCAGAGAATTCCAAGTGACACCAAAGAAAATCAAGTAGAAAATAGGGCCTGGTTTGTTACTCTGAAGTTGAATATTTGGCTCTGGAAAGCATGTAATGAACTATCAAGTCCTATATTCTGGTGTCACTGGCAGTTACTTTGTATAGTTCATTTAATGAATTTATGTTGTCTAGATTGGCTTATTGGAAAAAATGGGCTCAGGGGTGGAGGGATTCTCCCCTAGTAAGGCTGAGCCAACACTAGAAACCTTTGGTGCCAGTGATAGCCTAGGACTTGAAAGCTCCTGCAGGAAGAGTGAGTTTTGGAGGGCTTTTGGAAACAGCAGTGTTTCTATCAGTGGAAAAGGATTGGCAAGTGGACAGAGGTGCTTGTGGAGGAGTGGGAAAAAAGTAATTCTTGGGCACAGCTTGATGTGTGAGGTTGTTGGGTTTCTGATCAAGGAACAAGAGTGATATAAGCCTGGACAGAGGAGGAGAGGCTTTGACAGGTATTTTTGTAAAATGATCCAAGCCTGGCAGTAAGGCCTTAAGAACCCTGAGGTAATAGACGAATGTTTTTAAACAGGATAAATGTTACATGTAGAAACCTTCCACTTAAATGTAACAGAAGGCCATTTACAATTGGTTGAATGTCATATTAATTTTTAAAACAAAACACTGTTTGGCTTTGTTTTGTGGTGCAATGTCATAAACTTTCTCGTGCTTTTGTCTTTTTATCTCCAGGAGATGCACTAGTTGCTGTAAATGATGTTGATGTGAATTCTGAAAACATAGAAAGGGTTTTGTCTTGCATTCCAGGTCCTATGCAGGTACAGTAGTTGAACATTTATTCCTAATGTCCTCTGTACAAATTAATACTGTTTCTAGCCTTTTTTGCTAGTTGTAGTTATGGACAAAGATGGTAAGTGCAGTTGCGTTGGGAGTGATTTTTGAACACTGATCTCAGCAAGTGAAAGACAAGGTATGTGATGTTGAGATGCCTTGCTCCTGGTGGGTAATGGGGCTGAAGATGTGCCATCTGGCAGTCATGTGTATGAAGCAAGATGTTGATGTCTAGCTTCAAAATAAATATCTAACCACAGAATAGTAGTGTGTCTGTTGTCAATTACTGTTCTTAAAATGGTAATAATTTCTATAGAAATAGTTAAATATTTCTTCATCAATATGAGAGACTCACAAACCACAAGAGAGTAAGAAGAAGCCTGAATTAACAAGTAGTGCTATTTAAGATATTTTGGAACATTTAAATGGAGAAACTGATACCACTTTCATATTTAAATAGAAAAATAAAATCTTGAGTGTTTAAAAGCTTTTAGATCAGATACTTCTAAGATCTTTCAAAACAGTGATGAAGATTGATAGAAGTCAGTAATAAAACTATATACAAAAAAAACCCCAAACCAATCTTATGAATAATGTTTCTTCCCCCCAAACCTACTGCAGATATCTTCTCTTCTAGCTTGATAATTTTGCAGCTATGATGAAGAATTAAAGAACAATGAAGAATTAGATAGCTGTTTCAGAATTAATCCGGGAGGGTGTTAATTACCTAGGATGTTAGTAGCGTAAAATCAAGGATTTTGAGTTATTCTGCTTAAATCCACTTCTTGGTGGGCAGAAGGACAAGGTAAAAGTTGCAACCTACAGATATGAGATGGAGTAGGTTAAAATTATCGTGTCTCTTACAGCATGTCTGTAAGCTCTGTAGTTTTTCTTCAGGTAGAATATATGAAGTGATAATAACAGAAATATTTTACTGTCTAAAGATAAAAAGAAGTGGAAATTTTAAGTTTTGTTCAACAGGCTTCTATTTACAACTTATGTAGTGTAAGTGCCTGTAGAGCTACATCTGCAGCTGCAGTAAGATTGAGTACTAGTATGTCAGTTTAGGAAGCTTTCCAAGTTACTTGACAGTATGAAGCTTGCCTAAGCTACCAGAGTTGTGGTCAGGTATTGGCAGAGCTCCATGTTAGAAAAACCTTGTCTTGCCTCCCTTTGACCAAATATGGAGTTGCTCTAACTGTTATTAAATACAGAATGATTAAAAAAGCAGAGATTATATAGTTTATTTAATTGTATCCTTGCTAGGTTAGAGTTTACATATTACTTGTTTCTAAAATGCAGTGCAGCCCTTTATATAGTAGTTACTTTTAATGCAACGTTAATGTTTACGTTGCCAGTAAATCTGTCAAGTAGACAGCGATTACTTGAAATGTATAACTCTTTGTCGTGTTGGCTTTCCAAAACCTTTTATTAAAGTGCAATTACTCCTTTTTTACTATGCAGTTTGAGTCAAGCCAGAAGAGTGATTGCTGAAATAGACCAGTGGAGAATTTAAATACAGAGTTCAGGGTTTTTTTTGCGGTGTAGAACACTGCTCATGCTGTTGGAAGAACAGAGGGTTGTTTCTGAGATTTAGTAATTGAGACAGCTGTTACACAAGCAAAATGGTTACTGTATTCTCATTTATCATACATTGCAAAATAGCTAAAAAGATGCACTTTAAAGCTGTTTTACTGTAGTTCTATAAGCAAAATCACTGCTTGTCTTGGTTCAGTATTAAAAATAACTGGAACTATTTCAAAAACTGACTACCTAGATTCTCTCAGTTGCAGCATGTCACACAACATCTCTCATTATCCTTTCAGAATTTTGTTTTCCTTACCTCAGTTTAGGCAAACTAGCTTCAAGGCATGTAAGGTGTAATTTAGTATATTTACTGAGCAACAGAAATTCAAATGCAACATTGGGGTATTTAGGTTTGTTTTGGTTTTTTGTTGTTAATGGCAGAAATGTTTCTGTTTGGGTGCTTGCATATCACCTAGTAAGATAAAGTCCTGACTGTGATGAAAGCATTGGACATCATGTATAGCAGTTCTTCAGCAGTCACTGAATGTGACAGGCCAAAACATACCCCTCAATCAACGCTTGAGATGGTATAGACTGCAGTTTATAACTTCATACTATTTTACATTTCTGTAACCAAAACAGCTGCTGTTTCCTAGGAAGGGGAAGATACACTAAAAGAATATACTTCTCTTTAACCTGATACTGGGAAGTTGCAGAACCATTTTACCCAAAACTTTCTGAAAATATTCAGCCTGAGGCAGACATTCAGAATCAGAAATTTCAGCCTGAAATGTTGAGTTACAGTTGTGCAAACCATAAGCACATGGAGAACAGAGACTTTCAACAGGAAATGGCAGGCAGTCTTAGAAGGCAGGCAATGCCACCAGCTCTGTCTGTAATAAAATCCATGTTCTAAGACTTACAGCTTTCCCGCAGTAAAAAGCAAGCCTGCCTTCCTGGGTCAGACCAAGGGTGTAACAGCGACATTTTCTGTTTCTTACAATGACAAATGTTTGAGCAGAGTATTAACAAATTTAATAGAGAGTGACATTCTGGACATACTTTTCCAGCTTCCAGTGGTCCATAGTTAGGGACTTGTTGGATCACTTAAAGGTTTGTACCTTCTTTTTTAACCTAGTTCTTAAAATTCCTTTGACCTCCTCAGCATCCTTTAGCAGTGATTTACATCACTGATGTGTTATGTTCGGTTTTGTTGGCTTTCAAACTGCTATCTGATTAAGTGCATTCCATACCCCCAAGTTCTCTGTTACGAGGAATAGTTAACTGTCCAGATCTTATTCTGTGCATCATTCCATGACTTTCGAGAGCTCTGTCATGTTCCATGTCTGTCACATCTTTCCCAAGCAGAAGAATCCCACCTGTGTAAGTCACAGTTTGCTGTTGCTGTCACCTTCATCAGCACCTTCTCTTCTTGAGAGCTAAGAATTGAGAATGTGTGCATGATGGATATTTAGAGTGGCATATGAATATTTTTCTGTGCTTTTCCTATTCTTCATTTCCTTTCCTTTTTTTGTATTCTACTGTGCATTAAACTGGTTTTCTTTAAGAGAAATGGAATTGAAGTTGGGAAAAATTTCACATTCAGTATTTACAAAAGGTTAGTTCAGTAGTCACATATTTAATTAGATCCTGTGCACTGCTCAGGATAGAGATTCATTTCTCCTCCACAAAAAAAGAATAAATTCATATCTTTGGTTGGGGTTTTTTTGTGGGGGAGGGTGGAGGGGTGTGTGTGTGGAAATGTAGTGTCTTGGTCATTTTTTTCTATTACAGCATTTTCCAGCCTAGATGGTCTTTCACAGCATTTTTTTTTTTTTAAGGTAGAAAATTGATTAGAACTTGAACAAAAGTGGAGAGGAACAGAAAGTATCACGTTTCAAACTGTTAGAATCCAGAACATTTGGAAAGGAACCTGTAGTCAAATTGTAAAGAGAGATCTTTCTCAAAATACAGTGAGTTCAAACCTGAGGTGTGGGGTGGTATTGCCCACAGGGATGTGAGAGGCAGCATGGATCCCTACAGGAGGAGGGAGTTGAAGTTCTGTTTGGCCTACTTTGTTTTGAGCTCTTTCTTGGAGGGCCATATTTTCATGTCTCTGAGATAAGGTTATATTGAGAGACTGAAAGATAGTCTGCAGCAGGAATTACATGAGTACATCGTTAGTGTAGAGACGATGGCTTAAGTGGCATAAGTAAGGGTCCACAGACAACATGTAATAGAAGTGAAGTAACTATTGAACCTTGAGAAAATCTGCAAGAAGGGGCTACGAGGAAAATCCTCTGAAATGCAGGCAGATGGTGTGACAAAGAGAAAACTGGGTCCCAGAATGCCAGAGAAGAAAACGTAGATCTATAAAACTGTGAATGGTCAAGTTACTGGGTCTTAAAAAGCCACTGCTGCTGAGCTGGATGTTTCTGCTTCTCAAATGCTGTTAATGTGCAGTGTAATGAATCCTCAGTGAAAGGGTGAGGGGAGCGTGAGGGGTGAGTTACGGTCAGAAACAGAATTGATAGTACAAGGCAGGAGAGCAGCAATAAGTGCAGTGCTGTTCCAGAGAATGGAAAGAGACAAGAGCAAAAAGCTGATAGGAGCCAAAATAGGAGAGGAAAAGATGACGAGCAGTGTTGGGAGGAAGTAGAGTGGCATGGCAAGGCGGCAGCCAGTGACATAATGCTGTTGCTGGAAGAGCCGATAATGGCACCTCTCTCTGAGCTAGTTTGACAGGCAGTGGGTGTTTTAAAGCATCATTATTCCTTGCTGACACTCCTCTCCAAGTATGTGTATACACACGCCTAGTTAGGAAAATGTAAATTATCTATATTTAAATGGATAAATTGCCTCTGCTTGGGCTTTTCAAGTTTATTGCAACTGAGAAAATATACACATTTTTGGTAGCATCAATTATTAGGCTAAGCTGTCACTGACTTCAAAGAGTAGTAAGATTTGGTGTGATGTATTATGTTTACAACTTCCCAGTCAATAGGCATGTTAGAGATACTTTTAACGCATGCAAACAATTGGGTGAAAAACATGAAAGTGGGACCTGAGACCGTGCCTCCTTATTCCAAATAGATATATTTTCAGTCACTTTGAACAAAGGTATCATCCAAGAAAATAATTTATTCTCTTTGTCTATTACAACTTTATGCTCAGTCAGGAGCTAGGTATTTCTCTTATATCCTTATTTCATACTTAGGATGGAGTGTGTTAAATCACAAAAAATAATAATTACTTTTTCATTTCATCACTGGAACAATTTGCAAGCGTAATAAAAAAAGGCAATGCTCATAAAAAGATCTGTAAAGCAAATTATGAAACGCATTTCAACACCAAGCTTGGATTTTTGTGTTGCTTGTGAGCCAAAAAATAAGCATTTATTCTAAAAATCCTAGTTTTTACTTCACTTGGGAAATAAAGAACAGTAAGCATCATGTAAGTTTTTCACAAAGTAAGCTTGATCATCTAAACTAAGTTATTTTTATGTTGTTTGTGCTTCAGTTTTTTAAATGAAGGCATAGTGCACCAAGTGATGGAAATTTTTATGCTTCTTGCTAGTTGTGTACAATTGTTACATATGGCAACCAAACTCTTATTTGCTAACTTTACAGTTTAAGAAAAAGAAGAAAAGATAACGTAGTGAAAATATTGGCAGATTGAAAGAATTGCTACTGTTACAAATTAACAGACTTTTGCAGTCTAATGTAAATTGATTTTCTTGTGCAAATGTACCCGTCAGTGCACTCAGAATCTGAAAGAAGTGCTCATTGGAAGAGACCCTTGAGGATATGTGCTCAACAAAGTGCTGACATTTTGAAAGAAGCCAAATACCGTGTGTGTTTCAAAAGCATGGTAATAGGTTTTGTGTTCAACCAAACCCAGTGCAGTAAGTATATTTTTCCATTCTCAAAACCGTAAGAATCAAGTATGAAAACACACCAAACCACATGCTTACTCACATGGTTCACAGAGCATGTAATAGCTGTGGCTTTGTCCTTAATAATAGATGGTTATGTCATGCTGCATATGTAATTGGTTTTCTTGAAACAGCAGGAATTATTGAATGCTTACATCTTTGTCAGTAAAGCTAAGAAAACTTAATCTCTTAAAGGGCTCAAACTGTTTCATCTGATATTAGAATGTAACTGTAAGTATAGTCTCATTTTCACAATCCTTAATTATTTTGATAGGTTAAACTTACATTTGAAACATCAATATTTGAGCCTGAAGGAACTCAGCAAAGATATAAACAGGCACAGTCAAGTATGAACAATCTGGTTCGGCTCTTGTGGGGAGAAGACAGTGCAGACCTTCAACAGGCTGTACGAGATGTGCCTCATATTGTTATGTTCCTCACAATGAAACTGGACTCTGAAACATCTAAGGATGAGGTATGTGGCTAACTAAATACAACTGTAGATGATGGGTAACAACTGACAAGAGCAACTGCTATGCCTTTTGATGTAAAAAGCAAACAAACAAACCTCCAACAAACAAAAAAACCCACCTTGCTAGTCACTTTGCATAGTCTGTAAAATGTCCATTTGTGACAGAAAAAAGGTTTGAGATTCTATGAAAAAAGTCAGCATCGCTGCTGACAAACTCTGTTTGGACTTGAAATCACTTCAGCACTGCTGAAAGCCTTTACGTAAAGAGCAGGCTAGAGGTGTTAACAGACAAAGCAGAGATAAAGACAAAAGTTAGTTACTGTCTTTTGGATGCTCACTGTGATGCTTTCAATACGCCTCTCAAACTTGAACTGTGAAAGCTGCCCAGCCATAAAAATTTTCCCTGGCAGGAGCTGTTGTCAGTCCCAATCCATAATTGTCTAGCCCCTCCTGGTTTGAAATGTTAATGTGCCTTTCCTTAGACAATCTGACATGTATGCTGTTTGCAGTCAGCTGTTGATTCTTGCTTGGACAACATTTCTGAGCTACTGAAGTACTTTTCCTTTGTTCCATAAAGCTTCCTTTCACATGTCATTCCTTTTTGTGTTCCTCGGAAAAAAATTTGCCAGTGTACATACAACCCATTGTAAGTTTGTGTGGATGTTGTTCGTGATGTAGCCATAGCTACAAATGCTGCACTCAGAATTCAGGGAAGGCAGAACTGTGCGGAGGGCTGAGCTTGGCCTCTCGCCTGATCTGAGAATGACAAATGGACAAAGTGGAGTTTTTAGGAACAGACGTTGAGAAAAGACTCTTCTCCCCTTCTGTCAATTCTCCTTAGATTTAGCATAGTGCCCCAGTGATCTGTATTATCTGGGATGTGGAGACATCAAATGAAACACAAGTTTTGCCGGTCCCTAGGGCTAGGATGGTGAGACAGTGATGGAGTAGGGAGCAGGAGAAAGGCATTTGCCTTTATCTCCTGTGGAATTAATCCTTAGATCCACTCAGTGCTCCATCCCTTCTCTGAGATGTCTTTTTTTTTTTTTTTTTTTTAATACTATTTTTCAGCTGACAGAAGTCTACATTGCTGGTGATAAATAACAGAGAATTGTTACTGCTACGCATAATGGGGTTTAATTTTAGTTTCTAGAGACAGGGATTGGGAGAACCCTAGAAAATTACATGATCTCATAATATGTAAAAGATGTGCAGTTTGCCAAGTGAAGTGGTTGAAAGCTAGGAAAGGACAGATTTACGGCTACTTGTGCAACTTTAATTCCGCCCTTTTGTACGTACACAGCATGACGTTGTCTTTAAGTATTACATTTTTCTGCAAGATGCTTGTCTTGTGCAGAGGACAAGATGGGACAGATGAGTGTGTATAATTAAGGCTTACTAGGCAACCATAAATCCAGTACTTGTTAATTATGGAATACTTGACTTTGCAATATAAATCATGCTCTTTTAACACCGTATTTTTAAGGTAACATATCTTGCTGTAATGTGCAATGAATCATACAAACACTGTAAGCTTTGGGTTGCAGTTCTTTCCAGTCCTGTTGAAGAGACTACATTTTGTCATGGGAGGTTCCTTCAGCAGAAATTAGTTTATACAAGTGTCTCTTAAATTTTTTTTCCTTTTTTTTTTTTTATAGCCTTCCAACTAGGCGAGGTCATTCTGTGCTCTTTATCCCACCCAGAGGCACATATGTTACTGCAGTATTTTTCTGCTCTGGTATTACCCTATAATAAAAATAAAAAGAGCTCCTGTAACTGTGATTTAAAGAAACTTAAGATGAAGTTCACTTACATATTGCAAATAGTTCTCTTTTCTTTGATTCTAAATTTGTAGTCCAAGACTGCTATGTTACGTGGATAGAACAGCTATGGGCAATTGCTGTTGACTTAAACACCAGTGTTTACTTGGCCACTTACATAAACTTTATGAAATATTAAAACGAAAATTTATTTCAGAGCCTCTGGCTCTTCTGGTAGGGGAATAGATATGCAAATGTCTAGTTGCAATTTCTGCACTGCAGAGTAAACGAAGTACTGCTTTCTTGCCCCATTATTTCTTTGTACTCTCCCAAGAAACGGGATTAGCATTGAATGTTGAGCAGAGGTAAAAAGAGGGATTGTAATGCACTTGTTCTGCCTTCATACCATGGAAGAATTGTTTCCTGAGAAGTCTTGGCAGTTATGTGGCCCCAGATAGTCTCTGATGTTGAGAGAGGTTTGCTGATGTAATCAAGCTGTACATAATACATTTCTGAACAAAGAAAGCTGTCATCTTCAAGGCATTTCTCTTTAATTTCATTTGATGAACAGTAAGCAATGTTTGTGCTGTAGGTGTGCTGTTCCAAACTGAGTTTACAGTAATACTTCAAATTAGCAGTGAAGTTATTATACATCTGTGCTATATTGCACAAATGAAATATAATGATCCTTTATTAATCTTCTTTACCCATATCCAAAGGAGGCATGGTATGCAGATCATACCCATGTAAACAGTGGCAACTAGAACTAGGGACTAATTCTTCCACTTGTGAGCTTTTGGCACCCAAAACCAGAATTAATGAGGTCTAAGACTTTTAAGCTCTACCTACTCAACTATAAAGCAAGGTAGTATTAGAAATCATTTGGGATGTGTGCACATATGTGGGGAGTGTCCCATGTGACAATGGTTTCAGTAAGGTTGATCTTGTCCTTTTTATGCTTCAGTTCAGGGTAGGTATTATGATTACAACATAGATTATTTGTACCAGCAAACAACTATAACATCTTTGTGTGTTTGCACTGATTTTGGCCATGCCATGTGTGTTAAAAGGAATAATGTTCATAATCCTCCTACGCAGTAGTGTTACTGGAGGCATGTGCTTAGCATACTGGCAAGTAGGTATTACTGAGTAGCTGTTCAGATAGTTTGGTTCATACAGATACTGACTTGTACTTTCTGTCTCATTTCTCCCTATTTTTTATACTTTCTGAATTAATCTTTAAGAATTCCTAGATGTCTTTCATCTACAGTTTCTTATTTTGAAAAGATGCAGCTAAAAGCCTGTATTGCCAGTGCACCTTTAGAAGATGATAGGATATGAGCTTGTCGCCGCTGTTTTGACACAATTTCTTTTAGCCATTTCTTATGTTGTCAAGACTGCCCTAGTTTTCTGTTTGGTTTTTTTCATGTGGTTTAGGTTCAGTTTGAGAAATTATATATGAAGGGAAGCTGCTTGCTAAGCCATTAGTTTAGATAGTCTGTCCTGGTTTGGTTTTTTGGATTGAGGGAAGGTTTATACTTGTAAAGAAATGAGCTACCTCTCATTTATTAATTGCCCTTGTCATCAACTTTTGAACTTTTGCCTTTGAGGACAGCTGATCTTGTATGGTGGTATGTGCTGAACCTTGCTAACTCATTAATACATGTATGTGATACAGCTATGACCTTGTGCTACAGTTCTCTTTTCTTTTCTTGGGGAAGTGTACAGATAATTCTCCAATGAATTTTGTGTAAAGGCCCCAGTTCATAGTGAGGAGGCAAAAAGGCTCTTTCTAGTCCTTTGTAGTGCTTTAATTAAAAAATGGCAGGGTTTTTCCAGCTGAGGGCTTCATTCAAAAAAACCCCAAAAATCCTCATCCCTAATGAGTATTTGAAAATACAGCTAATTAAATTGGATAAGAATTAAGTTTGCCAGGTCCTTCTGTAGTGAAACTTTAGGTTCTTTTAATCTTGATGAAGGAAATTTTTCTAAGGGGTATTGGCACTGGCTGGATGTGCATAGTGACATAAAGTTAATCACGTGTTTCTTTTGTTTGTGTAGAAAGGCAATTTACTCTTTGCACTGGCTGTGCTTAACACTGTATGCATTATTTCTGGCTCATCGTGATTTGGCAGAAATCAGGAAATATGGGGGAATTGTATGTTTGCTTTTTACTATATTTTTATGGTTGCTGAAATAATGAATCTAAAATTTTGGAAAATATTTTATGAATGGGTCAGAAAAGTAATGGTCACAAATATTTATCTGTGCTGATCTTCAGTTTCAAGCTGACTTCTGTGTGGATATCATAACACAGACGGTCAGAGGTTTGGTGATAATTGTTGATAGTATCTCTGTTGTTTGGGTATATACCTCAGTTACAATTTGTGCTATACGTGTATGTGGCTGGGTAGGGTTATATAGAGAGTTTCCATATTCTTATTGTTGGTTGTAAAGAGCTGTATGTTTGATGGTGATTTAAATCAAGAGACCTACAAATACTAGCTATCTCTTGGAATAAGTTTCAGTGTACTTTCATCTGTAAAATGCAGTGTTTCCTGTTTGTAATTTTTTGTTTCTTCATGTGATGATGATTCTAAATAAATCCTACTTTTCTATAAAATAGAAAACTTAAAACTGTTAAAACATACATGTGCATTTTAGAATTTTCCAGGATGTCTGTGCAGACCACTGCTTCTTTTGATGGGAAAGCATATGATAAAAGCTCTTGTGTTTTAGAAGAAATTGATTCCAGGAATAAAAAAAAAAAAATCTTGTTTCCTGGGGGTGGTTTTGGGGGTTTTGTGTGGTTTTTGGTTTTGGTTTGCTTACCTAACAGCTAACTTTCTTCACAGCAAGAAATTCTTTATCAGTACCCCATATCAGAAGCATCCCAAAAACTGAAAAGTGTGAGAGGAATATTTCTCACGCTATCTGACATACTGGAAAGTGTTACTGGTACCCAGATTATCAGGTAAAAGTATTTGAAACTTAATGTATTACTGCTTTTATTATTTATACATGCACATGTAGAAAAGCAGACCTGAGTCATGCATCGAGTTCTAGACGAAACCAAACGTGTGTCTCTGTTAGGCAGTGATGTTTTAGCTAGAAGAGGATGTCTGAAGTTGAACTGCTCAGCTTGGATGTACGTGGACTTGGGGGCATTTCTTTCTCACTGGTGGCAATGACTAGGAATTTTATTTCAGTAAAATTATTTTTAGATCTTTTAGAGCGTCCTTATCTAAACCAGTAGACTGGAAATGAACAGCTGAAATAAAATTTCTAAAAAAATTAATAGAAGATATAATGTGATTCAGTTAAATTCATGAGTGCCTGCTACTTTTAAATACATGTTATTTCACATTCAACTTGCAGCACCTGAAAGGTTTTTGTATTCACAGACCAGGATTCTAGTAAGAAGTCTAATAAAAATGACTCCTGATTTTTTGGAGCAGTGTAGAAGTTGTGAAGATATGTCAAGAGATTATTAAATATTTAAAGATAGGTGATTTTCTGATGGAATAATTAGAAGTGGAACAAGTAAAAGCCAGGCAGGAAGACCTTTAAAGAGTATCTGAATCATTCGGAAGGCAACTTGTGGTGCTTCAGTAGCACTTTTCATCCTTTGTAGTGTTGAAAACATTACTAGTGGTGTGATCCCTTCGGAATAGGAATCAGGGAGTCTTTCTGTTAGTGTAATTACCGAGCCCAGTTGCATGCATCTGATTATACATAAGCATAAGACTTCGTATATAAAATTCAAGTAAATCATTCTGGCTTCTAATGGTGGTCTTTTATAACTTCATCATTTTAACAGAAGTATTTCTGCTTTAATTTTTCTAGTTCTTCCCTTTTCTTATGCGGAAAACTGGTTCAAGTTGTTTACTGGAAAGAATCTGACAAGTTGCTTGTAATTGGCCTTCCTGAAGAGAAGTGAGCTTTGTTTCCTTTTTAGTTTTACTTTATATCCTATTATGTACCCTCAAATTGTACTCTTCTATCAAAAAAGCAGGAAAAGGAGGGCTTAGAATGTACTCTTTTTACTGTAACTAGTTTCTGTATTTGTGATTCCACTTTTTTTGATTGACTTTGGTCACATCTTTTATATATCCATAGTTGCAGTTTCTTTTTCATTTTCTCTAAAGGGAGTAAGGTCTCGTTGGATCTCAGAAATATATGTAGGCTAGAAAGTGGTAATTTGCAGTGTTTGGTAAAGTCAAGTCCTGATGAGACTACTGACTAACAGCAGTGATGTTAACATATTCGTGTTCTAGGACTTCCCCTCACCCCAGTTACACTACTGTCTGTGTCATCGAGGGCACGTCACGCAGAGGGAATCTTTCATACAGTCTGATGACAAACTTTTGTTTGCACTGTATTGCTCATTAAGAACAGAGCTCTTGAGAAGATGCCTCTGCTTTTTCACAGTAAAGATGTTCCAAACCTAGCTGTACATTTGAATTTTTATTTTTCAGCGTGCCACTTTCTCAGCTGAGGAACATGCTTGAAGATGTTGTCAGGACCTTGAAATTTATGTACAGTTCTTTAGACAGGTGAGTTCTTTCAAAATTATTCTTTCAGTTACTGATTTTTCATTGGTTCTCACTGAAAAAGACAGCTAATGGCATTAATTTGAATGTTTACATGGGATTTCTTTGCATGTTAGTTTACAGTTGCACCGGAATTCTGTTCTTCTTGCCTTTTTGTTCCAGTCTTAACACTAGTAAGACTCTTTAAACAACCTTTGTTACTTCAGAAAGTGTTGTCCTTGATGAAGCTAAATCATTGATATAATCTAAGTCCCTGTGGATGTCAGCAGCACTCTGCAAATATTATCCTTTGTGTTAAAGCACTGTCTGTAAAACATACATGGGAATTGGTGGTGTATTTTTAATAAGTAAACACTCCAGGCTTCTCAACTTTATTTGGCAGAGTGACTCTTCCTCTGCATTTGGAAATCACCCAGAAAACTTTCAGTCTGACTGTAATCTAAATAAAATTGCCAGGGTAGGTTGTTCATATACTTGCATTCAATTCAGGGTAAATGTTTGTACACCATAAAGCAAGAAATTCTTAATTTCCAAAAGGATGTAGCTGTCTCATCTTAGGTTGCTGTAAGACATCTACCATAATGCTGTAGTGCTTTAGTTTTTCATTTGGTTGTAGGTACTGCCTGAATATTAACCTAGTGGGTTTTTTTCGTGTTTAAAATGGATGCTAAAAAAAAATCCCTGTGTAGTACCATGCTGTAGAGACTTCTATAGCACAGAGGGTTATATAAACAAGCTACAAGTTTCTTGATGTTATTCTAACTTGGAGTTGATGTTTGTTCAGTGCTTTTTGCCAGGTGGAAAACGTTTCTCGCCTGGATCATTTTTTCAACCTGTTGTTCCAGCGCGCGCTTCAGCCCGCGCGGCTCAAGTCCAACTCCAGCCCCAGCACTCAGCACTATGACACCTGCAGCGCGTTCTTCGTAGACAGTCTCCCCGGCTTGCGCTGGCTGACGTTGCCTCAGGAAATCAAGGTGAAGTCATTATCAGATCTTTCTAGAACAAGTCACATATGAGAGGCCGGAGAATCGAAGCAGGTATCTTCTGCTGCTCCTGTGGAATTTACCCGAGTGCTTTGCCAATCCCAAGCCACTCATTTTCCTGCAGGAGTCTTTCTTAAAGTTTGGAACTACACAATCATGCCCATAGGAAACAGACTGCCATTAGGAGTGTTATGAGGATAGTTTGGTGACTTTAGAGTCCAATGACAAAGGAATTAATCTTCATTTAAAGTTTTCTCTAACCTCCACACACCTCTTTAACAGCTAACATATGCAGCAGGGAAAGCAGCCCCTGGTATGTAGCCTTATGTTTGATTTTGACCATTTAAATATTTTTTCAGGTAGAAAATGTTACTGTAGAAGCCCATGTGTGGCTTGTAAATTAGAAGACTTTGATAAATGGCTGTTGCAGAATCAAAATACCCATACATCATTCATTTGACACCATACAGGTACAACTTTCCTTCACCATTTCACCTCCCAATTAGAAACTGAGTTGTGCACTAAGCAGTAGTAAGACACAAGACTTATCACAGTAAATAGCATTGTAGCTTTCCATCTTAAACCTCATTTTCATTGCTTTAAGAACTTAAAATAGTGATTATTAGGATAATTATCAGTAAAATAATATTTTTCAAATAAAAATAATTTTTTTTCCCACATGTGATGGATAATGTCTGCCAAGGCTTTTCTGAAGTGGCATATATTTAAATTATATATTAAAAAAATATATTTAAATTGCAGTTTGGTAATATTTTATATAGTCCTTCATTGGAGAAGTGTCAGATAGTTAGATATCGGGCATTGTAGTAAGGCACAGTGGAGCCCTTAGATTTTATCAGGCACTTCACTTCAGGGCCTAACATGGATGAAGGAAAGATTTACTGCATTTTCATTTTCCATCCTTTTGAACATTAGTGAATGTAGGATTCCTTTTTGCCTTTGTGATTTTGAAGTATTTTCAACTTCACAATTAGGAAGCTATTTTCCAGATGACTTGAAATTGTTTGCATGTCATAGTTGAGTTAATGCGTGTATGGCAGTTTTTACACAATTTCACAGAAAAAAATAAAAAAAATCATGAAGATGGAAGGATGTTTGGAATATGTTGGTCCTGTCGTGGGAGATTGGGGGTTTTAATGAGTATTTGCCATGCTCCGGTGCAAATGAAACAGCTGGGAAATTTTCAACTGAGAGTTTTCTTTCATGGATTGACCCAAAATATTTGTAAGCTTGTAGATAACATAGCTAAGGCTAGTTCTAATTGTTAGACAATGATTATCATCTGAGCTGACCATGAACTCCATTATCCAAACTTATTTCATGGGCAACAGCAAACGAAATGAACATTGTGCTCGCTGCTAGTCAAGAGGTTACAGTATCTCCTCTCCAGGGGAAAAATGCCGAGGTGTGCAGGTAGTGCTCTAACACACCCAAACGCTGACTTGCAGAATCCATGCTCCATAATCAAAGGGAGTAAAACATGGGTGCAGCACGTAGTTGAGGAATGGTCAGCAACCTAATTGATGTCTGAAATGCAACTCAGTGCAGCTCTAACTGTTCCATAACTTTTTCCTATGTGGAAAATGAAGACATTTTTCTTGTGGATAATATTTTTTGTTATCCTCTGTGTTTTTCTCTCAAGTTTCTGCAGAGACTCTATTACGCTTTGTTCTCTAGTATAACTAGCAGGTTTTTTTCTTGTAAAACTGTAGGTTTTAAAGGGATTTAGAAAACTAAGTAATTCATTTATGGTACGGACATCACTTTCCAAAATTGTCTTAGACTATCCACATTTTCCAGAACAATTTTCTTCCTGCAGAAGATGAAATTTCCAGTTAAGTTTTGGTGAAGATCTTTATATTCTATAAGGAATATAAAACTAAAAAGGTCAGTTCTTTGTTGGGCAGAAAGCCCTTTAAATTTTAATTGGGGAAAAGCTTAGAGACCGGGTAGCTGTCGACTGCCAACAGCCTCGCTGACATTTCTCTGAGAAACTGGCTGTATTTCAATTGGGGGCAGCCTGTTAATACAGCCCAAGAAGTTTGTAATTATTGAGTTTAGGTTCTTTTCATTCATAGCAATTTATTTCATGAACTTCAGTGGCTAATACCGCGTTCGTTCAAGGGAAATGTTTTTAGTAAAACTTAGCGTAAACAACAGTTAGAGAACTAAGTAAGCTTAAAGAGGTTTCAGTAGAACAAAGATCATGTGTAAGAAAGTTTTGGCAATTTCCATAGAGACAAAACCTAAATCCATTGTGAAAAAGATTTTTCTAATAACTCAGTTGGATACAATAGCTTGCCAGACTTTAGAGTTGTCTCCAGCTTTCCAGGGGCAGTCCCTAGACCTCATGTTTTAAATCACACTGAAAGTAAGAGTGACATCTCCTTTATATCAAACAGTGGGTTCAGTAGGCACACAATCAAAAATTTTACAGTTTCAAAGAAGAGTGAAAAACACAGGAATTAAGAAGGATTTTTCTTTTATCTAATGAATTGAGGTGTTCTTGATATTTGTATTACAACTAGAAAGTGTGTGCATGTTTTTCTCCATTCACTTGCTGTTTATGAATTCTAATGTGAGAACTGTGCTCTGACTGGAGGCTGTTGAAATCTTGCTGAAAATGTACTGTTTACATATTTCAGATGGAAGTTGACACAGCACTGAGTGATCTGGAAGCAGCTGACTTTGCAGAGCTGGTAAACACTTTATTTTTGCTGTTTGCATTTCACAGTGTCTCTTTGCCTTGGTGTCATATTCAGTAGGTTAAAAAAGCACTAATTCCAAACCTTTCCACTTTTTTAGTCTAGTGGGAGTTAAAGCAAAGATATACTGTACTTTTTTTTTTTTAAGATAGCTCAATTTTACCCATTCTTTTTATTGTGAATTTTCTCCATGGTTAACTTCATAACTGTATGGTAATCCTGTAGGACTTGTCACTGAATTTACTATAATTTAAGTCCATGGGATGTCTACAAGAACATTCTTAATTTCAAAATAGAGGATTATCTCCTTCCCAAGCAAATGTGAATATATCTGAAAACTTCTACAGAGCACTGAGAACCTAATTTTTCAGTTTATGGAAAGCAATTACAAGTTATCATATTTTTAATACTGTTTAAGGAGAAGAATGTCAGTATCACTTGGTGTGCGTGCTCTTTACTGCACTGTATTGGACAGGGAGCTGTAAATATACTGAAATTTCAGTTTTGCTTTCTAACAAAGGAGCTTTCTTAAACTTATGTTCCAGAGCTGTTATTTTAACATTATGTTCTTTACAGATATAATTGAGCATAAAGATAACATGTTTGATCATGTATTTAGCACAACAATTGGAGACATACATATTGTTAACTGCAAAATGATTCTTAAAACCTAAAATACAAGGTAGGCAGACACATAGTCCACCTTGCAAAAGAATTTTAAAAAGAGTGACTGTACTAAACAGCCTGGATGGTTATTTACAGAAGGTAAAGTTGCATTTCTCTGTATTGTACAGAAACGAGTTGCACCTCCATTTAAAATACACTACATCCACCTAAAGACACTGTCACTAATCTGACAGCACTGGGCATCTAAATTAGAAGATCAGTGAATGGGTATATTTTGGGTTAAATGTCAGACGCTGGGAAAAACTGCCTTGACTGGCAAGTTTTACTCTAGGAGGGCCTCTGGTGTCAATAGTTATGGTTCAGCTACTTGGCTGTTAAGAACTCTGAGAATTAGCATGTTCTAAAAAAAATAGATAATGCTTAGATAAGAACTACACAGGAAATCTGTTATTTTGAGCTGAAAGTTTTGTTAGGAGAAAATTTTAGTGACTTGAAAGGAAATAATGAAGGCTAAAAACTTGGTAGTTCACTTAACTGCTCAGTCTTAGCTGATAATAAGAAGTGGTCAAAGATGGAAGTATTAAACAAGATCTGGATTACAAGAGACTGGAATTAGTTGACTTGCATTTGGTAAATAAAACAAAAATTCTGACTTAAAAAGTTAAAACATGTTTTTTTTTTTTTTCCCCACAGTCTGAAGATTATTACAACATGAGAAGATTATATATGATTATGGGCTCTTGTCTCTTTTACAAGGTGGTATTAGTGATTAAGGCCTAAATATCAGGAAATCTAACCCAGTCATGGAGTATCTCTTTTCAGAACCTCAAAAATAGGAGAAAAGTGTGTGAAGCTTTAACCGTGTGATTATAGTAACAAAGCTAAAACACCATAATAGAAAAAACTGATGCCAGGATAGGTATTGTATGATCAGTAAGAACAAAATATGTTTGAAATGGTCTTGTGGGAATTTTGCAGCATATAATTAAAAGACAGAAGAGAGACAGTAATAAGGAAATACTAAGAGGCAATTCAAGTGAGATTGGGATATTCTAATAGGAAATTTTTTGCTCATTGATATTTTTTTAATAAAGGTGACAGGTCATCTGTCTTTAATCTCTTTAAATCAAAGACAATAAATTGGATTGACACCTTATTTCACTTTGGCCTCATTTGCAATTGTATGTATCTTTATTAAACGTAGACAATGTATTCAAGACTATAAAGAGGAAAGTAAGCAGCTTGTGCTTTAAGGAAACTTGCGTTTTAAGCATTATATCACACAATTGTTTCTTTATGCTAGTAGCACTGAGACTAAAGTGTTAGCACAAATAGTGCTTTAACTGTAATGTCCTTAGTGCTGGAAACACTCTTGTCCTATGTATTTTCTTTGGAATTGTTATTAAGTCCAGTGAAAGCTCAGTATTTTTGGAGAAAGAATTAAATGAGAATTAAAGCACCGTAACTCTGTAGCTGTCTTGCAAGCTCTTAAAGCCATGCATTTCCCAGCTCACCTTTGGGAACTTGCATATGTGCTGGTGTTTTATTTGTTTATATTTCAGTATTTTGATCCTTCAGATGTGGTGCAAAAGTTTAGTGTTACCTGTTGTACAACCACATATCAAAAAGACAGTCTCTGGCCAGAAAGTTTACAGTCTCAAAGCATGTGAAGCATGGATATCTCTACATGAAAAGTACTATTAAGTGGTTGTGTGGTATTTCTTACTGAATGCATTTCCTTTCTGTGTTTGTTTAAGGGTTACTTGATTGGCAATCACTTGCCAAAGGAAGATCTTCTTGATATAGGTTTATATTGTCGCCACTATTGTCTGTTACCCTTGGCAGCAGAGCAGAGGGTTGGTCAGTTAGTGATCTGGCGGGAAGTGTTTCCCTCTCATCATACCCAGCCATGCCAAGTGTCAAGTTTTACAGGATACAAGGAGCCTGAAGCAAGATACTTTTTACTGATAGTTGGCTTGGTAAGGTAATGTTTGCACTGTGCTTGTTCTCTGATGCTCTGTTTGGCTTTTGTGTATTGTTTGTTCAGTAAGATCAATGCTTCCCGTGCATTTCATTTAGTAATTTTACAAAATATTTGTATTATATCTGTTTCATGGCAGAGAATTTGTTAGGAGAGTACCTTTTTTTATACATTTGTAAAGCTTGCAAGTTCAAGTAGAAATTCTAACTTTACACCTTTTCACTTCTGTTGAAATTATTTTTACTTTCATGATCTTGTCTTGCCAGTCAGCTCACTTCAGAAATGTGTTTGGATTTTTTTAAACCGAGACCTTTTTTTTAAAGCAAAAAGGTAATGAGCTTTCACATTTCCATTATTAACTTCAGTAACATGGTAATGTAAAGAACTCCTTGGACGTGATGTGATTCGAAAAAAAACAACAAACTCTCTGGAAATGAGGAAGGAATGTTGAATAAGTGCTGTATTTTGCCCAAATATCAGATGAGACAACTCACGTTGCTACCTCTGCATTTACAGAGACACTTTATGCTGTGTGTCCTGCTAGAGGCCGGAGGCTGTGCATCAAAAGCTATTGGGAATCCAGGACCAGACTGTATTTATGTGGATCAGGTCAAAGCCACTATACTTCAGCTGGAAGGAATAGATGCCAGCATAGAGGAAAGGCTAGACTCTCCTTCCGTTCCACCTTTATCTTGTGCTGACTGGTTCCTTCCTGCAACACATGACAAACTGGAGAGCTTGACAACCTCACCCATCCTAAGTAAGCTACAAAGTACTTCCAAATCAGTAACCACTCCAGCAAGCAAAAGGACCCTGTTTGGTGACTCTTCCTTAACGACACGTAAGCCAGGCCCTACAAGAAACAGTGGAGGACTTGAGCATGGTAGCGAAGGCCCTGTGGAAGATGGAAGCAGTACTCCACAGTCTGTAGTGGATCAGGTCTGCAAACAAAGAGAATTGATAAAGTTCTGGTGGGCTTGGGAGAGGTGGCAGTTCTTTTAAAATCTCACTCAAGTAACTTTTCTTATAAAGCATACTATGAATGAATGAATGAAAAAGCCTCTGAACTCAGTTGAAAAGATTTCTGTTGCCTTGGGAAGCCTCGGGTCTGCCTCAGAGCTGTCACATTTTTTTGTTCTATCGTTGCTTGTAAATACCTGCGTTTTTCACATGCCTTAAGTCAGCACAGCTGCAATGGAATCAGCAGAAATAATTGGAGAATATTCCCAGAATAATAATGATGTAAACATAAGTTATGAGAACAAATTGCTGTATAGTTGTACACTGCTTCTAACCCATTTCAGTCTAAAATAGGCTATAAAATGCATTTATATAAGTTGATGCAACTGTTTGGGCTTTGAAAAAATTGCTGTGTTATTTTCTTCTAAGTAGGTAGTTTTTTGGTTTGTTTCTGCTCTCTCATTAGGTGTGTTTTCTCTTGTTAGTTCATCTATCTGTATGTTTTTCAGGCCACTAGAAAAAAACATACCCTACCAAATCCATTTCATTTAGGAAACCTTAAAAAGAACCTTTCAGAGAAAGATACAGAACTCCTTAATGCTATCAAGTAAGAAATTATTTTTTTACTAAGTATTTTGTTTTCAAGGCCGTGCTTTGAATATACACAGATCACAGAAATCCCTGCATAATGTTGTTCTTGCTATGCAAGAATTGTTGCCAGTGAAGCTCTCAAATGGAGAGCTTCATTAGAGAAGACAACTGTTTCTCAAGGGTATGTCAGCAGGTTCTCCGTTCTTTTTTCTTTATTTGGTGAGGATTTTTGAGAACACAAGTGCAGTATTTAACTAGTACCACAGTTGTTTACTTTGGTTGGTTTTTTTAAATTAGGTATTAGCAGTGCAAATGAGCAGGATTTCCTTGATACAGAAACAGGCACTTTTTGAATGTATCGATTTTCTGTACTCTAATGTAGCTACCAGACAAACAATCCTGTCTTAACCAGAAGGGTTATTGAACTGATAATTCTTTCAAAATTGTTTTAATATTACATGAATTCTCCTATTTTTTCGTAAGGTTGACATCTGGTCCTGAGAATACCCTCTTCCATTATCTGTCTTTGGAAACGATGCAAGGAATCTTTATTACTCCAACTCACAAGGAAGTAGAACGACTGGGTGGCTCCATCCACCCTCAGCTCATTGAGAATTTCTATCGTTGCTGTCTTTCCATTCGTTCCGTTTTTCAGCGCTCCATGAGGCAACAAGTATGGAAGCCTTGTTTTCTATTTACATTCTCAGCTCAGTATTTCAAGACTGTTTTCACTTCATTATTTAAATAGTTCACTAGCAGGTGTATTTTAAAGCTCCTGATGTTTTTACTGTTATGAGTTGGTTCTTTCTCTGACCATCCAACCAAGTATGCATGTAATTATAGCTCGCTCTCCCACCAAAAATGCCCTCAACATCAACACTACATGCATTCAATAAGGTAGTTTCTTACCCTGTTTCATATTAGGAGTCTTGTTTGTAATTTAGAAAGAAGTTTCATGTGCTGGGTTCAGGAACTGTAAGTAGCAAAAGGGGGGTGGTTAGCCATTTTAATGCTGGGAGGGAATTTCAAATGGGCAGCAAAAGAAAATTCAGGCCCTCTTTTTTCACAGAGAAAGTTTCATATGAGTATGTCCGAACAATAATTTGAAGAGGGTCTCTGGCAGTGAAAGAGTTTTTCATTCTTAGTGTCTTTGGTCTCTATGCTACCTGAGGTTGGTTATACATTTGCCATTCACTAATGTCTGTAATCATTTGTTCATATGGGTATCAGACTAAAAGAAGACTGGCTATAGTTATCAGTTCCTTTTAAACATGCTGCCAGATCTCTTGGATTTTAGATTAGGTGGGATCCCAGAACAGGTAAGGTTCTTTCCCATACAAAGATACCAGTTTAAGATTTTCTCTAGGCTTGGGCTGAAGGCATGATCACAGCTGCCAGAACTTTATGTGGGTACTTGGTATATAAATTAGACTTAAAAATGGACAGATCTGATGTCCAAGCACCAAGACAGAGGGAAAAAAAAAAAAAAAGAGAAAGAAGTAGGTTTTGCACCTACATTTTGATCCTCGCCAAACAGATACCAGGAGTTCAGTGAGAAAAAAATATGGAACTTTTGTAAGGTTTATTCAAAAGCTCTGTATAAAACATAGCCTTAAAAACTTCATAAAACATGAAAATGTATTTATTTTCTACACATCTTATGCACTGCTACTGAGTAAAACTGAAAAAATGCTTTGAGCAAAGTGCTTCAACTGTTTATTTACAAAAAGAAATTCCTGCCTTCTCCAAGTTTATTCAACAGACTTTTACTATCACAGCTCTTAATTAAGGAGGCATACAGAGAAAGAAAGATGAGAGCTTAGCTGTTGTAACAAGCTGTTGGGTTTTTTTAAAGAAGCTGTATTATTTCAGATGCATTACTAGAAAAGTAGCATTTGGCTAAAATGAGGAAAAAAAAAATCAAGAATGGGAGCATGTGTCTACCTCCAAGTTGTATAACAATGTTGATACCAGCCTAACAAAACTGTGGAGGTAAGATCATGTAAGCAAGGTAGTTGCATCTTCTGAGTGTGGCTTTTTGACAGCAATATCATTCATCAGAGATTCCTGAAGAAATCCCATAGTTATATTTGCTAGTGTTTATGTAAAAATATTTCATTCTATACTAACTTCTCACCAATTACTTTCCAGAAAAAGAAAAAAGCAGGCAGTGGGATTTCAGAGTTTAGTGAGGCAGCCGAGGACCAGGATCTGGTAAGAGAACATGGAGTTCTGTTTGAGTACTCTCCTGATAACTGGACTGATCAGAAGAAACCACCACCAACACTGAGTTACTGGGTTGTGGGGTGAGTTTAAAGACAAATGAATGTGTTTCTCCCAAAGTTCTTTGCTTTGCAAGTAAATCCCACCTGTCTGGCCTCCATGCGTAATGTGGATTCAGTGATAGAGAGAAGTGAGGTGAATGACTGTAGTTGCTGGTTGGGGTGTAGTTTTGTTTGGTTTTTGTTTTTGGGGTTTTTTGTGGGGTTTGTTTGTTTGTTTTGTTTTTTGTTTGGGTTTTTTTTTATTACTGTGGAGATCAATGCAACCCACCAGTCTATTTGAGGTATTTTAGAAAAGGTGTTTTCTTTCAGCAATTTGCTTTCAAAGTTCTGCCACTATCATTGTAAATGGATTGTGATTTGAGTTGTTACTTAAAAATAAGTGAATTTCTTGATGATGCATACATTACTGCTACAGAGTTAAGCTTTATTTGCGTGACAGAACAGTATACTGCCCTAGGCATTACATATTAAAAATAATAAATTTTTGGATGTAATTAAAACTAGGTGGAATGAGAAAATAGTATGTATCATTTCTTCACAATTCAGAACATATCAGATCTTGTAATTGTCTAAGTCCAGGCCAGTAAGTCGTATTCTGTAGCCACTACATATAATTCTTTCCTCCATCTACTATACTTTGTGCTGTCTACGTTTCAGCTGCAGTAAGCAGACAGTCAAATCGGGAGTAGTCAGTCAACAGGATGTCTCCTTCTTGTCTACATTCATCTTCTATAAACTAGTTCAGTAGAAAGAAAAATGCAAATATCCAGTTAAAGAGAAGCTATGCTTCCACCATATGGAAAACAAATTCAGTATAGGCAAGGGGTTGACAGGAAGATAAATGATTGTTTGATTAGTTCATTAAATCACCATTATCGACTACATCAACTATTGTGCAAATAGGAAGGTTGGAAAATGGCAAAACCCATTTCTGAATATGGCATAAGAACTTTTTTATGATAGAATGAGAGGAAGTGTCATAGACAGTAATTATATTGGCCAGGAATAACAATGTAGAAATTGTCTAACAGAGCTTTTGTTCAACCAGTTTGCCTTCAAGTCAGATGTTGAAAGAAAAAAGAATAACAGTTGTTTCCCCCCATGACTGTAGATAGCTGCAGTTTGTGTGTTATCTTTGGCGCTGGAGAAATTAAAATCTTCACATTTTCATATATTTCTGCTGTTGTTGATATCTTTTATAAAAACAATTTTTCAGTCTCTGTATTATCAAACAACATGTTAAATGAGGCTGTTGGCAGAGCTATATGCTATGCTACAATGCTGCACACAGCTAGATGCAGGTATTAACAGCTTTCCTGTTTTAGCTCTTTATCTAAAAGAGCTTAGTAGATTGACATGTGGGAATGTACCTACCCAGATCTATTAAAGTTCAGAAATGGGTATGGGAATACTGGGCTTGCTCCCAAGGACTTTGATTGCAGCTTGTAGCCTAGAAACTTGGCTTACTCCAAACACACTGATAAACAAAAAAGATTATGAAAACCTGAAGAAATTTTTTCCATACACAGTCTTTAGAAAACTAAGTAAAGAATAACTTGATGAAAAAAACTAATGTATTGGAAGATAATGCAGGAAAGACACAGAAACCTGCTAGCTGCCTTACATGGCAGTTGTTTTTAACATCTTACTAAAACCTGAGAGTATAACCAGAATATATTAAACAGCTGAGGAGAAAAAGCTAACATCTATGAAAATTTTCCTTTTTTTTTTTTTTAACCAGGAGACTCATTCTACATCCAAAACCTCAGGAGTGTTATGTCTGTTTTCATGACTCTGTCACAGAAGCTGCTGTTGAACTGGCATTTAAACTGTCCTTCGGCTTAGCTACATAGATGAGCTTCCTGAACGTTGAGCCATCCTGGGCCAGGCTGTCATCTCTGTCAAGAACTTCAACACAAAGAGAAGTTAACTCAGTTGTGGTGCTCATCTCTGGCATACTTCAGAGAACTAAAGTTCTTATTTTTACATACTGTCCAATTATTTATGCTGATCCTAACTTTATTCTATGAGACCATCACAGAACATGTCCATCCCCTGCTGTTCAGTGTAAAACAGGCACTGTAGGATGGTAAGCTGACAGCCTCTTAACTACTCGCGAGTGTTTGAGAATTGGCGATGGACGTTAAAAAAAACAAAAGGTTTTCAAGTTACTAACATTTTGCACCTGTAAGGGTATGAAAATGACCGGATGTTGTCTCTGACTTTGTTACTCAAAACAGACTCTCTTAGCCAATTCATGGCACTTAGCCATACAAAACTAAAGCCTTACCATTTTTGCCACTCTGGGCTGCTGCACACTCGAGCATTTATAGAGTTGAGATTTTGCTTGACTTGATGAGTTCGAACTGTAAATAACACTTATATATTTGTTGAAACACCGTTTTGATGGCGTACATGACGATGAGGGGCAGGGGGGTGATGTTTTTAAGACCTATGCATAGACTCCACTAATTTTATATTGATAATTTCATAATAAAAAAAATGTATATTTGGCAAAGACCAGTAAAGTGTTAGTTTTTTTTAACTTAACATGTTTAAATAAACAAAAGAGAAAATACTTATTTAGCTAGGTCTTCAACAATTTACAGCTGGATATTATAAAAAACGTTAGTTTACATCTCTATAAAGCAAGAGAAGGCAAGATGTTTACAAAAGCAGAATTCTTCTACAAAACTCAGCTTTCCTATAAACTGGTAAAATCTTTGTAATCTACAGACCAGCTACTCCTACAGCTTTTTTTTTTTTAAAAAAACTAAAGTTTAGTTTAAAATATAGGATTTTTGGACTTCTTTTACCCACAGCCTGCACATGGTCATCTGCGTAGCATTTCATCGTGTTCCATGTCAACAGTGTTTTTTGTTTCCTTTCTGCTGTTTCTACTTGCTTTTCAGGAGTGCTTTTTATAAAATGCATGACTCAAGTTGCATTTTAAACAATGGGTTCAAAAAACTTAAGTAATCAGAAAAGTAAATTCAGTTCCATAGGCTCTTGAGATCAAACCTTTTGATCTTGTTTTCACTAGTAAATTACACTGTTTAGAGTAGTTCTAAAATGGTCAATCAAATGGTTGTAACTGCCCACTCTCACAGGGTGATTCACAGCTTGTCTTTAATCACTAAACAGTTGCTTTGATTCCTAGCAGTACAAGTCTTCAGCCTGACATTTAAGCATAAAATTCCAGGTTTTGTTCATCAGCTGTCTAGAATCTGTGGTTCCTTGAAGGCGAGGCGCAATATTTCAGTTGGAGACATACAAAACTGAGTTACATAAATAGTGCTTTATATTTGTTCCCCATCTGTAAATGAAGCAATGTGAGATTTACTCTGTTTGAAAAATAAAACTAAGTAATAGTATGGATGACATCTGAACAGCACCTTGTAAAATATGTGGGGTTTGAATAGGTTTTACCATAGATGGAAGAAGGAACATAGAAAAGTAAGCAGGCTTTGCTGCAGTGCTGTTTGCAGGTTTAACAGCTTCTACAGAATCCGTCTGTGTGTGCAGTGCGCACATCTGGAATGGAAAAGGGTCACTGCTGATGTTGGTCTCTTGGTTCAATCTCAAAAGGGCTGAGCTATATAGTTTGAATGCTAAAAAGAGGATATTAGAATGCTTTGAAAAGAGAACAGCTAACTTATAGCCAGACTTCTGTGTTCATGGACTAGGTTACTCTGCTGCCAGTGGAGTGGGTTAAAGACAGTGGGCTTAGCTGCTCTAAACACCCAACAGAGTCAATGCAGAAGGAACTCTGAATATGTGGATGTGCGTGGAGAAAACAACTGAAGGAAGGTGGGACTCCTTCAGTTCCCATCAGCTATTGAAATTGGTTTGCTCCTTAGTAAAAACTGTACCTTGAACAGAATTAAGGGCATCTTGAGAATGGTACAAGTTGCATACTCAATGCAGTGTAGTTCAGCAGCAAAATCTTACAATATTTGCGTTGATTGTGTTGGTACTACACGTGAGGAGTTTGTATTGGTTACTTTGTTAGTCAACTGAGCGGAGACTGTATTTTGCAGATTTTTAAGAGTATGTTTAAAAAGAGACCCAAAGCATGATAGGATTTCATTTTCTACAGAACACAGATTTTTATCAGCTATCTTTGATACTAATCTTGTAGCTTGATAATTTTTAGGAAGATTGTAGCTGTGAGTCGGTGTGTACAATTAATATGAAAAGGAATAGATATGGAGAAGCTACTAAAGGAGCTAAAATGGTAGTATTAAGACTCAAAATAAATTTTCTATTGCCTTTGAGTTATTACTTATAGAAACTTAGCAAAGCAGTGTGGTGTACAACAAATCAATGGAGTACCAGGGTTAAAATGACTTATGTCAAAGGAACACAAGAAAAAAAAAAAGTTAGCTTTTAAAAACATCAACAATTAAAACATTTTGACTGAACAAATGAAGTGTTTCAGGCCTTCATTAGTCAAAAAGTCAGGAGATGCAGAGGAGGTAAAGCAATTAAAAAAAAGTAATGCCATCAGCAATCTAGGAGGAATTGGCACTTCTAACCTGCAGTGGAATCGGTATAAAGAACATTATCTAGAATTAACATACTTTTCACATATGTTTAATAATTCATCATTCAGTATGTTCAACAACTACCCTTTGTTACCTGGTTTTCTATTCTCTAGTTCCTGGTCAGGGAAGGGGGGCCAGTTCCCACAGCTGACAGAACATTCTGGAAAGCTCCTGAGGTCTCTGAAAAGCTTGCTGCCTGCAGCTCAGGGACAGTGGTGCTCCCTGAAGGGATCTATGTAACAAAAGCAAGTGGCAGGGTTTCTGGGCACAGCCACCAGTATCAGTGGGGGAAGGAGGTGGCTCAGCTCCTGGGTATCCTGAGACAACTGCCTTTTAACTCTTGAGGAAAAAGAAGCCAGTTCGGTGTCCACTGGCCATGTGCTTTTTGGGAAGATAACGGAACAGCAGGGGGGAGACTGGAGCAGAATTGCTTTAATATGGAGTCTGAGCACCCCCTATGGAAGTGAAAATGCATAGGCAAGCTACTTCAGCAAACCAACTTCTACACAGATCTGAGAAATACTCTTCTCTGCAGTTTATGTAGGTCTCCCTAGTCTTAGAAATGTATGAAGTAAGGAAATTGAAACTCTTACCTGCTTCTCAGAGCTATGGATGTTTCACTTCCAGTTTTAGATTTTCCTGTGCTAACACCGAATGCACGTGTCTGTTGGTCAGATTAAATCCACATTTCCAGTTGCCAATGTCTGAAAAATTCAAGGACCAGAGAAGGAACATTTTTGGCCTTTGTTACAGCTCATACTGAAGTAGAAACAATAGAAGGACTATTGTGTAATACACTGTTTTGAGGGCTGTCTCCCTCAAGCTGCAGTCTCTTTTTTTTTTTCCACATTATTTTCTTGATAATCATTAGTATGTAATTGTCAGAAAAAACCCATACAGCTTGTAAAATGCATATTACTGCTGTAGATAAGTAATAATTCACAGTGAAAATGGATTTCTTCCTACATGTAAGGCTAGAAACATTCAAGCATTTTAAGAACTTAAGTTTTGTACAGTGCACCAGAAAAGGAACGGGTTTAGGTTCTAACTCAACAAGGCAATTAAACTTTTGGGCTATTCTGCTTTACTTTACAGTTCTGTGTACTTGGGAAAAATCCCTTAAATTGGATGGATTCTTGAAAGATAGGGAGGTCTATACCCATGGAACTAATTCAAAGAAATACTGGAATGCAAAACACTGATATTGGCATTTAACAAATTACATGAAGTTCATTCATATCAGCGGAACAAAAACCAACTTCTGCATATCTGATTTGTTTCATGTGACAATAGCTGGAAAAATTGCTTTATTTTTGTCTGTCTTAGGTTATCTGATTTAGGATTTTTTCGGTTCAGTTTTGATAATTTAAACAAAAAGCCAGTGTTCTGTGTTCTCTCTTGTTGACCTTTTTTTTTAATACTGCAGTGCCAGAAACTTTTCTTGCCACAGGCTTTTCTGGTGGTGCTGACCAGGAGGTATGCTGTCAGTCATTGGAGTTTGATTAATCTCCTTGTACTGCATGCAAATTCTTAAGGAGTACTTTTATTATTACAGTTATTTTGTGTATAAAGAGTTTAAGGTTGCTGTTTTCTTTCATTTCTTACAGTGGAAAAAGTAAAACATGCATGATGTAAATAACACAGCATTTACAGTTCTTCCAATCTCCCTTCTGTCTCCGAGAAGTGTTTCCAGATGGCTTACATGTGTGTGAGCTGGTGACTCAGATTTTAGAAACATTCCATGAGTAGCACTCAAGATGAATTTCCTTAGAAGTACGGTATTTAGCACAGTACCATAGCCATTGTTGAAGCACGGGGTCTTTGGATGCTTTCTGATGTGTTTTGTGCAGGATAGGAAATGGGGAAGATAATGTGGTTACATGGATTAGTTTTTGTTTAACTCGATTATCTTTGAAAAAAATATTAATTACTAAAACCTTTGAAGTGCAAAAGAACTTCTGTTAAAGAAGAGAGGTGTTATCCGTGTTCCGGACACTTGGTATTGAAGGTAATCCTGGCACAGTCAAGCATCTTCAGTTTGCAAATACCTCCTCTCCTTCTTGCTAGTACAACTACCAACAGTTTCTGCAGCAGCAAGAGCTCAGGCAGGTTGCAAAGCCTTCTGTACAAAGAATAAAACATGAGGAGAGTTAAGCTATGCTGGACTCCATGCTACTGCAGCTACAGGGATGCTGTCACCGAACCAGCAAATAAAAAGTAATTTTTGGGTACACCTACATGGTCTGCAGTTATTCCAAAAGATGCACCTGCCATGCCATTTTCAGTTAACAGAGCACCTAAAAATGTTATACAAAGTGTTTCTTCCATTGTGATTAGGTTTTTTTTTTTTATTTGGTAAACAATGCAGGCCACGGTCAAAGCAAGTACATGGGTTTTTCTGTTTCCTTTTTCCCCCATCATGTAGAATTGATACACAGTTGTTTCAGGGAGATCCACAAGCCAGTTATTTATGGAGGACTGAATGACTGTAGGTGGCAAAGATGTTATCTGCTCTCTGGGTCACAAGACCACTATAGAATTCCAAAGTTGAAAAAGAAAATAGCTTGTCAATATTTTTAAATAAATGCAAGAATAGACGGACTCTTTACAAGAGGAAATTCTGAAATATGCCAGTGTAGCTCTTACTCTGAGACTGTCACGTTTCTTTCTTTTTCTAAATAATACACTGTTTCTCACAAATCTTACTCTTAATGATTAATGCTTTAAAGTTTCATTTAGTCTCGACAACAGAAGGCAGTATTAGAGTATTTCAATAGAGTTATTTTCCTATACTGCATACAGCAGGTTTTGTGCTTCAGTTCTGGAGATGCTGTTTGGCAAACCTGGCTTGTGGCAGAGCAGCAGGAGCACCATTCATCAGCATGGTTCACCCCTTAGATTTCACACAAACCCATTTTGCTACTGACACTGGGAAAGGTAAGGAAATTGCATAAATGGCAGTTCCAGTTTCATCTGGTGTGCCTCAAGTTGTTTATATTTACTTCATTTTAGAGGTAAAACAATATCAAACAGTATTAGTTGTGTTAATAGTTTACCATTCCACAACTACAAACTTAGAAGTATTAAGAAATGTATGATCTCCATTGAAAAGAAGAGGACAAAGGTGACTAAACGAGGATTCTTTAGAAACAGTGCTACAGCATAATTCTCAAAGTTTTGCATTATTTTGAAAATATATATGGGAAAGTTTAATGGAATTTTAGCAACTTTGGATGCCAGAAGCTTGAGAAGTTTAATTTTTGCTGACCTATGGTTTAATGGACTGTAATTGAAAGATCTAATGAGCATCCTTGTTCTTTATCAAGAATATCAACTGAAGATTTTCAGTAAAGATTTTGGGTAGCATATTTCTCGGCATGTGTATTTCATTCATTCAAATAGGTAAAAGTTCTTTTCTTTGTTGAACAAATTAATGCTCAGAAACAAGGTGAGCTAGGTGAAAAATGGACCGTGATTTTTCTTGGCCTTCCTATCTTTTTTACATTATCATGCTAGTTAAGACCTGAACATTTTTTCAGAGGACTCTATTAGTTACTAATGAACTGAAATCAACTTGGTATAAAAGTCTTTCAGTGGTACTAAAGAAGGAAAAAAAATGAACTGTGGAAGTTTTAATAGTATTGAAACAATTCAGAGCACTCTTAGGACTGGAGTGACCTCATTTAATTCCTAAGCCTTCTACTTGCCCAGTAAAGCTTAAAAGAAGCATCAGAAGAAGGATCACAGCCTTTCTAAATTAAGCTATTGGAACCAGCTAACAGAGCATTGCATCAGATAAATATTTATTAGTTAAAAGATCACTGCATTGCTGCAGGAAGTGAAATGTTAGGAAAAAGTTCCTTAGTGTTCTTTACTGAAGACAGACGAATTTTGCCGGGCATTGAATTTTCTTTCTCAGTGCAGCGCAGCAATGATTTGTCATTATTTGTGTGCAGAGCTGGGAGACTGAACGTCAATAAAAGGGACCCGTTGGCTGCTTGATGAAAATAGACGAGGCGAGAGGGGCTTAATGCTTTCTTCCTTGCAGTCTTCTCCAACATTCTTCATGGAACAGGAACAGCCTTACTGCTGGTTCTTTATGGCAACATTACAGACACTGTTAATCCTGATGTGAGGAGTTCAGGATCTGATCGAAATAGGGAGTGAACGTCCATTTTGTTCATACAGTGTTCCACAGTGTAGAATTCTCACTGTTTGCAGAGCATATTTATAGTTAAAATGTTATGAAAACACTACTTTCAAGAAACTATTTGGATGTTTTTATGACTATGCAGGTACTAAAGTAAATAATTTTATAGGGAAATGAAGAGCACTGTTTTCATCTTATTCAAGAAATGAATTCAAGAACATACTTGCTGCTTTAATTCTTAGTGTTTCAGTTTTATTTATACTAAATATTACACATCTTGCATTTTTAATTAGGGCCTGTACCTAACTCCATCTTGGTAACAGCTGTTTCCTTAACCTGTCAGCAGAGCCCATAGTAAACAGGAGTACATAACAGCCTGCTACAGCTTCACCATGGACCGCAGTGAAGAGAAAACCTGTTTAGAGCCAATGGATGTGTTCTCATGTTTTTTTAAAGCCCAAGTCAAGACCACAAAGGAGTTTACATTGTTTTTTTCTTAAAAATAAAATATAACTGGCATTAAGAAATACACCAACTTGCTTTTGTCACTGTCCCCTCCCTCCAATACCACTCAGAAGGCTGTACTTTGGCTGGCAGCATTTTAAGCCAAAACAGCCCCAAAATATGGAGACCCAAGCACTCGGAGAGTTGGAATACTTTCTAGGAAGTTTGAAAATGGCTGAGGATTCTTCTCAGTGTTGAGGACAGATCTTACAGTGTGCATAAAAGAAGAGCCCAATTTTTATTTCTGTGGTAATGGTTTTCAATTAGAGGAAAAAAAAAAAAAGAAACCAAACCTTGGGAAATACTGATAATTTAGGGACCAAAGAAAACATTTAGGATGCCTTGCTTTAAATGTTTGGTTTCAAAGAAATTCAGGCTAGCAGGATTTCTTACATTTCTCCATAACCATTAAGTTTCACACAGAACTCTTGGAGTTAGAAATACTTTTTTTTTAGCTGCTAAAAGAACAGATGTGACCCACTGGCCAAGAATGGGGAAGATGTGGACAATGCCAATTCCAAGATTGCTATGGTGACGGCAGATGTCTGGGGGGAAATATGCTCAGGCATGTTTGTGGCTTATCGCACCTGACTCAGTTTTGTTCATACTCTCAGCCTGGGCAACCACTGTGACACTGAAGCATGCAAACAAAGCTTGTATAAAACAGTCTTTAGTTCGGCTTATCCTGCTTACGATCTCATCTCCCAATTCCTAACAGTATTATCCTTGACAAAGCAAATACAAAATCTACTGGCACTCAACTTGTTGCTATCACCCATGTCTATGTACATCTGCGTTCCGAACTGCAGCTTGAAACCAGCTGGCTTGGTTGCCAGAAACAACACTGCAGTGGCAGCACGAAGCTCTGTACAAGCCGATTTATCCTGTTGAGATGTGAGACATGCCAGCACTTCTGCAGTGACAGCTTGTCCCCTCCTGCAACGTTGCACAGTTTCTTCTGGGCCTGGCTGAGTAACACAGCTACGCAAGAGTATTTGCATATAATCTCTTGGCCTGAGGTTCCTTTTCAGTCAGGAGTTAGCTTCAGGTGGTGCTGCAGAAGTGAGATGCAGCTATACCTTGAATCACAGAGAACTGGTTTTGTAACAGGGACTGAAACAGCAGAGCAGACGCCCGAGTTGGGATTTGTCACCCTGGCTACTCCAGATGGGACTGGACCCATTTGGCCTTTCTGATCATAACATGAGCAATGAAAATGAGCTGGGTGATTGCTTATATTAATAAATAGCAGCTGTTTTACAAAGAGGGACTGGAACACCTCTCCTACAGAGAAAGGCTTGAGAGAGTTGGGGTTGTTCAGGCTGGAGAAAAGAAGGCTCCTGAGAATCCTTATTGCAGCCTTTCAGTCCTTAAAGGCAGCCTGTAATTTAAGATGAGGACAGACTTTTTGGCAGGGTCTGTTGTGACAGGTCAATGGATAATGGGTTTAAACTAAAAGAGGGGAGATTTAGAATAAATATAAGAAAGAAATGTGTTATGGTGAGGCACTGAAAGAGGTTGAGCAACCTTATCCAGTTGAGGATGTCCCTGCTTATTGCAGGGGAAGGTTGGACTAGATGACCTTTAAACGTCCCTTTCAAATGAAAATGTTCAATTATTCTAGGAAATAACCCTATTTAATCAATGTTTCTCTTGCTTCTGGAGGCTTTAAGGGGAAATGGAATCTGTTGTCTTGACTAGGAAAATTCTGGTGGTGGAGCAGACCATTGAAACACTAACAAATGGGGAGATAATACAAATTCTCGCCAGGGCTGTGAATCTAACTTCGTGGTTTAGCACTTCTTTGTAGACTCTCCAGTGGAACAAAATTGTGCAGTGCAGAGTTGTGTGCTGTATTAGAAAGATGTCATATTGCTGGGTGAAAGTGAGATGTCATTTTTAGAAGCAAATACATACTTACAGAGACTTCCAGCCTGTAGGTATGTTTCGTAGCGTTGTAGTAAAATTACACCAATGAAAAATGGAGTAAGTCCAGTAGAGATATTCAGGTTTCAAGACGTCTGTTTTCGAGATCAGGAAAATGACAAAGATGAGGCACCTCTGGGAATATGTAAACACCAATTCAGAACAGTTCTTCCGTGGGTGTTGGTGGCTTAAGGAAGAAAGATGGCACTTGTGGGTCCCAAGTCTCTGCTCACCCCTGGCCCCAGGAGCAGTCCCCGTGTCTGCCTTGGATACAAACGCCTGGGTTCCATTTTCTATGCTTAACCTTTCCGATACAGGAGTAACCCCGCACGTCGGGGGGTGTTCCAGGCAGCCTTTCTCCCTGGGAGCTCGGGGCCTTGGCTCTTCCCACGTCAGCCGTGAGCGGGCAGGGCCCTGGACCTGTGCTGTGGGCATCAGGAGGCCCGGCCCCACAGCCGGTCCTGACTCACTGCTGCTGCAACCGACCGTATTAATTGGTCTAATCACCGCCCAGCGCTAACTGCCCTGGATTGTTATGATCGCATTAAGTGTCGCTGTGCCGCAGCCAGCTTTTCTATTCACCGGGCAGCTGAGGGGGGGGCTCTATCCCCCGACGGCTCCTTTAAGAGGGGCGGGGGCGTGTCCCGCCGCAGAGCTGACGTCACGGCGCGGGGTGTCGCTCTAGATAGCGCCTCTTTTTCCCTTTCCAGATCTTTCTCGAACGCGCTCTGCCCGCAGCCAGCGCAGCCCGAGTCCTTCCGGAAAGTGCCGAAGCCGTAGCCGGCGCCTGGCGGATTCCCTGCCGGCCGGCCCAGCGCGCCTGCGCACAGGGCAGCAACTGCCGGTTGGTGGCTGCTGCTCCGCAGTGGGCACAGGCGGGTGAGAAGCCGGGTCCCAGCGATCCAGACGGTCGCCGCTGCCGCTGTAGTTACAAGTCGGCGGGGAGTGGGAAGCACCAGGCGCAGCTATGTCCGTGGTTGGCATTGACCTCGGCTTCCTCAACTGCTATATCGGCGTGGCGCGGAGCGGCGGTATCGAGACCATCGCCAATGAGTACAGCGACCGCTGCACCCCGTGAGTACCGGCGCTCCCGGGCTGCTCGGCCTCCCCGCGGCGCTTTATCCTCTCGCCGCCGCACCGACCGGTCCAGCCGCCCTCTTCCTCCTTCTTTTCCTCCCCGCCCGGCACGCGGGGGTTCCCTGAGCCGGCCGGGCGCTGTGGGGCGGGTGGAGTCGCGTGTGTCCCCGTAGGGCCTTGTCCCAGCCGCGGCCCGGAGGCGCTCCCCGCGCGGCTGTAACGGCCCGGCCCGGCCCGGCGCCGGCCGCTCCCTCTGCGGGAGAGGAGCTGGGGCTCTGCCGGCCGGCGCCGAGACCCCGGCTGCGGCCGAGGCCGCGCTGTCGTTCAGGAGCTGTCTGCGGCCGGTCCTGCCGGGCGAGTGCT
>WUAM01000287.1:83786325-83832079 GCA_024336885.1 Actenoides hombroni | reverse complement strand
GGCGGCTGCGGGTTGAAGGCGGCTGCGGGTTGAAGGCGGCTGCGGGTTGAAGGCGGCTGCGGGTTGAAGGCGGCTGCCGTGCCAAGAGGCAGAGGCCGAGCAGCCAGTCTGGAGGTGGGGAGCCGCTGGACTGCCTCCTCCTGCCATTTCACAGTCTGGACCTTAAGCCAGCACTGAAGTTTCCTAGGGAACCTGAGGCAGCCGCAGCCAAAGCAGGATCGCTGGCAATGGGAGATTTTCAAGCCTGGGCCAAACCCCCACTTATCCAAGCTCACCAGCTGCCAGGCCTGAGCCAGCTGCGCAGCCGAGAGAGCGTGCGTTGGGTGCTGGGGCACCCTGCCGCGGGAACACCTCCCCCCTTACACCGCCTTGTAAGAGAGAAGCGGCATGGGGCTGCGTCTCCGAGCTCCCCAGGCTGGAGCTACGCTGAACATCCCCAGCAAAATGCTTCGTTAAGTCACAGTTCGATGCCGCCGCAATGCAGGGATGTATTCGTCAGCCGGGCTGGGGGATTTGCCGCAGCTGGGCTCCCCGATTTGCTCCAGGATGCCTAGTCTCGTGTCACCGATCCCTGCTCAGATCATGCTCGGATGCCCATGAAAAATGCCTTTGCAATAGGATTTTTTTCCTTTTCTTTCTCTCTCCTGCTGTTCTTTAGAGATAAACTGTATCCCAGCAAACTCCAGGCTCTTAAGCCATTTTTTTTCCCCAGTACTTGTGTTTTCTAAGGACACCTCTTCCATCTGCTAGCAGTAACACAGCAAGTCAAGGCTAGAGCAAGAACAAGTGAATCTGTTCACCTTTTCAAGTGCCTCTCAACACCCAAATCCCAAATGTGCTGTTTCCGTAGTGGATCTGTTCCTGTCTGGAGCTGATCTCACCAGCCACGCAGGGAATGACCTCACCGAGGCTCCTCCTTGCGAGCTCAGGGCCTTTGATGCTCACTTCAGCACTATAAATTTAAGCCACTCTCTCTAACCTGGCAGGTCTTCCTCTCCCTGTTCTGGTTTGGGCTCACCTAGATGCTATGCGTGGTGGTAGGTTATACCTACCACCCCCCAAGCCATGGCTTCTGTCCTGTCGGTTTTCTTTGATCTTTCCCTGCTGCTGATGCTGCTCCTCAGCAGCAAGAGAATCCCCGTGTTCTCAAAGCATCCCCGCACTGTCCCAGACAATCTTGGCAGGATGCTATCAGCAACAGCAAATCCAGGTGAGCCTTCCCCAGGGGCCCACGAGGCACTGCCACCCCCCACACCAGCCAGGAGGGCATTGGCACCCGCTCGGGCGAGGGTTCAAGACATCCCTCAAGTCGCCCAGGCTGTAAGGAGGGCTCCAACAGAAGGAAGCAGCAAGCTGTCCAGCTCGCCTCTAACTCTGGTGTTTGCTTCTCTCGCTTGCTTGCCTCACTGAGCCAGTTGCTGTAATGACAGAACCAACTTGGAAAGGAAATTTGGTCTATAGAGGTCAAGGCAATTCTCCAAAGGAAGCAAGAGCAAGTACCCCAGATCAGGGAAACTGAGGCAGCAAGCATAGCTGTGCATTTCCTTGAGTCTTGCCCTGAGCCATTCAGAGATCCAGCCAGCAGGTTTTCTGATTCCTTATCCAGCACCCTGTTTCCTCATTCTGCTCCTGTAGCTGTAGAAGGATGCCTTTGATCACAGGGGACAGGTCTTCCTACAGTGAAAAGGGAAACGCTGAAAGAAATGGAAGGGAGTAATCCCGGTGGATGCCTGCATACCACAAGAAAGTGCTGCCTATGAAAGGGAAGGAGACATTTCCTATTAGATTAAAGGAGCGCAAACCTGCTCTCCCTCTAGAGAAGTATGCAATTCTACGCTCACCTCTCTAATTGCAACCCTCCACTGGGAAAGGTGCTCTCAAGTATTGTGAAAGGAAGGAGATTAGCCAAGGTCAGGGAATAGCAGGGCTGTAAATCCACTTGTGTAAGAGGTGCATGGTCTGAGGTGATGTCAGAAGAGGTGCTGCCAGCTCTGTTCCAAGAGAAAGTAAGAGAGGTACAGCTAAGCCAGAACATCAGGAAGGGGCTGCTGCAGTCATCTGGCATGGGGAAACAAGAAAAAGGGACAAAAAGACTGCAGTACCAAGTTTCAGGAAAGTGAAAGGCCTCCAGCAGAATGCTGTGCCAAGGAAAAAGGAATGTGAGAGGGGAAAGGGAACCTCACGTCAGGGGCCAGAGCCTACGACCCAGCAGGAAACACACAGAAGCTCTCGCTGCAGCACACAAGCACAGCTGAAAAACATGGCAAGGTTCACGTAAACACAGAAGGGAGAGAAACCAAACAAACGCTGGGACAGAGCAAGGGCAGCAGGGCAGCTACGGCTGGCTGAAGATGACGTGGTGGTTGGAAAACCGGCGACCCGGCCACTTCTGCAAGGCCCCCTTCCCTTCCCGGCTGAGGGGGGACTCGGCCTATTTTGCAATTCCCCTCAGCTTCACAGGCAGCAAAGGCAGCAAGAGCGTTTGCTAAGCCCAGGTTATCAGGCAGGAGCTCTCCTGCCTGCTGCTGCCATCTGCGGGACTGCCTGCTGCAGGGCCTGCCAGACCAGGCATCCCACACCCCTCTGCCACCACAAACCTGCCTTTTGCCAGCTACCCAGGCCTCCAGACTCGCCTAATCTCTTCCTTCTACAACTGGCTACAAGCCAATTACAATTCCAGCACTTTCATTTTGGAGCAGCGTTAATTACAACGTGGAGCATCTCACTCCATCCAAACCTAGTTTGGGATTCCAGCTGTTGGAAAAAAATAGAGGGGCAGGAGAAAGGTTTTTCCCCCTCACACATCATCTAACCGCTGCCACAGGGAGCACAATTCAGGGTCTCTATATTTGCTGCACTTGGGATCCTTGTTATATGGAAAGCAGGTGTAACCAAGGGGGAGAGACTCTTAAATCTATGAGAAATAAAGGCAAGATTTAAAAGGCCACTGCTGACAAGTGTTATGCACGAGTTCACTCGCCATTGTTCGCAACAAGCTGGAAAGAGGTGCAGCCTGCCATTCATCCTAGACTTGCTAACCACTGGGTGTTGCCAAAGAGAGGAAAATAAACGAGTTTGCAACTCCGACAGATCGAAACCTGAGCAAAAGGGGGCTGTGAAACCCCTTTTGCTGCACTGCAAAACCCCTCCTTCAGAGGCATTGCCTTGAGAAGAGATACACGCCTTCTACACGGATCCTACACGACCTAGAAGAGCAGTATCTAGGCCTCGGTCTCCTAAATACAAGGATTCTCAGAAAAATCAAAGAGGTAGTAGTGACAGGCAAGGCTGACTCATAAGATTAAAATAGCCCATGCAGAACGTGCCTGAGCACAGCAGAGGGAAGGATGTGACAATTTTCTATGAAAAGCACTTAAAAAAAAAAAAAAGGTTTCATGATGCAGGGCAGCAGCAGTTAAAAAAAGAACTACATTCAAGCACCAAAAGGTACTTTGCAAGGGCCAAAAAATCCCCCCAAGGAACAATGGCTATCCATAAGTAAAAGCCATTAGGTGTCACATCTGGGCAATTCCCTCGCCTGCCATCTGCGGGATTAGCGCTGTAAATGAGTAACCCAGCCCAGGACCACTCTGACTCAGACACCTGTCTCCAGGATTACACGCTTTGAGGCTGAACAGGGTGTTTTGTACCGGCGTTCTTACGGCGGCGGCTTCGGCAGGGCCATCCCCACGCAGCAGGCAGCTTCGAGCACCGGCGCTGCCGCGGTGCACTGGGGACTCTTCCAGCAGCTGAGGTTCATGCTCTCCTCAAAGGTGATCGAGTCGGAACCTTCCACTGGCAGTATTTAAAAAGAAAAAAAAACAAACCCCAAAACAAACCAAACCCAAACAACAAAAAGCAGTAAATCAGCACAGGGACAGAGACACGCTGTTCTTTCCAAGACCACTGGAGCATGGAGAACGCGAGCAGCGTTCAGTGACACAGTCTGGGCTAGATTACGGCAAGGAGAAAGAGGACCCACGGAACTGGCGTTCCCGAAGCCCTGTTGTTTCCAGGGCTTCACCAGCCTCCCACCCCAACCTTCAGCAGCTCAGCCAGGCGGGAGGCGGCCGGGCCGGGCCGGGCCCTGCCCGCAGAGGAACGGCAGCTCCGTACAGATGACTCCTGCCGGGGCTCGGGAGCTCGCTCTCTAGCGCTGACACCGCCCCGAGGCCGGCAGCTGGTCCCGGGGCTGCCCGCGCCCTGCACGCCGCCCACGCGCCAGGGCCTGGCGGGCTCGTGTCCTTTTAAAGGACACGCGGCTTCCCACCCCCCGCCGACACCCGACACCCCGCGCGGCGGAAGTGCCCCGCATCCTTACCGGAAGTGGCCTCACCTGCCAGTACTAGGGTTCTTCCGGGAAGGGCTCTGTCGGCCAGTTCCCGAGCGGCGGTTCGTTTCCGGTGCGCTGCCCGGCCCCGCTCTCGCTCGCCCTCCAGTGCCCTTCTCCCGAACGCCTTCCGCTTCCTCCCGCCGCCCCGCGCCTCTCTTTCTCCTGCGCGGTGAACTCTATGGTGGCTCGGCGGTGCGTTTCGGCAGGGGGCGCTCTGGCGGCCGGGGCGGTGCTCTGCGCCGCCGACTTCCGTCGCTCTATGGTGAGGCGGCCACCGGAGCGGCGCTCTAGACGGTTCGGTGCGCTCTCGATGGCTCGGCGGCGCCGGGCCGGCCGGGCGGGTGGTGCCTGCCCGGTAGTAGGAGAAAGGTTTTAAGTAGGCGCAGAAATGCGTACGCCGGGGCAGGAGGCCGCCCGAGAAGCACTTGCTCCCTCCCCGCAGCTTTTGACTCTTAGGCGTCCTTGAAATCCCGCGCTGTGCTGGATGTGCCGCACGGCTCTTGAGGCACAATGGGCATTTTTGGGTTTTGTCTTTTTTTTTTAATCATTTTTTCTTGTCCTCGTAACCCTTCAATTTCGTGTAGTAAAGCTCTCGGTTAAGTACATGTGTTTCCCCAGCTCCAGAGCGGTTGCCAGGGCTTGAAGCATTTTTGTTAACAATTTTGTGATGGAGCGGTGGTGAGACAGGGGAGGGGGAGGACCTTGATTCACCAGGGAAACAGGGAAGTGGCGCGATGAGTTCTCTCTTCTTAAACCTGTTCTTACTTGCACCGCGCTGCATCTGCTGGCCGTGGAATACGGAGGTCTTGCAAGGAAGGGGGGGGCAGTGGGCAGCGTCCGTGATGATGGGATACGCAGGAGTAGGTGGAGATTTTTCTTTTCTGTTTCTATGGGATACGTCGAGGATTTTTAGAGCTCCATCTGTGCATAATTTTCAGGGAGGATTCAGGAATTTGTGTAATAGTCATAAAAATCGTCGTTTAGATGGTGCTTTCTTTTAGGGAAGGAATTTGTAGCCAACAACAGGAAGCTGTTTCTGCAATGGAAGGCCATAGTAAACTTAAGTCTTGCCGTCTCTTTGATCTCAGAAATACAGGTTTTGGTTTGGTTTCTAAAAAGTTGCTGTTTGTTTTTTTTAAAGTACAAGGAAGTAGAGTACTAATATACATTGAATCATAGAATAGTTCCGGCTGAAAGAGACCGTCAAGATCATCAAGTCCAGCTTTATTCCTAGCAAAACCACTGAACCATGTCCCTAAGCACAACATCTAGCCAGCTCTTGAACACCTCTAAAGGTGTACTATCTGTATTAGTGGGAATACATTCTGCAGCTGTTTTTACTACTTAGAAAAATGTGTCTCCTATTAGCTTTCAAGAAGGCGTTATCCTTGTGCACATTTTATGAGAACTGAAATTGTGGTACCTTGAAAATTCTGTGCAAGGAACTCCCTGAAACTGTTGCCCAGAGACTTAAGGCAGCTGCAGTTTCCTTTCCCCATGTGATGAAAAGCACTTCCAGTCCTTAGCAGCGTTTGGAGCGCGTTCTGCGCAGGTAGGTTACACGTAGGTTTCCCTGCATTTAGTATTTTTCACATTAATGTCTGAGTAGCTGCACCAAAACACTAGCGAAGTGATTATGAAAGGGGTTTAGAGCACATCTGGAGTGCACAGATACTGAAAGGCAGTAGTTATCTCACTTGAAGTGACATTTTTCTTGGCTTTTTTTTTTCTTATTTTTCTCTGAAATGTAGTATAGGAGAATGTGAGGAACTTGCTTTCTAACGCTGTCTCCTTGAGGCAAATCAAAAAAGTAAATAGAAATATAACAGGTTTATTACTGTTAGGAAAGTTTATCATAGTAACTAAATAAACCTTACTTAAACCAAGATTTTTGCGATGTAGGCAGATGGAATTCTTAAATCGTCAAAACTTTTCTTCTTATTGCACATAGCAACCCAGTAAATGAACGCTTTATTTGTATGTTTCTGTAGAGGTGCTTACATCATTTAGATACTTCAAGTTAGCTAATAAATAATAATGATTGGATATGTTCCCAATATTTGGGCTTTACTTTCCAGAAATACAGAGTGTTAATGTTTGCTGTGTCTGTGCAGTGCAGTACTGAAATACTTCAGCTAGTCCTGGACAGGCTAGTACATTTTCCTGCCCGATGTGGTGTTACTAAGCCAGTAAAGGTACTGGGTTAGGTCCTAAAGATACGACAGTTCTGGCTGTTTTCTGCAGGGCTAATTGCTCTTTCTGGGCAAGGCTAATTAGTGCAGCCAGCTTCCAGTTCTGGCGCTGGTTCAGGTATCTCTGTGGTAGTGCTGAAAGAAGTACAGCGTTAATGTAAGCGTACATCAGTGCTACAGACAAAAGCAGCGTACACTTCTGGAAGATACGTATTAGCCCAATTTAACATAGCACTCAAGTTGTGTGTCCCATTTTTTAAAACATTGAAGTGATCCTTTATTAACTGCCTAAAACCTACATCCTGTCACCTGAGACATGGGATTGTCAGCGTTTGGAAAACCTGTACCACCTTGAGAGCTTTAGCACAGGTGTTCTGGAAAGAAAAGGGAAACATTCTGCCTTCAAGCCATCCATTTCAGTAGAGCTTGTGCTTTTTAAGGTTTTTGGCCTTAGCATCTCTTTGGATGTTAACTGGTGCTTGGATTTTCATGGGCTGGGAACTCCAGCAGGTCTGTTGTACTTGTTTATAGCATACTGGGTGTGTTAAACTCCCTGTAAATGTCCCTTTCAGGTGCTGTGCCTCACCATTGTGGTTTTGTGGCAAAACAGTTGATAGCTCATAATTTTTACTAACTTTTCTCAGACCATGTGTAATTAGTAGTAATCATAAACTGTAATTAAAATGATGAGGTAGCATCTTATTCAAAACAGTGCAGGGAGAGGATTGAAATGTCCTGCTGGTGAAGAGTTGCCACCTGTAGAAGAGTCTGTATGCTGTTCAAAAGTTCACTTGAAAGCAGGTTGAGGGTACTGCTGGGGGAGACAGCTTAGTTGTTGCAGTTGTATGCATACGTGCTTCCTCAAGGGCTCTCTTGGACACAACTCAAGTGTTTGGAGCCAAAGAGAGCATGTTTCATTCCTTGACATCTCTGCTTCCCAGCCAAGGGAGGGAGGAACCATCCATCCCCATGTGCTGGAACTGAGTGACTGAAGTAAAAGATGGCACAAGCTCTGATGGGCTGAGTAGCCTCTGATTCGATGCTGTGTGCTCAGCATAGGTGTATTTGCACATAAAGCTGTCTATCAGCAGAGTCAAATTCCCACTCTGAAGAGGTGGGATCTAATAGCATTACTGTGTTGTTATGCATAAAATAAGTGCAAACCATTTGCACCCATTCTGAATAGTTCTTTGACTTAATTACTAAAAAGTCTAATTTGGAACTGTAGTGTTAAGTGACCAAATGATAAAAGCCATTTGTGAACACTGAGCTGTATATTTGAAAATGTAGGGCACGGCTTTGTCAGTTTGCAGCAACTAACTCTGGAGAAGGTTTTGCATGTTTGGTGTGGTGTTACAGCAGCAGACACTGCTAGATAATATCATCAGATTACTTACAGTGCCCTCATTTTGGTATTGATGGAGAGGAGGCAGGAAGCAATCTGTTATAGTGACCTTTACGTATTCATTAAATAATTAAATGTGAACTGTATGAAATCTGAGTTGTATCTGTTGTTTACTCCAGAATGGGTTTAGCCAGATCTGTTACCTTTTGAGGAAAGAGTTCTATTTCAAATCTGTAAAGCAAAGGTGTGAGAGAAACTTCAGAGAAAACCCAAACAAACAAAAAACCAAACCCAAACCAAACAAGTTTCCACAGGCAGTCATGAGGTGGCCAGAGGGTGACTGGGGACTTGGGGCAGTCTTTGCTTGAGCCAGAGGTGAGGCTGAGAGGGGTGCTCAGTGCTAACCTGAGAAGCAAGTGGGGAAGGGGCCATGGGCTACTCCAGAACTTGCCAGGATGTTGGTGACTGGGAGCTGTTCACAGACATCTCCCCTCTTGCGTGTCTGCAGCATCTACAAGGTAGTCCTTGTGCACAGGAAGTGCTCAGCAGTCTGGAGAACTGGGTTGTTCAGCTGCCTTGGGTGTAGATGGGTTTTTGCTAAAGGTTCTTCAGTGTGAATGTCGTACCATCAGACTTGAGGGTTGCTGAGTGAAGAAAACCTGACTGGTAAAGTTCAGGTTTTGTGTGTTACAGGCTTCTTTGGTTATAAGCTGTCACCTAGAAGTAGTTATTAATTCCTGACCTTCATGATAAGATGTGTAGAACATGTAGCTTTTAAAGAATTCCTTACATGCAATTACAATTAAAAGAATTGCAATTGCTCCCGATTTCTAAACTAATTTGCAAACAGCAAAATAACTAGAATTCCACTGCAAGTTCTGGTGTTTCATGCAATAATACTGTGAAATATCACAGCTGTGTTCTGCTACTTTAATTTTGTGGGTGTTACATGGAAATACGTTGTGATTTATTTTTTTAAAAGCTGAGTTTTGGTTTTTTTCTGTTTTTACTTAGAGCATGTATATCTTTAGGATCCAAGACCCGAGCCATTGGGAATGCAGCAAAGAGCCAGGTAAATGGATTAAAACCTCTGGTATTACTTGCCTGACCTGTCTCATGTTGAACCCTAGTAAGAAAAGAAATAAAAAACCTTCTATTTTTCTGTTTTAAATTTTCTACAATACAAATGTACATTTTACAGTAATAGTTACTGCTTGAACAGCATATTACCCATATTAAAATCAAAACCATATTTCAGCATTGTTTTGTCATTACAGTAAAAAATGTGAAGAAACAAAACCTTGTTTCTTTTTTTTTTCTTTCTCCTTGCTTGCTCATGACATCAAGAATAGAGTTGATAATTCAATCTCCACTGCTGGTGGTGAGCAATATTGTGCTTGCGTTTTAGGAAAGTTGCAAGTGAAGTTCAACAGTACAAGTTTGGTGTAGATACTGGTTGCTACTTATGTGAAATTAATGCATTTTAGCAATTTACTGTCTCAATTTGGAACTTTGAGCTCAGGTAAAATTCTCTAATCCTCTGCAAATTCACTTGGAACTTAGGAGAACCTTCCTTTGAATGGAAATACATAAATATTTGTAATAGCCACTGTGAATTGACAATTTCAAAATAGATTGGGTCTTACCCTCTTTCTTGGCACTCATGCAACATGTTGGCATGCTGAAGGCTTCCTTTCCCTTAGTGTAGAGGGCAGGTAACTGGAAATTTGCCTAGCAGATAGAAAGGTATTAGAGCCCACTGGTAGTACCAGCAGCAGTCAGTGTATGCAGAGGCTGCATTGCTTTTATTCTGAGAAACTTTACACTTCTTAGCCGAGCTCAGACCCCCAACTTTGCTGCTGAGATGGTGTCCTGTCAGTACTCTTTTCAGCTATCAAGTTTGTTATTTAGACTAGTAAACTAGACTAGGTGATCTTGGAGTAATTTCTCTTGATCACTTACATACTGTGTTTGTTGGGATGTGTTTGTTCTAGTCCTTTCTTTACTGTCTTCCTTAAAGTAATTAGGTTGAAACACTGATGAGAGCATAGGTGTGGGGAGCCTTTTTGTCCAGATGGGATCTGAATCAGAGGGGAACTTAAAAGGAAGTGAAATCCTTTAATTTGTTGATGCTTTGTTTAAGGTTGATGTAAGTAATAACTTCATTTGTTCATGCAGACAGACATTGCAAGAATACAATCTCAAATATTGCTTATTCTATCAGAAAGCTTCTCTAAAAAGAAAAAAGTATGGTGAAGATTGATGGCAGCAAGCTAATGGATATTAAAGAGGGAAATAAATATTTTTTAATTTTTTTTAATGGAGACCATAGATTAAAAAAAATTGATGCTGCTTTCTCTCCTCCCACCCTTTGCTTTCCAGTAAATGTGTGGGGCTTGACACCAGTCTCAGTATGTGCATTAAGCCCAACATAACAAGGGTTCCTTTCTGAATGGTCTTCTATATTCTGCATGTCATGGGTAAATAAAAATAAAATACCTTTTCCACAGATTGTCACAAATGTAAAAAATACATTGCATGGTTTCAAGAAACTGCATGGAAGAGGATTTGAAGATCCTTACATACAAGCTGAAAGGGCCAAACTTCCCTATGAACTTCAGAAGATGCCAAATGGCTCCGTGGGAGTAAAGGTGAGTTACAGTTTTGTGCAGAGTATCTTTAGTGGTGGAGATGAGCGCTTGTGACCTTTGTTGCTTAAACAAGTCAGTTAACTGGGATCAGGAGTGTGCTTCTGAAGAAATCTCCCAGTTGTCCTCACTTAGTGCACTTGGAGTTGCTTTCTGGTAGGGCTTTATACACACAAAGTGAGTTTCTTTTGTTCTGTATAACCTGCTCATATCCTACTAATTGCCAGTGTAAATATAGCTGCTGCTCATCTTTCTGGGCTTCTCTGCACAAGAGTGTTTGGGATTTCCAGAGAGATGGCAGCCTGTCAGGAATTCAGCACATAGAACCTCCTGTGAAGGCTGAAGGCTCAGGTGTGTTTCCTGAGCAGGGCAGGACGGTTAGAATTGCCTGGTGTGCCCCTTTCCTGCATCATGTGCTTGGGTGACACTTGCAGGAAGCCAGTGTTCCTTGGGTTTGCTCTTAGTTTTTGCTCCTGTTAGGAGAAATGTCATTTTCTATGCATTATGCCTTTTCTGTTTGCTGTTTTGTTTTGGGTTTTTTGGGGTTTTTTTGTCTATTATTAGAAAAATACAAACAAACCCACTGTAGAATTGAGTAGCCCCTTGAGATAACTCAGGTGTTGGAAGTTTCCCACAGAAGAGTCAAGATGGTTTATTACAGAATTGCAATTCTCTGTTTCAGGTGAGATACCTGGATGAAGAGAGACAGTTTGCAATTGAACAAATTACAGGAATGTTACTGGCCAAACTTAAAGAGACTTCAGAAAGTGCTTTGAAGAAGCCAGTGGCAGACTGCGTGATTTCAGTAAGTTGTAACAGCTTTATTGCAATTCTTTCCATCGGTAAGTTTCTGTAAACTACTGCCTCTCATGTCACAGTGCAGTGGCGAGAGAAGTAGTGGGCAGAAATTGTATTCCCCCCAAAACAGGCCATAACTACAGATTTGTTCTGAAAGAGAATACCTCTGGGAAAATGTGAGAAGATGGAAAATTGGTGAAATTGAGCATGTTTTCAGAAAGAATGTACTACTTAGGGAGATCCAGAGTAGCTGACTCCCAAGTGTGACATCTAGCAATCCTGACTACTGTAGTTGTTACGGTGGGGAACTGTGCTATGTGTAAGCTTATCTTCCTCAGTTCCCAAGAATTTTCCCTAATTGATGTAAAATTTCGTTGCTGTTACATAGCTGAACACTGTTGGGTTGGAGTGGAGTTGCGCGTTGCCTGAACTTTATGGCTCTGAGGGTCACCCTGGCAATTTGAGAAGCCCAAACTATCTGAATTTGTTAGAAAAGGTCTTTTTATTTTACTGGTTTACTTGTGTTGGGGTTTTTTTTAGCTAGTGTCCTCACCCACGGCAGGTGAGTTTGGGGCAGTGGGGAGGAGTTTTGAAGATGAGGTTTTGTTCCTGATACAAAGTCCATAGTGTCTGCTTTTCACATGGCCTTTGTTTACTCCTTCACTTCCACTCTTCCTCTGGTGAGGCGTCTGGGTGTGAAGTGTTGGGGTTCTTCCCTGTCTGTCAGACAGAGACATGGAAACTGGAAAGCTTTAGCTGGTAGGAATCCTCTTTGATCTCTTTCCTTGTTTCCTTATGGTATACAAAGGCACTCAGAATACCTCCCACACAAACAAGGATCCTTGGTAATACAGGGCAATGGTAGCTAACAAAATACACTATGAATGTAGTTCTGTGCCTTACGCTTGACTGCAGCTGGAGATCTGCCAAGTGATTGCAGCCAGTTTCTAAATGGGCTCTGATAGTGCTTTGGCTATTTTTGGGGGGATTTGAATATTGTAGTGCACTGTGAGCTGGTGCTGTGGTAGACCTGATAACTCAAAAATGGGTACAAGTTCTGTTGTAACACAGTTGAGTTCCAGCACCACTGTAGTGCTGCTGCAGTAAATAAATAATTTTGGGGCTTAGATATGAGTATTTATTGTGTTGACTTTTATAGTTTTCAGAAACCAGTAATGATTTTAAGATCGAAGACTACTCAGAAGCCTCTGAGAAAACATTTGCAATTTTTCTTGGTGCTTAATTCTACTTTATTTAAAAGAACTTTGGAGGTTACTTCATTTTTTGTCAGATTTTGAAATTTAATTACAATATACACTAAAATGTATTACCTAGCTGTTATACTCAGGCTGCCTTATTAGTCAGAGATTAGTTTATAACAGGTTCTTGTGGTTTTGAAATTTATAGCGTTGCTTAATGGGTAAATCTGATTTCTTTAATTTCAAGTCCGTATTTATGTAATTACTTTTTTGGAAACAGGTACCCAGTTTCTTTACTGATGCTGAGAGAAGGTCTGTAATGGCAGCTGCACAGATTGCAGGATTAAATTGTCTGAAGCTGATGAATGAAACTACAGCAGGTAAAGGGCAGCAGCTTTTTCTGTTGGTGTTTCGGGGTTTTTTTATACTCATTCAGGCTGTTCAATCTGTGAGGGTGGTGACGTACTCCTTGTTACACAATCAGGATCTTGGGAAAAAGCTATTCAGGCTAGTACTGCCCAATCCAGCTTGGGAACTGGAAATACAGCAGCTATTTTGGTGAGGTGGTGCTCAGCACTTACATGACATGATGAGACTTGGGTTTGCTAACTAGAACACAGTGCCACTTGAAAATAGCTGTTCTGCTTCTAAAATAAAGCTGGTATCTGTGCTTACCTCTGTGATGTACTATGGGGCTACATCAGGTCTATTTGGAAGGCCTGAGTTAGCTTCAGAATCTATTGATGATCTAGCTGTGGTGTGCACCTGACCTAAATTCTTAATTGTTGTATTAAATAGTAATGTAGGACACTATTATCAGATGTAACCTGCATTTGTCTGAAAGATTACAGTAAATAACATTATAGATGTGTCATGTGCTCTTTTAATTTTCAACTTACTGGAAGATGGTTGTGTTGGAGTAAAACTAGATCTCATGGAAGTATTAGAGAAATAGTTAAGTGTAAGCTTTTATTTAGTTCAAGTGAAACACATTGAAGGGAAATTTACCATGTGTAATCCAAAGATGGTTCATTTTTATCTACTTAATACGTATGATTTAAAAGCTGCTTCTACACAAACTGCATTTTTATGGAGCTTTTTTGGAAGTAGACTTCCTGATCATCTTTCCTTAGAAACCACTTGGAACTGTTTGGCTTTTTTTTTTTGTTTTTTTAATCTTTTTTTTTAAAATATCCATATCAAGCAAAAGTCTGTGGGATAATGACAGTTTAAAGTTGTGGCAATCCCTTCACCTGTACCATTGGTGTGACTGCTGTTTCTTAAAGTAATTAGTTTAGTGCCCTTCTGGTTTCGGTCAATTCTAGACACATACGGTAAACTTGATAGGAACCTTTGGAGCCTTTTAAACTAGTATGGGTTTAATTCTCTATTTTTCTCTTCTTGATTTAATTTCTCCTTGCTTTTAGAAAAATCTCAATCTTTCCAAATGAATACTGATATTGAAGTCTTAAATTCCTATGAACTAGTCTTCTGAACCATTTGTTCTCTCTTGAGTGTGCTTCAATTTTGCAAGGCTGAGCTAACCAATGTTGTGTAGACATGAGACAGCCTGTGCAGTTTCACAAATTATAATATTAATTTGACTACAAGCAGAACTGAAATACAAAGTGATGCTTTAGTAGTGTTAAACCTTCACTTTGTACCTGTTTCCTCCCTTGTCAGTGTTTTCAACACGTTAACTTTCTTTGTGACGAGCTGCTTTATATATGAACAGTAATTCTTAAGTAGAAGCAAAGCCAGCCCATCTGATACATCTTAGATCTAAAAATTTTAATTTATGATGGAATACAAACTCCTGACTTTAAGTTGATGCTTTGAAGGTCTGCAGCATGTAGTTCTGGGAAAGACATGTTGGGTTATACAGAACACTTAATTACGTGAATGAGCATGAGGTAATTTGGTAGTAAAACTATAACAGTAAGAAAAATAAAGAAGGTGGCAACACATAGTGGTCTAATACTTGTGACCCTTTTGACCCTTATGTTCAGTGTGAGCATACTAATGGGGGTGTTTAGAAGGGGTAAACACAAGTAGTGTTTGTCTTTTGGTAGTGCTTTTAATACGTGCCTTACAGTTGTGTACAGCTTTCCCTTAGCTCCTTTGGCTTGGTGTTTTTCAGTTGCTCTAGCCTATGGAATATACAAGCAAGATCTGCCAGCCTTGGAGGAGAAGCCAAGAAATGTGGTCTTTGTAGATATGGGGCATTCTGCGTATCAGGTTTCAATCTGTGCTTTTAACAAGGGAAAACTGAAGGTAATCTTTTAAGTCCTGCTGTAAAATCCTGAAGTATTTAATCGAACAATACTCAAAATACTGTTCTGGGGAAATAATTTTTTTTTTTCTAATCTAAAAAAATATCTACAGCTAATATTCTTGAATTGCTGAATGCAAAAACTTTCTTGTTACTCTTTGGCTATTTGAGCAAATCAGTTTTTGTAAAATGCAGAAATGAAGTATCCCAAAGTGTGTTTTTAGAAGTGCTTGACAACTAAGCGTGCTGCGGTTTTTGTGCCATGTTACAGCACTGAAATATTTGCATATTCTGGTCGTCTCATAAGCACTGTTGTTGTGCAACTGATTTACTTGTGTGAAATGTTAAATTCCCTGAATTGCTGTATGATGATTTTTTTTTTTCCTGACATCAGCGGTAGTTCAAAATCTAAATTCTATAGGATGTCAAGTAAAACGGAACAATCTTCACTTCCTGGTTTGGAGATTTTTGTCTGAGCTACTGATGGCTGAATGTTTTTGTCAACTTGTCTTTAGTAGCAAAATGTAGTCATCTGAAATTGTGTGAACGATGACAGCAAGCTTTTCTGTTTTGAATAAAGGAGAACTAGTAATAGCATGACAAAATAGCTGTCTTAGCCTGCCTGTCCTTTAGTCAGCTAGTGAGCAGAGTAGGGGCTGCAGCATTATAGAAGATAGCATGGTAGATGTGGAAGTGTTTAGTTTTTGCCCATCCCAAATAAAACAATCGAGGAAGTGATCTTTTTAAGCTGTTCTGTCTGGCAACTGCGTAGAAGATGATGAGAAAATCACAAAGAATTTTCCCATGTCAAAACTGTTGTTTAAATATGTTAATTTATAAAACTAGTGTCTGTATGAAAGTCTGTATCTAAACAAACATTGTCTAATAATGTTGCATCTTTGTTCTTTCACTTCTGTGCAGGTCTTGGCTACTACCTTTGACCCTTTCATAGGTGGCAGGAATTTTGACGAGGCTTTGGTAGACTACTTCTCTGAAGAATTTAGGACAAAATACAAACTGAATGTAAAAGAGAATCCCCGAGCGCTGTTACGATTGTATCAGGAATGTGAAAAACTAAAGAAACTTATGAGTGCAAATGCTTCTGACCTTCCACTCAATATTGAGTGCTTCATGAATGACCTTGATGTCTCCAGTAAGATGAACAGGTATGGTGTGATGTTTCCACTGAAGTGCAGTGAAGTGTGGTCTCTAGGCTGTCTTGTAATGTGAAACACTTTGCTGTTCTGCAGAGCTCAGTTTGAGCAGCTGTGTGCTGCCCTTCTGTCCAGAGTGGAACCTCCTTTACGAGCTGCCATGGATCAAGCTAGTAAGTAGGAGTTAATTTAGGTACTGCTTCGGATTGAAGAAAGAAACTACTAATCCAGTTATCCTAGATCACGTTAATGATTATCTTTTCAATATATTTTTGTATTTATTAGAGTTGCAAAGCTAAATACTGAAAAGTTAAATGTAAGTTCCATTCATATGCTTGCCATGTATGCATGATCCCATTCCTGCCTCATTTAGTGCACAGATCACTCTGCAACCTTGGCTTATTGACCCTCGTTCACCCTGTGTAATGGAAAAGGTTGGTTGCTCTGAAATATTTTACTTAAAACCACAAAACAACCCAACCAAAACCATAATGGGAAAAACTATTACTCTTCGCTGCAGCTGTCTGGCCAGCCTGTTCCATATGTGATACAGACATGTCCTCACTGACCTGACAAGTTGGCAATACATTATTGAAAAAATTTATCTGAAGCATGTGCAAATTATATTTTTTTTGTTGCCTAATGTAGTGTATAGGAGGAAATTAGACTTCACGGGAAAAATTTTTACCACTCAAATGAAAGAATGGGAAGAATTCTGCTTACTTTGTGACTTGAATGGGTAGCTAATGTAGGAAGAAAGAATCTGGGCAGAGCTGTTCAAGGACTGGCAGTTGTTTGAGTTCACTTTATAAACGTGTCTTGAATTCAGAATTAAAACCTACACTGCAAGCACAGTCCAATATTTATTACACGTATTTTAGTTAAGGGTTTTGCTTTTCTTTATTAGCAACCAAAATTAAACCAGACATTAAATGAGGTATATTTGGGTTTCCTTTTGTTCTTGTCTGGGAAGGGGTGAGGTATTGTCCACTAGTACGAGGCTATCAAAGAAAACCCAATTTCACATTCTTGAGTTTATGCACACCAGAAAGGGGATGCACGTTGACAATGCATTTGAAAGAATAGCTGTTCTGATCAGTGATTGGCTCTCTTGTGTTTTCCGGGATTATGCAATTAGAAAACTTAGTAACCTGCAGAAGGGACCAAGTTTGAATAGGTCACATGGTGACAGATGTGGAAATAGGGTTTTGAAGATCTTGTCAGATGCTGAATATATTCAGTGCTTGTCACAGTGTCAGGAGAATGAAGAACTCTTATCTTTTTTGTTGTCCTTTTGTCCAAATACAGCTTTTTGATATCTTGATAATTGAAGGCCATTCACTCTCTTTTCTAGAACTTCAGCGTGAAGATATCTACAGTATAGAAATAGTAGGTGGGGCTACTAGAATCCCAGCAGTCAAGGAACAGATCTCTAACTTTTTCTGTAAAGAGATAAGCACCACGCTAAATGCTGATGAAGCTGTTGCAAGAGGCTGTGCCTTGCAGGTATGGTTACCAAAATGAAACTTCAGTATTGCTGCTTTAACTTCATGTACTAATGAAATACAGCCAACCAAAGCAAAAGCTACTATAGCTGAGACAAGATGTAGTCTCTTACCTGTTCTTTCAACAGCTGTTGACAGCCACCATGTCAGAAATTATTGCATTGGATTGGTTAACTTGCTGCTGTGTCATGTTAGAAGGGTGGTCTTGTTACAGACAGTGTTAAATGTGATGACCCAAATTGCCTTGTTCCACTTCTGAGTAGTCATTTAGAAGCTTTTCTGGCTATCTCTACTGACAGTCGCTGGGGGAGTAGCATCTGTTACTGAAGTCCTTCAGCTCAATTAACTTTCTACGGAGCATAGGAAGTCTGTTAAAGATTATGTGATAACCAGGACCTCAGTGAGACCTATATGCATTGTAGCCTTTTTGCATTTAGGCATTAATTATTGTACTTGCTATTTGGCTGCATGGATATAATACAATTTTGGTTTTTGTTTTGTAGTGTGCAATTCTTTCCCCAGCTTTTAAAGTGCGTGAATTTTCCATCACAGATGTTGTTCCTTATTCTATAACGTTAAGATGGAAATCATCTTATGAAGAAGGAACAGGGTAAGTTGTGTGGTGCCTACTAAAATGTGTGTGTTTGTGTATATGAAGAAAATGATCAATGAGAGGCCTCAGACTTTGAAGGTGTTGTCCACTAAAACAGTTTGGTTTAGGTTTGTTTTTTTTGCATTATATCTCTTAATTTATGCTTACTGCTTAATAATTGGAAATAATTTTAATTAAAAAAACGTTGGTGTGATGTTTGACAAGTGTGATACAGAATGCATAGTCCAGCTTTGAGACTTAACAGGCCTTCAACCTACAACTCTTTTCATAAACTAACTTGAACTAAATTACTTAGCTGCTTGGTTAGCCTGGCTGCTGATTATTAACATACTTTGGCTTTGATTATGTATTACGTTATGCTCAACAGTTTAACCTTACTTAATATTTTACTGTTTTAGGGAGTGTGAAGTCTTCAGTAAAAACCATGCTGCTCCATTCTCTAAAGTAATTACTTTTCATAAGAAAGAGCCTTTTGACCTGGAAGCTTACTATACCCATCCGCATGAAGTGCCTTATCCTGACTCCAGAATAGGTAAGGCCATGTGAATAAAACCCCCATACCCAGGTCCTGTTGATAATGGGAAAAGTGGTGGTTCTTATTTGAAGATGTGTTACTTCTGTGTTTCCTAGGTTACAGAAAAGCCTTTTAGAAAGGCGCAGCACAGTCTGTTTGGTTCAGATGCAGTGATCAAATGGTATCCATGTTTTCTTTTGGTGGTTCCTAAAAATATGTACTTTGTTCCTTCTGTCTGTCTTACTTCTGAATGGTTTAAAAAAGCAGGTACAAAGAGTTTAGTGCTCTATTGTCTGGCTCTTCCAGCCTCTGTAAAATGGATAAGGATCTTATGTGCCCGCCAGCCTGGATTTTTCAAAGAAATGGGATCAAAGGAGCAGCTCCTGACAGTTACCTGTCATGTCTCTTTCTGTTCATCTGAGAACATATAAGATAGAAATTTACTGAACTTAAGCATGAGTTGTGCAGTCTAAAGTATTAGACGGTATGAATAAGTTTCCTGGTAGCTAATACTCATGTGCAGTTGTTAGTAGACTCCTTGGGGTCGTTAAGCTAGTTTTATTTACTGAAGGATGAGACAGAAATTTGGTGCTACTTACTCAGCTGTCCATGCAAGAAGCTTGTTGTCTGTAGGATAGAACATTCTCCTTTACACATGCACGGTCTGCATCATTGACACGCAAATTTCCATCAAGTTGCAGAACAAATTATTAATCTCACTGCTGCCGGAAGCCTTGATAAGTGATGTTTGTTCTCCAAAATGTGTAGAGCATCCGTGTTACCAAATTCAAATAGATTACTTTTACCACTGTTAACTGTCACGTTTCAGGGCAGTTTGAGTTACATGGTTGAAAAACTACTTGAGATGAATCAAGAGTAGTTTCTCTAGTGTGATGGTTAGAGAAGGCAACAGAGAATTAGAACATTTAAGTGTTATCTGTATTTTAATTAAGTCAAAGTGAAAACATCAGTTAACTGATAATTGGGGAGCCACATTTTAGTTTGTTTAGCTGCAGCTTACATTGTAGAGTTGACAGCTAAGTTGGAAAATTCTGAATAGTTTGTTACATTAAGTTGTTGTTTAATACACCTCAAAGAATGTATTCCAGTGGGTTTTGGTTGTTGTGTTTGGGTTTGGTTTTTTCTTTTATCCTCTTCGGATATTTTTTGGAAAAACTATTAAAAAGATCTTTGTTTTTTCAAGGGCGTTTCACTATTCAAAATGTTGGTCCCCAGCACGATGGTGACAATTCCAAAGTGAAAGTTAAAGTGCGCGTCAACATTCACGGCCTGTTCAGCGTGGCTAATGCTTCTGTAATAGAGAAGCAGAATGTAGAGGGAGATCACAATGATACACCTATGGACACTGAATCATCAAGTAAGAACCAAGGCAGAGAAGATGATCTGGTATGTAAATTTGTTACTATCTACACTCCCTGTAATCCTGACAGGAGAGCCAATAAGCAGGGATTAAATCATAGTGTATAGCTTTTGACAATTACTGCTTCTTCACCTCTAAATTATTTCTTCAGTTCTGTAACACATTTCTTCATATTTATTGTTAAAGTACTGCTATGGCACTAAAAAAGCAAAGAAGAATGTAAAACCAGATACTAAAGAAAAATCTAATTTTTTTAATTGTTCTTTACCATTTCTCTACTAGTCTTAGTAGAGAAATCTGGTGTTGCTATCAAGTGGCAGCATATTTGGAGGAATCTGTTCACAAATAAATTCTAAAGGTTTGTTTTTTCTCAAGTACTACATTTTCACTAATGAAAAAAATAATAGCTTTTTGGTTTATATACAGAAAACTTGTTCTTTATAATAAATTCTTTTACTAAGGGCACTTTACTTCAGTACTGGTAGTTCTAACAAACTGGCTTGTAAGCCCATAGGAGAAAATTCCTGGCAATAGATGTGAAGCAGCTTTATCCTCAGTACTGAGAAATGAACCAAATCATGTTCTTACTCTGGTAAAAGGAAGATCAGCTTCTTTCGAGTGCGCTGCACAGTGAAAGCGAAGGTCACTGAGAGGAGAGAGGTGCAGCTATTGCACTGGACACTGGAGAGCTGAGGACTGGGTGCCAGGGAGCACTTTGCAGCTGGGAATGGCACCTGGGTGGTGGCCTCAGCAGCTTTTCTTTTTCGCTTGTGCCCTTCTAGAGCTTGGGATTTTAGTTACATCACATTTCCCAGGGGAGGGAGATAACAGTGTAGGGGAAAAAGAGAATAAAGGCAGTGGGCAAGCTGCTGTTCCACACTGCTGCTTTCTTTGAGGTCCCAAAGTACGTAGCAGAGTGATTGGTCTCACAGGCTCTTGGGCATATTGTGGGGGTAGCTTTTTCAGGGAGTAAGGTTGGACAGAAGGCAAAAGCTCAGCTGTTCAGTGTAAGGAAGGAAAAGGTGACTGTATTCCCCATGTTACCTTGTAAAACTTGTCCTTAGCAGCTTTTCCCACTCGAGTTGAATATACTACAGGAACTGGAGCAAGTGGTTATGCAATTAGCATTACATAATGAATAAAAGCAGCCCTTCAAATATTACCCTGCTTGCCCAGGAGCTTGGGTATGTTTGAAATGCCAAAGGTGATGCAGTTCCTTGTGGACAAGGGCTCTGCATCTGACTGTTGTATACAAGTGAAAAAAAGGTTGCAAGTGACATAGCTGGTGTCCAGTGTAACAGGCCTGTGGGGTTACTAAGATGAGCACGCTGGGTTTGGTACAAGAGTAACCACTGCCATCCTCTGGCTTTTGCTTTGCCCTGCTCCCATCCATCTAACATGTTCTGTTTTACAACGGTGCCTGTCAGCAATTACCTCTCATTATTGAGGATGATACCCTCGACTCTGAGGAGGAGGTTTGTGGTGTATATATGTATTATTTCCCCCCCCTTTAGCTTTTCTGTGTAGGCAAACCAGTTCCTTCCAGTTGTTGCCTTTTCTGTGTGAACAGTAAGAACAGTAAATGAGGATTTTACTGGTTTTCCTACTCTGAAGTAGCCTCCAAGAGGCTACTACAGAAAATAGTTATTATTGTCCCATGAGACTAATACAAGTAATGGTTACAATAACTAAATTACTTCTGCTTTGGATTACACATTGTAAAGTTTAGATGAAAAATTGTAGGAGATAAAAGTTCTGGCTGTTCATAGAAAATCTGTTGTTATTGCTTGTGGTGGTGGTGTGTTTCTAGACTGTTCTTTGCATACATATTTATTTCTAATTTAAAGTGGAGTTTTCACAAGGCTTAGTTTGATAGTGGCGACAGACGGCAATGTCGTAATTACTTCAAGGGGGACAGGCAGAAGAGAATTTTCATGTAATTTGAGAAAGATGTGAATACAAACACTATATTCAAATGCCTGTTTAAACGTGGTGAATCACAATTTTCAAGATTGATTCTGAAATCCATATATTGTCTGTGTTAAACCATACAGCAAAGCTTTGCGTTCAGTTATGTCACTCTTTTTCTAGGACAAAATGCAGGTTGATCAAGATGAAGGTATTCAGAAAAGTCAAGCTGAACAACAGAACCAAGCAGATGAGGAAGCTGAAAATGCAGGAACTGAAACAAAAGTTTGTATTCAGTATTGATAAGGAAATGTAATGTTGCTTCCCATAGACCTTTTTTTTTATCTAGTATTCTTGAAGTCATTACTCATGGGACTGTATTTAGAGGAGTGCAGCTATATTGAAAGGGTGAAGTTAGGAATCCTACCTTAGCACTTTGCTTTTCAACATGGTTATATGATTAAGACATTGAAGTAAGTTTCTTTTATTCATAGTCTTCTAGTGAAGATGGAATCTAGGAAACTTAGGAAACATTGTGAATAAGAATATGTGGTGCCCTTAGCTTTTGAACAAGTTTTCTCAGCAGCTTTTCACATTATGTTTAAAGACATTAAATTCCACCAGTTGGGTTAAAAAGTAAGGTAGTGGTGATTCTGAATAGCAGAGGAATAATCAGGTGCTTAATTTACATATGATTAATTTGTAGCTGTCTTACTAGATTCATTTGTCTCTCTTTTTTTGAGTGTGACTGTAGTAATATTTCTATTCTTGAAAGTTTTTTAATGGTATAAATATTTGTATAGGCTGCTTCTGGAGACAAGCAAGATAATCCAGCCCAGCCAAAGGCTAAAGCAAAAGTTAAGAGTATTGACCTACCTATACAGGCAAGCCTCTATAGACAACTGGGACAGGATCTTATCAATAGCTATATAGAAAATGAGGTAAGCAGCATACACAGAAGACCACTCAAAGTCACTGTAAATAATTAAGTGGAAAGTATTTAATCTAATTCAGAATTCTTTGGGGGTTTGTCCTTAATTGTGAAGGGGTTGGATTTGGTTGGGTGTTTTGGTTAAATTAATCAGTTTCACTAGACTTAACTACCCAGATGTCTGAGTTTGACCTAGTAGCCTGTCATTACCTGAAGCATCAGTTCCATTCTTAGGCAGGAAATGCTGAGGATTGCCAGTAAAGGCTTCATGGTATATTACTGGAATGCTGATTACTGCTGACTGACCTGATACTGGTCACCAGTAGCATTTTCATGTGCTTTAATGCTTTCCAGAAGCTCTGTCCCTAGTTAAATCACATTTTTGTCCCTAGAGTCCCCCATGGGCCAGAAAGTATTAACATGCAGGAAGATCACTTTTCAGAGGATCCTTTCTGAATGTTCTAGGTATTATGTCTGTGAAGATCCCAACAATATAACCTCCTGTTTGAAGAATAAAATGTTTTGTAGGGCAGAATGATTCCTAGTGACTTCCAAACCGGAGTCAACACTGCTCTTTACTTCTGGTCCTGTCTGCAGTGGTCAGATGGTTATTGATATCTGATCCATTTATATAGAAGCACTTGCCAAACAGCTTCCAAATATGAACACATTTTTCCCCTGTTCCAGTTCTGCCTGCACTAAAGATGACTTGCACAAAGGCAGAAATTTTAATCAGTAGTTGTGAATTATCCAGGGCTTCTCCGAAGTTGTGAGGTATAGTTTCAAAAGAGTAATCATTAAGCTTGACACCTGATACACTTTCAGTTTTAAATGAGCTTTTCTTCACCGTAGGGGAAGATGATGATGCAAGACAAGCTTGAGAAAGAAAGAAATGATGCTAAGAATGCTGTTGAAGAATATGTGTATGACTTCAGAGACAAACTGTGTGGAGTCTTTGAGAAATTCATCACTGAAGAAGTAAGACTCACCTACATGTTTCAACTGTTGGAAATAATTCCATTGTGTTTATAAGTTTTGCATGTGGGTTATTTGGAGGTTGCTGGGGTGTCTTGAACTTGTTTCAGAACATGGAATGGATTAACTTCACAGAAGTGAAATTTGGATTACACTTACATCTGACACACAAGCTTGAGATGTTCTGTATTATCTGAGAAGTTTCTCAGTGGCAAGGAAAGATTGTGGATGCAGGTAGAAAAGAAATAATCCTATGATGGGGGTAGGAAGGTAGGACCAATCTCTATGAGCTCATAAATGGTGTGAGTGGGTAGGAATAAGATGAAAATGAGCATAAATTTGAGTGTCTGTAGCTCTGGTTTATTGTCTAATTTCATTAATGTAGGGACATGAGTCCCCACTTAAGAGTATTTTGAACTCCTTATGCTGTTTAAGTCCAAGTAAAAGGTGATGAAGGAAGCTGTGCAGAGGGCTTTTGCAAAAGCAGTATTGAAAGAATGCTCATCCTATAGTCATTGCTCTGTAACAGCTGTCTAAAGAAAGGTGGCTGGGACACAACCAGTTGTTGAAAAAACAAATGTCTAGCAGCAGTTTCAAGTCTGTTCCCTAGTAGTTTAAGGTCTACTCCCTGGGTTATCTGGTCCTCAACTCAGCAACACAGTACAGGCCCTCTTCCAGTATAAACTCAAGGATGTGAGGCTGCTGTTCCCATACCAATTTCAAAACAGTATCTTTCTTAAGCTACAGGGTTAGATAAAATCTTTATTTCTAAATAGTTGAAGATAACTTTTTTTAGTGCCTGTAGAGTGCAAATGAAAATAATTTTAACTTCAGTTATACATAATAGTTGTCCATATTTGTTCTTCTGGTGTGTTATTGAAGAACCTGAGAACCAGAACTTCCCATGTAAGAGTGACAGGCAAGAATGTGAAGAGGTGTATATCCTTTCTTATCAATCCTGAAGCTATGGAACTCTGTAAACTTCACTTGCAAATCAGATTAGTAGAATTGTCCTGCCTCTTATAATTCTGTAAAATCTTCGCTTTGAAGTCTGTTAATTACTGGTTTCCTTCACTATCACTTTGAATATTTTAAACTGATGAGTCTCTTTTGAGTAATGGGGTTTCTTTGTGTGCTGGTGAGAGAAATCTCACTTGTCATGTTCCCTTCTGAACTAAAATGTCCCTACCTTGCTTCATAGGATTCAAACAAGCTGACCTTGATGTTGGAAGACACAGAAAACTGGCTTTATGAAGATGGAGAGGACCAACCAAAACAAGTATACATGGATAAGCTTCAGGAGTTAAGAGTAAGGTTTTAAGTTTATTCTCTAGAAAAGTTGTGTGTGTATGTGTGTGTTCAGGTGTGGGGGCATTGATATACACATATATGGCTAAATAAGCAAGCCTCTTAATGAGGGATGTTTGTGTGTATGGCCATATGTGAGTTTTGTAAATCTGTGAACTTCCAAGTGTGGACATTTAGAATGTATCAGGATGTATTTTAGTTACAAAATGAACATAATGTTTAGAACTAGAAATATTAATATCAGTTCTGCTACTAATTTGAAGATGGTCAAAATGAAGCTGACTGTCACTAGTGACAAGAAAATTACTTGCTTGGAAATTTGATGTCAGTCTTTCTTATAATCTGAAAGAGGCTTTTCAGTAGTTTGACTTTGTCCCAGGTATTCAGAATTACACTGCAGAATAGATGCTCTGGTTTTCCTGTTTTGAGTGGGTTTTCTATAGCTGTATTATAAAACAACTTTTGGTCTAATATCTAATGATGAAGGCTGAAGAGTGCTTTAAGAGTACATTGCATTGCATCAGGTGATTAGTAATGACCAAAAAACATACTGCAAATTTTGATAATGTAATGAGAAGATGTGCCTTCTGGTGAATTGACTTAACTACTGTTTGTCTCCAGTTCTTGGGCTCTTGTTTCCTCTCCCTTTGGGGAAGGGATAACTAATGCAAACAGTGTTGATGCTGGCAACTGCCTTTTTGCATGGATACCAGTGTTCAAGAGAAAGGAAAAACAGACAGTGGATAAAGGGAGAAGTTTTCTAATTAACTACTTAAAAATTAAACCACACATATAAAAAGCCTGTCTTGTTTCTCTTCCAAATGCCTTGTTCCAAATGCTTTTTGCTGAAACTAGCTGCCAAATACTCAGCCTACTAAGGACAGGCACTACTCCTGTGTTTAAATTTCTGCGCTTTTTTGTTGTTGCACTAAAGCAAAATGCAAAGATTAAGCTCTTGAATAGGTGAGAAAAGAAGTTGAAGGCAGCCTTCCTTCCACTGTCACGTTCACCAGACTGAAGTAAACTTGTGTTTTCTCAAGATCTCTGTGCTTATGTTTCCAGAAATTTGGACAGCCTATTCAGGAAAGATACATGGAACATGAAGAGAGACCAAAAGTTCTAAATGAGCTGGGAAAGAAGATTCAGCTCCTTATGAAAGCTGTGGAAGCATACAAAAATAAGGTAGAAGCAAATTATTTACAGAATTAACTGTTAGGGGTGGTTGAGTTTAGCTGTAGAGGGATTTTTTCTGTTTAGAAATTCTATAGGATTGCCTGTTAAATTGCTTTAAAATGGTGGTTGTGCTTCTGCTCCTGCGGACTTGCAGAACTGTTGTGGATTGCTAGCGAAAATGGTTTCTTCATGTGAACACAAATTAAACACAGTCTTATTTTTGATGGGGACTTGTACCGGTTGAAAATGGGTATCTCGAGTTACAGCTGTTACCATTGTTTCTGTAACTGACAAGACTATGGGGGATAGTTAAGCTACAGTAAATCTCGGGTGCTTTTTTTTCTTGCAACTTTATTACTAACCTGCACTTCAGCAGTGTGCACTGAAGATAAAAACTGCAAACGTCTAAAAATAATGGCCTGTCTGCCTTGCTCTACAGCCATTCTTCATGCTAAATGCTTGTTAAAAACTCTTTTGATTGAGTTGTAGTAATGTTATTCTATTATATTATGTGTCTGTGGAATCTTTAATTGGGTGGGAGGCATATATTAATTAATGATACAACTACCTCTCTCCTTAGGATGAAAAATATGATCACCTAGATCCTGCTGAGATGGAAAAAGTTGAAAAATACATTAATGAGGCTATGAATTGGTTGAATAGCAAAATGAACGCCCAGAACAAACTAAGTCTAACTCAGGATCCAGTTGTCAAAGTGGCAGAAATACTGAGCAAATCTAAGGTAAAAAATAAAATTAAAAAATGATTAGCTCTGTTGCATTCTAATAAGCTTTTCTTAAACAAGACTTTGGCCTCTATGTTAAGTTAGAATATTACACCTGTGGAGATCTTTAAAGCTGTAAAAAGATCCATGTAGAGCGAGCGGCAGCTGTATACATGTTCGGTTCTGGCTCTTGATTTACAGCAATAGCTCTGAGTAACCCTTGTTAAAATATCCTGAGTTCCAGCAGCAGGCTTGTTAGAAAATGGATTGCTGTGTAGGCTTTTAGCAGATCAGAAGCTTTTTAGTTAAAGGTTTTATTTTAAGTTTCTGGACTTGATAGAATTGAAAAGTCCAGTCCTTGAAAATTAAATTTCAGGTCATTATGAACCTGAGAGAAATCTGAGACGTTCTAGTTTAGTGCAATTACTGTGCCACCAAATGAACTTGCTCTCTCACTTCTGTCACATCTAGGAATTGGATAGCTTCTGTAATCCCATTATATACAAGCCCAAACCCAAGATAGAACCTCCCAACGATGGGCAGTCAAAAGCTAACGGTGAACACAATGGACCAGTGAATGGACAGAGCGGTACTGAAACAAAACCTGAACCAGCCAAGGACAATTCTCAGCAGACCAAACCACCCGGAGAAATGGAAGTGGACTAAATCTTGCATTTCTTTTACTTATTTAAAATAGTGCAAGTAACCACAGGGTCCATCTTTTTGTCTGGTACACACCTCAGATGTTCAGTTATTCTTAGCCAACCTTCTGTCATTTGTTGCTGAGTAGTTTTGAAAGTGTTTTATATAAAGTACACCTCTGATGTTCATTTCCACTGATGCTGCTTATGTGGAGCTTTAGCCAAATGTAGATTGTACAAGTCAGTTTAAGCTTTCCCAATATATTTTATATCAAAACATACAGAATTGATATATAAATGGCAACAATCTACCTTATTTAAAGCTTTTATTGTGGATAAACCTCAGCTCCTTTATTCAGGAAAGGATACTGTATTGCACTACTGATGCTCAAGTGTAGATCTAATTGCATCTTTATTTTGGAAAAATATTGGAATTGAAGTGGCAGAACTTGTCACTTGAAGCACTGACCTTTTCTAGTTATTGTATTGTTATAATTTAAATATTAAAATAGAGGTTAGTTGGCATACTAGTCCATCTTGTTGGTGTACCATGAGTATTGTACGGTCTTTTTCATATAAACAGAATAATACAAGCTTAAGCTTTTTTTAGATTCCCACACCACTAACAATGTTAGTTACAAAACACTGGTGTAACAGCTCTGCCATGTGCTGAAATGAATGGTCTCAGTGCACATCGCTGTACATAATGTACTCTGCTTATAGTAGGATGATGCTAACGTTACTGGTAGGAAAGGGGTAGAATATACAAGGGCTGTTGCATAGCTTTCCCTTCAGAATGTCTTGCTGCACATTACTATTTCTGCTTCTTCTGTTTTGAGTGAAATCAACATCCCTATCACCTCTTGCACTGGGGAGGAGGAACAACAGAAATAGTGCTGTGCAAGCTGGGTATTAGCACCCTCATATTGATGTTGATTAAATGCTGTTTGTTGCAAACTTAAAAGAAATACTGAGAGCTTATTTAAGCCTTGGTACTCGGCACATGAACTTTTTGGTCAAGGATCTGAGCAGAAGTGCTTACCCACGGGGTATTATTACCCCAAAGATGGAATCTACTTGATGAACTCACATCTCACCGATGATTTTTGGTCACGTACTTGATCTAATGAAAGTGTCTTACACAGCTGAGTCACTGTTTCCTTTGATACATCTTAGACACGTCTCGGACATTGTCAAGGTTCATACATTCTGAATGTGTCTGTCAGTCAGTTAATGAAGTACTGTAGCACTTGCTAGAGCAAGTTACTTTTCTTACGACTTTAAACAACTCTTAACTGGAGTAGCAATGGGCTACTCTCACTATGAAAAGTGGTTTTAGTCAAGTCAGCATAAGAGACTGAGGTTAGTTGTGCTGTAACAGTGACTTTGGCTCTATTTCAGAAATGCATTAAGGTGTTTAGGTGTTAACCAGGCATTCCTGCAGCAGCTCTCCTGTACAAGCTTGCTGCTGCTCTAAACAAGGGTCATGCTTGTGTTTCAGGCTTTAACAACCAATTTATCTCCAGCTGTGCTCTTCATGTTCCACCACTGCTCATGCTACAAGGAGTAGTCTGTGAGCCAGGCTAGAACCGGTAGAGGTGAACTACGCTCACTTACCTTAACAGGAAAATGAAGCCTCAGGTACAGCTGTATAGAAACCTGCTAATCTAGCTGAAGTGCTAGAATTGTGTCTTTGACTGACATCAAATGACAGATGCAGTACTTTGCTATACTGTTTCTTCTCTACACAATCAGTTGGGGATGGTCTAGCACCTTGAGTTCACAGATTTAAAACCCTTGAACAAAAATTGAGTGACCTTGGAGAGCTGCAGCTCCTCTGTAACCTCAGTCTTCAATTCTGCTACTGTAGTCACACATCTTTGACACTTACGGGGTGACTGACTGTACTTCAGTGGCAGTTGTCTTAAGCTGAAGTCAGTGTAGGAGAGAGCTAGCTTTGGTCCCACGGGCCTTAACATGAATGTGTTAATGGCTTTACCACACAGCAGTGTAATGAGTAGCATTCCTGAAGTGTACTGGCTTCCTAAAACCCATCTACGCAATTTGTCTGGTAGACTTCCCTGATACCTGGCAGAAGAGTTCAAACAATTAACATCTCCAGTGTAAACTTTCCAATAGCTACAAGCTCATGTGTAAGAACAGGAAGTCTTCTGCTCATGAGCAGATGCTTAATGCTGCTGCAAATGTTTGAGGCTATTCTTGGGCATCAAGGCTGGAATAATTCTACAGCAAGCTTAAAAGCAGGTAGGGTTAAGACAAGCATTTGTAGCAAGGTTTTCTTACTAGAATAGGGTTGGGTTTTTTTCTGTGCATCTGCTGTCGCTAGATCCCTGGTAAAGAGGAATGCTACCCACAGACTGCCCCTAGCAAACTGGTTGCTGATGTATCTGTTAAGAATCCCATTTGGAAGGGCCAAATTGTGCTTTCCACAGTGAGCTTCACATTAACATGTAAATGTATGATTTATTATTTAATCTGTGTTCTGTTACAAGGAAGACATTTTATCAGCACACAGACAGAAGGTTCTCATGTACTTAAATAAGCCATGCCACAACTTGAAGGTGAGGTTTTGTGCATCAGACTCAACAAGTGGGTTACCCTGATGTCACCAGAACGAGTATCTTGCAACCAACAGTAACATGCTACTCTGCATGTGTATTTCAGAAGCAGGTATTTGTTGTGAATGTCTTATTTGAGACTTTCTGTGGAGGACGAGATGGGTTTCTACTGTTTGAAAATGTTCACTCCATCCCACAAAAAGAAAAAAACAGGAGGCAACACTATCTTTGTGAAGGCAGTAGAGTGCTGGGTTTTGGTTGGTTGTTTGGTTTGGTTTTTTTAGTTTATGAATCATAGTCTACAACTTCATGTAAAAGTTTAGTTGCAAAGCATACATTACATACTTTATTTTACCAGTAACTTCTTTCTTCTTTCCTTGGAAGGGAACGTATCCTTTAAAGGATACTCACTTGAGTATTAATAGACTTGCTCAAGAAGTAGCTCTAAAATTAATTTGTGTTACTAAACTAAGTTGCTACTAGTTGTTTTACAACTGCTTCATGGCTTCCTTCCCACATCTTTTATTACAGTAGTTTAAACTTCAGGATTTTCTTTGAACTTCATAACAGATGTGGTTTTTTATCAATCCCTTTAACTTAAACTTTTATATTCTTCTTTAAACTGACAAGGGTGCTACATGACAAAATAACCCAGGAGAGCTGCCTGCCTTGTTTGGTCTGAATTTGAATGTGTCTCTGAATTTGAATGAAAAATTCTCTCCTTTCTTTGCTTCTGGCAGTGTCCTTCTTTCACTGTTTAAAAACTGCCTTGGGGGTATGCTTGCAAAACTGGCAGTAGGCTGTTGGATCCTGAGTCCTCCAGACTGTCCGGGTGCAGCACTTAACCCGTATTAGCACTCGGCTTCGCCGGATAACGTGGTGGAAGGAGGGAGGGGGAAGGTGCCCGTGTCTCTCCCTCGGGTATGGCAACGCGGGAGGGGAAACGCAGCTCCCGCAGTGCTACTTCTGAAGGGGACGGGCCTGCAACTGCAGCATCCTGCATGCAGCTGCCATGCACGGTACAAAGATTCTGGTTCTTCCACTTAAAAGTGGAAGTTGTTATTCCGAAGCATCCAGTGTCTGTGTTAGGATTCCTTTAGATCTTCAGCATTTGAAATTTTTTAAGATTTTGGTGAAACATCTCAGTGTGCTGAACTACAGGTTCAGCTATAGATTCTTCCTGGGACTACATGTTCTCAAATGCTCCATCTCTAAGTGAGGTTTTTTTCCCTGCAAGGATTATGTTTTAATTGTCATTTCAGGCAACTGCTAGGAAGCTGGTAGAGCACTTGGATTCCTAAGTGGTTTTGATGCTAGTATGAGAACTTTACAGCCTTAAAGCTTGGAATCTACGCTTCTCACTGCTCTGGTTCTCCAGGCGTTTCAGTTAACCAAAGCTAGCTTTCAAAAACATGGACCTGTTTTACAAATACGCTGCATTTGCTGGTTCAAAACACCTATCCAGCTGCTGTATAAAGAGAAGCTCAATTCAGTTCCCATAGATCAGTGTTTTCATGAACCTCATTCCTCAAAATAGAGCTTTCATTTTTCTGTTGCACCATAATACTTCAATGTGCTGTCTTCTGTCAGCCATTCTAAACTGAAGCCCAGATACCCAGACTTCAGTTACAGTCCACGTGCTCTAAGGGTGCTTATATTAGCTACCACTAGCTGTGAGTTTTCTTTAACTGGGTAGAAAAATACTATGTTGCCTCTTAGGTTTTGGGTTTGGTTTTTTTGTTATGTTAAATTTTCTAGCCTTTCAGGCACCAGAAGACAGAAGCTCTCTGTCAAAAGAGGTAGGAAAAGACTTACTGCTTTACAAAAGGCAGTTAATGCCTCATAAATTTTCAACTCCCAAGATAACATTTGGAGTATAGATTTGGAATCTCAGTAGCTAGAGAAAGTGTGTGGTGGCTGACTCCTAGCTAAATTCTTAATTCTCCACAGTTGAAATCTGCAGGCTTCAACCACTTACTACACATGTAAATAATAGCAAAAACAACTCAATGTGACTGTTAGCACTGCAAAATACTCAACTGGGTGCGTGCTTATGTGACTTACCTGATACAGATATTAAGCCCTGTTTTTCATCTTTCCTGGTCAGTAGGAAATACATCAAGCAATGAAAAGCAGGAATCACTGCAATGTGACCTGTGAAGAAATCATTGTAAATGAAAATGCAATTAAGAGCTGTATCGTACCCACCAGCCACCTCTACAAAGTGCTGAAATGGTTTAATTAATTAAAAAGGTGGTAGTCCCTGAATGTTACGTAGTTGGGAGAAGTTGATTTACATAGTCTAAACATATCTCCACAGAATGGGGGGAGGGAAGAGATGGGAGTGTTAGAATTTAAAGCAGTGTTTGAAGTATGCAAAATGTTTACTATGTATGTAAAGGGGACTCTTATTAGTGACAGATAATGTGCAAATTGACAATACTCCAATTTATTTTTGAATGGCAAGATAGATTGTCAAGGTTGTGTATAATTATAATAAATATATAAACTGCTACTTGAACCGTAAATGACCACCCATGACCTCATTTTTACATCAGTGTTCTTAAAAGAATCTTTGGCTGATGTCATGGATTGATACAACCTATGTTTGTCCAAAAGACCACAGGTAAGAAATGGGCATTTTTGGTGGCTCACCTGGTCCCGCTTGCTTTGTTAGGTGTGGTTTCTCTCCTGCTTCTCTGTCCCAGTCAGCTGCAGACACTCTTGAACAAGCTCCACTAGATGACTTATCTATGAGCATTGTGACTTGGCTCCACCCACTGCAGTGCAAACACAGTAACTGCTTCACCTCTGGGGAACTCCAGTCGTGTTGATATCATCAATCCCCTTGGTGTGTTTGAGTGAACACAAATTGCCAAATTTCAAGTAATCTCTCATGAATTACTTATTGCAACCGACAAACAAACTCAAAGTAGTTTTTCTGCATCTTCAGCCATGTGGAAAAGTTTTGCTTTTGGCATTGTTGGTTCCCAGAGCAGATTCTGTGGAGTGCAGCCATCCCTGGGCTTACTCCAGGAGTTGTTTCTTGCTACAGCCGTACAATGGGAATGCCTCCATCCTTCACCAGTGTGCAATAATGCAGAGTATCTGCATCACCTACAGAAATGTATCAAAACACAACACAGACACGTTTATATCCATTCTTCTAAATACGCTTTAAAAGCTTCACAAAGTCTGTATTTCTTTCAGGCTTTGTATACTTGCCAAGATCAATAAATAAAGTCTAATAAAATACTTCAGCAGTATCATTAATTACACAGGGAAGGTTTGGGATTTAGGGAAGGGGAAAAGTCCTTCCTATAAAGAAAGTATATAGGTGTATGTATGTATAGACAGATATATATGCATATATAAAAATGTTAAGATAAATTAATTCTATGTGCTTAACAGTCAGCATAGGGGAAAATACTGCCCTTAACCTACTTTGCTGTCTGAGCATCTCAAATTATTAAACTAGACTGTTTACACGCCACTATTCACCAACTGTGCAAGGATGCTCACCAGAAAGAAAAGACCTCCACTGTTACACTGCAGAAAAGGAAAATTAACTATTCTTGTAAAATTAGGTGAACGTGGAAAGTTTAAGGTAGCCAGCTGAAACTCTCAGGAATTACAGATACAGCCATGATTTCATGGTAATGGCATTTGCATCAAAATACTGAAATAACATTGGGAGAACCAGATTTCAAATTTTGTCTGACAAATAGCTTCTCTGGCATTGTAATATTCTAAAGCTATCTCAAGGGGCTCTTTTCAGGGAGAAAAGAGCTCTTACAGAATAAAACTAATTTATTTCCAGAGCTTCTGAAACAAGAGCGTCCCAGTGATTGCTACCATGACTGCAAGTAAGTATTTCCCTTTACTACCTCAGATTAACTCTGTCATTTTTGTTCTCCCTGCAACTATCAGTGTGCTCTTCTCATAAGAAGTTAAATGGATTTGCAGTAGTGCTGAAGCAGCTTCAATGACAAAACAACATCACTTTCTGTAGCAAATACACCATTCAAAACCTGCTAGTCAGGAGTATTTTACTTGCAAAATTCTTCAAAAAATACCCTTATCTTCATACATTCAAAGAGGAGCCATAGCCAGTCTATATAATAATATATATCTATGTATCTATATAGTAATATATATCTATTACTATCTATCTATTAGTAATCTGTTAGACACAATTAAAAGCTCCCAAAAAACACCACAAAAAAAAGATGCAAGAGGGCTGAAGATCCTGATTTCTCTCTCATACATATTTTTTGTTGCAGTGGAAGCTCAGCTTTCCTAGACTGGAATTCCAGCTACTGGGATGGTCTCCATTGCAGTTCTCTGGAGTATGCACTCCAGGCTGGCCAACTGCATGGAGCCATTCAGAGACACAGGCACAGGGGCTTTTCCACCTGGTCTGACCCCAGCCATAAGCTGACAATGGAGATGCTCAAGCTCAAATTTAAAAAAAAAAAAAATTCAAAATTTCTGACATAATAGGCTAGGGCAATAGTGACTATGGGTATTTATTTAAATCAGTTACTGGCTCTAGCTATCCAAATCATGGTGTTGGTGCGCAGAGAAATCTGTCCCCCAGTTCTAAGCTTGTATCTGTCACTTCACAAGGCAGAACATGACTTGTAGGGCACACAATGCAAGCGTTAACCAGTAAGTACCTGCATTGGTTTGAAACTCCTTTGTCTATGTTGTGATGATTTTATTTTCACTTTGGTGTGAGGGATTCTTTTCACTGAGGTAAGCAAAGTTTGTGAAAACTGTGACGAATTTAATGATAATTCTAGACCAAGCTAGATCTTCTTAAGAAACAGTTCAAATACTGAGACCACCTTTGTTACAGAATTTATTTTGACTTGCAAAAATTTTGCTTATTAGAAACTATCACTTAATGATCAGAAGTGATGTACAGTCAAAAAAGTCACAGAAAATGAATCTGGAAAGAAATTTTAATCTAGTTCACCTAAATGCATCAAGACAATAAAAAAAGTATAGCTGTCCTAAAAAAAAGTGTGTTTTGCTCTTCTTGAAAATGGCAGACTACACAATCCCAGGAGATAATCTGCTATAGTGAGAATGTATTTTTGGGTTCACAGACAACACACACACAAAAAAAACCCTAACCAAAAGCATTTAAAGATGTGTTCTTTATAAATGGCTTTTATAGCTATTTTAAGGAGAGGGGCAATAGCTATTACTGGCAACAGTGAGAACCAGCTCTACAGCCCCCAGCTCTGCTATGAATTTCCAATCTGACTGATTGCCTCCTTTTTGGTAAGTTTATGTAGACAGAGTTCTGCAGGGAAAATGCTCTATATGCATCTGCAAGACACTGACACTCTTTAGTCTTGAACTCACCTGGAATCTGTTCTTTACTGTTGTACAGTTCAAGAACAGAAATGTCTTATTTTCAAAAGATAGGCAGATATGCTTTATAAAGCACTTGATTGCCATTGTGCAATTCAATGAACAGGGAAGAAGGGGAAACAAAGCTACATTAAATCACAGTTAGCACTGCTTTTACAAGTGTGTTTGCTCTGCAGCAGTGACACAAAGATCATCCCAGAGTCAATGCATCTATCACATACTGATATCCACTGATGTACAGGGTTATAAAGGTTGCAAACAAGTGTAAGTATAGTCAAGAGTGGGGAAGTCAAATCAGGAAGATATTAATTCCAAATACAGAAAACTGCCATACTGAGAGGCCGACTGAGAAACATACACTCAGCCTCCAAAGGAGACCAAAGCAATGCTGTTTTCACAGTGATTCATGTCGTGCTTAAGAACAGGGCACAACCTGGTACTATGTTCCATACAGCAACAAATATGGCAGACACTTATAACCAAGGCATCAGCTAAATTGGCAAAACATAGCAATGACCTAATTGTTTCCATTACCATGTAGGCATGATGTCAGCCTGGGTGTAGTGCTGAACCAGTGACTAATCTCACTTTGGTTATCTACAGGGACAGAACTCAACTATACCACACAAAGTTACAAACCGAGTAACATCACTAAGACATGCATGAGGGGAAAAAGCTTATGCTGGCATAAATGGTGACTTTCCACAGAGTAGTAAGCATCAGTGGACTACCAAATGCTGGCATTGTAGTCCAGCACAATTAGCAAAAACAGAATATCCACCTGGCTTTGACAGAATTTATATAAGCAACACAATATTCCTGTAACAGGCTCTGGGACATGGCTGCAGGGCCAGTAACTTGGTATGAGGGTTCAAAGTTGGAATGTCCATAAAAATGTATTAGTCACTGAAACAAAGCCTTATGACATACCAAGGACTTTACTCAAACCAGAATATATTTAATAACTAGTATTTCAGAAACAATCATTTTTTGCAAAACCTATTTTTTCTTTCACTTACATTACCAATAACTCTCCTCCACCCACACTCCTCAGCTAAGGATGAAACATGTTGTCAGCTTTACAGATGAGTAAACTAAATCACATGGCTGTAAAGTCTGACTTGTTTCTTAAAGACAGAGATTTAAAGAAAAAATTCCTTCTCTCAAATAAATGGATTTTCACTAGCACAGAAGTAGGGTAGGTGAGAAAAAATTTTTTTCCTTTATTTTTTTTCTTGATCAGCATGGCAGGGGCAGAGTCAGTTACAGGATGAAGAAGCTTTCAAGTTTTTTTTTCTGTCTGAAATAGATGTTCCCCCGTGGAGAACCCACCATCAGCCATACAACCGAGAATCACAGCCCTTGCCTCTACAAAGCAAAGCAGCAAAAATTACACTGCTCTCAAGATATTTGTTCAACTCTCAGTCTCTCACAACTCAAACATTCTGGCATCTAAATTAACATATTTCCTCTGAGCATGCTTAAGAGAGAAATGTCATTCTCTTGAGCAGCCACATCTGAAGCGGGGAAAGTTGAAAAAAAAAAAAAAGAAAAGCAAGCTTGTGCTACTGAAAGGAAAACCTGAGACTCTACCGCAGTGTAGCAACACTACTGTTTGTCAGCCTGAAGCAACAAAGTATCCTAGGCATAAACATGGCATGGGAAGTTCTCAAGGAAAACCAGTCTGGTCTCTTAATGGCAGGAGAGACTATCAGGGAGGAGAACTAAGAGCTCAATAATTAAAGCTGAGCACTGGCTTTTGTTTAAGAAAGTAGTTTCAATCCTAAGCCTACATACTGTTTCATGCACCTCCAAATTTCAGTCCCATTGTAAAGATACCCCTGCCAGTTTCAAACTGCCTTGTTCTAGTGCTAGTGGAGCCACGGCAGCACAAAGCTCAACACAGGCAGATTAATCCTGAAACACAGGCCCAACCCCAGGCTTCATTAAAAACTTGGCATGCCCTGCTGTAAGAGAGGTGGCACATATGGAAAGCCACTAGGTCAAAGTATTCCTGAGATTGGAACATGCGGGAAAAAACCCAACCTCACAGCACGTGAATTTTACTGTTGAGCAAACCTATTCTTCTTAGTTTTCCTCCTATTCACTATGAGTAAGGCTGTTTATTAGTAAGCTGGAACTGTCACAGAAAAAATGCAACTTCACAGGTTTTGAGAACTTCGAACCCTAACCTGGGAATCAAATACAACTTTTGTACAAAAGCAGCAGAGCTGCCTACATTCAGAGCTGGAAATAGTGCACTACAGGTTCTGCCCTTTCAAAGTGCTGTCCTGTGCTTCACAGGAGTTGCACGGTTTAAGCAGGCACTTCAAATTTATTTTCAGCCAAGATCGTGGAAAATAACCACATTCAACTAGTTAGTGAGCAGTTCTGTTGCTACAACTGACAGAAACCTTACTCTCTTTTTTACTAAGCCCCTCTCATTTTAGAGGAAGATGAGGTTCTTACAGTGGGTCAAGCCTCTGCAGCTACGTGAGTGTCACAGGTTGGTTTAGATCCTAGCAATACAGCAATGGTCACTTCAGATAATTTATTCACTCAAGAGAACTTCTATGCTTCATGTGACAAAAAGTAATAGTTGATGGCTCAATGGATGAGCATAAGTGATCACAGTACAAATAAATACACCTAATAATACTATGCTGCATATGACAGGCACATGTGTTTCCTCCTACAATTTACTGAGCTTTACTGCTAGCGTGAAGCATAAAGACCCAAGTAAATCCATTCATTCTCTTCTGACAGAGGAGCAAAGTAAACAGTACATTCTATTCTACGAAGGCAGATGAACTCTTTTTCTATCCCTGATGTCCTACAAAAAAAAGCTATACTCAAAAAGGTGTTTGGTTGTTGTTTTGGGGTTTTTTTTACTTTAAAAGACTGCTCAGAAATGAACGCTCCATTTATTACCAAAAGCATTGCTACTGTGATCCTGTCTTCCTGCATGGAAGCATTAAAGTGCAGCTTAGAATCCAGTTGTTTTCTACCCAGTGGTCTTTTTGCGTTCTACGAAACAGATGCAAACTTCATCTGCTTACAGGACGTTTACTGTACAGGTAAGTCCAAGGATCTGAGTTCTGAAAACATAAGGACAAATGCTAATTAGAAAAAGGATTAAAATGTGACATAAGACAGTAGTTAGTCTCATGACTGTTGCATAATTCCCTATGGCTAGGAAACATCATTAACAAAGGAACTGTGCCTAAGGGAGCAGTCTACTTTTGCAAATAAAACTATCTGTCAACACTGGCAGTTACACCCACTGCTGGCAATTGAATATTCAATAAGAGAAGACCAAAGAAATCTCTAGTGAACATCTAAGTAAACTATTATGTTAGGCAGTGTATCTGGAGGGGGGTGGAAATGATGCTGGCATCGGGCAAGCATAAACCCAACAGATTACTGAATCCTTGGACACCAAACCACGCTGATCATGCTCTGCAGTGCGTATGCAAGCACTTCTGTAGCTGTGGAGCTGCATCTCCAGTGCATCAAGAGAAGGGTCAAAAGGAAAAGAAACACAAGATAAAAAGCTTTACAGAACTGAAGACAAACAGCTTAAATTCCACCTGTGTATGAACTGAAGGCTAGTGTCACCCTTTGGATATTGGGATGGTAAAGATAGAGAGAAAGAAATTGTAGACTGAAGCCTTTGCATGCATAAAATGCATTTGTAATCAATTGATGCTGCAGTATTCCTCTCAAGGCACTTTGGTAGGCTGAATTAAGCAGAGATAAAATCTGAGATGGAATGCCCTTGGCATAAATCAAAAATTAGGATTTTTTTGGTTTGCTTTGGTTTGGTTTTTCTTTTGCTTCTTCTGAGTCATAGGAGAACACATATTTTGTTGGTTTATAACTTAGAAAACAAATTTACAGACACTGAAGGTATGGGCAATAACCATAAGTAATAGGTCACATACTCCTAATCGAACACAGAGACAAAATTTTTTATGAGATTTGCTCCAAACTTCGGTATAATCACGATACAGAGGTTTTGTTCTCACAAATTTTGGCATGATGCCTTTTAAAATAAAGCATGTAAATGGCAAGGCCTTTTTATGCTCATCTGTAAGATGTACTTGTTGCAATTATTACATTACTATGTTTAACATAAGAAACATGATGTGAAGACTGCAGACTGCTGGAAACAGCAAACGTCCAGCAAGTATCTTCCAAAACTACTGATCAAACTTCTGAAATGCCAGACTGAAACAAGCCCCCAGTAATGAATTGCTACTGACAGAAGCTTTGCTTTTTACCACTCAGTTTTTCGTCACACAGATGATTCTAAATGACATGAGCATGGTTTCTCCTCTCTGAAAGCACAGCTCCATTCTCTTACCAAAAGGTTAACTCTGACAGTATTTGTGTGGGTGGGAAGTGAAACAAAGAAAATTTTCATGTGATAATATTTTATATTCTTTGTGCAAACACATAATTCTATTAAGTGAAAGAGAGAGAGGCATCCAACTCTCCATGACCACATACTTTCCCTTGAATGAAAAATACACAACAAAAAACATTGCAAACATAAGCTGGATTTGATTCAATTTTATGTTTTGGGTAAATCAGTCTTTCCCTGCCCAGTTTTTCTAGCATCATCATCTGGAATGAAGAATAAGGGAGAAAACTGCCTGTGTGGTGCCACTGAGACAGTAACTGGAAGGGGTTCTTCCTTCACAGGGCTGTCACAATAAATACAAAACCAAAATATTCATTTCATTGGTATTAGGCCAGAAAATACCCCACTAAAATTTTGTGACTGTATAATTACAAACTTCTATTTTTAAATATAAGTTGTTCTTCTTCTCGACAATTGTTGGACTTGGTTTCTAGTGAAGAAGTCTTGCAGAATTGCATTTACTTTATCATGTTTCAAAACACACACAGGCAGACTTGTAGGACAAGCCCTGGTGCTTGGATCATTTTGCTTCAACAGCTTGCAGTGCTGCTGAAACACACTGCCTGCACAAGCATGCTGATGATGAGCTCACTCCCTTGCAGGTCACAGCAATCTCTTGTGCATATGCCTGTGAAGCTAAGGCATCACTTATTATAATATTTAGAACAGAAAGTTAAGACATCAAAGAAGAACTGGACAGGGATCTTCTCAACACCTTCCTGTGCCACACCTTAATTGTCCTAAGAGAGTGAATGATGCATTATGTGGTTTATTTCCTCTCCTTCTTCCCTTCATCTGCGCTGAACATGTTATTTTTAGCATTCTTGCATATTAAAGCAGTCATAAGTGAAAGAAGTTATGCAAACTTAAAAAAAACCCGAACGTGAAGTAACAAAGGACTTGTCAAACTTTGCCATGTCACCTAAGTGAGCTTTCTTCAAAAGCACAGACATCTTCACAGTTCTTCAGAGGATGAGGGAGGATGTGACTGAGTCAGCCTCCAAGCCATTTGTGCCTTCTTGGGTAAGAGAATCCTACTTAGTAGAATACTGTTAACAGCCAGCAAATGTCCACTAAGTGCAAGGTGTCAGTTTGATCACCTCTGTAGCACCCCAGAAAAGCTATAGACTTTTAAAGGAATCTTATTCAATAGGAACAGTTTCATCAGAGTACCCCTCACTATTGTACAGTTCAGTGTTTCTATTAGAAAAAGAAGAGATCTCTTACAGTTTTCTAGTTGTTCTACTCATATGCTCTTCTTAGTCTGGGAAGTAAGACAAAACAAAATATACCTGTATATATTAATCCAAAATTGGACAGGTTAATTCAAATCACAGTCTGGAAGGGAGGGGGGAAGTGCTGCTTATAAATTGCAAGCAGTATATTTGTCTCAGTGGGAAATACCTGTCCAGAGGACTGTATGGTTTTCAGTTACTAAAATGAAACTGAGCATCTCCTTCTGGCTCTAGACTTAAAGCAGAGCAAAATAAAGAACAAAGATTGACACTTCTTGGAAGCAATAAAAAGGAGGGGAAAAAATAATCAGAGGTTATTATCTGAATTACTCTACCTCTCCATTCTTTAAAATACAGAGATTATTGAAGAGATTATTCAATTTGCTGAGATTTGAGAGACTCAGATAATTACTAAAAAAATAATATTGTAATAATATTTTTAAAGGGCCAGTGGAAAGACCTGAGATATGAATGGATTAACCTGACATCAGTGCAGTCCAAAGCAGAAGATGTGAAAAAGGGCATTAGCACCACAAATACCAGTCACATAGTGTCACAGAAATGGTGCCAAACATAGCAAGTGTACTCCTTGATTCATTCAGAGTCCTATTACAAACCTAACACCACATCACATCCTTAGACTTTTGAGAAGTCTGGACCTAGTAGCAACCGACATTTTTGTTAAAATAGGATGATGGAAGTAATTTGTATTTCAGTAGAAAAGAAACACAAAGATAAATGGTTTGAAACCAAAGTTAAGTCACTCTAGAATAAATGCATACATTGAAAGTGGGGGTAAATTAACCACTGAGACAACCTAGCTAAAGGCAAGACAGTGTCATTGTCCTGCACCAGTTCACTATAGTGGTTGATTCTAAATATTGTTTGAGGGCATACTTGCCAAAGATTAATTTCATTTTTCATAGAAATAGAAAAACACATGAGAATGTAAACAAACTGGTCATGTAATGGACCTTGAAGAAGGCCCCTCATATTTTGAATCCACCTTAACTGCAGAAAGAAAATTCATCAGTGATGCCTGGCATCAGGTGAAGGTAGCTAGCCCATAAAACCAACTTTGTTACAGTGATGTTGCTGTGTTTCACATTAGACATGAAGTGCTGTTGACCAGATCTAATTGCTACTTTGACATAAACAAAAGCTAAATGAAGGCTGAAGGACACAGGCAGTGTGAGAAACTCCCTCTACACAGCTAGAAGATTTTATTTTATCGTACATTCTACATAAAACACAACACCAAAAGGTAGCTCGGAAGTTTTAAAGTCATATACAGAAACAGCAGACTTACCATCCAACTCCACAGTATACCGCTAGCAAAAGAACAGAGGGTGCTCTTCCCCTTGCTTAGCCTCATCTCACTGCTTTCTACCTCTGGGTGGAATTCCACAAAAAACATCAGCCCATCCAAGAGAGAGCTGCTCTTCTCCCATCTTCCCTCTTGCTTCCCTTTTGCAGTCGTACCCCTTCCACTGCTCTGGCAGTACCACTGACCTCATTCAGGGCAGTGACCAAAACCTAGCCCTGCTGAAAGAGAACTCATTTCTAGTTGTTTCAGTTTCTTAAAAAAACTTGCCACTCAGCTGACAAAGCATCACAACTAACATGTGAGAGAAGATGGATGAGACTGTGTCAGTCGTGAGTAAGCTCAATTCAAGCCAACAGGACCAGCAGTCTTAGAAAGGATCAGTTTGTTATTACAATGTAGGTGTGGAGGTCTGCCAACAGGCGTATCACTCAGGGCTCTGCTCAGGAACGCATTAGTATCTCAGGTTGACACTTGACACTGATAATTTCTAACTAAACAGTAACTTATCAAGAATATTAACTTCATCTATGCAAATGAAGAAGTGCAATAGGAAAAGAGCAACATTTTCTCACACTGACAAGAAACAAACATGTTGTTATTCCAGTTATAAGTGAAGGCCAGAAAAACAGTAAGGTCTTTGGCCAGATGATGCTTCAGACAATTAAAGGAAAGGGATATGATTCTTAACGGGAATAATAAAAGGCTGACAAAACCAGCTGCTTTAAGGGTAACAGTCACTTATTAATGACAAAGATCAAGCAGGAGAATGCTGACCTGGTCCCTTAGTAGAAAACATTGTCTCAGAAAGAGTTCTTATTGCTAAATGTTTCACTGTGCAAGATCATTACAGTACCAAGTACCCTTTTTTCCACTGCCAGATCGTGAGAAAAGAACACCTCATTAACTCCTGTTAACAGCAAAAAGAGGAACAATTTTCTGGTTGGACAATGTATTGATCTGTAGGGAGCCCTTTCTTTGCCTGGTGTGCTCAAAGCTCCCCCTTCTGTTCCCATCGACTATAAACACCTTTCAGAGCACACGCATCTTTTCCATTAGGAAGAAACTGGTGTATCTGCTGAAAGAGGAAGTTCTGTATTATGCTTTATGCCCCAGGTCAAAATACCATGCCCACATTTTACAAGGAGAATGCAACCTGATTACAAGCCATAATCCATTCACAGAAGTACTAGTTCTTCTATTCAATTACACTTTTGTAGTATTTCAATACAAAAATTACTTCCTCTTTAGTCTAATTAATGTTCCTATTTAAGTTTGCATTCAAAAACTTCGATATTTCATTGGAAACAGTATAGAAAAATCCAGGAAGTAGGTATTAGATGCAAAGAATCACCATTCTCAGCTCAGCGCTACACAGTGCACTTGGTGATAAAATTAGTTACCACCTTGCACTGTGTTTATGTTGAAGCTATGGTGCTATCTCACTACATTACTCAGTCTGGCATAGCAGCCTTAAAATCATATGAGCCTCCAACGGGCTCCATAAGCAGAAATGTGAATTAAATCCAGGCTTTGAAGCTGCTCAGCATGTGCTCCAATAGTCTACTACAAACAACACCATCATCAGCTGACACAACTTCACTGGTCTAAGCTTCTCCAGATATTTGGAGAAAAAGTTACAATGTACCTTCAAGAAGAGATTGGGAATTGAGGATTAAAAGCTTCACCTTGCACCTCTTCCTTCAGCGGACTGTACACCTGGGAGAGGAGGATTTGAGACAAACCCCACTTGACATCTCTGCCTCTGAGCTTGCTCTGGCTGTTTCCTGTGAAGCTGCAGGTTCCTCAGGGTACCAGGGGGAGGCAGCCGCCGCTCCCCGTCACCGTGGGTACCCTACAGGGGAATGCTGGGCACCCAGCCCAGGCCACACTGGCAATCTTACACCTAAACCCCTTGTTGCTTCTCGCTTATATAGCCAAACACCCCGTGCCTCCATTGCCAGATGATGTATCAGAGAAGGCAAGATGGAAAAACTGCACATTGTGCTGAATACGTCAGGTAGTAAGCTGAAGGAAAGCCCTAAAACTTTGTGAGCTCATCCCAGAATTTAACCCATGTATTTAAAACTAAAAACTAAGGAATAAAAAAACCTCTCTATTGTGTACGAGGGAGATACCCACGTGAGGACAGCTCCTTTTTTAGGAGAGTTGCCGTGCATTCACGATCAAACAGCAGGCGATCGGATCGGCCAGTCTTCCAGGCCTGAGGACTTCCAGGCAAAACTCTGAGGGAGCCCGACACCGTCAGGGAGCCCGGCCTCCCTAGGCCCCAGGCAGCGTGGAGGCTCTCCCTGCGCTGCGGAGAGACGGCCGGACAGTGCAGTCCGAAGCGGTTATTTGCTAGCTCCCGGGCAAAGATAAGACGGGCGGGAGAGGGGAGAGAGGAGAGGTGAGAGCCCAGAGCCCAGCCCGCCGCCGCCGCCCGAGCTGCGCGTGCGCGCTAACGGCTGCCGGGGGAACGGGCACGCGACGCCCTGCGCATGCGCGACAGCTCCGCCCGCCCATGAGGCCTGCGGGCGCCTCTGCGTGACGCGATTGCGTCAGACGCAGCCTCGACCTGGGGCGGGGAGGGTAACGGCGCGATTTTTCAAAATGGAGGCGCCGGGGGAGGGGAACCGCCGCCGGGCCCGGGAGCGAGCAGGCCTGGGCCGAGGCGGGCGGCGGCGGACGCCGTGATGGGCAGCCGCGGCCGAGGTCCTGAGAAGAACTCGTAGCGGGACCTGGGGAGAGCGGCCGGCGCCATGGCGACCTGCATCGGCGAGAGAATAGAGGTGGGAAACCCAGCTTCCGCTCCTGACGGTCATGGCTGGGGCCGCCCCGCCATTTGCTGGGGGCGGAGAGTGCGCCAGGTTCGAGCTCATCCTTCCCCGGCGGCTTGTTTATGGGGGGCTGGTGGCTGGGGCGGTGAGCGGGGCTCATACCGGGCCCGCCCGCAGCCTTCCCCCTTCCCCTCAGGACCGCGTCCCTGCGGGTTGTGGCGGGCGGGCCTCGCGGCCCCTCCCCGGCCCGCTCGTCGGTGGGGCGCGCGCAGGGGCTCAGCCCGGCGGCCCCGCGCCCTCTCTGCCGCCCGCTCCCCGGGCGAGGAGCGAAGCCGTGTTTGCCCCGCACACGGGGGGCGGAGGGACGGAGGTGCACCCGCCCTGGGCGATGACACCCGCCGGGAGAGCCGT
>WUAM01000287.1:83771268-83786225 GCA_024336885.1 Actenoides hombroni | reverse complement strand
GCCGTAGCTCCGCCGGCGCGCACCTTGCGCGGAGGGCTCGGCCCCCGCCGCGGTTTGTGTTCCCTGTGCGAACGGTAGCTGGCTCGTGTGGGCCCCCCGGGAACTGCTACGGAGCCGGGCTGTGGAAAGTCTGAGGCGCGCTGTGTTTGTGGGGCGGGCCGCGGTCGCTCCCCAGCCGCTGCCATAGCAGCGGGAGCTGGGGGCAGGTGTCTCATGTCCCCCGGGAGAAACGGCGGGAGAGGCGGCGGGAAGGCGAGCGCGGCTTGGCGCTCCGGGCAGCGCCAGTGGCAGCACAAACCGGCCGCCGCCCGGGGAGGATGATGCCCGTGCCGGGAAGGATGCTGTGCGGCCCCGCCACGGACCGCCGCCGTGCCCCGGAGAGCTCTGTCCAGGTACCCCACGGAGGCACCTGAGGGTTTGCTCCGGTATCGGTTGCGTCCGGCCCCCCATCCCCGTCGCTTGGGGCTTGGTAGTGGGAGAGAGGCTTCAAAGCCTGGGCTGGGGCTGATGGCGATGATTTATTTGTGTTGCAGGATTTCAAGGTGGGGAACCTTCTGGGGAAGGGCTCCTTTGCAGGGGTCTACAGAGCAGTGTCCCTGAAAACCGGTCTGGAAGTGGCTATCAAAATGGTAAGGTGACAAGCCAAGGAAGTCTCGGTCTACCAAGAGATGAAACAAGGACAAGGGTTATGCAGTTGGGCATTCACGCCTGGATTGCTTGTTTGTATGTGTATTTAGATTAGGATTAAATCTTGAAAGATGTAGTACAACCAAATAAACTGTACTGATTAGTATTAGAAATGCTTACGGCACTATTAAAAGAGCTTAATCTCAAATATTCAACAATGGATGGACAGTGAGCCCTATAATTCTAATGCAGGTATCTGTGACCACGATAACTTGGTTTAGAATCCATATGGCTGGAGAGAGGCCCTGGAAAAAATGCCTTGAGAAATTTCCCTCACTGCCAGGACAGACTTTATGAAGGGAACACAGACAGCACAGGTTTTTTGCCAGATTTACTTGTAATCTTCTATTTAGCCACCTTTTTTAAGATTAGCTATATTTAGCATATCTACCCAGCAAAACTCCTGTTTCAGAAAATTTCAGAAATTTTTTTCATTAGTGTTGGTATTTAAATTGTTAACACTTGTCTGCTTTCAGATACTTATGTGTTCCTCCAGCCATACTTATTCATTAAAAGCATATAGTAGGTTAAGCTATGTGAAAACTTGCTTATATTTAGAAAACTGTGGGCAAACATGCATTGAACATCTAAAATGTCAAGTTCAGTTGGAGCTAATATGTATGTAATCAATGTTGCAGTGCTTGAAAAGTGTTCTGTGATCTGTTTACAGATAGATAAAAAAGCCATGCACAAAGTTGGAATGGTACAGAGGGTTCAAAACGAGGTGAAAATACATTGCCAGCTAAAGCATCCATCCATACTTGAGGTAAGAGTCTCAGTTTTATAGAGAGGGCTGCATGTGTGACTTGCTGTACAGTCTACAAAATGTATTTCAATTTCTTAAATTGTTGTATGTTCTAGCTTTATAACTACTTTGAAGATAGCAACTATGTGTACTTGATACTTGAGATGTGTCACAACGGTGAGATGAGCAGATACATAAAGAACAGAAAGAAGCCCTTTTCAGAAGAGGAAGGTGAGATTTATTTATTTTTTTGCTCTCTTTGCATTAGTGTTTTAGTTTACTCAGTAAATATCTATTTGAAGTGAAGGATATTTAAAACTGGCATCACTGAACCAGTTTGTATGGATTTAAATCTTGTGAGAACTGATAACCTAGAGATGAATTACTGTTACACATATTCACTTGAATTTCTGTGTGCTTTTGTTTGTTTATGCCACTTCAGTTTGTGCCACTTGGGGTTTGAAAAAATAGGTAGTGGTCTTAGTATGTGGTGGTATATAGAAGGTAGATCTTACCTTTGTATATAAAATAAAGTTGAAATACAGGTCAAGACTGTGAAGTTCCATGGAAGAAAACTGGCTACTTCACATCCATGGATTTGCTTTTTGTTGTTCCTTTTCACCTCGGTGTTACTCGACTATGACACCCTTTAGCCTTGTGGATTATAGTTTGCCTTGTGGTATACTGTTGGAAGCATTTACTCTGTTGCCAGGTGTGTGGAAATAAAGATAATGCAGGTAACTGTGGTGCTGAAGGGTTGCATTAGTAAGGAACTATCTAATCTGACAATCCATCAAGAATTTTTGAAGGACTGACAACTGGGCAAAAATTCTATTGTGGTTTGACTTGTGTTTCTCATGGCAAGCACAGAAAATCCCATCTTTCCTCAAGTCCTTTGTGAGAGGAGTTCTAAAACTTCTATAATGGACTGTGTTACTGTTTCGAATAGTGTTTTAAGAAGTGAGTTTTGCAAGAAGTATTTTCACTTAGGAGTTTAAATGTATTAATGCTTCATTTTCTTTCAGTTGAGTATGAGGATTTCAGTTAGAACATGGACTGCTGCAAGTGTCACCAGAGCAGAGCAATTTGAAAGCCAAGACAGCAAAGCAAGCTTCTGTGTCTTGTGTTTGAGCACACAGCCAAACAGCAGTTCTGATTTCAGCTGACCTAGATTCAGTGGTTATGCTTCTACTGCTTCTGGGCTTACCATGCTGGTCATCTCTTGCAGAATTCATCCAGTTTATCTGCTTCTCTATCTGTTTCTGATCTAATTCTGTGAAACTGCTACATGTATGGATATTTTAATTTTTTTTTTTTTTTTTTTTTTTGGAACCCATATCAGAGGACTGGGTTAAGGGGGTACTGCTACACAGGCACCTTCTGTTCAATTCAGACCTGTTCCAGCAGAAGTAATTCATCTGATGGTACCTTAGTTCTAAAAGCTGATATATCACTGACCTGGATAGAGAAGCCTCTTCCTTTGAGTAGTGGTTTCTGCTGGAGTTGGTTACTTCTAGTCTTTGCCCTTTACTAAGAGAAGGAGGAAGATTGTAAATTTTTTGCTCAGGAAAGAATCACTCTTAAAATTGCTGTATTTGCAACATCATAATAAATGATGCTGTTTCAGCCTGGATGAGGGTTTGTTATTCCTGCTGTTGTCTAAAACTCTTGAATATTCCCTGAATTTTGTATGTAATAGAACAGGAAGACTATCCTTAGAACTTTCTGAGAAATAGAACTGCTACTAGTCTTGCCAGCTTGCTAAAGGTAAAACAAATATAATCCAAATTCTCTCCTACTTTCTACAAAACACATGTAGTGAAGCTGCTTGATTTCATGTATTTGCTCTTTATGAAAGTGAGGAGCAACTTTTTAAAATTAGATTATTAACAATTAAAGTTTAGGCCAACTGCAAGTATCTCCAGTCCTGTTTGCATTCTTCTGTTAGTAAAGACACAAATCTCATGACTGCATTACAGAACACTTTTTATGAAGTATCTTGGAACATAAGTCATGCCACATGACTTAAAGCAAAAAAGCAGAAAGTTAGTTGAAATCTCATTAGCATGATGATTAAACATCCTTGTAACATCCTTGTTACTTAAAAAAAAAGAAAAGCATAATCAATAGCAGACTTCAAAAGTTGTTGCTTTGACAGCTTGGTTTTCAAGTAAATGGCTAAAATACCTGGTTTTGTGTTTTGACAGCCCGACACTTCTTGCATCAAATCATCACAGGTATGCTGTATCTTCATTCTCATGGGATACTGCACCGGGACCTCACCCTTTCCAATATCTTACTCACCAGTAATATGAATGTCAAGATTGCTGATTTTGGACTAGCAACTCAGCTGAAAATGCCTCACGAAAAGCATTACACCATGTGTGGAACTCCAAATTATATTTCTCCGGAGATTGCCACAAGGAGTCCACATGGACTTGAATCTGATGTGTGGTCTTTGGGCTGTATGTTTTACACTCTTCTTATCGGCAAGCCACCTTTTGACACTGACACAGTCAAGAACACGCTAAATAAAGTAGTATTAGCAGATTATGAAATGCCAGCCTTTTTATCAAGAGAGGCACAAGACCTCATACATAGATTACTTCGTAAAAATCCAGCAGACCGTTTGAGTCTTTCCTCAGTGTTGGATCACCCTTTTATGTCCAGGTGTAGCTCTGCACGGAGTAAAGATTTGGGAACTTCAGAAGATTCCATGGACAGTGGAAATGCTACCATCTCTACAACCTTCACAGGCTCTTCGAGCATCAGTACCAGCGGTTGCCTGAAGGAAAAGAAGAAGCTGTTAGTTGGACAGCCACTCCCAAATAAAATTACTTTTTTTCCTAAAAATAAGAATTCCAGTGCCACCTCGTCGGCAGATGGAAGCGGTTCTTTTCATCAGTGGGGAGTTCAGGGAAAAGAGATGGGCATAACTGGCAGAGGAAGGACCACGCAGCTTGCTGAAGAGAGACCGCATTCGCGCTACCTCCGAAGAGCTCACTCTTCGGATAGGTCTGGCACATCCCACAGTCAGACTCAAGGCGTATCGAATGTTGTTGAGAGGTGTCATTCTGTGGAACTGCTTTCGAAGCCTCAAGTAGGAACAAGGGAGAATACAGAACACTTCTCACCTGCAAACAGCTATACTGATATAGGAGAAATATTTAAGGAGAAGACTTCTAGTAGCTCTGGTTCTTTTGAAGGGCAAATATCTCCACCTGTAAAAGATCAACCACAGTAAGATTCAGTTTTTATTACGATGAAATTTAGAGCTTCCTTGTATGTTAAGTGCATGATTTTTCCTGTAACTATGGTGTACTAAGTGTCAAAAGCCTCTAAGCTTGTTTTTTTTCCTAGACTGAATTTAGAACTAGATATAAGAATAGCTACTGCTGGCAGCATTTTCAGTGGCTCTTTGTTCATCTGTGTCAGTTTTGTGACTCTACTAGGAAGTGCCAGCAGGCTTCAATTTGTTCTAAAAATTGGCAATAACTCTTTCACTCCTTTTGGAAATACTATTTTATTTTTTGATGTTTTACCCAATGAACATTCCCCATGAAAAAGAAGCGTTTTCTATGCTGTCTAGAGCTGCAAAATGCCACCTGCATTTCTTAAATGTTCTAAAAGTGTTATGCCTGCAGCTGTAACCTTATAACTTTCGTTGTGCAAGTGTCTTTGATGTTATCTTGATTACATGTCAAAACTTTTATTTTGCAGCTCAAATTATCTCTGCCCAATGAAGCCCCAGGTTGGTTTGTTAGAGCAGAAGTCTCAGGCTGAAACAATGCAGCAGTGGCTTGGAAGCATGCAAACAAATGGTGTGTTAATAAGCAGTTGTGTATTTTTGCACTCAAGTTGAAGTAGTGACTTGTGACAATTTCTGTGGTTGGTTGGTTTTTTGTGTTTGTTTTTGGGGTTTTTTTTTTAAACTTGTGACAGAAGGGATATATGTATGGCCAAGTAACTGTGACAAGTGGAGTATAATGATGGCATCTGAAATACCAGAGATTGGATGTTAACAGGGGCAACTGTAGCCAGATTTGTTTTTTCCCCTGAACAAAGAGCATGGGAGACCCTCAACTAACTCGTCAATGTAGAAAATTGTCAGAGATATTGGAAGAGGCAAAATGAATTGCAGCATCACAAATCTGTAGAGTTGTTATTGATCAAGGGATAACTTATTGAAAACCTTGTTTTTTCTTCTCCTTTGGACTAAGCAGTAACAGTTCCGTGAGATAGGGATTAATTTCAGAAGATTTTGTAGTTAGTGTTCCTCTTAAGCTGTTAGGTTGGTATAAGGAACAGTATGGAACAGTCTTCATAAGAGTGAAGAAATTGTACGTCGAATTTGAAGACCTAGCTTCCTAAAATGAGGTCATTCTCTTAGTATTTGAGAGAGTACAACACAATTCTAGAACCTGCCATAATTATTCAGTTGTAACCTGAAACATGTAACTATAAATACGTGACAAAAGATTGGCAGGTGACTCAAAAGCCCTGGTAATTTAGTTGTGCAAATACGCCTTAAAAGAACACGTGAATGAGAGAGATGATGAGGCTGCAGAAGGAAGGGTGGAGGAAAAGACAAAAGAGACAGAAGGGAAGGAGGTGTTCTTTGTCATGCATCATGTTACATCACTTACAAATAAGGTAATTTAATCATTAAACTAAATCACAGATCCCTTCTGGCCTTTTTTGTTTTGATATTATTGGACCCCTTCCCTTCCTGTCTACAGGGAATTGGAATCATATGATAGATGGTCTGAATAATCCTATTTAGTTTTTGGTCCCTTCTCAACTGTTCTGCAATATGGCAGGAGGAGTGCAATACTTGTGTAGGTGGGGGGAAAGGTGATCAAGGGCTTGCAAATTAAACTGGGGAAGCAGCTATAGGAAGCTTAAATATAAAAATAGGGTTTTGTCTTAAGAAGTCAGTGGAAATAAAACGAGGGAATTGGAGTGTGCATTTAACATCTGGAGTACTGAAACCTCTGGTTGATGCTAAAACACTAGTTAAGCTGAGATTTAAATGAAACTTTAGTTTTTATCTGAATGGCAAGTAAATTGCTTCAACAGATGAATCTAAACATCTATTTGAAATATCAATATTTTGTTTATAAATGTTTTTGCAAAATTATTTTATGTATGTTAAGACTGAAAGCCATCATAACTGAAATCTACTAGCAGTTTAAGTAGCACTGTAATTTTGTTAGCACTGGATTGATTGGTGGTGAAGTCATAGCCTAATGATTTGAACTGAGAACTAAAGAAATCCCATTCTCCACTGAAGCCTTCTAAGGTGATATTTTGAAAACCTTTTAAAAACATAATAGCATTTTTTTTTTTCTGCCTGTGACTCTTTTAATTTACAATGTACCCTTGTGATGCTTTCAGTTCCACTGAGGCCTCCTGAAGACCTAACTGGCAACAGTAATGCCCATGGAGGTTTTCGGTACCATCTGGATGTGCAGCAAGATGCCTCAAGAGATGCATGGGACACCTTAAAAGATATGAGGAATCACGATGCGTCTGTCTACTATCTGCAGTCTTTAAACCAGAGAAATCCTAAGAAATACATCCCTGGAGTTCTCTGCAAATCTGAGAAAATTCAACCCTCTCCTTCTGCATTTGGCCTTTGGTCATCTTCAGAACAAAACCAAATGTGGGGCAAAGAACCAGCACCACATCAGAAAGCTGCTCTGCGCAGCGTAGTGTCACCTCTCGACGCTCGCAGGCTAAAACCCATCCGGCAAAAAACAAAAAATGCAGTGGTATGTATCAGTTCTTACAGTGGAAATGACTTCAGTAAGTGTGGTGTGACTGTCTCTTAAACCACCTGGGAAACTAGAAGCATTTGTTTTTAGAAAACAATCTATAATAAAGTTATATTATTATTTAAAATGTTAAACACAACTGTACAGCTCAGCAGTACAGAGTTTTAGAACTGTAGGAATTATATAGGTACTTAATATTTGTTACACCTACCTAGTTTCTCTGCTTGTAAGCTAAAAGCAAAGCCACATCACTGGTTACAGGAAGCAACCCTGAGTATTCCATATTCAAAAGCTGTGTCAAACACATCAAACACTTTTACAGATGAGATAAATAACTGAATTAAAACTGAAAATAGTCTTGCTCTCAAGTAAAAACTTGAAATTTTTTTTGTTACCAATAACACTGCTTTTTTACCTCTTGTGGGTGAAGAAACCAAATAAACCTGTTAGACCTTACTGATCACATAAGTTTTCTGGTTGGTTTGTTCCTGCTATTACTCTTTTTGCCTTGCATTCCATTTCTTAGTCTTGCTCATCCTATCATGTTTTCCCACCTGCCACTCACTTTGTCGGTTATTTTGTTTTTTTAAAGAATATAATAGAGCTGACCTATCTTCATTTGATTGGTCACTTAAAGCACACCCTCACTGACCAGGCTTAAAACTCATTGTGAAGAAGTCTTCTATTTTAATAGCACTAATAGCAAAAGTAAGAAGCATTCATAAACTTGCAGAGCATTTGAGGGAGACAAAAACCCACTTTTCTAAAGCATTTGTGGGGGGGGGAATATCTTAGCTTGCCAGAAAGTAAAGGTCTTTCTGTTTTAATTGTCTATTTCATGTGTTTTAGGTGAGTATTCTAGATACTGGGGAAGTGTGTATGGAGTTTCTAAAAGAACACCATTCACAAGAACTTGTGAAAGAAGTTCTCAGAATATCTTGTGATGGAAATGTGGTATGTTTTCAATTTCTTCACTATTGCATTAAAGGCTTAGAGTTTTCTGTTCTTTTGCAGTTGTTCTTTTCATTGAAGTGATTATTTGGTTGGAAATACAATGTTTACATATGCAGACCTGTAAATGCCGTTCTTTTTGCCACCCTTCGAGTAGAGCCATACAAATATAAGTAGCAAGTAATTATTTCAGAGCAAAATGGGGATTGACTTAGGGAATAGGTGGTGTTGAAAAACTGCTGTTATTGAGTGACTTGGAGAAATAGTATGTTCATGGTAAATTATGGTAATAAAACTGAATTGTTTCCATACATTAGAAAAGTAGTACTGTAGTAGGTTGCAACTGTAAATAGGGTTTTTCTTGCTTTTTTTTTTTAGATTGCAGTTTATCATCCAAATGAAGGAAGAGGTTTCCTTCTTGATGACAGACCTCCTGCTCCTCCTGAAGACATCTGTATGTATAATTTTGACAACTTGCCAGGTAACCTTAAATTTCTTTTTAATTTATGGTAATTAATGTGAATTTTAAGTTAATCTTGTTGGAGACTTCTTAGCTTTTTAGACACTGCTTTTCAGATAATTGCTAAGATAAAACTCATTTCAGAATAAGTTTCAAGCTACAGTTTAACTGGAAACTGTATTTTGAAACTTCATGAGAAAGTGTAAACCCACAGATTTTTAACTCCTTTTGTATGGGAATTGCAAGGACTCGACCCTTTACAATGTAGTGGAATAAATGTAAAGCTTTCATGGTCTTCTTATTCATATTGGAAGCTGCTTAAATATGAGTGGAAGAAATATTATCAAGTCATGGTTAAAACAGCGCTTTACTTTGTTCTTCCTAGTAGTCCTAAGTGCAGGAGGAGGTGAAAAAATATGTGTATTTGAAAGCATTGACAGTATTTAATGTAGACAGCTGAAGAATAAATGTAAGCTAAGTTCTTGAGACAAGCAGACTTGCCTACTAATTTTAGGTGAGACATTTTTTTTTTATCTGAAGCTGGACCATGATATCTAGTGAAATGGTACGTGCAGCACTTTACTGTGCTGTTGAGGTTCTGAACTGTGTTAACTAAAGTTATTAAAGTGAAATTATTAAAGATGCACACTTCTCTGAAAATTAGTGGAAAGAAATCAGTTTCCTTGAATGTACTTTAAAGTACTTATCTCAAAGTTACAAGAAGTGTTTCTCATATACATATTTTAAATTACTTTTCTCCAAACTGGTGCATGGTGTTTAATCTCATTCCTTTTATCAAAAGCTTTTAATATTTTCTTTTTTAGAGAAGTACTGGAAAAAATACCAGTATGCAGCCAAGTTTGTGCAGTTGGTAAGAACAAAAACTCCCAAAGTTACATTCTACACAAGATATGCCAAGTGCATGTTGATGGAAAATTCACCCGCTGCAGATGTTGAAATTTGTTTTTATGATGGTATGTATTCATTTTTGCAATTATGCAAATACTTGTTACTAAAGTGGCACTAAAATATTTCGAAAACCTAAACATTTCAGGTTAAAGAAAATACTAGAAACTTTTATTGCCACTCTGCCTTTATTCTGTCACTCACAGATCAGTTTATTATTTGTTAGTTCCTTACTGATACCTTCTTCAGGGAGGACATGTTGCAAAAGTGTTACTTAAATTACACCTTTTTTTTAATCATGAGCTCTTCTATGCATCCTCATTGGATAATCCACCCACTTAGTGAAAGGTGTGTCCCTACTCCAAGCTGTCCATTGTTAACTGAGGGGATAGTATAACCAAGAGTCACTTGCTGGAAAAAACAATTGGCTGACTTGGTTCCAGCTCTACCCTTCATAAACTAGACTGCACCAATGATTGTTTTCTCACTGTAGACTGCTGTCAACTAGTTTGATTTGCCATCTGCATAGACATACCCCAATAGAATTTATGCCAGGAAAAAAAAAAATTCTTAACAGCTTTGTGATTCAGTGTGGAACTGCTGTTGAAAGAATGGGCATCTTCTTAAAAAACACATTTAAATGCTGGTAGAGCCTACTCAACCATTTTTTGGCAATACTGTTAATTTTGTCTTAAATTAATGTTTAGAAAGCTAATTCTTAAAGTATTAAATATGTGCATCATTCAGGCCATTTAAGTAATGGCCTTTGGCCACAGAAGGAATTCTGTTACCATCGCAGTCCCAATTTAAGCGGCTTTTTATTTTGGCTAGATACAGAGCTCATGCAGGAGTGGTTTTATTCTTGTGGTAATTAAGTCAGTGAAATATACTGTAGTAGAATGTCACAGCAGAAATCTCTATTTTATAGATGCCTTTTATACAATCCACACTAGAAGGTTTTACTTTTTACATTTTTTTACAGGAGCAAAGATACACAAAACAGCTGGTATAACTCGAGTGATAGAAAAATCAGGGAAATCCTTCACTTTGAAAGGAGAAAGCGAAGCAGATTTGAAGAAGGAAATACAAGCTTACATGGATCATGCAAACGAGGTGAACTGTTCTATGGAGACATTTGCCAGTCAAAATTCAGTTTCTCTTTCACAAATGTGTTTCCAGTGTTCCTTTTCATTTTTTCTGTGATTTAACTGAGGAGATTTGTTTATTAACAACGTAATTCCAGATGTGCTGACATTACAAGGGAATCTTGCTGTAGTGTAGCTTTTTGAACCCCCTCCATGGTACAATGAGCACAGCAACTAATGATATTCAGTACCACTGAAAAAAGCATTTCCTTGTGCAGCCTCACCTGTCATGCTAAAGATGTATGAAGTAGTTCCACTGGTCTCAATTCAAGTTTAACAAGCTCTTTCCAATTTTAGGGACATCGCATATGCCTTGCACTGGAATCTGCTGTTTTGGAAGAAGAAAAAAGGAGTGGAAGTGTCCCATTTTTTCCAATAATTGTTGGAAGGTAGTATCTTTCACTTGAAAATACAGATTTGAATATGCTCACTAATTAGCCTTATGCAGCTAATGTTTGCAGAAGCTAGCATTCTTAAGAGAGGCTCATAGCCATTAGCAAGATAAATATTAACTTGATAGCATGTCTGAAGAACTTATTTTGGACCCACAAAGCCTCCTTTGATACTAGGATAACATACACTTGTGGATTTTAGATTAAACCAGGCTATTAATTACCATGTGTAAAAAACAAAAAACATCAAAAACAAGCAAACAAAAAACCACCAAAAAACCAAAAAAAACCCAAACCAGAAACAAAACCACAAACAAAAAAAAACCCACAAACCACAAGAAAACACAAAACAAACCCCAACAGTAACAACAACAAAAAATCACCAAAAAACCCCAGCACTTCATGGAAGCTGAGTACCATCAAGGGCTTTGTCCAGTCCCTGGTAAACTGAAGGACGTTAGATCTTCGCCCTTGTTGTAGTCCCTTTGAGAGCAGCCTTTCCCCAGTTCCTCATTATTTTTTCCAGAAAACCTGGCAATACTGAATCGCCACAGGCCGTAGCACCTCCACTGCTGGAAAACAGGAACTGTTCCAAAGAAGTTATGGTACTGGATAGAAATACAGCTGCCAGTTCTACTCCAGTTCATACTCCAAACTGTACTCCTTCTGTAAGTATACAAGAACATACAGTGGAGACAACTCTTCAGTAGAAATTAGCTTTTTTTTTAACTAATGGAATTACATTTGTACACACATAGGCTTTTACTAGCTATTTGTGAACATATTGCCCAGAAATGTTAACTTTGATTTCAACTAACTTCTGATATCTGGTTTTAAGTTCATCTGAAAAATCAAATCCTCCAAAGCTTTACCACAGAGACCTCCAGGAAGCATAGTTGGAAAATTGTTTGCTCAGGTTATATGGCATGGTCTTCAGTTTATTTTGGAGAGCTCTGCTGTGCACTCAGGCCTGTATATCAAAAGGTACTCAAAAAGGATATTAGTCCTTGAGGCTCTTGTTATGAAATCAAGTGTTAGTGTGTATCTAAAAAAGACCAAACCAACAAAGTGTAAATATATGGATAGCCAACAGGGCTTTGAGTGCAATTTCATCCAGCTGGTTTAAAAGACCTGCTCAGCTTCAATTGCTGAGTCACAGTCCTGATGCAACTCCTCCAGCTAGCTGAATTGTACTGGGACCTTGGCACACTGAGTCTGTGTCATCTTAACTTTGTTGGTTTTGTGGGGGTCTGCATCTCTGTGCTTTGTGTAGCACATCTCCTTAGTGCAGCATCTGCCAGTTGTTGCTTGACTGAAATAAACCTGGAGACAAGAAGTCCTTAGGGCTTCACTACCAGTGTTGTTTTTTATTTATTTATTTTTACACTTGCCCAACAGCAGAGTTAAAACAGGAAGGTTCAGCATTCAGACTCATTCTTTGTTTTCATACAGCAAACACTTGGGTCTTTATAAGACTTTTAGTGTTTGCTTTTTCTTCTGAAGTTTGTATTTTTAAGCAAAATTACATAATAGCTAGTTGCCTTTTTATGGTACTCTTGACCCTTTTCTTTCTTTTATCTTTTTTCTTTTTTTTTTTTCATTATACTCGAACTAGATCTGTATATCCTGAGGTACAGCTTGTTATTTCAGGTTCCTGTAGTTATCTGGGTCCTGATCTTTCTTGACCAAGCTCTCCTATTTCAGAGGCCTCTCCTGACTTGCATCTTTTCATTGAACCCTGAATCTTAAATACTGCTAAGCACTGCCCATCATCTCTGTCATCCCTGTGACTGTAGGAGGAGGTATCTGAGAGTAGAACTTCTATAGCAGCAGATGTGTTCCTCCTAGACAGTAGCGGTGGTGGTGTTGTAAAGGCCTCCAGTGTTTGATCCTCTGTTATTCTTAATTCATCACTTGTGTCTCTCAACCTGTAACAGGCTTTGTATGCATTGTAGAACTTTTTTCTTCACGTTTAATATTCTAGTTCCCAATTAATAGCAATGCCCATATTTTTGTAAAATATCATTCAAGTGGTCATCTGCATAAGGGCCATTTTATAATCTCATGTGCTGAATATTTTTCAGAAGGTGAACAGGCTTTTCTGCCAGGCAAATGAGGAAAAATGGGGTTTAAGTAGAATGTCTGCTCAGGGAAAGTGCTTCCTTTGTGAGTACGGGGAAGTAGTAGAGAAGCTGTCATAAGACTGAGGAAGTCATATGAAATCCTGTGGGGTTTTTATCATGTAATACTGATAAATGAAGCATATATGAAAATATTAAACCAGGTGGTAACTGACTGCTCTTGTTGGTACATGAGTTGGATTAATACTAAGGCTCCTAATACTGTGTATTTCTGGGTTGTAGGTGGTGTCATATGAGAAGTCTACATTTACAACTAGCCCTGCTGAATCTGTGTGCTCCTCTGCTCATCCAACGGAATGCAGTCCAAATTCAGCCCAGCTTTTAAAATCTGTCTTTGTGAAAAATGTTGGTTGGGCTTCTCAGGTGAGAAATGAATACTGATAAAGGAGTGAAGTCTGTTCTTTTTTTCCAGTTGAACTTGAGATATGTATTCCTAAGTCATTAATTTTAAACTTGATTTGTGAGGAATACTTTCAGTTGTGCTCTGCCGCACTTGAAATCTGAAAACTGGTGTGTGGAAAGATCATTTCAAATAAGCCTTTTAAATATGAGCTACCTAAGTAGAAAAAACCCAACCCCAAGATCTTCGTTTAGTGTTTTAGCTATCACAATTTTCCTGTGGTTGTTGTAGCCTATTTCAGGGCCTTCTGCCATTTAAATTTGACTATTGAATTTGTTCACTAATGTGAAGATGTCATGGCACATTTTTGAAAGGTATGTACCAGATCTGTAGGAGAACAATCATCTACCTGTAAAACAAGAAAAGCTGTTTCCTAACAGAAATCTTTCCCCTGCTTTTCTGGGGGACCAGCTTTACCTGGACTGCAGAGAAACTTTTTTATGTGAAGTGAGCTTCCTGTCCCAACAGAAAAGTTTGCTTTATATATAGAGTGTATATAGCTGTGAACTCTCACAAATGGACCTTCTAGTTCATGTTTGGGTCCTATTTAAAGGTTTCTTTAGGAGTGGTTAAGCTAAAGGTACTTCTTCATTTAACTCACATAGAAAAGGATGACTAAAGCTGAGTATCTGAAACCTTAGGAAGTCTGATTCTTGAGACTGCATGGGACTCCTTACTCACAAGTGGTCAATGTGCAATCTTTAAGAGACCTACCTAAGTTCCCTCAGCAATTCCGAAAGAATTTCAGCTTCAATTATTAGAAAAAATCTAGGTATATTTTCTTGTAATCTGTCCTCAAACCATAATGCAACTTCTCTTGCTAGCTGACCAGCGGAGCAGTCTGGGTTCAGTTTAATGATGGATCCCAACTGGTAGCCCAAGCTGGTGTTTCTTCTATCACTTACACATCTCCAGATGGCCAGACAACCAGGTGAGTCTATTACTGCTATAAAAATAGTTCATCTTATTGTCAGTGCAAGGCTGTTGGATGTAAGGTAAACTTCATAGCTGCTATTCCTTTTGTCTTGTAAATATTAAAACTTAGCTTTTCAATAGCTTGTCAGATAATTAGCTTATAAACTTGATAAAGAGCAACAGCTACAGCTTTGACTCTAAATAAATAAATAAAAAAGCTAGGCATGCATCTTAGTTTTCAGAGTACGGCCATTGTTCATCTATAGTATTTAGAAGAGGGAAGGGGAGAAACATAAGCCTTTAATACTACTTGCCCCCTCCCCCCCCCCCCCCCCCCCCCCCCCATCTTTAGAGCACCGTCGTCACCACACACATAACCCTCTCACCAGTACACCACACATCTATCCACCAACATCTTTCTTCCTCTTTTTTTCTGAT
>WUAM01000287.1:83732030-83771168 GCA_024336885.1 Actenoides hombroni | reverse complement strand
CACACGCAGCACACAAGGGGGGGGGACTCTTTTGTTTCAGGGGACGGCCCTTTTTTACTACATAGATTTTTAAGAGGGGAGGGGGAGAAACAAAGCCTTTTATACCTCTGCCCCCCCCCCCCCCCCCCCAAGATATTGACAGATTAGGGAGATAGCATGTCAGACCATCAAGCTCCAATTAATGTGTCCAGACATATTTAAATCTACCTTTAGTGGTTTGCCTGTTTACAGGCAAGTTTTGAAATAATTATACTGTCCTGAAATAAATTATTTTAAGCATTTAAATTTTTTTCTGTGCTTGTTTCCCTTTCCAGGTATGGAGAAAACGATAAGTTGCCAGAATACATCAAAGAGAAGCTGCATTGTTTGTCTTCTATTCTTCTGATGTTTACCAATCCAGCTGGTCCCCACTGATAAAAAAAAAAAAGCAGGTGTCAGGACACAAGAGCTTAATAAACTCACTGACTTTCAAGTAAAGTAACTGATCTTACTTGGCTTATGTAAAAATTCTTCTGAAAGCTGGAAAAAAAAAGAGGAAGGGAAAGTTTGCTCTGTTTGTGTAGTAAATTGCTGGTCGAGTATCGTACAAAACATGTTTTTCTTCAGAATGGTGGATAAACTTGCTCAAACAAAACTTCGAGCAACTTAGTTGTAGATAGCATCAACCTGTTGGAAATCATCTGAATCTCTTGTATTTTTTCTTCCTCCACTGTTTACTCAGTGCCAACAATCAAGGAAAATGCTTCTGTGCTGTTGAAGTGTTTGTATTTGTAAATAACTTATATTTTTACATGTTACAAGTAATATATGTAAATATGTATATGTTTTATAACTGTTTTTATTTTTTGTAGCAACAGCTTTAACTTCCCTACACAAGCATTTTATAAAGAAAAAAGAATGCAGTGGTAATTGTCCAGATCTATTTATTTTTTTCATGTTCAAGTGATGGTTTAATGAGAACTTTTCTCTTAAGTATTAAGCTCAATTTATAATGGGAGTTGATTAAATAATTTAGAGCATATGATGATATGCAAAGAGTTTTAGATCTAGGTGAAACTTGGGGAGAAACAGTATAAAACTGTTGCACAAAGTTACTTCCAACTTGCTGAACTGAAAAAATGCACTGAGGTTTGTAGAGTCAGTGTTTTACCTTTGGCCTACAAATGACTAACACCAGAAGCAGGGTTGACAGGAAAGCCAAACTACAGGGACTGTGGTAACTGATTCACTTTGTTACTTGGTAGGAATTATTAACTTCAGAAATTTTTCTCTTATCTTACAATTGTGATTTGTACTGCATAACCACCAAGTATCATTAACAGGAGGGTTGTTTCTTTAAGCGTTTTGTTTCAAGTGTGCTAATGCTTCTACTTTATAATTAAGTTGGAGTATTTGAGTGGCATCGTGGGATCCGAAAAGGAGTCAGTGGAGGGGAGGATGGCGAGCTTCAGAGCTATAAAACCATTTTCTAATACAGCTTTTTCAAATGTGCAGGCTCAGCTTAGAGCTGAAATAGCCTTGGCTTCACATCAGTTCTCCTTATTCATCTAGTTTCTAATACAGTTTTGATTATCTTTATCTGAACATGACAAAAATAGCTTGTCAATGAAGAATTTGACATTAGGTAACATCAAGATATCCAGATTTTCAAAAAAACCCAAACCTAACTTAGAAAAAAATCCTTTTGGAGAATCATTTTAACTGCTCTTTGGGTTTCCAAGTCAGTGTACCTTCTCATGTTGGACCTTCAGACGTCGAGGGAATGACGGTGTGGTAAAATGACTTAACTATTGTCAGAGTTTGATAAATCAAGTAGCATGCATAGTTATGCAGACTCCAAAGTTTTTTGAATATACTTGTAAATACAAACATGCACATCAATACAGCTTTTTTAGACTAAATACTTTGTTTTAGTATTTTAATCTTCAATCAGCAGACTAAGTAGCAAGTCAGCCTTGATGGGTGACAGCATTGCATGTTAAAAATTGCATTACCAGCCTTAGTGTTTATTTTTAAGACATAATATCTAGTTTCATGTACACATAATTGAAGAAAGCCTCAGAGGCAGGCAGGAGAGGCCAGGAAGGTATAAATACTTAGGAAGAACTGTAAGGAACAGTGTGACTGAAGTGCAATGACATTACACTGCTATTTTGAATAAAAAGAAAAAAAACAAACCCAGAAGCTCTGTGTGTGAATAACAAGAACATGTTGTGTAAGAATGAGAGGATGATAATCCATAACACATGAGCCCTAGCTTAAAACAGCTGACCTTGGGCAATAACAACAACTGTCACAGCCAAAGAATTTAAAGCCTTGCTTTCTTTAGTCACTGTGAACACATTCATAGGCACAGGCTACTTTTTTTTTTTTTTTTTTTTTAGGGGAGTTCTGTATTCTTCAGGAATTCCCTGGAGGAGACTTGAATCTAGCTCTATCCTTAACCCTTCAAAACAAGCTACAGCTACAATAATCCCAAACATTTTCTCTAGCCTGAACAACAACAGTAATAGAAATGACAACATTTCCAGCCCAAACTGAGTTGTGTTAGCCCTTTTGAAAACTCTTGCATTTCTGATGTCTAACACTAATTTCTTATGACTGAAGTTTTGGTTGCTGCAATGCAAAGCACTTGATTTTGCAGTCTGTTTTTATCACCAAAACACAGTATTTCTGGTATTAGTTATGAATCAGCATATAGAAGAAAGTCTTATAAAAGCAAGGTCATCTCATAACATTCTGTGATTCTGCAGAAGGAAAGCCCCAGAGAAGCAAACTTCTGTATTTCAGTCAGTATTGAAAAAATAAGGTTTTATTTCAGTAGTCTTAGTGTTTGAACAAATGATTATATAGGAATATGTAACTCCATTTATTAAATTCAGTAAGCATCAAATATTAGACACATAAAACAGCAGCTACAACTCTCACAGGGGCATTATTCCAGATTTTTTTTTCTCAATAGTATTAAAACAGATAAAACAAGCCCCATACAGATGAGCTCAAGACCCATTATGAAGGAAAATGATTTCAGTATTTAAAATAAACACTGAATGATTCAAACATTCTAAATTCCTATTTCTTGTACCAATATATCATAAAATGTAAGTCTACAAATAGTCAACACTTGAGGGGCCAGTTTCCTCCTATGTACCTACTGAACATTAACAGGGGTTGATCAGCACAGTGCATTTATTCTCACAAATGACAAGGGAAGTGTAAACTGTCATGCTTAGCATTGCCTTCTTGTAGGAAAGTTAAAAGCTGTGCCTAATTCAACTCAGTGCTCTTACCCCTCTTGCTACAAAAAGGCATTCAGTAAAACAGTACAAGAAAAATTGCACATAGGGTTCACTGTAGTTCAAGTAACAGCCCCAGAGGCTGTGATCTGCAATGGCTTGTAACCTCCTCAGATACCCAAATCCCACAAACTGCTTGTGAAGTAGGCACCTACTTTTCACTACGGCTCTGTCCCCTTGCATCTGAAGTCCTGGAGAAGATGGACCGATACGCAGCAGTTTCCAAACTGAGGCATTTTGCATTAACCAGGGCTTACAAGCTAGCAAACTGAACATCAGAAGGTTCACTTAAGTAGTGATGTCTCCATACAAAGTGCAAGCAGCTCAACTAATCTTATAGTTACAAAACAGTTACTAATCCTGATTCACAGAATCAAGATAAACATTTCTTCTATTTCTTTCTGCAAAGGATGCGCGTAACCTGTGACTTTCACAGCTGCATTCAGTGCATCATTTAAACTGTACACCCTTCAAATGTGCCATTGTATTGATCTAACTTGTTCACATCCCTTCCTCTGCTGCTAGAGAAGCAGAATACAAAAGCTCTGTAGCAGCAAGTGTAACCATATGTTAGGATATGACGAAGTTACGTGTTCTGTCAATGTGTAAGTACAGGTCTACAGTTCTTAGCATACAGCCAATAAGGTCAGTGGTTAGGAACTCCTCGTTAAAAAGTAGTAATTAACTTAAGTATTATTCCTGGTTGGGTTTACTTTTGGTTTGGTTTTTTTTTTAAATTCACATTTAACAATTCTCTTCTTGCATCCTTCCATATCTGACAGAAAATGCAATTAGTCTCTTGTATACTATCTCCAAGAGTAAGAGAGAAACTACAACCACTCCACAGATTAAGCTAAATGCCCAGCGTGGTCCCAAGTGAGTGTATATTTGGCTCACAAAAACAGGCCCAAGTATTCGTGCTCCACTTCCAGAGGCAGTTAACCATCCCATGTAGACACCCTACAGAAGATCAGAAGCTTGCATTAGTGATACAGGAATTATTGGGCTAGCCAGTGATTTCCATCAATTATCCTAATTAAAAAATGTAGAAGTGCTTAAGCAATTGTTTATCTTTCTTATTAAGATACCAAGTACCTTGTTTCCAAGAGTACTGCTCACCTTCTCTAAGCATTAATTCAAAGGCTTCACTGAGCTACATATTCTGTATCTTTCTAAGAAAAGGATGTTCTGGCTCAAAGCATTCTTACAGCAAAATATTACAAGGAAAAATGACTAAGAGGTGAAAAAGCAAGAGATTTTTTTTGTTAGGCAGTAATATCAGCTTGCAATGTGTTTCACCACTGTAAAACATCAATAACTGGGGATATCATAACATTTGTAGTCTTTCTATAATATACTTAGGAAGAGGAATGTTTTTCCACACTGATATTCCAAATATAAAATTGATTGCTACAAAAATAACTCCTCCAGAATCATCGTGAAAATCACAAGCTTTGGGCTTAGCTGTTCTGAAATTTTCACCCAGTGAATTACCTTGCTTTCCAAATCCTCTAGGAACTTGCCTTGGATTTTAAAAAAGATTTCTGAAAAAAAGATTTTCTCAAAAAAGTTCCTGAAAACATCTGCCCCGGTTGAAACGGACCAGTATTTGACTAGTGACAAAGGAATTTTAGCTAAACCCCTTGTTCTCATAAAGCAGGTGCAAGTCCTGGTGAGAAAAAGGCATTATGCTTACCTGAGGCTTTGGTCCTAGAATTTTTGAGTATAAAGTGTAGGACATGACATTACAAACCGGGTAGCCCAATCCTATGAGTACGTCAGAGGTGATGTACTGGGCCAGGTAGATCATAGGAGTATTCAGGCACCAGGACTGGGAGATGGGGCAGCCGACGGGTTCTGTGTGGTTGGCTGGAAGCTGCAGTGCTTGTAAACTCCAGAAAGGCATTAACATTTCAATGGAAGCTGTTCTTGGAAGGGAGTTATTCTTTATTTCTGTAAAAATAAGGTAGGCATACCGTTAAAAAAACCCCAAACCAAACAAAGTCCAATAAAAAGCTTTCAATAAAGCATTACAACGATAGTTTAGTATGCCTTGCACGATACCTTGCCACTGGATATTTGGTAGTTTTTTCCCCCAAGGCAGTAAGATAAAGAACCCGACCAAGACAATGAGTAAGCCTCCATGGAGTATGGCCCGGTCTCCAGTCCTGTCAAACAATGAAATTACAATTAAATACTTCATCTCATTAAAGGAAAGTTTATGAAGGTGCTAATGACATAGCCCATTAGTTTTTTGAAACTATGTTTGACCAAAACACCTGCAACAGGAATTGCAAAATCACAGTAGCTTAAAACCTGTTTTTCTTGTGATTCAAGGGTGAAAGACAAAGGGGTTATGCTAACAGAAAAAAAGACCACCACAGCATCATGGCTGTGTCAACACTGGAAGTACTTTGTTCTCATAGTAAAGCCAAATTCACTAACAAGTAAAATCAAGTTAAGTCATGCAGATCTGGCCTTGCCCTAAAGCTTCTCACACTTGGCTAATGTAAGTAATAAAATTCCGATAAATTCCAAAAACTTACTTCTTAGACAGTGTTTTAACCATCAAGAAAACAATAACTGATTCAATGCCAACCACACTGAGGATTATTCCATTATAAAAAACAGCTTCCTTCCTGGTCCAGGAGTACATGTCCATCGTCAGTGGAGTAGCTATCCTAAAATGACAGAGCACACAGTCATTTAAAGAAAGCTTCTTCTACACAGCTGTTTCCATACCCATATTGTCCCAAACATCAAACACAGTTTGATAGAAGACCTTCCTCCTGACAGACGTAGCAGAAAACACAGGCTAGTTATAAACTAATTCTGTCATGCATCATTTATTACCACTACACCCACCAGACTCAATTCCCAACTGCAGTACACCAGCCATACTCTGAAGCATCATCAATCTATTTCATGAAAAGATGATGGAGGTAAAACAAAGCAACAGTAGTAGAGTGGGGAAAAAAAAAAAGATAATCAGATCCTGTGAATACAGAAATAATAAACATTTAATACTGCTTCAGTTTTAGCTGCTTTAGTCTCTAGAAACTCAGTTTCCTAAATATAATGCAATCAAGACAGAGACATGCTGTTAAAAGAATATTGAGCTATGTTAGAGCGCAAAAAACGTACAAATATAAATTTTAAAAAAGGAAGTATCTGTCAGTCTGAGGTAATGTTGCTATGTTTTACTTGTTTTCTTACATACAGAATATTTGGGAATGGATAACATACCTCTTTAGGTTAAAAAAGAAGTCATGTAAAATAGTGTATTTAAGAATACAATTGCATTAACTACATCAAACGATTGCTTTCTTCATTACCGAAATAATGATTACTAAGAGCTTCACTGCAGCTTTTGGTGCTAATGAGAATCATACTAATTACATAAAATTAATATAGTATAGAGCAAGGTACTCAACAGCAGACAGTTTTCTCTGAAGACTTCAGATAGCCCAAGTTAAGCTGCTTTTTTTGTAACACTTAAAAAGATGAGGCTATGGGTTTGCAGCTATTCAAAAGCTTTTACATTAACATCTCCCAGACTACAAGCTGTATGCTACATATTTTCAGTTATTATTGACCTTTAATTCATTACTCTAGATCAACTTGATTGCATATGATTTTCCTCTTCTATTTCTGAAGAGTACAGTTAAGAAAATGAGTGCAAGAGAAAAGCCTTTACACGCACACTCAGTCTAACTACTTTACAAGTCTAAGTATTTTGAGAGAAAACAGGCAAACTTACGTTTCAAAGACAGCAAACACAAACAAGATGACAAAGAAAAGAAAATTGAGTGCTACCACAGCAACGTGGTCAACATTTCCTTCCACATCCTGATCCAGAACACCACTTTCTGCAACAAAAGAATAATCTAAACTGCAAACTGAACTTTTTTTATGTGACTGCAAACTACAAACTACATAGTTTCTTTACTCTGTTAAGTATTTAACATGCAGGTGGGTGGGCTGCTAGGCAATTATATTTTGACATCTAAGTATAATGTTTTTACATCAAAATGGGGGGCAAATTATTTCCAAATTGATTATACCATCTGTTGTCCCACTGCGATGCTGGGACTGACAAGTCCTCAGTGACAGCAAAATAAGCAAACTTCTTTAAATATCTTAACAATAGAAACCAAACCACTTCTTGTTCCTCTTCCAAGGTCAAAACTACACAACAGCAGAATTCTCTGCACTGTCACAAGCCTTTGTTCCTCTAACCTGGGCACAGTGTCTTCATATAGGAAACACCCGTGCGTGGTGTATGCACACAGCTCCCTTCTTCAACAGGAAACTAACACCATACTGAAACTAGTGAATCCCACAGATTTTAGAAGAGGTTTAAGATAATCTTTCATACACTTTTTATTCTTCGAGTGAAAAGGATACACTATTTTAAAAAATTGGACCTGTATACAAAGAGGGTATATATTGAAGATAAACTGTTGCACTCTATGTGGCAATTATGGCACTTTACTCTCACCAACCAAATTTACTTACAACATAGACCTTTTAAGAAGATGCCATATGTGAAAGCTGATAGGCAGTAACAATATTACTCAGCATGATACAGAATAAAAGAGAAGCCTGACTGCAGTGTAGAAGTTAAGGGAGATGTTTTTCATGGCCATATTCATTTACTCTTGTCTCTTGGAAGAGACAGTTCCAGTTCCAGGATGACAATCTGGAGGCATCCATACAATTGTTTTTTGGGTTGTTTTTTTCTTTGCTACCAGCCAGCACTATGAACACAAATGTACCCAACATGGACATGAAGCAATTTCCAGATCAGTTAGAGATGTAGCCTGTTTTCCACTTTGAGTTCCCAGTCCATCAGACTTTGGAATACTTCCAAATGCTTGTATATAATATCAAAGCACTTCAACGTTTTCATCACAGAGTAAGTATTCAAGGAAACACAGATACCTTCTCCTTCAAAGTTGATACTTTTGCACTGCCGTCCCATGTCATCCACTCGATGCTCTCTAGAAACACAGAACTGTTGTCACTACTGCACACATTGCTTTACTGGACGTACTGCTGAGGGAAGTTTCTATTAAAATATTTCCAAATGGCATAATCTTACATTCTAAATATTCCCAGGCCCTTTACACGTCACCGGTGTAGTCTACATTTGGCTGCAGTGAACACCACCACATTTGGGAACAGAAATACTTTAGCAGGAGAATATCAGGTATCTTGTGTATCTGTGAGCATCTCTCCCCCCTCCTCACTGCCACCGATGGGATACTGCATAAAAATCCCCCCTTGAGATTCTCAAAGGAAAGACACAGCCAGTGAGAGCCCTACCAACAAGTTAACCCTATTGCTCTTGAGAGAAATGGGCAGAAACCCAACATGGGCAGAAACCATCAAAATTAAAAATACATCAAGGCTAAGCTAATAATGTAACAGCTCTAATTTTTTTTCTCAGTTTACATTCTAGATGTAACATTGCTATAATTAATTTATAAGCATAATGATAAAGGTATGTATTAAAGAAGGTAGAAACTCTGAAAAATAAAGAACAGCTTATAGTTTTAGGGCTCTGGATTTCAGGCTTATGACTCCTCCATATATTATGTTACAAGCCACCCACTAGAACAAGGCAGAACACTTCACTTTTTTGACTTAATTACCTGAATATGACAAAGATAAGAATAATATTAATAATTCCTAAGAGAGCTCCAAATAAAACTGGTGCTGTATACATGTTCAGTTGAAGATCAACTAATTTCCATGTAATTCCTTCTTCTCCAATAAGTGTAAAACATGTCTGAAAAACTTCAAAACATAAATGTATTGAGAAATCCTGAGAATCATTAAGAAAATATTAGAACATATATAGACTAAACATATAAAACTGGATAAGCAAAGTTGTTCTAAGTGCTATGTAAAAATTAAATCTTATACCTGCCAAACACTTAGAATCCTACTCTAAATAGGATACCAGCAGGGTCTCAACTATCCAGAAAACTACTTGGTTACATACAAGTACACTGTATAAATAACACCATGACACTTAAAGAACTGGAACTGAGTTCTGAGTGTACCAATGATTAATTTTCTTGGCCATGTGCAGACAGCTGATTTACTCTTTTTCCTCTTCATCCTACATGGGAAACCTTGGTCCTGGGATTGGACTATCCCTCCTGCTAAGGGCAGGCTAGAGAGAAAAGAAGTTGTGGTGTTTTTTTCTGTAATTAAAATTTAAAAATTAAATACACTTGAATTAAAATTCAAATTGGTGCAGAAGAAAAGATTGTAACATCAGGTCATTTGCTTACTACTGTTAGAATACAGACTGGGAGGCCCTATGAAATTAGGAAAGGGAGTTACCTGAACTTATACTCTACACAAATCACAAAGAATGCAGAGTTTTTTGTTGCTCTAGATCCTTTAAAACCTTCTGTCCTAAGTATTCACATCATTATATCATACACAGAGCACTTCAGCTGTACTAATTTGATAATCTTAATCTCCAGCTACAAAGACAAGTAATCAGTAGAGGCTGTTTAGGACAAAATAGCTGGTCTCTCTTTACAACAAAAAGCAAGTCTAACGCATTTTGCCCATGAAGCAGACAGAGTATCTTAGGAGCCACAGCTGCAAACAAACACCCCTACAACTCTCTGTTCCCTTAGAGCTCTGTAATACCTGTGTTAGGTCTTAGATTTTTTGCCAATATGTGATTGTTGCTACAAGATGAAAAAAATCTGTTGAATGTTATTTTTCACAGTGTGAGGAAGGTGAAATTTTCAGTCATTTCTGAAAGGTGGGAATGTTTGCTCAATTAAGTGATGTTCAGTTCCCTTCTCCATTAATAAAATGCAATTTGTCATAGAGCGTTTAGAGGGTGCTAGTACAAAAGAGTATCTTGGAACTCCTTTTTCCTGCAACCAGCAATCCATAACAGATAGTTTTTAACTACAGTTAGAATTTTTTTTTACTAGAATATTTCGTACTGGAGTACACAAGGATATATGAATGGATCCCATTTATTCAATTTTGATACCACTGACAAACTATGCCTTAAAATCCCCAACACAGAACTGCTGAGGATTTGTACTTCCAGTGCTCAATTTCATCCTAAAAAGTATTAGAGAAGTGAGGACAGAAGAGATGCTCTACCTGGTCCTAATATGAAGCCAACTGCTTGGCAGGCACTGGTATTGGCCATGGCACTTGTTCTTTCTGTGAGAGAAGTGGCACCTGCAATATACGATCGAACCACCGCCACATTTCCTTAAAAAAAACAAAACAAGAAAGAGTTTGTGTAAATACTAAGTTATATTCTTGAATTTTCCAGTTATGTTTATTTTGGGGAGGGGTTCTTATTTTGCAAGACAATAAAACCCAGCACTCCCTCTAGTATTTACACATAACTGCACAATTAAACAACCTTATTGTAAACTAGTAGTGGCTGACTCTTTGCTCTGATAAGTAATAAGTTATCATTCACATAATGGTAAATCTGGTACTAAAATACCATGTTAACCATCTTACACAAGACACAGAACGTAATAATTTTCAGAAATGTGAATTCTGCTGTGGTTACCTGCTCCAAATCCCACAAGAGCACGTGCAATCAGCATGTAGTATTTGTTGTGTGAATGAGGTACATGGACGTAGGCATAAAGACAATTAGCAGCTACTGAAATAGCAGTTGAGACAACGAGAGGTTCTCTCCTTGGCCGGTAATTGGACCACAGGCCAAACAGGGGAGAGGCAACCATTTGGCCAATGCTATAGGAAGCTATAATCCAGCCCAAGAAACTCGCATCTGCCGTCGGATCAATCTGTGGAAACAAAGTAATCAGTTTGACTGGTAAAGTATAATAACATTTTACAAATATCAACAAACCCATTTTCCAGTCAGTGCCTAAAACACCTAAGCCTCTGCGCTGTGATTCTGAGGGCACGCGGCACTGTGCAGTGTGGTGCCAAACAGGTCGGCGTGCCGGCACGGCACTGTGCGATGTTTAGGGTAAACACACTGCTCGGGGGCTGCCAAGGGGTTGGGTTTTCTGGGGCAATAAACCTCGCCTAACTGTCGCTTTACACATAACTTAAGCAATACATTAGACAATGTACATGCCCCAGGAGTAAGGAACCACTAAATCCCTCTCAGCACGTGCCTGAATCAATCCCGATGTACAAGGCTGGTGATGCATTTTCTTTTCCTCTCTGAGAATTCAGCATCAGCCTCAATTTTAACAATACCTCCAGGGCCCTGCCCAGGATGTGTTCTTCCAAATTTGCGTTTGCCTTCAACAATTCCAGGAGCAGCAAAATCCTAGCGCAGACTAAATTAAAGTTTTTGAGACCTCTCATGCCACTTTTCACAGGAACGCAACAAAGAGGGAAAAATACCTAAGCTGTCCAAGCAGATGGCAAAATAAAGCCCTCTTAATACCACACACTTCCCTTTACTGTTTCTTTTCATAAATAGAATATCAAGGTTTCTATTACATACTTTCTGAGCAGGAGTTTTCTGTTGTCATTAAATAAAAATCCCAAACAAACATATTTACAAACCTTTTGGAGATATGGCCACACAGACATAATTACAATTGAGAAACCTGCAATGCAGTAAAAACATAACTGAAGTTACTTTATTTGCCACATTTGTCAGTAATTTGCTTTACTGAAACAGTTATTTCAGGTTCATGCTTCTGCTTGTAAATGTTGTACAGACTAAAACTGGGTATCAGCCTGTCACCTCAAAAAGCTATGTATTATGTATTTGTTTAAGGGGTGATAATTCCTTCTAACAGGAGGAACTATTTTTAAAAGGACATTTTATAGGTGTGTACACACTAAACAAAAAAAAATCCTATGAAAAGAATACTGAAGGGCCAAGCAAACTGCAAGGGATTTTTCTCCCAATGGAAAGACAACAAGGTCCCCAGAGTAAAAAGAACTTCTTGCTATACTGATGTATTTGTATTCATTTATCAAAGAAATCTTAATTCATCAAATTAAAAAAAAAGAAATAAAATTAAAAAATCACTGAAATGTGGTATGACTTTTAAGATCATTTCTAGGCCCACAGAAAATCACCAGAAGTCAAAAAATCACAGGTCTTGTTTCCAGAAGCAGTTATTTAGGGATGAAACAGTACTTGGTTCTGCAGTGGAGATCCAAATTCCCATAAGAGAAAAGAAGTTCTCACACACATTTTTAAATAGAGAACATACATTCCCACAATGATCTTACCTCTTAAGAACTTTATTTCAGCTTTATTTCCATTTTCATTCCATAGAAGTTTCACTTGGGATGATAAATGTGTGACCTTTGTCTGGTTCTGAGCAATAATCTTACCCTGCCACTACCTTTTACCCCAACCATTATAAAGCCATAAACCAAAGATTTAAGTAATATGTCATTTAGTCTCAAAACAGATTATTTATCTTATTAAATGTACCTTTGTTTCATTTGCTAGTCATATCTTCCCTTTTGAAGAATCAGAAAATGCAGCTTTTTAAGGTTATAAAAGAAGAGTAGCACTAAAGGAGCTATGTAGCTGAACTCTAGAAAACTGGTATTTTCAAACCAAAATATATTTGTTAAGGAAATAACATTGATATCCACCTGTGTTTTACTCACCTACACTACTGAGAAACATAGTAAGATACATAATCCAGATGGATCGCCACCTGCTCTTATAATGCTCTTCTGTTTCCACAACATCCCTGTGTTCAAACCAAAAGAGAGAAAGAAATCACTATCGGATTCTCTTCTAGTTGTTCCCGCAGGACACTGGAAACGCTTTTCACCAACCTCTAAATGCAACTGTGTGAATGGTTATGCAGCAATGGACTTCCTTATAGCAGAGAATACAAAGAATTTAGTTTAGAAGCAAGCTAATTTTTCACTGAAAAATACTAGATTGAAAAATCAAAAACCTAACAGAAATGCTATCATGTACCACTGCATTCAAACACTACACAAAACGTTCTTTAGCTAGAGAGATCTTCAATTCTGCACTCCCTTTGGATAGACACTTTGGAGCATCACAGATACCACATAAAGGCTTTAAGAAGTATATGTTAAGCCATAAAACCTCTAACATCTTCTCAGAACTGTGACTTTAAAGAAAAAAACAAACCCAGACCTGAACTATTGAATAGACCAAAAGGCATGGCCAGTCTATTCTTACCATAAGAAACAACTATACAGTGTAAAAGATGCGTGCAAAAGATATGCTGAAGTTTGTAAGGCCTTAAAAAAAAATATTAAAGAGAAGTTACAAACTCTGTGAGCAAAAAGCAATTTTTCTAAAACTAACATCCTTCTGAGACCCACATGCTTTTTCAGAAGCAAGAACATCTCACGGTTCTTCAGTTCTTTTGAAGTTTTCTAAACAAACTAATCTCTGTCCCAAAGATGCAGACCTAGGTTATATGTGCCTGAACGTAGTTTATTAACACATAGGTCTGTCCAGGTTTCAGCTGGGATAGAGTTGATTTTCTTCCTACCGGCTGGCACAGTGCAGTGTTTTGGATTTAGTGTAGAATCATGTTGCTAGCATGCTGATGTGTTAGCTGTTGCTACGTAGTGCTTATCCTAAATTAAGGCTTTTTCAATTTTCCCCCTCTGTCCGCCAGCGAGCTGGGAGGGCCCTGGGCAAGAGGGTATTGCATTCCACGGGACGTCAGGCTCAGCGAAACCACAAGGATCACTCACAGACCGAGGCAGAATTTCAATTCTAATGTAGCTCTTCCACAGCATGATTTGTACATTTGCTACTTTAGGAATGCTGACGGCGTTGAAATGTCTCGGCACAATGAAACTTCAACCAAATAAACTACGTTTCTAGATGTACTTTGTCAATCTACTGCCTGGGACAAAAGGAAAAAGCAAGTGAAGCTCTCCGACGCGTGATGCATACGCTGTGTTTGGTTATTGCCACGACTGGAGTTAAACCGAGCGGCACACTGCTCGTGAGAACACTTGGGCGGAGACGGCGGCGGCGGCAGCAGCCTCCCCACAGAGTGGGGAAGGTACTGTTGTTCTCCTGACAGAAGGCAGAAGACAAGTGATCACCTGCGGCCCACACAAGGAGAGCGCTATTTGAATACGTAGACTTCAGCACCGCAATAATCCATTTTTATGCTTTTTAAACACTTCCTCCGCCGCGCCCGGGCCCACTCCCGAGCCCAGGGCAGGCCGAGGAGCCGCCGCCGCTCCGAGACTCCGGGAAGGCGCAGGGGCGAGGGAGGCGGGGCCGCGGGCGCAGGCTGTCAAAGGAGCCGGGGAAGCCGGCTCGGTTCGTAACCCCTCCGCCGGCTCCCTCCAAAGGGGAGAGGCACCCGCGCGAGGTGAGGAAGGGTCTCGCCACCCAGGAGCGGTTGCTCTAGCGACTCGCGGGGGGTCTCTCACGCACCCCCTGTGGGAGGAGCGAGGGGCGGGAGGCGCCTGCTGGGGCAGCGCCCCCAGCGCCCGCGGCCCAAGGAATCGCCTCCTCGCCTGGGAAAGGAGGGGCGCGAAAAGAAGCCCCTACCTGCTCCTCTCCTCCTCCTCCTCCTCCTCCGCCTCTCCGGCACTCAGCAAAGGCTCCTGCCCGTCGGCAGCCACCTGCGGCCTGGGGATCGCGGCTGCCATACCCAGCCTCGGACACTTCGGACCCCGCAGGATCCACCCTCTGGACCCGGCCCCGCCCGCCCCGCTTCGCTGCTGCCGCGGCCGCGGCCGCCAGAGGGGGCGCGCGCCAGCCTGGCGCCAAGGCCGGCCGCCTCCGGCCGCCGCGCTGCCTGCCGGGAGCGGGGCGGGGCGGTGAGCGCCGGTCACGTGCAGGGGGGCGGGGCTAGCGGGCGATCGCACGCCTCATCTGGGCGCCTGCGTACGTGCTCGCGCCCGCGCGCGAGTCCGGCCCCAGCCCCGCTCCCGCCCTCTCTCTCCCTTCTCCTTCCCCCGTCCCCTCCTTTCCCGCCCGCCCATGTGGTGCCCCAGCACCGGCAGCGCCGGCCCTCGGTGAGTGACCTTCGCGGGGAACGGGAAAGGAAGGGAAGGGAAGGGGTCTTCTCCCTCGCCTGCTCGCTCGCCAGCCCGCCAACGCGGGAAGCCGCGGTTGGTCTCCGTGTGTCCCTCAGCTGCGGGAGAGGCGGAGCTGTGCCCCACTGGGGCTCTGCCCTCCCGCCTGTGCCCAGCCCCAGACACGTCCCTGCCGCCGCTTGAATGGGCCTGGCCCCTTGGCGGGCTACCGGCCCCTGTCCCGGCGCAGGGGGAGCGGTCTGGGTGGCCGGTGGGCCCGCACGGGCTGAGGGGGCGTGGGCGTCCGCGGGGCGTGAAGGTGCCGCTGGCCGCCTCCCGCCTTCCCCTTCCCGCGGCCGCTCAGGGGAGCGCTTGGGTGCCGCTCGGGGCGGGCTGAGGGGCTGGGTGGGCTGAGGGCATTCCCACAAGCAGGCGGTGAGATTGCGGGGGCCGCCCAGCAGCCTGGGGTCGGTGAGGATCCGTCCGTTGAGCCTTGCCCTTTGGACCGGTAACCCTGCGGCTTGGGCTCCCGCTCCGCTGAGAGCCGGGCGCGGAGCGAGCGGAGCAGAGGCAGGGAGGCGGCGGCGGGGACCTGGAACGCTTGTGCTCCAGGCCCCTCTGTTTACCCGCGGGCTTCACTGTGTGTAATTTCTGTGGGGCTCGTTTCTCACTTGTCGTGACTTCGTGTTTTGTCGCTTTGGTTTTGTTTAGTTTTTTTTTTTTAAGCCGTCTGTCTTCTGTGGGGGGAAAAAACCAAAGAAACCATAACTTGCCGTTAATTGGAAGAGATTTTTTTTAAAAAAATAAGTAATAGAGAAGCAAGTTAAGGACTCAGCCTTTTAGAAGAGATAGAGCTTCTTGGCTTTTTCAGGTTGACTTCTTAGAGGGAGCTGTTTCATATTCATTTACAGAAGCAGTAGTCTGGGCCTTTGATAAAGTCCTTTTGTACTTTCTGTTGACGTTTTTCATGTAATTGGAGCTGCATGCACTAGATAAAAAGGATTAGTTGACCATTTATGTGTTGGATTTCGGTTCAATTGTTGTGTCTGTTTCTATGAAGTAAGTATGCAGGCCAAAACCTGACAGTGTGTAGTATGAGGGCTCAGGAAGCAAAGAAAAACACTTCTTGGAGAAAGAGCCTAGTTTAATTTATCTATAGGCTTCCTTGTCTTCTCTGGAGAATATGACTTGAAAATGTATGAGGTTTTTTAGTGGATTACTTCTTAATGAGCCATTGTATTTGTCAGGATTTCTGTTCACAGCTTACGGTTATATAAAGCTTACCATGTTAGCAGTGTACTTACTGAATGTTCGTAACACAGGTGCTGGTTTGTGGGCTGCACAGCTATGCAGCATCTTCCTCGGGTCACTGCTTCCAGGTGACCTATATTACAAAGGGACATGTGTGTTACCAAGTGATGGAAGTCCAGTTGTGTTCCAAAACAAGTTCTGTTGATTCTTTTCTCAGGTTCAAACTCTCACTGCTGAAATAGATTCTTCTATTCTGAAGTTACAAAAATTGAGCCTTCAACAGTTGCCTCTTCTGTCAGTGAGAGCATTAGTAATTGTCTTTCCATATAGACATTGATGGGAGTGACTGAAGCATGTCCTACCCTTTTGTTACTAAGATAAACATAATGGAAACATGACCCCTATTTTATCTCAGTAATACTTCTCAGAAGTTCTATACAACATACTTGGAAATTTTTATTTCAGTGTTTCCTTTACTCTTTCCAGCAGCAGTTTAATCTTGAATCTGATTACTTGAAATGTCCTGAATTACTTTAGAGTCTTTCTTCAATCAATGAAATAGAATGCAGGATGAGACAGCCCTTTCACCTCAATCAATGTTGCATTCAGATACAATGTAATTGTCTGGAAACTTGTTTTGGCATTCCTTCGGTACAACAGAGAGCCCATCAGGCCAGCCTTTGAACTCGCAGCAAAATCATCACCTTCGTTTTCTCTCTTAGGTGGCTTTTATTTTGGAGAATATTTTTAAAAACCCTAAACCAATAAACAATCAAAACATGTAAGGCTGCTTTCTTAAACACAAAACAGTAATTAACATTTCTGTTCACAGTTACTGGTAAGCAGTGTACTGATAGAACAGCAAATCTAGTTTTGGTATATTTTTGACAGCATAGATTTCCTCTTGTGTGTTCTTACTCTGAACTGTCTTCCCAGTGCCACAGAGGGTCCACTCTATATTGCTGTCCCTGTCCCCACCACCTAGTTCTCCTCTAGCACCAGGAGAATACCCAACTGTCCCCCTGCTCCAAAAAGCAGAGGAGGGGCCTTGCAGAAGCTAGCAAACATTTCCCCTCCAACACCCCAACAGAACCTGAGGTCAATGGAGATCTTCAGAGTGGGCAAGGAAAAAGCTTGTTTTGAGGTTGTGATTCTATTAGACCAAATATATATGGATCAGAATAAGAAGATGACAGAGTGAGCTGTTTAAGACTGGTGGAGTATGAACTAACACTTTCTGCACTGTTAAAATAGGAGGTCTCCCACTTGGACTTTCTGGTGATTTCAGGTGTTTATTTCTGCCATGTAATGACTGAGTGTAGAACCCCTGTGTCTCTCTAGGATGTTTATTCCAGTATTCAAGTACCTTAAGTTGGCTGTTAATTTATATTTTGATAGTAACTTAATCTAGGTGTCAAAGTGTTTGCGTTTTTTTTCAGTATGTATTCATTCTTAAGTATTGGCTTTTTGTAAGTGCAATGCAACCAGCTCTAATCTGGGGTCAATCCACAACTATTTTGAAGTATTATGAAGTTATTTAGGCTATTTAGTATGGAGGGATCTGGAAATACTAGAAAGTAGTTGAAAGTAACTTACTAATCAAGTCTTTGTTTATTAAATCTGTTGTTCTTGTAGGTGCATACAGAGCCTGGACTTTTATTTTTTTAAATAACCTGTATCCTGTTGACCAAGAAACCAGATTTTATTTATCTTTTCCTTTTTTTCCTTCCTTCTTTATTGGAAGAGCACAGTAGTGGCTCCCTGCTTGCTTCGGTAAGTATTGCTTTGAAAATAATACTCAACTTGCCTAAAACCTTGTAGCTTTAGCTATATCTGAGCTACTGTATTTGCTGAAAGAGGAGTGATACTGGCAAGGATGTTGATGGCCTGATTTCTTCCCTGAAGGGAGTGTGAGCATCATTTTCAAACCCATAAGATAAGAGTTGGCAAAAATTGGAAAGGAATGGGTAAAATAAGGGCTAGATTATACGTTTAAGACACCAATGAAGAAAAACTTACAAAAATCAGCTTTTTCTGCATCGGTGACTGTAGCTATGTTTCTTTTTTCCCCTTTCTTATAAACAAGTAATTATGTAGATAGAGATCTAGTCTTCTAGTTATTTAAAACCGAATATTGTTTCAAGCCTGCATTCTGAGATGTGTTTATGAAAGCTTGTGTTGAAAAGTTTTTGCCATCATAGCTATAGTTACAGGACAGCAATCAGTGCCCCTCTGGTTTATCGGTTCCCATAAAATAGAGTTGGGACTGATTGAAGATGTGTAGCTCTGTGACCTACTATGCCTCTCTAGTTGACATGTCATCAATTATGTAATAGATTTCTGGTTACATTAGGCATGTTGAATTCCTGCACTTAAATTCCTTATTCCTAAAACGCTAGAGTTTGTATTAACTGCCTTTATGCTTTGTTTAAGAGAATTGAGAGGAATGTCAAGGTCAACTTTCTTGGAAGCCATTGTGCAATATCATTGTATGGCTTGTCATTAATATAAATATCAGAATAAGAACCTAATCTGTGTTGCAATCAATAAACTTCTTATTCAGGTTAACTCTAACTGCTTTGGTTTTTACCTGTTCTTTTTTCTAGATGTCAGTTTGCAGCTAATGGGTGTAAGTAAATTAGATGTCTTGTACAGAAAGCTTCTTCTCACTAAACTCTTCATCAGAGGATGGGGAAAGCCAGAGGATCTGAAAAGGTGACTTGTTAAAAAAATACCAGCATAAGCAGTACTTTGTATTAAAAGAAAGAAGAGAAAAAAACCAAACCAAAACAAACCAAGCAACAAACCAACACTTGAAGTACCAACAATTCTTACTATCTTGTATTTAAAAAAGAAAAAACCAAAACCAACAAACAGCTTAAAGGTTTTTTTTTGTTCAGGAAATCATGTTTCTGTGCCAAAGGAAGAACTGAATTTCAAAGAAGCCTTAAAAGCATTTCCTAAATGTTTGTGTTTAGAGAGGCTCTTCTTGAGAGAATGTGTATGTGTTCAATTGCATTTTTCATGTATGCATATGAGATAACAGGCTTCAAGCAGCATCTCTGAAAGTGTTTTCTAAACCCAAAACCCGCTGAATTTTTGCAGAGGAATTGTTCTGTTCAACATTAGAGGATCTTGCTAGCTTTCTGTAACCTCTTAATAATGAGGTTTAAAAGTTTAAGTTTCTCTCACAACCCGAAGTAGTAAACTCTTCTTAGTTTTCACCCATTCAGTATTGCTCCAGCATGGCTACAAGGATGTGTAAGTGTAGGAGGCTGCTATGGCTTAATTTGGCCTTGGAAAATGACGTAAGTTTTCAATATATCAGGTGTAAAATACTATTTAAGAGATGTGCAACTGCAAGCAATGTACCTGAGTTGTTTTGAACTTAAAAAACATTCTTATATACCTACCCTATAGTAGCCTGATTAATCCCTAAATGCAAAGCTGTCTTTGTAACTTTTTATTTTCTTTGTGGCTCCTGAAATTTTGCAAACATGTGCGCATATATATATATAAAATCTTCATTTTTTTTTAGATGAAAAGTTGAATCTTGTTTGCTTGTTTCCTTTCAACAGAATATTTGAATTCAGAAAGCTTATTGGAAACAGGGAAAAATGCCAGACGCTGGTGTCAAAAGATTACCCCGTGTTCATTGACAAGGTACTTAAGAGCAAGAGATGATGCAGTTTAACTAAATGTACTTTCCTGAGGGGTTATGAAGGTGAATCAACTCAGGATAGAAGAATTGAATCGATGTCATGTGAATCTACCTTTTCCTGACACCTGACATTATCACAGCATGACTTGCTGCTGGGATTGGCAACTGTGGGTTTAAGAGAGTACACAGAGATAGGGTGGTGAATGCACCTCTGACGGTGTTCACTTAGCTTTTGCTGATCACCAGTTTGCTAATAGAGAGCCTTAACTGACTTCACTGGTATTCCCTGTTGCTCTGTATCAAGAACAGGACACGACAATTTCTCTGAGGGAAGAGAAAGCGAGGCTGTAGATGCAAAATAAATCAATGTAGTATGTGAGTTCAGAGGTGCATGATTGGAAAAAAAGGCTCTGTGCTTCGAAGTGAGGTGTGCAGGTAGAAGTAATTGTTGCCTGGAAGATACTTCGATCTAGAAAGTGAACAGGAGGTCAGAAATGAAGAGCAGTTCTGAAGTCAAATGGTGGTCAGTGTTGTGGCAAACTAAATACTTTTAACAGTTTGCTGTTGTGTTGTGTTTTGTTGTTTTGCTTTCTTACTGAGCTGCTGTGCATAGAATTAGGAGGCAGTGAAACAAGTATGAAATGGGGTTGGAAGGGATGGGAAAATGAGCAGTCCTGTTGGCTACTAGCAGAGAATGGAAGGAGACTGAGAGAATAAACCAGTGGCTTTACAGATACTGTTTTGTTTTTTTCCCCACTAATACAATAGTTGGGGGAGTGAGATGTCGGATCCTAAAGCTCAAAAAGTGCTTGAAACTTATAATGTGTTATGGAAGTTATTTAAAATGGGACAGCATTACACTTTATTCCTTGACTCCTTTAATAGGTGATTTAATAAAAGCAAAGTTTGAAATGAATTTTTTGACAGTTGATGACATGTATCCCTCTATTTGAAATAGACCTCAGATTTCTTTTCAAGTATATTTTTATTCTATAACAAATATTTCTATTTTAAGAGATTGGCTTTCAGAGCACTGATATGAACTCTATTGTTATCATCCCATTCTCTCTGTAGGTTGAGCAGCAATCCGACTGTAAAATCCTTGAGGGGCACTTCCTTTCTCCCTTGGCTCACTATGTCCCAGGTATCTTGCCAGTGGAATCTCTTGTGGCCAGGTAAGATAAAACAAGTGCTATTTCCTTTCTTAAACTAGTACTGCAGAGAAATAAGAATAGTCTATGAGTAGGGTTTTGGTGTTTGTTTTGTTTGTTTGCACATGAGCAGGATGCTGGAAATGAACGATGCTGTACCCAGGACAGTAGTTCTTAGTTTTATACCTAGCGTATAAACAGCTTTTCCTGAAAGAAAGGTGTTATGTTGTATTTGAAGGAACCAGTCCAGCCTTCCATTTATGTTCAATGCAAAACTATTTGCTATGTGTTGACGTAGTAAGTTTAATTGTAGCAAGAGAATATGGTGTCTTTTTTGCTTGGCAAGACAAAGAGAAGGCATCCTCACAGAAAGCTGGATGATCCTTATTAGAAGATACCTAATGGCATTTTTTGCTGGTTGCACGCTAACACTGCTTTATAATTGAGGAGTGGGTTTGGAAAGAGCATAATTTCTGTTTGCTTTTAGTTTTGAGGTAAACTTTCATGAAGGATTTTTTTTTCCCCAAGATTAGTTTCATATGTTTGATAACTTGAGCTGCCAAACTTTTATGTTTAATATTGGCATTGTCAGTTTTATCAACATTACTGGTTGGTGGCCTTATGTGCATTTTAATATGTAAGAAATGTCAAAGAAGTTTGATAGTCAAAATATCAGTTCTCTTCCACCTCTCCATTTGTTAAAGAAACTCTTGACATTATTGGACTAATTAGAACTGTACTAGAAAAAATAGTATACTGATTGTTTCCTTATCTATGTTCTCTTACAGTCTGTAGTCAGGTTATGCCTGTTTTGACATTGTTACACTTTTGAAGTGCTCTACTAATGTCCCTTAAGATCCTTGTGCATTGCATGATGATTATTTTCTGAAATGTAACCCTGTTGTAGGTAACAGTGCTCCATCTTGTGGGAAAATACTAGTGGCTCAGAAATGTGGTTGTGTTGGGTTTTTTCCCATTAGTTAGACTGTAAGTAACTTGAGTAGCAGCAGAAGACATTGATTGATGCCAGGAGTATAGTGTAGTTCATTGTTTGTTCATTGTTGGGTTTTAAAATTTTTTTAATTGAAATATACCACTCCTCTAAATCTTCAGTTTTAGCTGTTGTGCCCTCAGGAGAAAAATAGCAATGCTGCCTAGGAGAGCCAGTCATACTTGTGTAGGCTGCTCTTCATCTGAAGTTCCATTCCTCCACTCTGCAAAATTTGAATTGTGATGATGAGGTAGTGGTCTTTTTTAGGAACGTGATCTTTCATCTTGGCTTCTTTTCTTGTTTGGCATTTATTCTGTTCTACTTTGAGATTCCTTTCTTTGCTGGATGTGTTTATGCAGAATGATATTGCTGAATTGCTGGCAGTTTTCCTGCACGGGTTAATAAAATACTTAATTTTTTTTTTATGATCAATTTCTCTGGCACAGCTTGTAAATAGATGTATCTGCCTTGCTGAAACAGCTGTTTGTTTCTCATAGGTTTCAATTCATCGTACCCAGAAGATGGAATAGCAAGCACAGACCTGTGTGCATTCATTTAGCAGGCACTGGAGATCATGTGAGTATGTAAAATGTAATATAGTTTGCTATCAAGAAATTAGATAATCAGATTTTTATCTTAATACATGTTTGTACATCATCTTTTTAGCACTTCTGGAGGAGGCGCACATTAATGGCACGCCCAATGATTAAAGAAGCCTGTATGGCTTCCCTATTGCTAGAAAATCCCTACTATATCCTTTTGTGGAAAGCAAGGTATTTATTCTCAACATTCGCTCTAGAAGGTAGAAGACTGAGCACACTGGTATAACAACTACTTTGTGGATCAATCACCAGTGGAGTTTACAGTGGATAAGGAGCAAAGAGCAAAGTATGACCATTGCATGAAACACAATCTGTAACACAGTTAATGGAAAAAGCTACTTTTTACACCAAATGTTACTCTTCTGATTGTTTTGAAAATGTCTTTTACATGTCTTATTATAATTACTTACAGAAAATAAAGTTGCCTTTCCTGCTTTCCCTTTCTCAAATGCTGCAACCCTTTGGCTCCTCAGGTACTTTTGAGAAACTTACTGCTACCATTTAAGATTACTTTTTTTTTAAATGGTGTTAAATGGTGTACTCCTGTCGACTCAGCAGTAACTTTTGTAACACTGTTACCCTGTTTTATTAAACAGGATCTCTGGCTACACTTTTTTTCCTACACCTATAACTGTAACAACAATAACAAAATAAAAATCTTGTTGATTTAGTTCCAGTTAAACAATTGAAATGTAGGTTTCAAATTTAATTAAATAGTGTGCTGTTTAGTACAGTATTTTATTTTGTTTTAGTTTATTTTTTCTTTTAATTGCCAGTTTTTGTGTGCAATTTTTTTACCTTAACTCAAGTCTTCTACATGGCTGTAGAAAACCTAAGGATCAATTGTAAGTATTACTGTTACATTCATGGATACTGACTTTTCATAATACCACCTTTTCTTTTATTGTTATTTATTTCTTTATTTTGTCTCAAGAAGCTCATAGTACTATGGACTTTGGTAGCTTATTAAGGAAAAAATAAATCTCAAGCATGAACCACTTGTGAATGTGAAGTTGTCTGTCCTTTGCTAGGCTGTTTTGTCATTTTTTTGTGTTAAGAGATTACAGCGATCAGGAAAATTTACTCAAGATGAACTTGCAGTATAGAGTGAGGTGAGTGTGGGTACAACAAGTATCAGAGCTGTGCATGTGCAAATGCTGCAATTGTATTTCAGTCAGCTGTGAATAATCATTGTTTAGATGGCAGTTTTAGGAGGAAATTATGGTAAGATTTTGCTTTTCAAAACTATTTTAAGGACACCATAGTCCCCCCCACAAGCAACACCCTGTTTCTTGTTGGTTAGTCAGTGGAAAATGTGCAACATTCACTGTTTTGCAGGACTTGGCTGGCTCAGTTTCTTTCTTAAATGTCAATTTAGAAGCCTAATTAGGCAGTCCTAGTTTTTTGCTTTTTGCATTTTCTGAACTACTAGCGTAAAAACAGATTTTAACAGGATATTTGTCTAAGGCCAAGCTGTGGTTTAGTCTACAAGCATTTCTTAGTCTGAATATGAGTTGGTGTTTTAACCCTTTTTAATCCTAACCCGGACATTTAATGTGAGTAGAAGACACATAGAAGGTGATTTATTTTTAAGCCTGTCCATTCTATTAGGACTTCACCAGGAGCACTGTCTCATACTACAGCATTTTAGATTTTCTAGATTTTTAGATTTCAGCATTTGGACTTCCTAAATTAAAAAGCTTAAAAAAATTACTTTTAAGGAAAAAAAATTAATTCAAAAATAGTTTCAGGTTTTTTTCAAAGCAGATGCCAAATTCTATTTACGTTGACCTAAGAACCATTTCTTAAAGAAAGTGTATTACACTTACCTACTAAGGTTGCTTTTTAGATAGGAAAACTGCTTAAACATATATGTAGTTGGTTTTGTATTTAGAAGTGTAAAATTATAGGAAAGCGATGAGAGAGTGTGTGCTGGAGTACATCCATTGGTGTTTGGTTTTTTCCCCAGTTATTGATGATCTGATTCAGAAGAATAAATTAAATATTTTGACGAGGACATTTCTAGTTCCCTTCTCAGTTGTCTATCAGCTGAGTATAAGCATAATGGAGAGAAGGATTCTTTGAAAGAGGAGTGCTCAGTCTAATGCCCCAACCAGTAATTGCCTCTCTTTCATACAGAGTTTCAAAGCAATAGCAGTGGTTTTGGTTAATATAGTAATAACAGTGTTTAATAAATATAGCAGCTGGAGAGGGCTGAGGAATCTCGTAACAAAGCTGTAGGGAAGAATTACACTAGATTATAAACAGTGCTCTGCAGCAGCTCTTTTCCTTACTCCTACAGCCTGCAGAGTGAGCTTTGTCCTTGTGCTTCAGAGTGTCTCCAATGTGGTTGTACGCTGACAGAAGAGGCCTGTAGCTGCTTGTAATCTGACTGTCAGATACTGAAAATCCACAGTCTGCCTCCCCAAATTAGAGGTGTATTAATTGCTTTGTAAAATGCTTTTTTGAAAGAACTTTTTAGAGCCCCTCTGGTGGTTCAGTTGATTAGCTTTCTACTTTTTTTTTGTTTGTTTCTTCTGTGTTTTAATGCTTTGCAGTACACTACATGAATTTTTCAGTACCGTGACAAACTTCCCACTTTACAATTTCAGTCTTACAGTGACACTGATGAGTGCTTCCAAAGCTGACATACTGATTGCTCTTCAAATGTTGTGTGCAATTTTTCAATGATGTAAAACAGGTAAATAAGAAAAAAAAAAGAAAAAAAAAAAAAGATTGTTTCTGCAAATAAGAGTGTATGTCTAGGACTGTATCATTCTGTTTCTAGAAGATCTGATGTAACTTGACAGGACAGAAGATGAGAGATTGTAATGTTGTTAGTATCTGCTTCTAGAAGACCAAGCTGTCAGTGATATTACATTAGAAGCTTAGCAGGTGTCTATTTCTAGTTGTAATTTAGATCAACAAGTTCCAGTGCCAGAGAATCTGGATTGGCTTTTTCTCCTGTTGAATTAACAGGTGTACAGCTCCAAAATTCTCTGGGATTGTGATCAGGCTTTTTACAGAAGTGTGGTAGAATGATGATGATAACTGTCAAAAACTAATCTTGGAAAATAAATCCTGTATTTTCCTTTTCTGGGGAGAAAAGACGGTCATGTTTAAAAAATGTCTCGGACCTGTTTGTGATGGGAGGAGCTCTTGTTCTAGAATCCGCAGCTCTTTTGCACTGGCTAGAAAGAGAAGGCTATGGACCACTAGGGATGACTGGAATATCCATGGGAGGACATGTAAGCTTTTATATTTCCTGTTCAATCATTTTTGTTGTGACTTCTCATTTGATTATTTAGCATACAGGTATAATTTTGTTCTGTAGAGATCCTCTCAGAAGTACTTGAAAATAAACATTTAGAGTCATGAGAAACAAAGTATTGGTGATTCTCGTGTTCTGCAGTGCTGGATTAGTATAGTGCTCAAGAAGTACTAAGGACTCGTAGAGCCCTTTGTCAGCCATCTCCCCAAAGGCTTAATAAATGGATAAGCTTTTATTACTTTTTTAGTTACTTCTCCATATTTTGTTTCTGATAGACAAATTTTAAAAGTATAGAGTTTTAGATAGTCCATCTGTAGACTGCCTTCATTTTTTCTTGAAATAAGCTTGCAAGAGCTTGATGAAAAGGCTTTATAGATATTTTTCATGGTTTTAAACAACTAAAAGGTCAAAATAAATATTGCATTGGGAATTCTTATAACAAAATCCTGTTCAGCCTTGAAATTAGTCCTATCCAGAGCAACGCTCATTGTCAGGGAAACCACTGAAGAATTGGCTGTATCTTCTATAGTTTAAAGTATATTCAACTGCCACAGTCCTTAGCTGCTTTGGCACTGCATGTTTCCTTGATGTATAAAGAAAGCAATTGAAGATGAGAGCTCTTTTTACCGCATTGTGAATTCAACACGAAAATCTTTAACAAGTGCCTTTGAATCTAGATGGCTTCGCTGGCAGTGACAAACTGGCCTAAACCATTGCCATTGATTCCATGTCTTTCCTGGTCAACAGCCTCTGCAGTCTTTACTACGGTAATTAAAATATCTTGTTGTTACTGTACTAGAGTGTAATCACATATGCAAGTTAAAAAGTTCACCTTTTCAGTGACAGCGTTTCAACACCCTCCTGCCTCTGCTAGTGGCTAGTGGTAAAACCCACCCTTCCTGGGCGGTGGCTTTGAGCTATTTCACTGGGTCATGTCACAAATGAGGGCCCAGGGCTGGTTTGTGGGGCCATGATTAGAGTCTTGGTTTGGGTGTGGGAAGGTGAGGAAGCAAGACATGAAAACGTGCTTTCTCCTGCTCAAAGCCTGGCTTAAATAGTTGGGTGATAATGCTGCTACTACCATCAAGGGTACCTGTTTTCACTACTGCTGCTGGGTTAAGATGAATGAATAGACTGGCTTTGATGCCCGTCATTGGTTTAGCCCGGTCTACATGTGTATGAACTCTAAGTGGGACTGGTTTTTACCTCCTTGTTGTTCCATTTTTTTTTCTTGTTATTTAAAGGGAGGTGTTTCCATGTCCTATATTACAATATGTACTTAAGCTTTGATTACAGTAATTCTAAGAGTTATCTAGAAACTTGGGGCAGAATTCTATTGGAAAAACCAAGTCACAGAAACAGATCAGTTTTCTGTCTATATAATTATTTTAGAATGATCTTTTGTTTTTACTGGTGTACTGAGTGCTTGTGTTTATCTCAGGGTGTTTTGAGCAAGGCAGTGAACTGGAGAGAGCTAGAGAAACAGTATTTTACACAAACTGTTTATGAAGAAGAAATCATTCAAATGCTTGAATACTGCGGAGTAAGTATAGTTTATTTTCCCTATTTGCTAATATTTACATATGCAAATCTAACAAATAATATAACTGCTTTTTCCTTCCAGTAAAAACAGCCAATTGATAGCTAAAATATATTTTCCTGTTGTTTCTTTATGCTTTCAATATAGTTAATCTTTGCAGGAAAACCTTCTGAAAAACAGAAGGTAATATTTTGATTGTACAACTTGTGTTAAGTATAGCCCTTGCTGTAAGTTTTTCTGTGACCACAGTTAGTACAATCTGCAACATAAAATGAATTTAATCAAACAACTCAAATTGTAAGTAATATTTCCCAGCAGCTGTGTTAATAATCTGGAAAACCATTAGCCTGGCACACAAATATAAAACCAAGATTTATTGCACTTTGAATCAATTGCTTCCAAATATTAAATTCTGTAGAATATTTTTAAGATGTAGCAACATTAAGTTACTTCTCTAGGTTGTCTAGACTGCAGGGTGTCTCTATTTCTGTTTCTGTGTGCAATGCTAGCCCTTCCTCAGCTTTAGATTTGTTGTTGCACAGGTAGTTGGAATAAACATTAGGTAGGACTTTTTTAGTTAGTTTTTTGCCCTTACAAAACAGAATTGATTGTCTGCCTTTTTTTTGTTCTGTTTCTTTCTTCTTGACTCTAACTAGGGTTGAAAGACTCTTCCCAAAGGGAATTTTGTTGCCTTACTACTTTTCCAGATTGGAGTGATAACTTTTTGAGAAGTCACTTCTAGACAATTCTGATAAAGTTTTTCCTAAGATTCTTTGCTTTGCAACAGTCCTTTTTCAAATAAATTATGACAGGAGAAGAGGGGCTGTAGTGGAGGTAGTTACTTAGGCACTTGCCATTTTTAAGTAAAATACACTCCAGGAACACTGCTGGAGCAGACAAAATGAAAAGAAGAAACATTACATGATGTTCACCTTGTGTTTTTTTTCCTAGTATTTAAAGATAGTAGATTTTTTTCGGTCCTAAACCGAACATCAGACCTGGTCACATAGGTTTATTGCCCAGAAATAGAAGCTTAAACAGCTACTATTACAAAGTCAGAGTTTCATATGGAATTAAAACCAAATGTCTGTATCTTAAGCTACCATATGTAAGTACTTCATACATTTTTTTTAAGCTGACAGAAATGTAGAATGAAATTCTCGAGGCATTGTGATGATCGGGATTTGAGTGCCATGTTGGCTGAAAATAATAAGTACTGTGAGCAGTGCTATTTGCATTTTTAATTTTTTTTTTTAGTATGAAGTTGGTCTTAAAAATAAGATTAACCAACCAGTTTAAAGGAGAAATTCTTCATAAATGACCTGTTGTCTTTGTTTAGACGGATTCTTTCAAGATGGGACAAGACTTTGTTAAAAACTTCCCTGACGGTGTGGACAGTGTGGAGGATGTGGGCATGACTTCCAGAATGTTTGACCTTGATTCCTCAAAAAACACTCTATCTCGAGAAGCTGTTCACAGCTTTACCACAAATAAAAGTACTTTAAGTGCCTCATCAGAAAGACTTTTAATACAAGATGGTCCTAAAATGCAGTGCATAAATCAAACGTTTTCAACCAGTAGCAATAGCAATAAAAACTTAACCAGCCCACCAGGACATGGGATAAATAAAAGAAGAAAGAGTGACACTTTGCAGAGAGAATCCTTAAGGTTCATGAAAGGAGTAATGGATGAATGTACCCATGTAGCTAACTTCTCAGGTATGGATTTATTTGTTTTAACATGCAAAAATACAATGGAAGGACAGGTACTTTCTTCATTCTCCATTGTGTAAACCTGCTGGCACTTCCATTGAAATAGGAAAATATCTTGAGTGTTGCTCATTAGCATCTGTTTACCACTCCATTTTGTAATTGTTTTTCTGTTTCTTCTACTGGCCTACTAATGATGAAGTGAATTAAATTTACCTTTTGGTACCTTTGCTCATTTTTCCTCTGCCTTGGTGTGGTTACTTGCAGAGAGGTGTTAGTGCAAGTGTGTATTATTTAAAAGAACAGAACATCTGTGTGATATCTAGGGCGAATTAATCTGCTAAGAGGGTTTTTCAAGCAGATTCAAGTAAATCTCAAAGCAGAAATCTGATACTGACTTCAGATAGAAAGCAGCTTACATAACTGAGAATCAGGCTTGACTGATACTTTTAGACAAACGTGACCAGCAAAAATACACAGAGATCCTTCCGGGACAATGCAGACTGATGAATTTAGTGTTTCCCATGGCAGGCATAGCATACAGAGGGAGCTGTAGCCCAGTGAGCCTTAAATCTGATGAACATGGGTTTCTTGGCACCTAGGACAAGTCCCTTTCAAAGGCAAACAAGTGATTTGTTCCTAGAGCTGATTGATGGGGTTTTGCTGGAGTGGGATCTTGGAATTGCTTTTGTGACAGGCTGTTCAGACAAAATGGTTCAGCTGTGCACGTACCCGCTGAGGACTCTCAACGTGTCCTAGAACATACTTTGCCTTCAGACAGTTTTCTGACAGTTGCCTTTGAATGTCCAAATATTCTTGATACTGAGATCGTGTGCCACCTTATTTTTTTTTAGTTCTGGCATTCGGTACTTCACTGGCAAAGGTTAAAAAATAATAAAAAAAAATACTAGCAGAGATTTCTTGACTTGGACAATGTCCCAGATCACTGCTAGCTAGCCAAGTTTTGTGACAAATGCTAGCGGAGTGCTTTTCCTAAGCTTTCAAAGTTGTTTCAGTAGATAGAACAAAGTTTAGAGTTTTAGCTAAGTACAGATAAATTCTACTGGAGACTTCAGAAAATGTAATTTTACTGAAGCTTAGAATAATCTTAATTTTTTTAGAAATAGTATTTTTGCAACAGAAATCTCAGGTGATGTGTTTCTGCTTCTTACCTTAGATGAATTCAGTTTTGCTTTGTTTTTCCTCAGTTCCAGTTGACCCAAGTTTAATCATAGTTGTCCAAGCGAAGGAGGATGCATATATTCCTCGAACTGGGGTACGCAGCCTTCAAGAAATCTGGCCTGGATGTGAAATCAGGTACCTGGATGGAGGTCACGTCAGTGCCTACCTCTTCAAACAAGGACTTTTTAGGTAAGGTGAACAGAAAAGTTTTAAAATAGTTGAGAGCTTAAAACCTTAGTTTTGAGACCCATAATATTTTTTCTGACAGCAAGCCTATAATTACTCGAAAGCCACCAGTAGCAAATACTGCTTCAAAGCAGTAGTTATGTGATCTGAAATAATTTAAGAAGAATGTCACCACTTCTGTTTTCTGAGCAAAGATGAGATACAATCCAGCTCAGATAGTTCAGTAATCCAATGGCAAGAGAATGTTTCTTCTCACTCTTGTTTTCCTATGAAAGCTCTTAGCTTGGTCAGGGCATACTAGACACTATCTTTTAAGCAGTGACTGCTTATGTTGTATTGCACAGCTGTTGCCTTTTTGCAAATGTTGTCTTCTGAGAGAATGAAAAACCCCACACAATTGAGGATGAGAAGTAAAATATAAGCTTGACTGTAAATGAGCAATACCTGCATGAATTCTTGCCTTAGTAATATTAGGCATTGACTTTCTGAAGACAGTTCTATAAATCAGATACATAAATGCAGTTCCTTAGTTTTGAAAGATTAAGTACTTGTGCTGTTAATTTTAAAATATAAGGAATTAGACTGTATATCCCATTTAGGAAGTCTCAGCAACAAAAAGGAATAGCAATATACGGGTTCAAGGTATGCTAACCATTACCTTATTGCTACTTAAAACTTCAGCCTTGTTTTATGACAGTTGCTCAAAAATTATAAGTCTGTGTACGTCACCCCTTTCCTGACATGTTGGAGTAGAAAACTCCTTACCCATTAACGTCTGCCCTGGTAAACAGTCCCACTCGTTCCTGAAACATAAGTACATTACTGAAGGGAGAGATCCCAGAAATAAGTGGAAAATAGACTGTCTAATCTTACATTTTTGTTGAATGCTATTTTGAATTTGTGATGATAGGTTTGTAAATATATTTGTAAATGTATGGAAGTACTTATGTCTGCCCTTTCCCCAGCTGTACAAATGGTTGTTGTTGTTTTTGTTTCAGACAAGCGATTTATGACGCATTTGACCGCTTCCTTCAGAAATATGCAGTTTAAACATCTTCATCATGTGCTCAAACTGCTCTCCTTTGTACTTGTGCTTACTGGAACTCATATTTGAAAAACAAGCCCTTGGTAATGTTGAGTAGATGGTCGCTGACTTTGGCTGTTGTAGGCAACAATTATCAAAAACGTAGAGTACCAGTGTTACTTTCATTTCAACCTAATGCCATTCTGACACTTGCTTCAGCTTTACCTGTGAAAAAAGAACCGACAGCATTTGTTAGCACATGAATGGTTCACCTACTTCATGTTTACTCACGTTGTGTATTTCTTGAAATAAATTCTGAATTGTGTCTCAGTTGAAAACAGACCAAGCTACGTATCAAAAGAATGTAACATTTTCTGTAGGGCTCAGATGCTCTCTTGTGTTTAGTGTATTTCTAGTTTGTTCCAGGTACCTGATGGTTTCCTCTTGCTTCCTTGTCCCCTTGCTGTTCCCATTGTGTTGTACTCTGGCTTTGGCAACACTCAGCCTCTTGTGTTTGTTACTCATTTTCTCTATTATTAATTGGAAATGAGCTATAATAGAAGGGGCAGCATTGAATCTTGCAAAGAGAGACTTTTAAAATTCAATGAAGAGCATAAAAGAGACATTTTCATTCAGTGCATCCATGAGATTTTTCTGCCCCTGAGTTAAACTGGGCCATTCCAGAAGAATTGTGTAGCAATTCGGTGATCAGTTGCACAAAGCTGGAATAAGGGAAAAAGGAGAGTCTAATAATTAATTGTTCACATGCATTCAGTTGGATAACTTTTTCTTTTATTTTTTTTTTCTAGAATGCTAGAGGAATTAAAAATGTAATATTTTTCTCTGGAGAAGCAGTGGCAGAGTCTGATTCTAAGCAGTTAAATCAACAGCAGATTACATGGTGCTATAAAGACCTGTTGGAACTATTTCAGCAGAGGTGCTTTTTCAAGTGCATTCAGTGCTAGTAGGCAAATTAGTTTTGCTGTGTAATATGAAAATATGTGAGAGACTAAGGGTTATCAAATCAGGTTAGCTCCTTAATTTTCAACTCTTTTTTTCATTAGATGAGAAAATAAAAAAAATAGGATTATGAACATTTAAGAAAATCCCAAGTCTGTTGTTTGTTCTTTTGGCATCAAAAATGCCATCAAATTACAGTGGAATAAAAGCTTCTTGTGCATCAGCTGTGTATGGTATCTATCCAGATTTTATTTTGTGCTGACCTCCTGTAACATTCTTTCTAAGACTTGTTTGTGGACAAGTTGAAAACTGAAACACTTCAGTATTAATTTTAGTGCAGTAATGACCCGAGTTGCACAGAAGCAAACAGAAAAACCCAGCTATTTCTCAGAATATGTGATTTCTACACCTTTCAAATCAAGCACTTCATTGATCGCTGTGAGTAGCATAATGCTTTTTAATAGGCAGAGTAAACAAAGCTCAGTTTATGGAAATATATTCTCTGGAATTTTAGTCTGGCAGACAAGACTAGTAACTGGGAAGTAATTGTGGTTCTCTTGAAAATCAGATAAGTTCAGGTAAAACTGAAGTGTAACAATTCGTAATAACCCGAGTTACTTAACGTACAATTTTACTGAAAATGCAAATGAAGTTATATTCTCTAGGGAAGTTTAATTGCTGTTTCAGGTGATTTTTCATGATTTCTTGTAAACTGTTGATTGTATCTGTGTGTGTATATATATATAGGGTGCAAGCATTAAGTGACTAGGTAAAACACTGAACATTGAAAGGCGTGAAGTCAAATATAAGTAAGGTTACAAATTTTAAATGGAAGGCTTGAATACTGTACTAAAAGATTTGTGAGGTTTACATTTTACAAGCTTATTCGTCAACTAAGAGTCTTTGACAAGACCTCTGTCTGCTGTCAAGGAATTTTTTTAGATCTTGCATTTTGAATGTATTTGTGTGCTTTATGTCCTGCTTCTGTTACAGCTCTGAGAAAGTGAGGTAGCTGGTGGCAAGGGAGAGAGCTTGAATAAATGGACAAGAGAAAAGACAGATTTTGTAAGGCGGGGAGTGAGAGCAAAAAAATCCATGTCTCTTCTCTGCAAAGTATAACATGCCAAAGTAAATATTTTCAAAGCGCACAATACTAGGAATTACACAGCTGGTGGGAACTTGACATCCTGAGGTTAGTGTTCTGATGATATTACTAACGAGGTTTAACTTGCCAAAAGGGCATACTATTCACAGGAGCACGCTTATGTCAGTGTAACTCCCGTTTGTGAGAGTGTCTTTTGGAATAAGTAATGAAAGACTGGTCTCTGACAAGAGTGAGAAATAACTCTTTGCTCTGTAACTGAAGTCATGTTGCCAAATATGAAAGCCCAGTAAGAAACATTTAAGAAATTTCTCAGGTTAGAAAAACAAAAGGGAAAAACGATCTCTGTGGTCTATTTCTGCTGGTTATCAGACACAGGAGGCTGTTAGCTGATCTGTGAAGGGGAGAATCTTGCTGTGTAAATGTTTTTAACCTTTGGAAAATTGATTATTTTTTTTAAACCTCTGTTTAAGGTTAAATCCTAACAATGTGTTGTTAATAACCCATTTGATGTTAAATGAGAATGTAATTTTAATCCAGCAATTGCATGAGAAAACTATTGGAATAGGGTTCCTGCACTAAATCCAAACAGCAGGTAAGCCCTTCTGTATGTCATAGTTTACTGTAAAAATGGCCTTGATAATTTTTTGGTTTTAATATTTTTCAATAAAACCCTTAAATAAACATTTAGGTGTGGGTTTTGTCATTTTTGTTGTTGTTCTTTGTTTCTTGTTAGCAGGAATTTACAATGCATCTCACTGCTATCCTGGGATCCTTTTTATTCCTACTAGTACTCTAGCACAAGAATAGTAGTTCATCTACAGTACAAGGTAAAACCTTCACCTGGCAAACAGTGATACTGCTTTCATGTTTTTTTCTACATGCAATATCTAGTAAAGAAGATTATCTTGTATCATCTAATTAAGATTCCACTGTGATTCTAATTTTGTACTTTTCAGTGGCTTCATTGTGCTACAATTTCCCAGATGGACTTGAAATATTTTCTACTTATAAAAGGGTCAAACATCTGTACAACTCCCTGCTCACTGGTGTTTCCCAGGTAAGGCTATGTCATACCATAATACACTCAGAGCATATTGTAGGACTGTCCAGCAGTTATTGAAAAAAGTCACTCTTGCTGTGCTGGTTGCTCTTGCAAGGTGGGAAGGTGGCAGCAGGGTTTTGGGGTGCTGCTGCCAGGAGGAGAGGACTCTATTTCTTTGTCTGCCATATGAAGGGGAATGTCACCCACTAGCTGAAATGCTGCTTTGAACAGATGTTCTGTTACTGGCAGGTGCATCTTTCAGTCTTGATGATGTTTATATGAAAGAAAGAAAAAAAAAGTACTGGAAAATTGTGGCTTACTTTGTGGAATTGGAGCAGTTACTGAAGCCTGCCAGTTGTACCCACAACCAAGGCACAATTGGTTTTTATTTTGGTGCTCAGTTATGCTGTCTGAAAAGTGAAGGCTGTGCTAACACCTCTGTGTTCTAGGGCTGACAAAACACGAGCACTGCAAATAGAGCTGGGAGTGTGTTTTGTCTACATTTGAAAGGAAAGGCTCAGGACAGAGAGAGAAGTTAGGTCTGGTGTGTTATCCATGGGTAACCCAAGTAATTTAGTGTTTTGTTTACATGTTTCTCTCCTGGCGCCTAAGTGCTGATCAGCACCTAGAACAGAATGCGTCTAATCACTGTCAAATAGAGCTGTTTGTAATGGTTTTGCTGTGTCTCCCATCCTTACCCCTAAGTCTGAAAAACACCTCCCTCAAAAGTGACCCCTCAGTAATGTTGGGTTTTTTAATTTTTTTTTTTTTGTTTAGCAAGGGTAAGGTCACTTCTGTTGTATTAATCTATAAAGTCTGCAAAAAGGTGCAGTTATGTGAAGGAACAGAGTCTTGTTGCTTTTTTCTCACTGCAATGTCATATGCACGTGTATAGATACTCTTTAAATAGTAGATTAGAAAGTTAAAATTCTTGGATCTTTTGAATCATATTTTGCTCGGTATCTGCTAACATTCTGAGACAGTTAATATATATTTTTTTAATTTATCTTCTTTCTGTCTTGTGTCTCTTAAAAAATGTTGACCTTAATTACAGTTGGTTGGGCAGGGAAGTTTCTTTATCTTAAGCTGTCAGGTTCTTGGTCAGCTTGTGTGTAATGATAAGTTATAGTGTATAGAGAGGAGGTTCATATAGTCTGTAGGCATGTAATTCCTCATAAAAAACTATGACATGAGTGAAATGCTATTGCATTATGCAATCCTGTAATTTGCAGTGTTTCATGGTATGCTCGGGTGCTTCTATACAAGATAAAACACAAGCTTTAAAATGTAAAGTAGCTCATAACCATTGTTAGTCTCTTGGTTTCATGTGGTGTAAATCAGCTGCTGTTTCAAATGTATTTGAAATACTGTGCTCTTAAAGGAAAAAAAAAAGTACTGTGAGCTTTACCAGGAAAGTCTGACTGGCCCAGCTAGAAAGTAACAGGAGGAATGACAGAAAGCGGACAAAGCCTGAAGGATGTAACACAACTGGAAGAGCCTCTTACGTCCTCATCAAGCCCAGTCCATCACAACACTGCGAGCCTTCTACTACCAGGAAGTACAAAACAAGTATGTACAAAAATTTATCAAGCTGCCACATTGCTGGGCACCTTTGCTCCCCCCTCCTCCCCAAGCAGTTAACTCTTAATCCGTTTCCTGCTTTTCTTCTGGTCTGTTCAGGCTCCTGCACTGCAGTACTGCAGTGTTCCTCAAGTCTCTGTTGGCCTTCACATCTGCTTCCTTATCTTCTAGCACTTGTACCGGAGAGAGAGAAAGGAAACAGGAGATTAATCCCTCTCTTACCAGTGACTTAGGTAGGGCCTTTGTGCTTTCATATCACTCTAACCCCTGCTTAACTTCTGGGTTTGGGAAACCAAATGAAATATGTGAAAATTGTTTTGAACACGTGCGACTGATACTCCTCCTTTCAGTACTGTAGATGTAAATACACACAGATACTGGCTTTTCTTCCCCAGTCACAATTATTCATCAGGAATGTTTCCCTCCACTTCAAATTTCTTCTCTGCAGTATGCAATCGGCATGTCCTTGATTATTAAATTTATTGCATCCAAAAAAAATTCATAGTTACAAAGAAAAATGTTTCTAAGAGTTTGAAGATGTGCTTTTAATTTTAATAGTTCTACCTTTTTTTTCTATTTCTTGGTATAAATCTGAAATGAAGAAAGAATATGCATGCCACTGTCTACAAAAAGTGCTTAGAAGCAAAACTATATTTTTTTCTATTTATGGAAAGAGAAATTCTTCCCTTATTACCAATGTCTGGAGCTTAAATCTGCAGTTACAGAAACACGCGTTGAAGCATCTGTGGGGTTTGCTTACAGTAGTGCGACAACTGTGGTAGATGTTTTTGTGTTCAAGCTTTTACCACAAAAGGTGATTAATTGCTAAATATCTTGAAGAAATTGGTGAGCGCGTGGGGGTGGTGAGGTGCTTCTTTGAGGTAGACCTTCACCTGGTGAGATTTGATCTCTTTACACCTGCCTAAATGGCACTTGAGTTGGGCAGGAAGCCTCCACAAGCTGCTTCAATGGGTTGGGATGGTTGAGTTCTTAGTGTTGTAGAAGATGGCCTCTGCTTTGGAGCTGCTCCTCTGGCCACACTTCCAGAATAATCCTGGAAATGCCTCGGTGCCTGAAGAAGGGTGAGCTGGGGGGGGTGTTGTTGGGGTTTTGATGGGTTTGGTTTGGTTTTTTTTCTGATGAAGGGGTAAACCTGTAGACAATATCTTCACAACAGGGAATAACATTAGCTCAGACAGAACATATTTTGAACTGGAATGTTTTTTCACTTGTGACACCACTTCACAAGTATTTGACTACCTTTATAAAAGCCTGTTTAAGATTTGCTTACTGCTTTGAAGAGATGTTGGGCTTTTCTTTTTGTTTGTCTGGGAAGACTTTTTATAAGAAAGAGAGAAGAGCAGGGGCAAGAGCCTGAATGCAAGAAAAGGCAGAGGAAGGGGCGTGAAGGTGTAATCAAGGAGAGTTAGGGGAGAGCAGGAGCTTGCAAAGTGGAAAAGGGGTGATTAATTTCGTGCTTCACTGTCTGTCCGCGTTCTGTGACCGCAGTGCTGCTGGGAGGATACAGGGGCAGGAGTGCAGCTCTAACTGCCTCACGAATCCAGAAAGCCTGATGTGTGCACCCGTGCTACTGTAGGGTGATGTCTGGGAGATTTTGGGCAGAAAGTAGAAAGGGAGAGGAGAACCAGAGAAATCTGCTTTAGTTCAGCAAAATGTGTTGTCCCCCCCGCGCTGTACTCTGAGACCCTTATCCGGTTGTACAAGTATGGGAAAGACCTATGAAAACCAAACTATCCAGTAAGCGTTCCCGGGGAGCCCAACCCCTCTTTAGGGGGGAAGGTCTGGCGGGGAGCGCAGGAGCGGTGAGGCAGCTGCTCTAGCTCTTGGTTTCGTGTCCCCTGTGTTGCAGTTCAGCTTTCCGCCCCAGCAGCTGCTTTCAAAAGAGACTTCTTTTTTCTAATATTAGATAAAATTATCCCTGATTCTAACGCGTTTTTCAGAAGGGAGGGTTTCACCAGTGCCGAGTCGCTGGGTTGGTGCGTTGGGGGGGGTGCGAGCGGGCTGGGCTCGGGGCGCCGGGCGCTGGCCGCCCGCGGGGGCACGTGCGTGGCCTTTTTCCTCTCTCGCCGCTGCCGCAACGCGGAGGGGGGCCCGTTCGGAACGAAGGCGCTGGAAGGAGCGCGGCGGAGGTTCCGAGGGGCCCGCTGCTCCGGCAGGTGCCGAGGGCCGGCCGTTGCCAGGGGCGAAGCGCAGCCGCCGCCGCCGCGCTGGAGGCCGCCCGCCGTGAGGTCATAACGCACAGGAGTGCCCCCAAGCTCCGCCTCTCCGCATCGCTCCGACGGCGGCGGCCGGCGCCCGCGCACCCCCCTTCGAGGCGAGTAGGGCCGGGCCGGGCGCGCCTCCCGTTCCTCCGCAGGCGGCGGGTCGGGCCGCGGCGCGGTGCTTTGCCTCCCTCGCTTCTCCCCTCCCGGCGGTTGGGGAAAGGAGGCTGCGCTGGATGAGCGGCTGAAGGAACGAGCGAGCGAGCGTTCCGGCCCGGTCGGGGGAGCGCTGACAGGGGATCGCCCGGAGCCCCGGCCGGCGGGGCGGGGCGGCGCAGCGGCGAGGGGAGGAGGCTGCGCCCCCTCCTCC
>WUAM01000287.1:83686992-83731823 GCA_024336885.1 Actenoides hombroni | reverse complement strand
CCGTGGACGAGACGCAGACCGGCGCGGGACAGCCCCTCCCCGCCCGCGGCGGACGGGCGGCTTGGCCCCGAGGACCCAGGTGCGGCGGCGGCCAGGCCGGGCCGGGCCCGGAGCGGGAGGGGGAGCGGCGTGCGGTGGTGGCTGCTTTTGGTTTTGGTTTGTGGCGGGTTTGGGGTTTTTTTTTGGGGGGGGGGAGGGGGGATTGGTTTTTATTTCGTTGGTTGTTTGGTTTTGTTTTGTTTTTGGGGTTTTTTTTTTTGTTATTTGGTTTGGGTTTCTTTTCGAAGCGAAACTGGCAGTTTCCTTCCCGCTCCTCCGGCCCCGGGCAGCGTGCTGCCGGAGCAGGGCCCGGGTGCGGGTTGGCCGGGCCGTGCGGCTCCGCGGGAGCTGCGCCGGGCGCTCTGGCTTTTGACATACATGGGCAGAGGAGAGCAGCGGGCGAGGGGAGGGGGGTGTCCGGCCGCCTTCGCCCGGCTCGGGGCACGGGGGGACGGAAGGGGCGGCTCGGCGTGGAGAGGGGAGGACGCGGGGACGCGGTTGTGGTGTCTGCAGGCTGCCGGCAGCTGCGGGTGGTCCCCACCGGCATGGCCGGGGGCGCGGGGGGGACCTCCGGCCAGCCCCGCGTGGCCCTGGTCTGCGATAGTGGCAGACAGGGCTGGTAGCCTACTTGTCTCACTTGGCTTTTCTTTAGAAATATTGCTAAATCCCGTTTGCTTGACCGCAGGTCTTTTTTGCCTAATTACATAGTAAGGCCCTCTGTACGATCCGTTACTTGGGTTGGCTTTCCAGAAGATTTGGGTTGCGGAGGTTTTAAATGTTGACAGAAGTAGTCAGTTTGCTTGCTCTCGGGATTCAAACTGTTAATGTGGAAAGAGATGGAGCCTGAGTAGCTGCGGTATAATTTTCTGGCCTTTAATCACTGTGTGTAAGATAAAGCTGCTTTATAGGCTCCACGCCGACTAAACAGGCACATGTCTTTACAAAGTCGGTCACTGAAGACCTGACTTGAAATTGCCAGGTTTTCTGCTTAGGCTAGCAGAGTTCCTAGAAGCGAGCAGCTTCTCGGAGTATTGTTCTTGGCTGGAAGTAAACTGCTGACCTCAAAGTACGTATTTCGACCTGTGTTTCCTCACAATTTCAATCTCTGCACTTGTTCCTGAAGGCACCTGACAAACTTTTTTGTGAGCTCATGGTTGCTTTTATCCTTGAATTAAACATGTACTTCCTTCACAATGAGAAATATATAATTTATAGTTTCAAGTACACAGGTCATGCAAGCAGAATAGTTTTCTAGACCGCAAAATCTCTACTGAGCAGAACATCAAACCTTTTGGCAACATATGTAGCCATCTTTATCATTTTGCCTATTTTGTTTGTGGGTGCTGACGCACTCATAAATACTTATGTATGCGTAGCTTCTACGATCCAGCTTGCTGGGCAGCAGATTGTGGTCTTGTCCACGCATGAAAGGGAACTCGTCGCTCATTTGCCTTGCTGCAGCAGTAATAATAATGGTACATCAGAAGCACTGGGAAAGCTGCTTCTGTTGCATTAGCACCTCACGCTTCGCCTTCTGTAAAGTTTACTTTTCCACTTAAGATAAACCCCACAAATAGTTGTTGAAGGGAGCAGAAAGGCAGCAGGGAGTTCCTACGTCGTCCCCATTGTATACTTATTTGATCACTTCAGAGAACTTCAAATTATTTTTCTTCTGCGTGAAGTTGCGCTCAGCATTTATCAAACTAATATTGAACTGAGCAGCTGCCCAGGAACACGTTTTTCAGTGGCAGGCATATAACTGAGCAAGTATGGGAGACACTGTTGCTGGCAGTGGCGTGGGTGCAGAACACATAGCGGGGGGCCTTTTTTGCTTTGGTCACTACCGAGAACACAATGAAGGAACCACTGCTCTTCCCTTTGTAAGAGACAAAGCAGCTGACCTTTCCTGGCTCTTTGAAGACAGGAGTTGCCCTTTGCTTCCATCTGCAATGAGGGATCTATTTTGAAGTAACTAATTGCATGGTGGCAAAGCAAAATCAGTCACGCTAGGCCCTTACGAATGTAGCAGCAGTAGTACGGAAATTAGTCATGTGAAATAATAAGTAGATGAGCAGAAATACTGCTGCTGTGGAATGTAAAACTATCCGTAAAGTGGATAATAAAACGTAAAAGAATCTCACATCAAAGTAGTGACTGAATCCTGTTGGACTTGTTGATCCTGGCTTACTTTGTTGGCAGTTGCCTTAGACGCGCAGGTAGGGTACGCTCAGTGATAGTTACACACTTGAGGAAATTGACCCCTGCCTGTCATCTTTTGACTCTCGGTGTAGTGTGGTGTTAGCTGTAATAGAGGCAAACCTGGCTCTTGTTGCTGAACAAAGCTGTTAACGTCACCCCACACTGGAAGGAAAAAAGTAATGTAAAAGGCTTGAAATTCATGGCGAAAGAATTGGGTCCAAGCATCGTTACTATGAGCTGGTTTATTCTTGTTTCAGATATGGTAGTAGGTTTTAATAATTTTGTAGTAAACCAAACACCTAATGTAAAAATATTTTAATTTTTCATGGTTTGTTTGTGATCACAGTTCAGTGTCTCTGACGAAGCCTTTTATTAAACTTTTAAATAGAATAATTTCAGAATTATACAGCTACTTTTACATTCCAATTCGGATTTAACTCTTGGAGAAAGACTGGTAGCAATATAAAACTGCTAGCAAAATGAATAGGCTTCTGTCTGATCCTGGTGATTGTGAGCCCAGCGAGTGAGCTGTAACATGGGCTGTCAAAAGATGAGAGGTACTTGTGCAGCGTGGCCTCCTCCCCTTGCCTTCCCTTGTAGCACCCAGCCAATACATTGCAGTAATTCTTCAGTTAAGCTCTGAGCATAAGAGGAGAGGAACGGTTGCAAGGAAGAAGTCCTATATAATTTTGTGGGTAATTTTCTGCAAGGTAACAAGATGAGCTTTTTTTTTTATGTTGAGCTAACAGGATGTGTCCATATGGAAGGTGTGGGGCAACCCAGTGTTAGTCCTGTGTTGGTTGTGTTTCCTCAGCTGCCCCTCAGAGACTGGCTTTCACAGACAAGGTTAGGTACCCTTCCTCTCTATAAACAGTATGCCCAGGGTCAAGTTGTTGAAATAATTTTATTATAAAAGTTCTCCCACCTCTTCATGTGATAAAGCCTAAAGCACTGCCCTTTTTTTTTTAACCTTGCAAAAGGGAATCTGAATGACAAGGCCTCTAGTCTTTGTATGATTTGTATAGTTGATGGGGAGCTCTAATCATTCCATAAGTATTCAAAAATTGTTGATGAAATTTATGAAAGTATTCAATGAGGCAAAATACCTGTGCTGTGGAGTGGTTGGAGTGAGTTTGCTTCCTAGTGTGCTTGAGTGATGTAGTTAATTAAAATAACTGCACACTTCAGCCTTTCATATTGTGCTCAGTTTGTCATTCTTCATTACGTTTATTTCTGGGCATCAAAGGAACTCCTTTTTTCTGACTGATATTTTGGTAGCAGAACCAGTTCAACTGTAGTGCTGTTGTATAATTTAATTTGCTTTAGTTTGTTACTAAAACAGACTGTACAAGTACACTTTAGTAAAGGTATACTGTGTTACTAGGACTAGCAAGTTTTTGATTAGTGAATTGGTAAATGATCTCATTATCAAATTTCTTTGGTGCGTCTAAGGCAGATCTTGTTAGTTCCTAACACTCCACTGAGTGGTTTAATAGCAGCTTTCTAGAATTATTTTAAGAATTATTAGAAGGTAGGACATGTCTGAAGGAAGTAAAAGCATTACCTTTACAAACCTGCTGTCTGTATTTTAGTTGTATATAACAGTGGATGTAATTTTATACAGCAGGTTTGGGGTAGATGTAATTTTGTGTGGTAGGTTTGGGGTGGTTTTGTTTCTAAATTGAAGACCTCTTACAAGGAGAAATCCATCCTACTGCCTGGAGTCTAAGACACAGCACTGGCTTGCTGGGCTCTAGCACATGCTCCCTTTAGAGTGTGAAGGCTTTTGTAGAAATCGAGTCACAGGTTGCAGCTTTCTATGAAGAAACCAAGAAAAAAAAATGAAATGAGAAATGAAATGCAAGGAGAATAAATAGTATATGATTAGTCGATTACGTACTGGGGATTTTTTTTCCCCATATTGCTTGTTGTATTGAAAAACTGACTGGTTTTGAATGTCAGTAGGTGGAAGGATGTGGGTGTCAGAACTCACTGCCTTGGTTAGCTGTTCAAATAATGTGAAGAAGGTCAATCTAATGGAGTTTTGCTCTAAAATGTTAAAACTACTGTAGGAAAGAATGTTAGCGTAATCACTGGGGTTTTTTCATTTCCCAGCAGCTTGGATCTAAATCCATGCTCTAGATTTTAATTATGATAAACTCCAAAGGATTGTTTTGGCACGTTTGCAGGATTTTCACATTTATCTGCTAAAACAATAGCTTTAAACATAGCTTACCTTGTCTAATAATGGATTATACTGTGAAGTTTCAAACCGAACACTGGTTCAAGAAACATCTTCCACTACAGGTTTGAAGAGCTGTTCTGCTAATTTCAGCCACCTCCTGAAGCACTTCTCGTATTTATACAACATTGTTCCTTCCCCGAAGGAAATATGCATGTAGTCCAAGTAAAAATTTATCTTAAATATTGTCTAGAAATCCTTACAGCATAAAGTGCATTTGCATCAAAATTAGGAGTGTTCCACCTTTTATTAATAGGCTTTGCTTTCAGAAGAAATTGGCAGTATCATCCCTCCCCTTCTATCAGAGACAAAGTGACTTGCTGACTATTTACTTGCAGAACTTCAAACTATCCATTCTGAAGTACTACTACTGAAAATGTAATTTGTCTTACCAGTGGTACTTTGGTGATACATCTCCATGTATAAACTTTGCTTCTCTTATCTCTCTGCACAGCATCCAGTCTGCTTTTCATTTTTCTGTTGCTGTTATCCCAGAGGATTGCTGCTGTTTTGGTGGCTGCAAAATACGTCTTTCATTTTTCATAACTGTCGTCCCATGTACCTTGACATCCTGCCCTTGGCATCTTTGCATATCCATGTCTTTCTGCAGAAACTGTCTCGTGTTAGGATGTGGCCTGCTGAGAAACTCAGAAGAACCGTAATAAGAATGGCTTTGAAGGCTGATTTCTCTATTTGTGTGGTTGGCATCTGTACTGGTGTCAAGGTTTTAGGGTCAGGGCCATCCATTAGACCTGTGACAAATGCTGTCTGTGAACCCCTCTCCCTTCCCAAAGGGGAAGAGAAAGGGAATAAGGGAGAGAGACAGCTGTTAGAAAAGGGAACCAGAACAGCTTTAATAAAAATAATAAACTGGAATAGATATATACAAACCCAGTATTGAACCCAACCCCCCCAGTGGCAGTTATGTCACTGTCATAACTGATTCTGTGAAGCAGGCACAGGGGAAGTCCCAGACTGGACCCAGTGACAGATGGAAACTGATTCAGGAGATGGATTCTGGAACTTGATTCAGGGACACATGGATCAGGATCAAAGGCAGAACAGCAGAGCCTTTCTCGGATGCTGGCCATTGAAGAAGAGAACTTGACCCTTGTCATCCCTCAGCTTTATAGTGAATGTTATGTGTATGGGATGGAATCCCTCCTTGGTCAGTTTAGGGTGACCTGTCCTGGCTGCTCCTTCCCAGTTTACTTCCACACCCCAAATGTGGTGTACAAGATCTAGCACTGATCTTGGTCTGCATAAAAGTGAGCATAAGAGGAGCCTTTCTGCACACCAGTCCTCAGTAGTAACTCTAAACATCAAGCATTATCACTTCCAGAAGCAGACACTGTCTGTGAAAACACGCTGTTAACTTCAGAAAGTGCAGTTAATTAGAAGAGAGTAAAATTACTGAATACAATTAGTGCTGTTCTAACTCAAACCAGGATAAGTGGATGGAATTCAGTGATTGAAAGATGATCGTTGGCAATTAAACTTCATCCTTGATACTATGGGTTTTTTTTCCCCATTCACTCACAACTCAGCTGAAACCCAGCAAGTAACTGAAGATAATTGAGTTCTTTTACTGCCACAGCATGCTGTTACTGAACAGGTTACCTTGTAGCATATGACTGAATAAGCCATTTTAATACAGTTAGGTTGGAATTAACAGTGAAATAGTTTTATTTGCAAGGGCTTGTGGGGTTCTGCTGGAGCAATGTACTAAAGGTGCCATTTCTGGATATTCAGCACTGTTATGTGATGTTGAAACCAAACACTGGAGTGATACTAAGTGCAGAGCTTTTATTTAAATGCACTCTAGAGTCAGTTTTGCCTGAACAGTAACAGATGTGATCTGGGCAAAACCTTTAAGTGATCTGATGCTTTGTTCCTTTACTCTCTCACCCTCCTTTTTTTTCCCCTCTCCTCCCTTTTTCTTCCCTTTCATGCTTCACACTCAGATCCAACTCCCACACAATAAGCCCCAGAAAGCAAGTCAGGAAAGGTCAGTTAAAGTTAATTTTGAGCGTGGCTCTTTTGGGAGGACAGGAAACTGTGGAGTTGTTTTCAGGTAGGGAAGCACAGAGGATGATGAGATCTTGGGCCTTTGAGTTCCAAATGGGCATCATCAACCAGGTGGTGTGTTGCCTAATATTAATTTTCTTTTCGTTTAGTGTGCAAATGCATCTTGCAGGTCTTGGATTACTGCATACAGATAAGAGAGATCCTTTAAAACAAGTTGGGTCTCATTCTACTAGATTCAGATAGCTTCTCCTGCCGCCTGGAATAATATCCCATGACTAAGACAGTGCAGCGACACAGTCTTCTCTCCTTGAATGCCTCGCTACGCCCTGTGACACACGGAGTAGAAGTTCTGGTAGAGCAGTCCCTTCAGCAGCAATTTCAGTAAAAATGCTGTGAGGTGGAAAAAGGGCTTCAGTAAGGTGACCGAACAACTGAAGAGACGTTGTGTTTACAGGGTACCCAAGGACAAATGCTATGGCCATGGCTAGTCACTTCCCAGATAATTGGCAGTTTTGTGGGAGAAAATTGCAAATTTGTTTGCTACTCCACCTCTACAGCTGTTGTTTTGTAAAAGGAATTAAGTTTACTATTGAATGACAAGTAAAAATTAGGATTACACAGTCACTGTGTGTTTCTGAAAGCTCTTGGTCTAAAGTTAATTGAGGTTGAATAACAAGCAAGAGGCAGTTTGGGGGTGAGTGTGTTTTGTCTTTGTTTTAAAAAGCATATTTGTAGGAGAGGAAAAAAACCCAACCCTCCTCGAAAATGGTGTGGCAAAGGTCACAGGCCAGTCAGGATTCACTGAGTTCACATGGCTTGTATGACGGGCAAGTTGTATTAATATAATATTTGTGTTAATATAATTTACAGTGTAATATGGAGTACACATTAGTTTATGCTTCTAACGTTCACAGTATATTCCAGGAAGCAGACAGAGGGTTTTCAGAGTCACTGGGCCACCAGGGTGGGGTTCCCAGTGTGAAGCTTTGATAAGGAGGATTAGTCACTGGATGTGAAGGAGATAAGGGTTGGGGAGGTGATGTTATCCCTGTATGAAATAATAATCCACTAGTGATTTCAGTCATGTTCAATGTTTCAAGCTTGTCTTGCAACAAAATGCTGAATAAAAAGTTTTTAGGAAAGCTTGTGACCATAGAGGCATTGGGAAAATAGAACCAGAGTTTAAGAGAAGTTAAGAGATGGTTTCCTCTGTCTTAATTCTGATCTCCAAGAAAAATTGCCTGATAGTGGTGGTTTTTTTCCCCTGAATTCCTAATGCAAAAGGTAGGACAAAATTGAGATGGGCAGGGGACAATTGCCCAGAGTAAGAAAATCAGATTCATGTACAGAAAGGAAATTGCACATGTATTAAAAGACAGCAAGTTTAAATAGACTTTTTTTTTCCCCTCTCCAATGTAGGTTATTGATCCTAGATTGTCAGGCCCAATAATGTTGCCATATATGAGAGAGTTATTTCCAAGCATCATATTAATTCCTGGCAGATATTACTGGTAGAAGTGTAAGGGACTTTTGCTCAGGAGGTCAGATTGGGATCATTATTAGAATGTTTAGGTCTTGACTCAGGGTAGTTATGAAAATACCTGAGTGTCAGCTTCATTGGAAATGCTCATATTTATCATGAATATATCCATTGGGGAATTTGGGCATTAACATTTATTAGTCTTAATGTAGTTTTTACAGTAGTGTTCTCTTTTCATCTTCCCTTATTTTTATTTTTTTTTTATTGCTTTGGCTTGATTATGAGCAATATGGCTACATTTTATTTGGTATTTGAGTAATTGCTTATAAAAAGAAATTACTAGGAATTTGTGAATGTGATTACTTCTGTTTTTTTCATGCTTGCATAGCGATAGATTTTGTAAAGTCATTCCATCTTAGAAGCTATGTTTGTGATAGGGTAACTTTTTTTAATGTGTTTCAGGGACTCATTTTCTTTGCTATTTCTTAGGTTAAAATGCCAGGGTTTTGATACAGTCTTGACCTTATAGCTGAGCAAATAGTTAAGTACTGTGTTGTACAGTATCCTGTACATCTGGTCTTCAAGGTTGTATAGACTCATTAACAATTTTTCAGTGTCAGGTACAACTAGTTACTTTGTGGAAATATTCACAGACATCGATACCAAGGCCTCAAAAGACCTTTGGTGTAATTTGATACAAAGTTAAAGAGAGTTGTTTAAGTATACCTTCCTCAAGCTTTTAAAGTCCAGTCCAGTTCTTCACCTGAAAGTATTTTACCTCTTTTGCAGAACTCCAGAATTCCACTGAAGTTGTAAAAGCAGCAAAACCCAGGACAAGGAAATCCAGCAAGGTTTGTATTTGCCAGAAGGACATTTAATTATGAGTTACTGAACTGATTGTGTTACAAGTCCCAGTTAATCTAACCTGTTAAACTCAACTGGCATTTAGCTCAGCTGATAATATGATAGGAAAATGAAATAATTTAAAAGACTGTTTCTGTAAGTATTCAATGTGGTAAATAGCCAATGTTACTAAATAAAAAGATAACTTCTGGTTGTAACTTCAAGATATCTTGTTATGTTCTACCTTGGTAATGGTTTATTTTTGAATGTAGAGAAAAATGAAAAAGGAAGGAGAAAAAAATAAATTAGAAGGGATGCTAAAGTGATGTATGTATGAGGGATAAGGAAAGGCATTTTTGTTTAAAAAAGCAATAGGATTGTATAAAAACGTGAAGGGGCTGCAAAGAAACGTCACTTGGGCACAAGTGATGCTACATTGATTTTGGTAATCCTTTTTATATTATGTGATGTGTGTGCTTTTATGTGCTGTTACAAAATTATTATTATGGTAACATGAGACACTGAATCCTGTTATTGAAAAATTAAGTTTCTAAACTTTTGTAGCCACCCCTTTTTATGTTGATTAATACCTGGGCTCTAATGTCTTCCAAAACCTGAAAGATTTTTAAGCAGTAGATACCTTTAAATCACGTAGGAAACTGTAAGACATTTAATCTGATAGTTGTTTTATGTGTGCTCAAAAGTCATAAGGCCTCTTAGTTTGTTTTATAATAAAAGGTAGAAAATTTTGCTATCTTGCTACCCTTTTTTGGCTGTGCCAACTTAAAATATTCTTCCTGAAGGCATTCTTTAGGCAGTTATTCCAAGCTAAGATCTATTGGACCTTGATTTGGATGTAACTGCAATGAATTGTTGTTCCTGCAATGGATCATATTCTGTTTTCAGAAGTTGTGTGTTTGTTTTCTGCTGTATTTCTGTATTTAAAAATTGCTCCTTCTAACAGTTCTGCTCAAGGGGGTCTCTGAGCATCTGAATTGTCTGACAGCATCCGTGTATTAACAAGGGCTAAGTCTAGGAAGCAGTATGACCTGTTTGTCATCTTTGCAGGCTGGTGATTTTGGTGATATCACAAACTGGCCAACACCAAGCGAAATAGCGATCAGTGAAGTAAGTATCTTTTGTTATCTCCAGTATTAATTTTTGTGGGGTTTTTTTGAAACACGTTGACTTCTCCGCTTAATACCGTTCCTACCCGTAATACGCTGCGTGTGTCACAGTGTTTCAGCAGAAATTTCGTCAATAAATCAGGGTGTTTTGGTTTTTTGTGCATTGGTTTGGTTTCTTTGTTTGTTTGGGTTTTTTTGTTTGTTTTGTGTGTGTGTGTGCCCCTGTGGTTTGTTTTTTGTTTGGTTTTTTTTTAGAAAGGTACTTAAAGGCTTCTCCATCATCTGTATTTCTGTCAGTTGCTGAAATGTTGTCAACAGAAGAGACTGCCACTTCAGAAGGAGACAGCAGTGCTATAGTTAACATTATCATCAAGGATGCGTGACTTGCATCCTATATGCTGCACGTTCATCTGGTGGCATTAGAGGTGTCAAACTCTTAGATGTGCATCAGACTCCTTCCTTAGTTACTTATGAGATGAGAAATAATTTCATCTGTGCTTTTTACACCTCAGACCCACAGCTGCTTCCTTTGCTACTGTCCAGTAACTCAATGCTGTTCTTGAAGATTGTGTGGCCAGTTCCACCATTTCAGAGACTACTGTTGTAACATGGGAGATGCAGTGCAGAGAAACTCTGTAGCTGTGTACAAAAAATAGTGATATTTTATGTCAGTGTTCTGATGCTTAGAAAATGAGAGGGTCTGCTGAATTTATTTCAGAGATTGAATAGCAATTAAAGGATTAAATTTTATATCCTTTAATAAAATTTGTAAATGCTAATGTTGATTTGTGACTATGCTAAAATAAGCATATTTCAGATTTAACTTTTTTTTTAAATACTGGTTTTAGTGATTTAAGAAAATGTGCACCCATATCTCTTGCCTTCTCTGTAGTATTGTAGGTCTTCAGCATCTACTTGCTTATTATGTCAAATTTTGCTATGATTAATGATGTCTGTACACTACTAATTAAGAGTGTCCAAGAGATACATGCGTAGTGTTTTGTAAGAATATGCACATTTGATGTTTTCTGCCTGAAATCATCTGCTTTAAGAATTTTTTTAAAAGATTATTTTCGTTTCCCAGCTAGTCTAGATTGTATTGCATAGATGTTAACCTTTTGCTCCAGAACTGGACACAGTGCTCCAAGTGGGGTCTCACCAGAGCAGCCTAGAGGGGCAGAATCACCTCCCTAGACCTGCTGCCCACGCTGCTTTGGATGCAGCCCGGGATGCAATTGGTTTGCTGGGCTTCGAGCGCACGTTGCTGGCTCATGTCCAGCTTTTCCTCCACCAACACCCCCAAGTCCTTCTCCCCAGGGCTGCTCTCGATCTCATCATCTCCCAGTTTGTATTGATACCAAGGAACAATGAAAATTTCCACTATTCCCTATAATGTTGTTCATTTTGCCTTCTTTGAAAGCTGTTACTCTATGGGATTTCCAAGAAGTGATCTGCAGGATGCTGGCGTAGCTCAAAGGCACACAGTTCCCAGTAAATGCCACATTCTAAAATAAATCTGTAATCATCCGCCTCCACATCCTCTGATCTTTGCTTCATGTTCTCATGTAGTGGAACAGAATTGTCAGAGTTAAGACCTGTGGCTCCTTATATTTACATGAACACTTGGCATGCTGTTGGGATTGTACAGCATCATAGGAATTTCTGATTTACCATCAGTGTTCTGTAAGCACAGCTTTTTAAAGATAAGCAATCTGAACAGTGAGTACTGGTGAGCAGTATTTCTTTCTTTCCTATAAAATTCTGAGCTATTAAAACATGATTGTTGTTCACTCTGCAATTCTGTATCTTCAGTTAAAAAGCAAACAAACACTCTTCAGTCTAAAATTTCTTTTTATAGTCTTGCCAAGTTAGCAAAAGATGAGACTTTACCAAACACCACAGTTCTTAAAACTCGCCCTACTGAAGAGGTTGAGAACAGGCAATAAAGGAATTTTAATAGATACAGGAAAATTACACTTTTTGCTCTCAGCAGCTGTACGGTCAGAAATAATTATCGGTATTTCTTGCAGTGTAAGGCTGCAAGTCACAGTAAGAAGCCAACAAATAGAAGAGAAAAGGAGGATAAATCTGATCAAAGAAGCAATAACGGAATCAAGGACAACCCAGAGGCAAAGCCAGATGGTCCAGGAGATAATACTAGTGAAGATGAAGCTCAAACTAATAACCAAAGGAAAAAAGGTCAGTCTGGGCACTGTGTAGTGCACTAAGTCACCACTGATACAGTTAGATTAATTCCAAGTGAATGACTTGAGGAAACTTTTTATGTTTTGCATTTTCTAGGTGATAACATGGTATATTGCTTTCTGCTGGAAAGCTTAGCACAAGCTGCTTTTCTCAGGTTTTGGAGTGTTCTGTTTAGTCAGATAGGAATTTTGGGGGAAAAGTAGCTCGTGTCCCTACTGACGGTGCGTGGAGATCTGACAGTTTCTTGAAAATGTTCTTGTGGCCGTGCAAGCCGTTACTGTCGCTCGGAGCTTCCTTTCTGTAAAGAGAGAGCACTGTGGAAATTGAACTTCAGAGATACCTATCTCTGTGTGTTACTATATATAATAGCACTTGAATTTTCATGTTTTACTGTTAGTTTACACATTGAAGTAATCACTTGAGAACTATACCAGGTTATTAATTTCCTTTTGATCCAATCTGTTACATTAAAAATAGGAAGCAAATGTCTATCTTGTTTTGCCAGTAGACTGGAAAAGACTGGAGGAACAGCTGAGAGAGTTTTAAGATACTGCTGCCATCAGCTGCTTGCTTTTTCTTGCTTCTCTGCTGGTATTTCTTCAGATCCTAAAGGCCTTTGCCTCTTAGTCTTCCTATGTATATATTTAAAACCAAATCCTTTATTGCTTTTAGTTTTTCCAGTGGAAATCTAAAGCAAAGCATTCCACAGGTACAATCTTCCCCCCCCTCAGCGTGGATAACACATTTTATGTATTTGCTTATATTTATTGTCTAAAGAGATATGAAGTCCATAATACCAATCAAGTACAGAATAGCAAATATTATTATTAAATAAATGGTTGGTGGATGTTTTACAGCAGCCTACAACAAAATACAGCTTTACTTTTGATGCTCGTGAATGAAAATAATCTGAATATCTCAAGGTAAAAATACAGCACCACAGCTAAATTCTTAGGAATTTTTTAATGGTTTGTGATTGAAATCTGTTTTTTAATGGGTAACTTTATGTTATTTTTTTTATCTTTAAGTTTCATATGCAAGTTGTGAAATTACATATTAATGAGCTTACTGTATATATTTAACTAATGGAGACATCTATTACATCTAGAAAATAATTAAATAGAAAAGCTCACCTTCATTTCATATATCTAAAGCTTAGGTAAGGTTGCTTTTCAGTTCCTTTTTACTGTATTTATTATTGTGTAGTCGTTCATCATATCTTAAAATTTCAATTTTAAGCTTTTTCCCAGTTCTTAAACTTTGAAATTAACTGTGCTCATTTCTACAAGACTTGTGTAGAATCATTTCAGGAGCCAAAACCTCAAGTAGTACTACAATTAAGAGTAATATATTCATTTTTCAAGGTAACAAGCAGAAATGGGTGCCACTTCACTTGGATGATGTAAGGTCAGACAGTCAAGAAAGACCAGGCTCTCGAACTAGCTCAAGATTTCTGTTGGAATCAAATAAGTTAATACCTCATAACAACAGACGAAACGAGTCAAGAAGTAAGTAGTTTCCAGTCTCTGGGTCTTTCTATTTGTGGCAAATCAAGTATAATACCATGTGAGTAGGCATTAGATTGGTGGCTTATGTTCGGTCTTGTCTTTTCCTATGCTAAGTAAAGCCTAGTGTTTGTATTTGCCAATAATCAGAAAAAACAAATAAATTACGCATTTTGGGTCTCTAAGACTGAAGGCAGCAAGTGTGAAGGCTGAGGTTGAAATTCCCAGTGGGACACACACACACAGATTATGATATTCATAAATCCAGAGTCTTGTTTGACAGAAAATAAAGTACAGGAACTTGAATGTACGAGCACACATATTTTGTTGTGGGGTTAATAAAAAATAGTTGCTAGTAAAGGAAGATTTCTTACACAAATGAAGAATCCTATCTTTAGTCATTCCTTTGTTAAATTTAGCAGCTCTCAATTTGATCGAGTAGAAGCTGTATCCCCAAATGTATTCCTCTGACAAAGAGATCCCCTGGGATCTGGAAGACTATGTAATTACAACTTAAAGTTTAAGCAAGGATGACTGACTGAAGAGGAAGTGTCTGGGAGTGTTAGGAAAAGAGAAAGAAATGGTGTGGGAGAGTATGTGCGTGAGAGGGATTTGGTTTTTCTCAGGAGTAAAGTGAGAATTACACCTATCCTTAAGCAGTGTGGTGAGTTGAGTCAAGGTCCAACCTTACATAGATTCTTAGAGAGTCATCTTAGATTTCCAGCTGTTATCAAAAAAGGGTTCTTCACCTAAAAGCTCAGTTTAGAACAGGACCAGAAGAGAGTAAGTGATTGCTGTTAAATGGGCAGAGTCAGGGGGGCGGTAGATGGCTGAAACAAAAGGGAGGCTCCAGTAAGCCATTGCTGTGGAAATCCCACCCCTGCAGGATCATCAAGAGCTTCGTAGGTCTGTCTAGGTACTGGGAGTTGTCCACAGGTGGAGACAGTGTTATCATGCCTGGAAGGAGAATTGCATGATCGTTCCTTCCAGTCCCAAGCCAACTGTAGGGATTGTGATCACTGAGCTGGCACCAGAGCGACCAGTTGCTTCAGAAGCATTTGAGAGTGACTGCCAGTCAGGGCCTATTTCCTCCTCTTTATTGCTCACAGCTTCTGCCCGCCTTGCCCTTAGGCCTGGGCAAACCTTACCCTTTCACCCCTGTAGCTTTCAGATCTGACCTTCTGCTTCAGCCAGCGCGACTGAGTCCGTGAGTTGGGTGCAGGCTGAGAACTCTGTTACAAGGGACTTTTGGCCAGCAGTCCTGTCTTCTGCAGTGTTGTTTCCTTCAACCCTTCTGAGGGAGATGGAGAGAGACACTTGTCAGTGCAGTGTTTTATGGTTAATACCTAGGAATAAATCTGCTTAATTGTACTGTGCTATTTAATTACGATTGCTTTTTTACTCTTAAAGATTGGCGTCGTGACAGAGAAAGGAGAGATGATCACGACGAGGTGTGCAGTGTGAGAAGTGAGGGTGGCAGCGTTCGAGGGTTCTCCAGAGGCCGAGGAAGAGGCAGAGGCAGAGGAAGAGGACGCGGCAGAGGAAACCCTCGAAGTACGCAAAGCAGCAGATGCATAGCAAGAGATTTCAAATGATGTTTATCATGTTATTTTAGATTGTGTATGCACATAAAGCAAGAGTTGTCTCAAAAAATACATCCTGTAACTTAATAGCATTAAGCAGCTTGAGTCTTTAAAATTAAAAACTGAGAATCCACAGTACAATAGCAGTGTGTATCATGTCTTAAAATATTTGTGTGCTGGCTTTAACATTTGTCATCACCTTTCTTTTATGTTCTCCTTTATTTTGAAGTGACCTTTGAATATTCAGTTGGTTATCAAGAGCTGTATGGCAATGGAACTGACCAAATATTTCAACCTGAGCTTAATGCCAGCGTGATGTATTACTATGGCGATGGAACAGGAGTGCAGATGTATTCTGTGGATGAAGCACTGCTCAAAGAATACATAAAACATCAAATGTAAGTAGGTTGTTTCATGTACAAACGTTTTTAGAGGTCTAGTTAAGATAAAATAACTCAGTTCAAACAGCATTTGGTCCTTATTATCCATATAAAGATGGAGATTAAGGCATTGAAATTTAATTTTTTGCTTTGACCATTACCAGGATCAGTTTGAATTTGTTCACTAGTGGGGTGGAAAAACTTGAGTGATGGGGAGGAATTTTAAGGAAGCTGTTCTGCCTCTTGTGCTGTGGTCTGGCTCTAACTTATATACCTGCTTTATTTATGGTACATAGCCCTCTTTTTATGTTGTCATGTAATTGAGATATGGATGTCTCTGAGCTTGTGCTTTTGAGTACTGTTGGTCTGTTTGCCTGTAAAGCTCTTCTTGGGTGATACAGCTTGACGTTTCCCTTATTTGCTCTCAATTTCACTTTGAGAAGTCTTGTTAGTTTTGTCTTTTCAGAGTGTTTCACCTGAAAGATTTAACCGAAAGAGAGTAGTTTTGCAATGATACTTGATTTTTCAATAATCTGAAATGTTTACTTTCTCATGTACATCATTAGGCAATGAGAAACCATCTGGAAGATGGATTATCACCAGGAGGCAAGTCAAAAAGGGCCTGGAAACCACTAGTTCATTTTAAAGAGACAGTTTCCACCACTGGCAGATATTTCATCATCTGTGCTTGCAATGGCATTTCTCTGCGATGCCTCTGTGGTGGTTTTTGATTGCCCTTGTATTCCATAAAGCAACTTGCTTATTTTATTCTTGCTTCTTTTGTTACAGTTGACGCAAAAAGGAAGAAAAAAGCCTCTTTAAGGGCAGAAAGTATCTGGCATGTGGCTATCAACTTCAAAACTTCTATTGCAGTCTTTTTTGTTACTCTTGCTGCCAGGCCCCTATGAGACCTGACAGTGGACATGTACCCCCATGTCAGGATAATCGGCCTGCACAAGTGAGGGAGGAGCACAGACACTTCACTGTTGGCCAGATTTCTGGGCATGCAGTGTAGAATCCAGACCTTCTAAGGTAGGACATGATGATGTCCCCATCTGCTGAGAAAAATGTCAGTTACAGCATTGGTCACATCTCACTTCTGGTTATATTTGTATTTTATTTGAGCAACAGGAGGTTGGCAGGTGTCGATAGAAGACTTGGCATGGCTGGCTAACCAGAGCCACTGGTTGCTTTTCTGATATGAACTCCTAAGGCAGATTGATTTGAGTTTGCTTTCCATGAGATAGAGGCAGATTCTTGAGCAGGTTTAGAACATAACTTCACTATTTTTTTTTTCTCCTTAAAAAGAAATAAATTATTCACTTCTTTTATCACAATAAAAACAATGGGAAGCAGACTATATTAATCAATTAACTATTATTAGCTTCTAAGTGGGGATGGTTTTATCTGCCTTTCACAACTTAGGTCTAAAATATTAAAGTGACTCTGCTAAAGAAGGAAGTGTATACAGAATACAGCTACACAGAACTGTTAGGTCTCAGAGTTCCTCATGGAGTCCAAGATAAATCAGGATATGTTTGAGAAGTGAGATTAGTTTGAATCCTAGTGAACTGATTAATTTCAAAATAGTTTACGTCCTTTATAGGGAAAAATTTTAGAGACTGTGTCCAACTGAGTTGATGTGTACTTGCAGTAAGAAATACACTGCTATCAAGCAGTTGTTATTCGTCCCAAGAACCAGCTTGATGTACAAGAGAGTAATATTTGTATTATATACAAAAAAAACTTTAATGTTTTTAATTATGGGCTGAAGTTGTCAGCATGAAAAGTTTCAGTGCTTAGCAACTTGTCAGTCTGCAACATGCAGTAGAACTCATTATTTATAAGTTCTCTTTCTTTAAAGAATTAAATAAAAGTTCATCCAAGTCTGCATCAATTCAAGATAAGCAAAGCAACTCTGAGTAAATTAGGAGAGAAAAGCTGGAGGGGATGTGTGTTGTGTTTAGGTTTGTTCCTTTAGTTGGAGCAAACTTGTGCTTTGTCTTCATTTATCATTAATGGTCTTTCACATTCCTTTTTCTAGAGTGATGGACATCAAGTGAGGCAGTTTGAGTCAAGTTCAGTCATTGTCCATTTCTGCTTGTGGAATTTTTAACTAGGTGAATCGTTACAACAATTTACCTTTACTGTATGACTGTAAAGGTAACACTAGTAAAATGTTGGTATATGGCTGTTGTGTTTGCTTATCTTATAGACTGGGAGGGGAAAAGAATTGTAGCAGTTCAGAACAATAAACAGGGTATTCTGGAAAGCAACCTTCTCTTTGTGCACAGTTGCTTCACTAATCAGTTTACTTAGCTCTGAGTAGGAGCTTAACTCTCCGAAAGCCTTGTTCTTTTCTCTTCTCTGTTTGCTCTGATTTAATGGCAATGTTTTCATTTGTCATGTGTCGTATTGTCCAGCTTTGAGACTTTATATTCATTCTGTCTTGGAGCTGAATGTTTCATATAGAGAGCTCTTGCTTCAAATTTCTTTATCTACCAAAAAATAAAAGAAAGAAATGGTATCAAGCTTCTCCGTGGGTCAAAGATGACCTCAGGGTCCTCTCCTCTTGGTAATTTTGGCTTTGATCCCAACTTCAGTGGAGACACTTAGCATTTTATATTTCATTGAAATTGGAACTGACTTTATTTACGTTTGCATGTGTGTTGTTTGGTGGTTGGTTGTTTGGTTTTGGTGTTTTGTTTTGTTTTTCCCTCAGCATTTTAATGCTCTCTTGTTTTGTTTTCACACTACCTCTTTTTTTGTGTCATAGAATTTAATTAATTGCTCTCCATTAAATATTTCTCCACTCACATTTTCCTGAACCCAATGAGGAGTAGTATTCCTCGGATGGAATATTCAGAATTGTGGTTTGATGTGTAAACTCTGTTAAATGCCTAGATTGAAGTCATTATTATACTGTGTTTTTTCCATTCTTCTTCGTAGGCCGTTTTATTGTTCGCTTGCTTTGTGTGACAGGTCGTGATTTGAATTCTTTACTTTTTCTCTTCACTAAGTATAAAACATCTTGACACCCTGGTCATTTCATAGAGCAGCATCACTTTTTAAGAAGATTTGTCTTTCTGCTGTTTCCTTGTCCCTCGTCGCTCTTGTTCTGTGATCTCGTCAGATTCCTGAATTGGTCCTTGTCCGTCTTTACCCACTAAACATCGCCTCTTCCTTTCGACTTTGCCTTTCTCCATGAACTGTTGTGCCTTTTGGTACAATTTCACAACAAATACAACATTACTTTTTTTCTTTTCCTGTGTTCCTGCAAGCATGCTTGAAGTGATGATTCAGAGTACATATATGTGCCTCAACACTCAGATAGGATATTTAAACCTTCTAATGTGCTTGAAACTGGGAAAAGATACAGTTCAGGATGAAGGTGCACTGATACTGCTCTGTGGGAAATAACTTATGCCTTGACTGCAAGCAGTAGTTCATTTCACTTCACCTATATGGAGGCTAAAAGAATGTTTTTTCCCTCTGTTCATGTAAGTAATAAGGGAAGGGATGGGTTAAATAAAAATTGAGCATAGTTTTTTCCTTATGCAGCTCATCTATGCAAGTGTAACAAGGCTTGGATTTCTACCCCTATGTACTGTACTGGATCACAAGTCTTTGATGACATGGGGAGCATGCCTGCTCTTCCCCAAGTCTTACTTGTAATGATGCACTTCTTGGAAGAAGGACTTTGTTGATGACCAAGTATGCTCTATTTTTAATGGAAGACTTGCACAAGGAATCTCTACATTGCTATTTTAGGATTTTCTTTAAGCTATAATAGGCCCTCATCTGTACGTTTCTTTCTGCAGTGAGTATTATTTCAGCACAGAAAATTTGGAAAGAGACTTCTTTCTAAGGAGAAAGATGGACCAACAAGGATTTCTGCCTGTTTCATTGATTGCTAGCTTCCATCGAATGCAAGCTCTGACTACAAATTCTGCACTCATTTTGGAGGTAAAATAATTCAGAAATACCTATATAGAAAATTGCTTGGATAATTTTGTACTGCCATTTGAAGTCAGCATTATGAAGTTAAACATTTCTGTTTGCAATGCCAAGGATTTTAGAAAGAGGCTATAAATGACAAAGCTTGTGGTTTGGTTTTTCTTCTTTTTTGAATGGTGCCGAGTATGTAAAGTGTCTGAAGTCATTATATATTTGTTGTGCAGGCTCTAAAGGACAGTACAGAAGTTGAAACTGTGGATCAGAGGATAAGAAAAAGGGTTGATCCAGAAAAGTGGCCAATTCCAGGTCCTCCTCCATGCAGTCTGCCACCGACTGACTTTTCTCAGCTCATCAACTGTCCAGAATTCATACCAGGCCAAATTTTTGGCTCACACACTGGTAAAGGATTTATTTTATAGAAACATAAGTTTAGGACTTTCTGTCTAGCTTAGGAAGTTTGTCTTCTGATACTGATTTCATAACAGAAGTTGTACATTTGGTAACTGTTTATTCAGCTGATATGCCTGTCAGCCTTGCAGTTGCCAAGTCACGTGGCTGGCACGGCTGATGTGAAGTAGATAAAAATGTCTCTTGTGTTATGGCTGTGACCGTTTTCCAGAGCGTAGTATAAAGGACTACAGTCCTTTGCTAGGAGTAGTTTAAGTAGCAATAATAATTGTGTTAGTCATAAAGGCCACTTTGTTTTGACAGCAGCGGAAAGTTAGCTGCTTATTTGGTGCATCCTGGTTTTGGATGGGGACCCCATTCACTTGATTAATAGGGATGTGGCTTTATTCACTGACAGCCCTTGGCGAAGAAATCATTTACTGAAATGCTGGCTGGAATTAATTGGGAAGAATGAAGACTGATTTAGGCACCTGCCCATAGAGCTAGAGGATGGTGTGGAGAAAACGTGTCCCTAATGATGCTGCTCTTGTTTTCTGAATAAACACACATTTTCTTGCAGACTGTTAGAAACTTTCCATGTAAATAAGCTACCAGAATCAATTTTTCCTAAAATACTGAGTAAACTCTGAAAAAGTACCTGCTAAAAATGTAAAGAAATTCTGCTGATCAGTGTTACGAGAGGTAGAAAAATGGTAGCTGCTGTTAAAGGAAAGACTAGTGAAGCAGTTAAGAAAAAACCCAACTAAAAAAACCGCAAACCATCAAGGACTGAACTACTGTTCTCCACTGCTAGAGTCTGCACCAAGTTCTCCGAGAATGGGAAGCCTGCTGAGTCCAAAGGAAAACACTGAAAAGAGTAATTTTCAGACAATGTCTAAAGGATTGTCTACAAGTTTGCCTGATTTGGACTCTGAACCTTGGATAGAAGTCAAGAAGAGGCATCGTGCATCCACAGTCAAACTAAAGGTAAAATCAAAAACCTTCAAGTTAAGTCTAAACCAAACAAATGCAAAACCTGACAGCTTTCAGATTATTCTGTAGAACAAGATTTTTCAGGTCTTACCGTATGTGGTGCTTGATAATGCAATGCAGTTAGCGTGCATACTTCTCACACTACCAGAGCTAGAACAACTAAGTGCATTTAAAATGATGATCCAAACTACACTGAAATGAGAAGGAAATACTGAGGTGGTTTTTTTCTGCTGAAGGACAGTCGTACCTGTTGATTGTTGAGAAAGGTATTGTAATGAGCATTGAGAGTTGTTCTAAAAGCTTATGGCAGAATTATTTAGACAAGTAATTTACGTAATAAACATCTGCAAGTGGCTGTATTGTTTCTATTTCTGATACATTTCTTCATAGAAAATGTTCCATCATGTTCCATTTGCCTCCTATTTGGATGATCACTATCCCATTCAAATATAAACTGCCATCACCTTTTCCAACTTAGGAAAGTGTTCCTATACCTGATCAAACATCAGATCAACAGCCACCTCCGCCTCCAGAGGAACAAGAACAAGAAGAACTTGATTTTTTGTTTGATGAAGAGATGGAACAAATTCAAGGTCGGAAGAATAAATTTACTGATTGGTCAGACAGTGATTCCGATTATGAAATCGATGATCAGGACGTGAACAAGATTTTGATCGTAGCACAGACACCACCATATATGAAAAAACATCCTGATGGAGATCGTAGTGGCAACAATGTGCGCCATGCAAAAATTACATCGGAACTTGCTAAAGTTATTAATGATGGCTTATATTATTATGAACAGGATTTGTGGATGGAGCAACGTGAAAATGACACTATGATGAAGGTAACTCTCTTCATTTTTGGCCTGAAAACCATGCCTGTCCAAACATTTCCAAAAGTAACTTCAGTCATCTGCTACATAATTGTAAAATGCTACTCTTTTTTTTGAAAGAAAAGTTACAGTAGTTAAATTTACAGGTCTATTGAATTAACTTTATTTTGATAATATTGTTAACAGTTGAAAGTAAAACCAGCAAGATTTTCTTGTCACAGATTTGACCAAAAACATTGAGCATTTTTTAGAACCATTTTTAACGTTTTGGAGATGGTTCAACTTTTCCAGTGTTTTCTTGTTCTGTGAATAGCTCTACCAGACAGGAAGGGGGCACATTTCTGAGATAAGATAATAAGAGATTGAAGGTAATATAATCATTGTAAAGTAGTTTTATGTTGAGGTTCTGTTTGCCTTGTAGCTTGTTAGAATGATAGCTCTGTGAGCAAATGGAACTTGGGATTGCACACCTTGTTTTATTAGAAAACCCCCTTTTTTATTTTTTTTTTTGTACATGGGCCCTTGTCTTAGAAGCTTTCAGAACTTTTCAAACCCATACATATTGGAAAATCCTGTCCTGCAGTTTAAACTATGAGTAAAAAAAAAAGGAGGGGGGGGAACACACACACACACAAAGGTTTAGCTCTTTATTTACAGATACTAGCTTTTCTGTATAGGTAGCCTCAGGAAGGGAGCAGAGCCCCTTCTGCTCCCCTAAACTGCTAGGACCTTTCTTGGCATGCTTACTGCAGGAGAGAGATGGTTAGGGGCTTGGCAAGGGGCAAGATCTCAGTCTTTTCTATTTCTTACTTGTCTGTGAAAATTCACACACAGTTGTCCTTACCTGCCTCCGTTTGCCCGTCTGTTGGCATGACTGCTGCTTTTAGCTAGTGCAGCGTGAGCTGTGTTAGGGTATTTACAGTGTTCACTGTGCTGTTTTTACTGTGTGTGCTGGAGACTTCTTCCATCTTCCTTAGAAGAAATCTGTGCTGGCTGTGTTGGGGTGGGGGTGTGTCAATTCTTGCTTGCTTTTTTTCCTCTTTTATGAAATTCACCTGTTTCTCAGGGTGAGAGCTTTATCCTGCTTTGCATTTACCATTTGCTTTCTCTAATTCAGCAAGAGATTGAGAACTTTAAGAAGCTGAATATCATTAATAAGGAGGAATTTGATAATCTTGCACCAGAACCAATTGTTGATCGAGCCCAAGAAGTTCCTGCAGGTCCTCCAGAGTTACAGAAAGGTAAGTAATAGGTATTTGTTTTTAGAATTTCTGTACTAAAGAACAATTTTGTAGGTGTTTTAACTCTTTCTGTCTCTGTAATATTTTCACTCTGGTTCAGTCAGCAGTCTGAGGGGCTTTTTCTTTGCTAATTTTTCTAATTGTCAGCTGTTCATTAGTATCACAGTTTCCATTGAACTGGAAGACACTGGTCCTTGTACTTTTCAGGACGTATGAGAGCATCAAAAGGCAGTGTTCTGTTTTGTTCTCACCATATACCAACATCAGGTGCTTTTTGTATAACTTGGCATTTACAATGTGTAAAGTAAAAACTACTGATGTTGTGAAACATCTTCTGGAAACCAGTATTTTTATGGGTAACAGGGATACAATGAAGTGAGATTATTAAGAATATTAAGAAGATTCTATTTGTATCATAACCTTACTGAACAGTTACAATGTCCAAATCTTATCTTTTGAGGTATTTCTGATACAGTAGCAGTAGTAACATTTACTAGGATACATGCTAATAGCATCTCTAAAGTGGTTGGAGAAAACCACTTTACCTAAAAGCAAAAATGTGGTTATACTTTGACCAGTATCGTTTTCCATTACTTTGCTAGTGTAGGTACAGAAGAACAAGGAGGTGACAAAGAAGCAGATTTCAGTTTTCTAGCAAAGGTACACTTGAAACATTATTTCATCATTTTGAACAGTTTGTGCTGCTTCTACACCAAGTGCTTTTTGTTAATTTGATTATCCTTTGGGGATGATGTTCACTTGAGATGAAAGAGGCTTTTAAGATACTAGGGGAGCTTAAGCTTTGAAATCCTCTCTCTTTTGAAAACTGTTTTCTCCTTCCTGCCTATAGGTTTAACAGAGGAGCTGGCTTGTAATGTAAGCACTGAGGTACCTCCAACAGCAGCAATAGCTCGATCACTGCCAACAGCAGTTCCAGATTCCCCCTGTGTTCACCCTGGCTTCACCCCACGAACACCTCGCACCCCAAGGCTGCAGGATCCCAACAAAACACCCAGGTTCTACCCTGTGGTTAAAGAAGCACGATCCATTGATGTCAAGGTAGATGGAGAGATGTAGTTATTTTTTTAAACAAAGAGAAAAAGCCTGTAGAACTCACATCTGTGTGTATGATTTAACAAGAATGTAAAGGCAAAAAATGAAATGCTTGTACTTCATTTTTCAATCTTCAAAATACTTACCATATTCATTTATTCTACTTGTACAAAATGATTTCTGAGTGTTCTCTGTAACATTTCTTGGAAGTCCTTGCTGAGAAATTGTAATGTCTAAAGATTTTTAACGTAAGACAAATCTTCAGGTTATGCAACAAGTGTTGTGACTTTATAATGTGTTTGAATACTCAGTTTTTAGAACTTTGAGGAAGAAAATGAATTAAATCAAAATAGGGAAATAAATACTTTCTTTACTTCCTTAGACTCCAAGAAAAAGAAAAACAAGACACAGTACAAATCCTCCCTTAGAATGCCACATTGGTTGGGTAATGGATTCCAGAGACCACAGGCCGAGAACTTCCTCTGTGAGGCAAGTGGTTTTTTGGGCTTTTTTTTTGTTTTTTTAATGGTCATAGAAAATTTGTTTGCAGTTTCCTTACTTCTCACTGATAATGGAGAAACAGGCTGCAATGAAAAACAATTTATCAATAAAGTGTAAACAAGAAAAGAGCATGAAGAAAAAGAAAACCATAGAATAGCAGGCTCCTGGAAGTGAGCTGGCTAGACTATGTTCACAATGTTATTTGTTGACCCATGATACAGTAGCAGTAATATTACTTCAAGTACTGATGTTAACTTCAGTGATTTTTGCCTTTAAGTGGTCATTTAAATCAAGCATTACAGTGCTGTTTATTTATCATCATCCAAACCTGCCAGTTTATTGATGGGCTAGCACAGAATCCCATTTTCTTGAGGTGTACCTGAGGAGAGATAACTGTGACCCCAGACATGCGTTGTAACGGTCGTCAGGAGACTGTACTATTCTGACAGCTCTTGTGCAGGTCAGAATGGTTGGAAACTAATTCTGTAAAAAAGGTTATAGGACAGAGATAGGTTTATTTGTTTTGTGTTTTTAATTCAGCAGTTCCAATGCTTCGCCTTCAGAAGGAGCTCCACTAGCAGGAAGTTATGGATGTACCCCAAATTCTCTTCCAAAATTTCAGCATCCTTCTCACGAACTGTTAAAGGAAAATGGCTTTACTCAACAGGTGTACCACAAATACCGTCGAAGGTGTCTGATGGGTAAGCTGCTAAAGGTGCTTCCTGAAATTTTAAGTAGAAGTTACCAGGTGTCATCTGCTCAGTTTTCTTCACATTGCTCCTCATCCTTAATTTTTCTGGAGAAAAGAAAGCAATATTTATTTGATGCTTCTATTTTATGAATTCTGCTTTCCTTTTAACTTTACATTCCCTGACAAAAAAATTACCTTGAAGTTTAAACTTAAGTTACTGGAAGATCTTGTGTGTGTATTTACTAATGGAAAAGCACTTGGAAAAAAATTCTGCTGAAGAAGTAAAAATAGTGTACTTTTTTTTTTCTTTTATTTTCCCAGAGAGGAAACGGTTGGGAATTGGCCAGTCCCAGGAAATGAACACACTTTTTCGTTTCTGGTCCTTTTTCCTGAGAGATCATTTTAACAAGAAAATGTATGAAGAATTCAAACAACTTGCTCTAGATGATGCAAAAGAACACTACAGGTATTTGCTGACCGTGACAAGTCAGCTCTATACTTAATAGCACGCAGAAGATCCTTCCTTTCCTAGGTGAAGCCATTCTTAACCTCATTCAACTTGTTCAAACTGCTTCTTGACTTACCAAAATACCATAAAAATTACCATAAAGCAAATCACCGCTGCCCCTTCAGCTCTTTGATATTATTCCCTTCCTTCCACCCTGTTCCCCCTCACCTCTATTTCTTTTAGCCAAAGAGACAAGGTAGCCCAATGTTTTGAATGCCAAGTGAGGAAGTGTTGGCTATGGAAGTTTGGATATGTTGTCTGAGGCTGCAGAGTGATAGTCTCTGGGGTGCAGAGGTGGCTTTAATAATGCCTTGTGTCTCTGCTCTGAGCTTTCTTGATGCTCTGTGATTATCCAAGGATATGTTTCCCAGGAGAAACTTTGGAAGGCTCTTAAAGGGACTAAGGTGGCAGCAGATGAATGCAGAACAGGAGGCGGTCCCAGCTATCCAGAGGCCCAAGGCAGCTCTGGTGATGGCATGGCAGCCAAAGCCAGAAAACTTAAAACCCATAAAATGACATTTTTCTGGTACTTCATGTTTCTAAATACTGAGCCAGAAACCCTGGCGCTGAGTGTGTGGGAGCTGAAAGAACACCAAGTCTTGCCCTGCATGTTGGGTTGTGTGTGATGGTAGGTTAGGCTGACTTCTGGTCAGACCCTCTATGGCTGATTTTCTGTTGAAACTGTTGGTGTGTACAGATCTACTGCAAATGTTGAAAGAATTTGTCTTCGGTTTGCTATGTGTGATTAGTGTTTGTTGTTCATAAAGTGACTCTGTGGGACAAAGCTGATTGTCTAAAGTCAGTTTTGATTATTTGTGAAGATGTTTTGGAGCAATAGGTTGGTAAAAACTGATGTGAGAAGGAAGTGGGTTTTGTGAGAAGGGTCAAGTGAGACCATGAGACCAATGCCGTTTACTAAATGCAAGAAGAGGCTGAAACCTTGCATCCTTCTGAGGAATGAAGAGCATGTGCATAAGGTTTTCATATCTCTCTGTTCTTTTACAGGTATGGATTGGAATGCTTGTTTAGATTTTACAGCTACGGCCTAGAAAAGAAATTCAGGGAAGAAATATTCAAGGATTTCCAAGAAGAAACAAAGAGAGACTATGAAGCTGGTAATTATCATAGGCCAGTCTCTGCTCACACAGGGATAACTGTAGTTGGGAGATAATCCCAGTTCCTTGGCACTGACTCGTTAACTAACCCAAGAGCAGCTTTTGTTAACATTCCTTTTATCTTACAGTTCTCTTAAACATATAGTTACTAGTCAATAATCAAGTTTTTAATTAAACCTGACATTTGTAAATTGGTAAGACTGTCTTTTTTCCCCATTATTAGGTCAGCTATATGGACTTGAAAAATTCTGGGCTTATCTGAAATACTCTCAGCACAAGACTTCAGCCATCGACCCCAAACTGCAGGAATACCTTAGTAAATTTAAGAGACTGGAGGACTTCAGAGTGGATGTAAGTTTCAATACCTATTTTAAATAAATATTTGGTGTACAAATATTTTTACTGCAAGGCAAACTGAGAACTGTACTTCATTTTACAAAAAGGTAGCTTTACATATCCTGTCAATGACTAGAAAAAGCATGATTAAAAAAATTAGTGTAAAACTGCATTTTTCATTTGAATTTAGATGTTCTTTTTTGAACCAGTGTATGGTGCTGACATGTGGTGCCTAAAATGTAAACAGCGTTGATCCATTTTCATTGTGCAAAGAAACAAGGACCAAAATACAGCTTGTCATCTGGCAAGACTGATGGCTTCTGTGCTGTTGGAGACTTTGGCAAAGGAATTAATGCCCAACTGGCATTTCTTCGTCAAGTGCAGGAGGCATTATTTGTGCTGAGACTTTGTATGGCAAATTCAATGTATCCTTCCTGCAGAACACTGAGCTCTGAAGCTGGGCAGTTCCAGAGGCCAGCGCTGCTGTGCTCTTCTGAACTGAGTTACGGTGCTCTGCGTAACCATCAGCTCTGTAATCCTCCACTTCCTAGGGGCTGTGGCAAACACTGAGGCAGTGACATCATGCACTTGCACTTGAAGTTAAATGGGCAGGAAAGCTTTAGAGCATAAGCAGTGAGTTGTGAATAACTAAGATTACTAGGCCTAACTAAAAGCCTAATTATGGAATGCTGTCTTTTTTGATCCTTCAAGTAACATGAAAAAGCAAATACCTGGTCTACAGCAGAACAGTTAACAGGTTGCCAATGTTTATTTTCAGCCTCCTATTAGTGAGGAATCTGGCAGAAGGAGACCAGTTGCTGCAACAGATGAGGATTCAAGTCATCGCAGACGTCAACCTAATTCTTCTAAACCACTTCTTGCTGCTAGACCCACGGCTGCCTGTCAGTCTCAGGCACTGGGAAACGTTACCAGTGGGAATACTGTGCAAGCATCTATAGGCCATAACAATGCTGCCACAAAATCTATAGAAAGTGATGTACCAGAAAAATAGACTTAAGCTGAGCTTGCACCCTTGAGAATCAACTTTTACATCCCTCTTTTAATTTCGAGAACTTTGAGGTGAGCCCATCTAATACATTATTTAAAATATATGGGAAGACAAAGGATTGGATTTTTTTTTTTCACAGGATTTAGTTCCATACCACTTACCCTAGGAGAGTTGCTCTTGGTTTTGGCTCATTGGAAGGATCCCAGGGAAGATTCTTTGGCTTCAGTATTGCTTTCCTCAGGCTTTTGTTTACAAAGAACTGCATTCCTCACATACGCAAAAAATACTTTGGGGATGCCTTACATTTCAGCTCATATTTCTTAAAAACAGGTATGATGCACTCATGTTATTTACTGTGCTTTCTTGACCCAGATTTTCCCAGATTTATGTGTATTTTACCAAAGCAAAAAAAGATGACATTATACGTAGACTTTTAAATGTAAAGGAAGAATCTACGTGATTGGTTTGCTCTTGAATCTGACTATTAAAAAGTATGGGTTTGTGCAAAAGCACCCTTGAGAACGTGCAACTATATATGAAACTGCACTTCTGGAATCTATTTAAAGACAGTTTCTGGTTTTTTCAAGGTCTCCATAATTAGTATTTTATTAAGTATGGAGTTTGAGTAGACATAACTGGGATAGTTTTGCAGATATTTCTTTCAGTACTGGTTCTTAACTCAAGCAACAGAAAAATACAGGGGAAAATGGATCTGTTGATTTCCTGTCTTAACATATAGCATCTACAGTTTGTGCAGCTTGTTAAAATAGCAAACTATTCAAATTATTCTTGCTTGAGAGGTGTCTTCATTTGAATTCTTCATGAATGAAGTACTCTAACAGGAGAGGCATAATTTTTAAAAATTCTCTTTTTTTTTCTCCATATTTCAAGTAATAAAATGTAGTTTGGAGGGAAACAAAATACTCCTTGTAAATTTTATTTTTTGTCTCTTTTGCAGTATCTGAGTGAAGTTCTGCTCAAATTGTGCTAGCTAAGCCTAAGTAATTTCAAACAGGTCTAAATACGATTTCACTGAATGGATGTTATTCAAATACCAATCCATTTCTGTAGCTGATAGGTAGGGGTGTTTACATCCTGTAATCTCTTATTCATTGCTTTGTTTTTTAAGAACCGAGTGGGTAACTTATCCCTTCCAAAGGTAGGTAAGAAGAATTTCAGCTTTTTGTTAGTTAACTGCAGAAAACACCTCAGTTAACTTAGAAATACAAAAATGGTGTCTAGCACAAATGCCTTAATCGATGAATGTGTCCTGGCTGACTGCACAGGCATGTACAGGGCTTTCAACGTGGGTCTGATCTCAGAGCTTGTAACAAGTCCATCAATTTTTCAGTCGTGGTGAATCTCGCTGAAACAAATGACGAAGGTTTGCCTTGTAAAGGAGTCTATGGCAGCAGTGGCCTTCCCAGCAGTTAATGCAATTTCAACACAAAATTGAGCCTTTTGTAAGTGGCCTGCTCGAAATGAGTTTAAATGAACAGATATCAGTATTTTAAGTAATATCCTATAAATATGCTGAAGTGACACATCTCAATCCTGTGTTTGATCCATGCCTTTTGCTATCCAAGAAAATGATGCGAATGTAAATTTGGATTGAAATTGTATATACAAGTAATAGATTTGATACTTCCTTTCACTTTTTCATTGGAAAATGTGCAGATTAAGCTTTTAGTGTGTGTAATTTTGTGATATCTTGACAAATTTTATAAAAACAACAGCAAAACCTAATAGTGTTGTATATCAACTTTTTTCCACCCCCCCAAAGCGTGAAGAAAAAGAAAAGCTTAAGGCTGTAGGCTTGCATCTGAATTTCTGTTGCCTCTGGTGCACTAAGGTCTTATGGAAACCCAGCCTGTTAAAGGCTGAGATGGTTCTTAGAATGTGAGACAGCTTTCTTCAAGTTCAATATTTATATTTTTTTTCATATAACTGGGTATTTGTCAAAGAAAAATACACCAAGGTGAATGGTAAATATGGCTGAAGGAAAGAGAGTGAATATTTTACCTGCTGTTGGTCATCTTGGCCTCTCTAGGGCTGGTTGCTTAGACAGTGTCCCTTTATTTAGGTGGACAAAACCCCACCCAAGTCCATTCCCAGGTCTGGCTACCTTTCAGGAATGTCCCCTTTCACTTCCCACAGGCTTGACTCTTTTGCAGATATGTGGGAAAACAATACTTAGGTTACTGCTGTTTGCACACTGAGCTGAGAACAAAACCACTGAATTTCAGAATAAACCCCACAGACTTTGCTGGCTCAGCAGCTTGTTTCTTATGTGGCTTAAAGTCGTTCATCACCTTTCAATAGGTGTCATTACCTGTTGCAGAGCTGTAAATTTGTCTTTGAACACAAACATGTCTGTATGTCTGTAACATCCTTTCTGATGCCTTTTAGGTCCCTTTCAGCCAACCTTCAATTCGTCTGTCTTAAGACTGGTTGTATTTTAGCAGTAGTCTATTACTAAACACTTAGCAAGTCTTTGACCTTTCCTTGTCTAAAAATTATTACATGTGCTTAGTAAGGAACTTTGTTTAGGTTTGTCTTCATTTCTTCTGTTGAGAAATGACTGTAAAAATATTTCAAAACACTACCTAAAGATTTTTCTTTAGTCATGCTTAAAATATTAGATCCTACAGGCTTTTTTAAAGGCAAGGAAGGGAAGACTCAAGCTGGCTCTTGTTCCTGCTGGGGACCAGATCCTGCTTTCCCCTAATGAGCCACAGTAGCCTGTCTGCATGACTGATGTTCCGAGCGTTTGACAGCCATTTGGGTTTCTGTGGGAGATAAAGTAGTAGAGTGAACAGGAATTAATTTGATTCATGGCAGCCTCTACCCTGCAGACTTTGCTTCAGGCATCTCTGTGGTAGAGATGTGACAAACTTAACTCCCTTGGTTCCAAGCCGTGGAAGAGACTAAGCATATAGAAGGTGTTCTTCTACTGACAAATCCCACAGCTACGCTTGGCTCTACACCTCATCTCTCAAGCTTTCTTCTCTGCAAGTAAGCTTTGTAACCAGAAGGGAGAAAACTTGAGTTTTCCTGAATGTTGCAGGAACTTTGCAGTGCAAGACTAGACCACTGTCAAACACACTGAAGTTGTTGCCTTCTGGTACTTGAAAAAAAAATAAACAAAACCACAATAATTCCCCAGGAGAAAAGGGCAAGGGATACTTTTAGTTTGGGTTGTTTGTTGTTTTTTTTTTTCTGTTTGTAGGTGAGCAACCCTTCATCTGCATTTGAACCAACCTTGGCACACATATTCTAACAAAAGCAAGCTTAAAACCCAGTCTGTAAACATTCACCTTTAAGCATAAATTAGAAGCCAGCAGAAGGATTTGCCAGTAACGTTTGCACATAACTATTTGCTTTCCATATTTAAGTAAGCCTTCAGGGGCAGAGTATATTATTACTCGGGTCAAGTAGGATAAGAAGTAGCCAAATCTACAGCTGGAATTGCATCATTCCATTCATGCCTGAATGAAAAGTTGGATGACAGCGATGCAGGGTTTTCCCCTACAGCCTACACTTCAGTCTGCAACTCTAAATTGGGAGAGAACAAAGACAGCACCAAGGACTCTAAGGCCCCAGGACTTGATCGTGCACTCAGAGCTTAATAAATTAATTCCAGCAACACTTCAGTACTGAGTTGCTGAATTAGTGACTTAGACTTCATGAGAAACAACACTGCTTTGTCCTAAAAAACATAAAACCAACCCCAAAGCAGAGCCAGGAAGACCATTATATTCAAAGTCTGGATCAGTATTTTGTACTATTCTAACACAACAATACATGTATTTCCTGGAGGAAATAAAACCCCAGAGAAAACAGTTATCAAAGAGACTCAAACAAAGCCTAAGGTTTAACTATTCCTTGACTTTTACATTGAAGATAGTAAAATAGTAGCTTCACTGCTTCAGCCTCCCTGGGTTTCTTACAGCAAGGGGAAGCCTGCATTGGGGTTATGAAGTCAGGGCATGCACAAACCTACCCTCCTCTCTTCCATCAGAAGTTTCTACATAAAACAGATACAAGCACAATAAATGGCTAGTATTACAGCTCTGGCAGATGTGGCAGTACTAATAGCTGGGATAAGGGAAGAGCAAAGCAACTCCTGGTGCGCTTTAAGAGCTGTCAGCCATGACTTTGTACAACAGAAGCTGCAGCACAGACCATGTCTTTTTTTCTGTGGAAGCCTGGGAAAAAAATATTTATCTGGTTGTCCTGTCCAGTAGTTGGGTAAGCCACCTCTTCCTGCTCCACAGGTATACACCTGGTTGTGCCACGAGGACGCGCAACAGCTCATGCAAAAGCTAGAAGCAATGAAACTTCCATTGCTTGGTGGTTTCCCTTGTTCCACCTAAAGCACTTATTTTTCTGTTTAGTTAACACTGGCATGCCCAGCATTTCATCAGTGTTAAAAGGATGAGCAGACACCTATTTACAGGACTAATGTGCAAACTGAAGTCTGGACACTGCACCAGAGCTCAGCATATAAAGATGTGACAGTGACCTAGGCAGAAACCAGTGCTTTACTGGGTTACAGGCTGCATAACCACACACCTAATGAGATTGTTCAGCCTGTCCAAGAGCCTGCAAGTGTAACCTCACTTCCATGGAGAAATGGCTCCTGTTCTGTTACTTCTGTGCTAAAACTATGCTTGTTCATGCTTGGAGACACTTCAACGTGCCTTCTAGGACATGTGAGTTACAGGGGATTCAAAGGAGGGGGTTGGTTGGTTTGTTTCATTTCTGTCAGTATAAATCTCTAGTCACTCAAAAAGTAATAGGAAGTGGTCCCTGGAATTTCATGTCTATTTTGAAATCTGTTACTGTAGGCTTGTCACAGGGGAAATCTGCAAACAGGGCTACAGGTGTTCAAGCCATAAAGCTGCAGGTTGTGAACTTAATAGTGTCTCTGCTATGGATTTAGCACAACAGATGGTGAAACTTCTAGAGTATGTTGAATGATGCCCACATAGAGATATCCAGCATTCTTGTCCTGTTGGTGCCCCATGACATGTTCCTTGAACTGTACATTACATGATTTCTTAAAATACTTCTTTATTTACTTCACTTATTTTTTTGCCTACCATAAATGCACTGGAATAGGTTTATTCCCTTAAATACAGCTTACCTGAGTAGGTCTTCAAGATTCTTCAAAAGCTGGGACTTGAAAGGCAAAAATAACACCATGAGGAGAAGGAATGGCATTAACAGCGGTGGACGTCTTGTATCCAAGAGTTCTTCCCCTGACTTGGGTACTTCATCACATTCCAGCTCTGCTCAACAGCTTCTACACAAAGTCTGACAGCACAGTTGGTATTGTACATGCTTTATTAAAATGGTAACTCGTATTTACAATATCTGCAGAAACAATCCCTCCCAAGTCTTGCATTCAGACAGACACGCACACATACACACGCGCGCTCGCCCCTTCACTCTACAGGGGTGTGAAGGCTATGCTCCCAAAAGTTAGGCAGCTTCTGGAAGAGAAGGAAGGGTGACTTTTTTGTGTTTGTAATTACTTAAAAAGAAGCATGGGAGTATGCATTTGGCCATCACAATGCTAATTTAAGTATATGTAGTATTAACATATGGCAGTAACACTGAGTATTCCTCTTTTACATTCTATACACAGAATGACATCAAGGTTTTCCAGTCAACATTCTAACTTCAGTCTCAATGCTGCTTGTAGTGACTATGAAACCAGAATACTGGGGCTGTCCCTTAAAACAATTCAAGTCTATGTAAGCGAAATAAGGCACAATTAATATTTGATTTGATTTAGAGGATGGGAAAAGGGAGGAGAGGCAGGCTTCAGATAATATTGTTACAGAGGAAACACTTTTACCCAATCCTTTTGAGAAAAGGATGAATGTATTGACCCCAATCCTAATCGACACGGACTTCTCTTAGAGAACTGAAGTATTCTTTCAAGGCTACTAACGCCCACGTACAAAACAAAATTGGAAATTCACATTTTAACACCAGTTTCAGTAGTCTAACCTACTGCTGCTGATGTATATGAGTACGTCTTTCTTTAATGCTGAAGGAGAAGACACACACAAAACAAGATTCAAACCTTCCACTGAGCTTGAAGACTCTTAGAGAGCTTGTGACATCTACTATGTGAAGGCTTCAGCTTACTGATAAAAAGGAATAGCGTTTTTGCCTTTAAATCCCTGGCCCCTCTTCACTAACGAAGCCTAACCAGACATTACAAATAAACTGCAACAAAAGGTTTGGCAGCACAAATAATGTCTAGTATTCAAATTTTCATTTGTGAGTATATTATTTTCCTTGTACAAAACTGTTGAATGTTTTTCGCAGCAGATGAACTGTACCCAAAGATGCAGGACATTCTGTGATGGGGAATAAGAGGTTGCAGTTCCGAAGGCCCCTGACTTTGGTTGTTTACAAAGTTCATTCCTGTTTAGTGTGATCCTTGGTATCTTCCTCATCTGTGTATTCTGATGGTTCTTCCCCTGGTTTTAGGAGTCTACCTACGTAGTCATATTTTTCTGAAAAAGATTTATGATTCCATTACAATCAAATACAGCTGTATTTGCTAGTTAACCTGCACTGCTGCAAATTCACCTTTTCTCCTGCAGGCTCAGGTTCTAAACCCAAATCACTGAAACTGATGGCAATGTATCTGCAAGCCCAGCCTCCTAAAACAGTCTTGCTACCACTGCTGCTCGCTAGTTCCTCAGAGTACTTGGTTTCAATTCTCCGGCAGCTCACGGGGCAAGCTTTATCACACAATGGCTGAAAAAGCTGCTATTAAAACTGGCACAAATTCCCTCTGTTTTGATTTCAGTTAATGTGGAAAATGACAGCACCACCCTCCCTTCAGAGGCACACTTCCATACTTTGGAGAAATTATTACAAGAGAAACTTGTTCAACCCTTTATGCCAAAACAACTCTTAGTTAGCAGAAAACCTGCTAGCAGGAATTCCATCAGCTAAGCTATGCTGAGATTTGAGAGGGAAATTCTTCACTGAAGAGCTGAGAACAGCTCTCTTGTATAAAACTAAAAGCATTATTAATGTTACTGTCAACATCTCTTTAAAAGCTGCCCTATGCCCAAATCAGTCATTTTTATTAAAAAAATTTTTTTAAGTTAAAAATATGCTGCTAATTTGAGAATTTACCTTTAAATTGCATTTCCCACTCTCTTACACTTTCCATCTGTACAGCATTTAAGTCCGATAGGTCATCATATTCATCTCTGAGTGCATCTTTATCTAGACAGAAAGTTGCTAGTCCCCTGGAGGCATCTCTGCCAGCAAATATTCCATATGGACCCTCTGAAAAAAAAGAAGACAAAATGGATACCTTCAAGTCTTTGTTTACGGTGACCAATCTCAGTTCTTTAAATAGTCTGCCCAAGCCATACACTGAACTTCTGCAGTGATGGCAACAGCAGTAGTTTCAACACCACGGCTATTCGACATTCAACAGCACTGCAATTCAATCTTAAGGATCACTAGGAGATAAAAGTCTGCTGAGAGAAGCAGAACCAGGAGAATAGCTTTGAAGGGATATCTGGAAAAATCCCTCTCATTTGATGACAGTTAGTTGATGTAAATTCCAAAGGGACAGGAGACTGGAATTCAAAAGAAACGCACTTCTATTAAGCACAACAGAATATCTGCAAGTCAGTCATGAATAGAAACAAACTGTATAGGCATCTTAACTAGAAATCCACTGAATTTTATCAATAAATAGAACTTAAGTGCTAATTAATAATTTCACTTCACTTGTAGAACCACTGCAACTTTCTACATCCTTGACAGTGCGTCTTTTGACAGATTTCTCTCTCCCGTGGAGATAACCTCATTTATTTTGGGCAGCAGATCACCCATACACTTGTCCTGTATTCTTGAAAAGTGCACAAATCTTCATGTTAAGAATGTAAAGCAACTACTTAGTTTGTGCTTTTAGACTGATGCAAAGCAGCACAAATACATGGATAAATTTTGGAGCAATGACTGTCAAATAAATACCACTACTAAGAGAACTGGATGATTTGCAAACAATGAAATTTCAGGACAAGTGTGGTAACTGTCCCCAGTTTTAATTAATCTAAAGAACTTAAAGCATATTGTTATCTTAGATTTTCTTAACCTAAAACCAAAGACGTTAATTCAGCTCAATTAAAAAAAAAAACACCAAAAACCAGCAACAACAAAAACTTCAAAATTTTCTGCACTAACTGCAGCAGCTAAGCAACAGGGAAATGCCCAAGGCATTCTAAAGAGTGGTCACTACTAGAAGATAAATAGGCCAGAACCCTTCTCTGGCTTACCTCTTGGAAGACGACAGTGGCCGTCAGCCTGAAGAAAAGGCAGCACCCATGGGCAAGAATGAACACAAGCAAGTGGCAACACACTGTCCTTCACCCCCTCTATTGCCTGCTGTAGCACCTCAGACCTCTTCTGCACCAGGACGAGCCACAGGAACCCATTCAGAGAGGCTGGTTTCCTCCCAGGCCGCTTGCTCCCGCCACCACACCTATCTGCTCTGGCCGGGCATTGACTTCAGGCTTGAGACAGAGGCTGAATGGAGCAGGAAGAACTCCTGAGGCAAGGAACCCGAGTACCATATGGATTAGAAGAAACTATATCCTCACCAGACCTGGTGTCATCTCTCCACCTCAGAGTGCTTGACATTCTAAGTTGCTTACGGTCAAACCTGAGAACAGAAGGGTGTCTTGTGTCCCAAAGACAATTCCCTTGTCTCTCTGGAAATAAACCAACTGATTTAAAAGCAAAATTGCACAAGAAGTACGCATCAGAGAAAGAACTATCAACTGGAAGCTTGCACTGTACACATCTGGCCGTAAGAGAGAACCATAAGGATTAAAAGCATCTCTACACCCATCCTTTCAGATATTCAGCTCCAGGAATGGTATTCACAATAACTGCCTCTGGCATCAGGGGCATTTATGCTACTGAACAGAAACAGTGTCAGGAGGGCTTGTGAACTTTATCTTTCCTATTTGCATCCTGAATTAGATGTCTATTTGAAAGAGAGGATTCAGCGACTGCTATCAATCCTATACCAAGATACTTCATCTATGCATTTTGCATGCTCAGTCACTTCCCATAGAACTGGGCGAGAGGTAGCAACGGCCATCAGCTCCAACGTAACACAGAGAGCTTCTTCAAACAAAATGTCTTGCTTCACTCCAAAATAATTATCACTGAAGGGATCTTGTTCTTGATAGTCTCAAAGAACACAGGAGCTAAACAGGTCTTACGAAGACCACACATAATCAGGAAATCCCTAAGAGCAATTATAAATTGCTACTCAACCTCCCCACTAACAGTATTTTGTCCCCAGTTTTTCCTTTCTCTGAAGTATTCAAAACAATTATTTCTAGAAACCCTCCTAGCTATTTGCATAATGCATTTTCAAAATTCTGCCTAACCAGGGTCAGAGCAGCACACTGTTCCTCTTCCCTTCTACCCTGCATTTAGTGGTTTATGAAGTTTTGCAGCACCTGCTGAGATGCCTCTTCTTGGTCCACCATCTTGATTCCAATTATTTCTATTAAAAAGAGAATTACATTATATTTATCAGTATCAAGCCCTGAACACCTTACCTCTCAATGATATGCTTAGTTGAAGGCAGGAATGCTTTTAGAATGTATCGGTTTGCATTAAGATTAATGGCTACAGAACATCTGCAAATATATTGTAATGTCAGATGCTATTATACCTTTTATTTTTCTTTTGAAAAATTGAACTTATATTTTAACATTCCACCATGTTTACTACAGAAGTATTCAGGAGTCAGAGAGAAACCATCGAGCCAGGTCCAAGCACTCACTGCTGACTAGTAAAAACCAGCTTTTGGACTTTGTAGGCAGCATCTCAAATTCCAGCTCTGCAAATGTGACTTAGAAACGTGTCACATTCTTTAATCCTTTACTAAAAGGCAAATATTGAATTATGATTATTTAAAGACAAGTGCAAACCTGGCTTCACTTTAGTTGCAGGGTTGCTAAAGCAGAAGTTCAGGGATCTCACAGTATAAGCGATCTACTTAAGATTTAAAGCTTCCATACAGATACTTTTACACAGAGGTTAAGTACAGTATTTTATATTAATACAGAATTTTCAGGTCTGGGGTTTTGCTATAAGCCTGCATCTATTACTCACTTTTATTTATATAAATACTCATGCAACAGTCTTAAAAGGTCTTTTGCATATGAGATTTCATTGCACATCTAGAGAGCACAGAGAGCCCTGCGGAGAAAATACGCTTCAGGAAGATGATTCTGAGGCAGAGACATCAGTGCAATCCTAGACACGCTCCCACTGAGTTCTTTCATGACCAGATGCAATTTACTCTGCAAGCCCTACCCAGAGTCCTTCTTTTCTTTCCTTTTGTTTGCCTGCCTCTTTAGACTGGTTCCTGTTCTAAATAATTGATTGCACCATGACAGATGACACATATCAAAGTGACTGCAAAAAGAGATGCTACTAGCGTAGCTATGTGTACCAAACTGATTGCTCCAAACCTTACCACAGAAGTTCAGAGGTTTTCTTTTGCTGTACCCCCAAACTTGCTATTTCAGTCAAATATTTCTTTACAAAATTCTCCTCCCACTCCTATTTGGCATCTCACGACAACAAAAGGAAACTCAGGGGAAGTGTTCAAAACCATTAAAACATGTCTGCTATCTCTTAGGAGCCTTATGTGAAGGAAAACTTTGTTTCTTGAAGATTGCTTTTCTTCCCATCGCTGCTTGCACATGTTAAAGCACTTGGTTTCAGAGCCTTTGCTTATTTTAGTGCTGAGACCAGAGATATCAAGACGACATATTTGCCTACATATCTCCACATCTATACCACATTTATACACTGCCTTTTCACCCAAGTAAAGTCCTCCTTTACCTTACAACTCAACTTTGTATGAAGTATGCCCTTCTCTACGCTACAGTGCATGCAAAATGTTGCTACCCTCCACCTGGCTGCCTTGATGAACTTGACATCTTGTTCCAGCTCGACATTCATCTTTATTCACAAATCAGCTGGGTAGCTTGAGAATTGGCAAAACCAAAGTCCATTCAGCCAGTAAAAACACCTTTCCGAGTCCTGCACTCAGGATGTCTGCATCTCCTAGCTGTTTTGGTTCGCAAATGAAGATTTAGTTTCTCTTTGCAGACGCCCTAAAACAGCAGCAGGCAAGGAAAAATAAATTTAGCATTACAGCACTCTATTTAAAATGTTGAGATATGAAGCTGTTGAAGCTGACATTTTTATTTAGAAGCACTGCTTCTAGTCACTTGATCCTAAACAGGCTAAACTGCATCTTGAAACAGCACGTGTTGAATTTTTCAACCAGTTCAGCCCACAGTTCCCCCAGCAAAACCTGTGCTGGTGTTCACCTTCTCCGTAGATATTCTTGTCTTACTAAAAAGGCCACCTTGATCATTCCAGTTCTATACTAGCTTCACAGAACATCCCAGAGTATGACTCCAAGACTAGTAACAAAGGTGAACACTGTACACTGAACTTTGGATTGCTCCAACTGTCAGCACAGGGACCTCTTCCCAGGTGGCCAGCTGCACGTGGACTTTATATCAAATGAAGTGTTTTGTAATCCAAGAATTGTATTCATACTCACAAAGTCCATACAAGTTCTCTCAGGAAGCCACACAGGTTAACAACATTCAGTTTTAAGGTGGCTTTGGTTTCTTCAAGTAGTCAAAAAGCACTCCCAAGCAATCACCAACTACGCAAAGCATATATTCTTTGCAACTGTGGGCTCCAAAACAAAACCTAGTTTTGTTTGAAGTTTAGAAATTCATACACACTTCTTAAACTGCAGACAAGAATAAAGATTAACCTCTCCTTTAAGTTACAAAGAACAAAGGGAGACAAACCACAAAATCATTGATAGGTGCAGTATTCTGCCACTTTGTCTACCTTTTCCACTTCAAATCAAAGTAAAATCTCCACTGTCTGTTTAAAATTTTCTATTTGAATCCTGATAACGTGTTTGTTCAGTGTTGCATCTTTTATGAGGGAATGAAAAGGCTACAAATTCAAAAAAGCTACTTTGAGATTCAGCTTGAAAGCAGAAGCTTTCTAATAACATCACTGGGAATTCAAGGTGACATAATTTTAACTTTACTGCTCCAGATGTGAAAGATGTGGGTCAATTTGAAGTTACAACTTGCATGGAAAGCGAGTGTTCTTAGGAGAGCGATCCCCAAAGTCTACATGCCAAGGTAGGAACTGCTTAGAAAGAGGGACTTCTTGGGCACAAGACAGAGGGCCTTGGTCTCTCTTTTGCTTGCTTCCTTTTTAATCCTGTGAAAAGCGAAGTGCAAGAATCAATGACCCAATTTCAACTAAAGGGGCAGACAACAAGCACGGCCAGGAGAGGCTGTAGTTCAGTAGTCAGGAGATTCCTGGAAGCCAGCTCCATACTTGAGGAGTGTTAAAGGATTTCACCAAGCAGTGGGTTACTCTAGGTTGGCTTTATTTAACGACTCAGAGTTGGGCCATAACCTCAGTAATCATCTATTATTCTATAGTGTCCTGTTCTTCTGTAACTTAGCTAATCATCTCAAGGGCCTATTTTCCTTCACAAGGAGGACCGAGGTCCCACATCTCGCTTCAGTGAGAAATGCTCTGGCCACTAGTTTATGTCATAAGAAGGCAAATGCTGGCCAGGTTTTTTGATTGAATTAAAGAAAGCTACACTGCTATGGACTGGATTTAACATCTCTATGTCATTAACAATAATGCCACTATCACATCCTAATACATCTTGCTTTCCACGTAACTGCTTGATCAGGCCCCTCAAACCTCTGGTGAGTGAATCTGAATGGTTTCAATAGGTACTGGGGATTTACACAGACCTTTTATCAAACAAACAGATATTCAAGTTTTAAGGAATATATTCAGGTTATTAAAAAAGGGGGGGAATAATAAAGAAAAAAAAAAAAAAAGACAAGAGCTGACACACACAAAGCAGAAGCAGAGGAGGAGACAGAGTGGTGCTTCCTTCTGCACAAAACCACTTTGCTGGCCCCTGCTCTCTCTGAACATGGACTGAGGGCTTGGAACAACCCCCTCGACCTGGTGGCAAGGGCACTACTCCCTTTTATCAGAAGTACCAAAGCAGTCTCTCACCAATGTGTGTGGATAAGCTCTTTCAGTTTCATTACTTCTGGTAGAAAGTTGGCTGCTTTATCCAGAACTGGTGTTTCTTTGAAAAGCTGAGTCCCAGGGTGAGAGACACCTCCATTACGCCAACACCAAAGCGCTGACCAACATCAGAAACACAGCAAAGATACACACCTTACGGGAAGCACTTCTTTTCCACCCCAGTCCTATCCTCTCTACTTATCTGTAATCCCTCGGGCCTGTTGTGTCCTTAAGATACGGCCACTCTTAACAGAATTCTCCAGACACAGTATGTATGGTGTCCCTCCTACAACGTTTCACTCTAACCATACCCTTGGAAAGGATGTATTGAAACACGTCAGGGCCATCTTTGAAATAGAGACACAATAGAGTTTATAGCACTAAATTTCAAAGGAAGTCTCAGAGCATCAGATTACTTTCATACAACTGATGGGAAAAACTGACAGCTGTTTACAACACAATTTTTTGGAGTATTTAAAATCAGAAATCACAGTTCTTAACTGAATTTGCAACCTGAAATACAGGTAATTTTCTCCTTGTGAAAAATGAACTATGATGGATTTTTTTTTTGTGGAAGGAACTACTCCTGCCTAATCTAGTCCTCTAGGCAATCTGGAAAGCAGAAATCTTCACGACATGTTCGAAGACAAGAGTGGGATGAGAAATGAGTTCACGGTGACAATGTATTGCAGCGAAAGGAAAGTCAGGAAATTGGTTTTTTTAAAAGTCATGAAACATTAAGAACCAAGAAGCGACGTGGAACAGTTGTATATACTGGACTGTGCATAATTGTGCTTTGTCATGCTCAAAGCCATACATTTTTTGTAGATGCACCAACTATTTTGTAAAATAATCAAAACCTGTTTCCAGCATAACCTTGGCATGCCAATTTAAATGCTGAATATTAAGATTTGCTAACATGACTTTAACTCTTACTGTGCCCTTCTATTGAACAATATATTACCAGGAATCTTGAGACAAACAAAAGATGCAATTAAATGGTAAAAACTGTCTCTCACGAGGCTATCAAACCAACACGGCACGCCCTAAGGGTAGTAATCATTAGATTCTCTGTCGTGAAACATGATTACAGATGGGGTAACCACCCCAAAACAGCTTCTCTGAAATTCTGGTCACGTGATATTTTTAATAGTGAGCCGCTAATTGTTTACTTTATTGCTTTTAGAATTTGTGGGTGATAAAGGAGAAAGTAATTAATTAAAATTATTAACCAAGCAAAGCATTCTAGGACAGTTACTCATCCGGCACAAACAGAGGTGCTATTTAGGACAACTAGAACTGGAGGGCTTGAACAACGGGCACACCTGCGGGACAAAGGGCTATCCCAGGAAGTGGCACTTTGGAAAAGAAGTCAAGTAAAGCTTTAGATTTGAGTTCAATGTAAGCGAAGTGATTTTGGGAGGCACAGACAGTTAAACATGTCCTACAAACTTTTCTTGCTCTTAGCTAAAATGCATTAGACGTTCCAAAGACTAATAGGATACCAATGAGATAAACTGTGGAAGGCTTAAAGAAGACAACATGAGAAAACCCAAAAAATGTGGAAAACATTTTAATTAAATGTTTAAGAAACTGAAGTTTTCAATTATGGTTGTTTGAAAGTAATAAGCCTTCAACAGTCTATCAAAAATATCTTAACTGCATGTATGTGAAGGGCTCTTCAGAGACACTGACCAATGTTTAACAGGGTTCAGCGGACGGAAACTGGAAAACAGGAGAGCTTCTCATAAAATCAGAAGCTTGGTGGGAATTTTAATGGAATCTCAATGGATGGACAAAAATCTGGACTAACTGACAATTCTGGATTTTTAGCCTTCTGCTATTACATAGAAAAATAAGTAATACTTTTGCATCCAAACTACACTGAAGGAAAAAAAAAGAAGAGACTTAATTTCAAGACATCACAAGCCTTCTGAGACAGCCACGTGATCAAAACGTTAACCCAGCAGCCAAGACATATTTAAGATTTGATAATGAGTCCTCGGCCAATGCATTTGCTGCCTTCAAAGCTGAAGCACTATTTCACATCAGTATCTCAACAAAGTACAAAAGGCTCACAGTTCAAGCCTGCCATGTCAGCGAAGCCAGTGCTCTCAACTGTTTCTTCTGTTAAAACAAAATTTGGCCATGGCTTTGTTGGAATACTTTGCACTTCTCTTGCTCTTGCTATCCTCCACCTATGAGGCATAAAATTACAAAAACTGATGTAAACACCCAGCTACTCTCACTGAAGTCTTTCTGAAAAGGTCCCAACCAGCTGTAGAAGACTGCTCCACCTAACTCTTCACAGATCTTTTAAAGCTTGCAAACCACCTACTAGCTTTTTCCCTTTACAGCCATGAAACAGTCACAAGAAAATATTCCCCAGCACGCATCTGTACAGGGGAACCACATCAGCACAACTCCAAATTTGCAGAAAACACAGAGCTGATGATGTGTTCACAGGTTGAGCATCACTATCCTAAAGCGCATGGTCCCAAGTAACAGAGATCTGATAGACAAAGATTATGTCAGTTCTGTTATAAAAGGCAATCTTTCACTACAGGGAGAAAAAATAAATAAAAAAGTCTTTGTCCCTCTCCATGAAAAGCTGGAAGCACAGTTTTAGGGAAACCAGCTGCTGCCAGCTATCAAAAAAGCAGACAGATGTCCTACAACATAAAGCTTTAGCTTCCTCACAGCAATAGACCTCTAGAGGTTGACGATGTGAACCAGTGATGATATCAGAATCTTAGAATGTTTTGGGTTGGAACAGACCTTTAAAGGTCACCTAGTCCAACCCCCCTGCAGTGAGCAGGGACATCTACAGTGGAGAGGCTACAATTTAATTTATATTTGATACGCTAAAGAGTTCAAGTGAATGTTTAGATTATGGTTCAGTTATTTCATGGAGTAATTTATGAAGCAAGCTGTCCCCTTACCGGTGGTTTAAGTTTCAGGTACTGTATATATTACCTGCATTTTTCATAAGTCCATAGGTCTCACTTTAAAATCCCTTAAAGTGAGAGACACAAAAGAAGTAGCCCAATAATTAAGTGCCATGAAAACTGCAGCACAAGAGACTGCATTTTCTCAGCTTCAGCGGTCAGTAAACAAACTAGAGCATGGCAAGATAGTTTAGATTTCATTGTTAACTTCTACGGTACCCAGTCAGAAAAGCATTTGGATTCAATTATGGCAATTTCAATTTCTGCGACTGGGGGCAGACCTGGTATTGCAAACTCTTGAGAGTAGTAAGTTACAGAATCCTAGCCCAGTCCAACCGTACAACTGTCACTAGCCTGGTAATAACCAAAGACTTGTAACATGTCAGTTCTGTATTTTTCTTTTTGTAGCCTAAGATTATTAAATAATAATAATAATAA